>CAUJRU010000465.1:0-628307 GCA_963277665.1 Viscum album
TCGACCTTCAGATCCATGATAAATTCAAGTATCCATATAAGATGAATGATTTATGTTCTATAGAACCCATTAGTATTATAAGGACCCAACCTTAAACGTTACTTAATCTTGAGTTATTACAAGATTACACATTGAGGATCTTTTCAGGTTTATAGTTTTAGAGAATTAGATCATGAAACTTGCATCACATTCCATATTGAGACAAAGTGGTTACATGAAATACAATATTCATTCTTCCCATCAACGGAAACATATTTAAAATAAAACATGGATTCTTTCTTGGCACATCCTTGACACTATCATCACATCATGTACCCTTCCCTTGACCTGTGAAAAACATTTCAAAAACCTGGGATGAGCATAAAAATCCCAGTAAGGGATATAAAAATATGGAAAGGAATCATGAGTACATGTATACATAGGAATGAAATCATACTTTACTCATAAAACATAGGCACTTTAACATACCTCATAAAATCATTGAAATCATATGACATAAAGGTAACTTGAGGAATTCATAACATTCTTACATAGGGAGTAACCATCTTGGTTACGTTTGGAATACCCATCACAATATATTCCCTAAATCTCTTCGGAGAAACCTTAACGTTTCACTACTTCGCGTTACCCAATGCATTGGAGAGCTATATCGGGCTCACCCGCCCTTAATTTATCACGGAACCACCCGTTTTCATAATAATTCCCAAGAACCTCAACATAATCTTATCACATAAAACATGCATAAAGGAAACATAACATTCCCACCATTCAATGACAAGATATCAATACAACACATGATATAAAAACATTATGAAAACCATTTTCGACACCAAAATAAAAGAAAAGTAAAACATGGTATTTATTTTTCTTTTTAAAAAAGGTATGGATTGTAGAGGAAGACGAAACTCAAATAACGGTCATGACGGCGGAGAAGTCGTTGTAACCGCATACGTACGATAAAAACATTACCTTTTGTTGTTTAGTAAACACTTCGTATAAAAAAGATTCTTTGTGAATAAACATAAAATTCAAAGGGTTTTATACACCGTATAAAAGAAGGTTGTGTATAAAACAAAATATTCCTCAATGAAAGGAGATTGAGACGAAGTCCCATACCACTTTGAAGATTTTAAAATTTTAAACCATTAATATCCATATAAATAAATCCTTAAAACCATTTTGAAAACATGGATATTAGTAAGAACAAATCATTAAAAAATTTAAAGTGATATTTTGGTTAAATTGTTTTTACCAGAAGTAAAGACACTTGAATACAATAATTGAGGACTAACATTTAGTTAGAACTTTATAATATCATGAGAATAAATGTATTCATGATATAATACTCCAAAGGAAAGTATATACACTATATAAGAGTGAATTGGTGCATAACAACAATGAACCCTCAATAGAAATGTCAAATGTGATGAAATCCCTTATAAAGAAGGTATCCTTAAATTAAGGACAAATCAATCTCAAAAATATGTGTGACAAATATAAATACACCCAATATAAGTGGATATTAAGTGTAAAAAAATAAATGTTCATTCACACATATTCAATGGATGACATATTCAATGACTACATGTTGAACCCAAAGAAATCGAAATTGGGTTAAAAAGTTCCCTTGAAAGCCTAAAGGCATCACATCAAAATGAGTTGATGAGAGATAAAAAGTGTATCTCATCACTTGTACATAAAAGTTACATCAATAAGGATATATGAGAACATATCCGAACATAACAATATGTAAATTAAAAGACCCAACAAAAGAAGTCTTTTAAAAAAGAGGAGGGTGAAAGGTTCCCTTACCGACTTGGGTATCTTTCAAAACATACACCCCATGAATGAAGGACAATAGATCATTGATGTAAATACTCATAAATGAAAGTATATTACACAAAGAGTAAAATAATGGGCAGTACATTCACCACTCAATGGAATTTGTGGCAAATGTAGCATAAATCTCACGGGAATAAAAGTGAGATGAAAAATCCCTTACGAAAACTCGGCAGCCTAATGGCGCCACATAAAACTTCTGAATATGGATTGATGAGATCAAATAGGGTATCTCATCACATTACAATAAAATGTACAGAAAGAGGAATATAAAAGAACATCCCCCAACATTACAAAGAGGAGCTTAAAAGAAGTGACATAAAGGAGAGTACTTAAAAAGAAAGAGAGAGGCTAGATCTCTTACGAATGTTCGGCAGCCTAACGGCGCAACTCAAAACTTCCAAAATGGATTGATGAGAGAGAATACGGTCTCTAATCACATGAAAATAAAAATTAAAGTAAGTGTATTATAAAAGAACATCCCAATCACAAGAAATATGAGCTTATAAGTAATGACATAAAAGAGTGTACTTAAAAAGAGAGGAGTAGGATCCCTTACCTCGGGTCCGACTTGACTCGATCGTTCTTTAATCTCCTGAATAATAAACGTGAGTTAATTTATACTTCCTTAAGAACCTTTTTAAAGTAAATTATTCCTTTTATATCACTTATTAACATGTCATAATCATTATGTAATCATTTAAGGTAATAATATTTGTTTTGCCGATATTTGGTTCTTAAGTCGAAAGTGGACTTCTTACAATTACATGTTGTTTGTGTGGCCAAATGTTTATTATATCCAGAATTTTATTCATGATGTATATATCATATATTTCATATATATCCAGTACATTGATGCATTTATAACATTACATAATAATTTATAGGTAAGAAATGAAATGCACCGTTCATGGAGACGGTAAGCCGTACGTACGCATGAACGCTACTTTCATTTCTATTTCGTATTTTATAGAATGGAATAATAATTATATAAAGGTATATTATAATTACAGTATAATATCATATATTATATCATAGTTCCATCCTTTATACGTCCCACATATGGTATTTAACGAATCAAATCACTTTGAGGGGGCGGTAGTCCGCACTTCCTTAAATTAAGATATCGTGTTTACCCATAATGGAAACCATAAAGGTATGCCCAAAATGAAAAAAAACAGAAGCTTAAGTAAAAAATAAACATATTATATATCATATCTAAAAATTTTGACATCATAATGGACACCTTTGAAGGTGTTAAATGAGTATTGAACAATCATCGTTTCGGGAGGCAGAATTTCACCACCCACGGAAACCGTATGTTCTTTAACCATTTGATGTAGTTTTGTGAGAGTTTAGCTCGAATAAATCTTATAAAAACATCCTAGTATATTTAATATACTTGTGTTTTTAAAAAATAATTAAATAAAAAGATTTTAGGGGGTTGGAGAATCAAAATAAAACAAATGAACATGAGAGAATGAATTAACTTAAAAGTGTAACTCCTTTTGATTTGAGCCTAAAGGCTTCCTTGGATAGGATTAGGCCCAAATGGAATCATCTAGGATGAGAAGGGGATGTGGGGAGAGTAAATGGGCAGGGGTTGGCCGAGCCAAAGGCTTGAGGAGTGTGTGAAATGAGGTAGAGGTGGGGGCCTTTTATAAGAGGAGAGGGGGGGCACTTTTGGAAAGTAAAGAAATATTACTTTATTTGAAAATGTGTTTCGGTTTTAAAAGGACCCAAATTGTTCTAATTCTTGAATAAGGTGATACGTATTCGAAATCCACTCATCCAATTGGTTTTTTCCATGTGTAGGTGTAGATTTTACATTATCTTTCCATTTTATTTAAATCATTAAATAATGAGGTCATCGCTGCATCATCATGATGTCATAAATAATTTAATTTATTTAATGTCTAAAAATTATAAAAAAAGTACTTTGATGTATTAAATCTTTTTAGCTTTCCAATGACTATTTATAATCGAAAATCGGATCTTTATAACCCCATGTAAATATTGTTTTCGTAAAACATATCATGTTTGTGTCATTTTTACTTTTACATTAAATAAAAAGTTATTTATGTCATTTCCCTACCAAAGTGTCTCCATGGGGTCCCCAAGTTGACCCATGGCTTGTCTTGGTCGGCCATTACACATCCAATGAGGTTATGACATGTGTCATGTTCATTTCATATTATTAAAGCATTATTTTTACCTTAAACTACTCTAATTACCACTAATCGCGATTAAAAACTTAATATGTTACTATTCACCTAAAAATTATTTTAATCTCATTGAACTGCATTTTACTTCTTAATGACAACCATGTATGTCAGATTTTTGAAATTAAAAACACAAAGGTGGCAAAATTTCATTTAAACGGAAAAATCAGTTTTTTTAAGTACCACTTAGTGGTGTCACTATTCATAAAAAATTGACGTTTTTCAGAAAAATTGCAAAAATTCACCCTAAGCTATATTTGATATTCCGAATTCAAAAATGAATTCTATTTTACAAAATTCAAAACATATAAGTCACATTAATTAATTTAATAATTAATTCCCGCTGTCAGAGCAAATAGCGTGTTTTTTTGAAACAATAAGTAGCAAAAGATTGACACCAGTTTAAGTCTAATTTCAAAGTGAAATTAATTCCAATGACCACTATTGGATTTAATGGTAAAAATATTTTCTAATTTCACTTTAAAAACAATTAAAATTATAATCTAATCATATAAATAAATTATATTAAAAAGAGGTTTCGAATTATAATACAACATTTTACACTATTCATTTAAAAAAATGAACTTCATCGGAATGATACCAAAAATTTACACAAATAAATTTTGATGTCCCAATTCATAAAAAGAGTTTTATTTGGTCCAATTTGAATGTATAAGAGTTAAAAAACTATATTTAATGACGGTTCTCCATCAAAAGGCGATAAGTGGACTTTAGTGAAAATTAGGGTATAAAAGCCTAAAATTGAATTCTTTCCGTATTTTAAGCCTTTATCTTTTATTGGATAAATGTAAAAACATTTAAAAACATATATATTCATATTTTAGTTATTTTTAACCATTCCCTCCAACACAACGACTACATGTTCACTACAATTTAAAATAATATTATTTTATTATTAGAGTGCAACGTAAGATTCCCAAGAAACTCGTTGTTGCGTGTTTGGTACGCCATCGAGCATAGCGTCCCCTTTAAAATCATATTAATATTTTATTCACAAATATGGATAAATATGAAAATTTTATATTCTTTATTTACTTGGGGTGTTACACCCTTCCCCCCTTTTGGGAATTGCGTCCTCGCTATTTTTAAAATTGAGCTTGGAAACATCCTTGAAAGTCCCACATCAGAAAAAAAAGTCGGTAAAACAAACACTTTAAAATAAAGAAAGATAAGTACAAAGGTCACCCAAGTTAACCCATACTAGGATTCCATGTATGATAATATGGACATGGAGGAAAAAATAGAGGGTCATGTTCTGATGGAGAGTGATAGAAAACATGTTTAGGAGAAAGTTAACCATGAGAAAATCACAAACTTGTGATGGGTTAAACGGTATTCGATTCCCCAGTAGGAAAAGTTAATAGAAAACATTTTTGTTTTAAGTTACTTTTTATTGAAGAATTTATTCATAAGGAAACATAATCACTTATCATATTGACTTTCAACTTTTATTAGATTCCTTGCACAAACTCATATTTTCTCCAAAAGACGAGTATTTAGGAAGACTTGTTCACATTAAGAGTACTATAATCAACTTCTAGAGAATCACCTAATCCACAAAATAGAACTATATACTTCCCATGTCATTAGACTTTAACCAAAACCAAAACCAAAAAGGCTAGTACAAGATCAGATAATCCAGAAAAGGATAACCCTTGATAAAAAGAAAATCTATTCTTAATCTCCAAAATTTGTCCAACAAAACCCAAAGTTCAACGAGGACCATCTGATAAACAATTTGTCCATAAAATTCTTCAAAGTAAACCAATATAAGATTGAAACCCAAATATTTGAAGGATTTAGTCACATAGTCTTCCAAGTTAAATCGTAACATTTATTTCCAAACATCATCAGTTTCTCCTAAAGTCTCGTATTGAAAAGTAATTAACCTAATCACATATATTCCTTGATAGGTTAATCATTTTCATAAATAACCCAAAATCAACTTACTCTTAATTCATAAAATCATATAACTAAAAAGAATCGTTCAAACTAACTAGGGACTTCACGTAGTCCAGTGGTAGGCGATAAATACCAGTCACACTTTGGTTGTGGGTTCGATTCCTGCATCTTTGTCCGACGCGATGGGTTGTCACATGGTCTACGTGTTGTCCTTTTTCCAAAACTACATAATTCTTAAATAATTCCCCAAAAAGAGATAAAATCATAAAAAATGATCATAACATATTTTATCCTCAAGTTTATCTCATGCCTTTAATTTTCCAGCATATCATATAATAACCCATAATTCCCTCAAAAGTAAGGATCATAAAAACTCTAATGGTTACCTTTATAATTATTACCTGAACTTCCACATCGATTGGTCATCTCTTAAATGATGCATTAAAGATCATACCAAGGTTCAAGTGGTTGATCATGACTCCTTGATATTTGGTTTAGAACAACCACGAGTTTCCTCATTGAATCCTCCATTTTATCTAGTATCTTAATCAGAGAACCACCACAGTTTCCTTCAAACCTGTTGCCTCTTTGGTGCCTGCTAGATCTATCCATTCACTAAAAATAGAAATGTCAGTGTGAGTATATCAACAAAACCATCATGTACTAATGAGGAAGGTAAACACTAAGATACACTTACACATTCACTTTATCTAAAACTAGGACACTTTCTGATATCCTAACCATTATGGTAATGTCACATATGCTTAAAGAACACCCTAACCTCTAAAGTTATCTAAAAAGACCTTTGATACCAACTATAAGGCCCCAGCCTTAAACCTTACTTAATCGTGAGTTATTACAAGATTACACATTGAGGATCTTTTCAGGTTTTGAGTTTTAGAGAATTAGATCATAAAACTTGCATCACATTCCATATTTAGACAAAGTGGTTACATGAAAGACAATATTCATTATTCCCATCAACGAAAACATATTTAAAATAAAACATGTATTATTTCTTGGCACATTTTTGACACTGTCATCACATCATGTACCCTTCCCTTGACCTGTGAAAAACATTTCAAAAACTTGGGATGTGCATAAAAATCTCAGTAAGGGATATAAAAATATGGAAAGGAATCATGAGTACATGTATACATAGGAATGAAATCATACTTTACCCATAAAACATAGGCACTTTAACATACCTCATAAAATCATTGAAAGCATATGACATAAAGGTAACTTGAGGCATTCATAACATTATTACGTAGGGAGTAACCCTCTTGGTTACGTTTGGAATACCCATCACAGTATATTCCATAAATCTCTTTGGAGAAACCTTAATGTTTCACTCCTTCGCGTTACCCAATGCATTGGAGAGCTATATCGGGCTCACCCGCCCTTAGTTTATCACGGAACCACCCGTTTTCATAATAATGCCCAAGAACCTCAACATAATCATATCACATAAAACATGTATAAAGGAAACATAACATTCCCACCTTTCAATGATATGATATCAATACAACACATTGATATAAAAACATTACGAAAACCATTTTCGATACCAAAATAAAAGAAAAGTAAAACATGGTATTTATTTTTCTTTTAAAAAAAGGTATGGATTGTAGAGGAAGCCGAAACTCAAATAACGGTCATGACGGCGGAGAAGTCGTTGTCGCCGCATACGTACGACAAAAACATTCCCTTTTGTTGTTTAGTAAATGCTTCGTATAGAAAATATTCTTTTTGAATAAACATAAAATTCAAAGGGTTTTATACACCGTATAAAAGAAGGTTGTGTATAAAACAAAATATGCCTCAATGAAAGGAGATTGAGACGAAGTCCCATACCACCTTGAAGATTTTAAAATTTTAAACAATTAATATCAATATAAATATATCCTTAAAACCATTTTGAAAACATGGATATTAATAAGAACAAATCATTAAAAAATTTAAAGTGATATTTTGGTTAAAGGGTTTTTACAAAAATTAGAGACACTTGAATACAATAATTGAGGACTAACATTTAGTCAGAACATTATAATATCATGAGAATAAACAGATTCATGATATAATACTCCAAAGGACAGTATATACACCATATAAGAGTGAATTGGTGAATAACAACAATGAACCCTCAATAGAAATGTCAAATGTGATGAAATCCCTTATAAAGAATGTATCCTTAAATTAAGGACAAATCAATCTCAAAAATATGTGTGAAAAATATAAATACACCCAATATAAGTGGATATTAAGTGTAAAACAATAAAAAGGTCATTCACACATATTCAATGGATGACATATTCAATGACTACATGTTGAACCCAAAGAAATCGAAATTGGGTTAAAAAGTTCCCTTGACAGCCTAACGACATCACATCAAAATGAGTTGATGAGAGATAAAAAGTGTATCTCAAAACTTGGACATAAAATTTACATCAATAAGGATATATGAGAACATATCCGAACATAACAATATGTAAATTAAAATACCCAACAGAAGAAGTCTTTTAAAAAAGAGGAGGGTGAACGGTTCCCTTACCGACTTGGGTATCATTCAAAACATACACCCCATGAAAGAAGGACAATAGATCATTGATTAAAATACTCATAAACGAAAGTATATTACACAAATAGTAGAATAATGGTAAGTACATACACCACTCAATGGAATTTGTGGCAAATGTAGCATAAATCTCACGGGAATAAAAGTGAGATGAAAAATCCCTTACGAAAACTCGGCAGCCTAACGGCGCCACATAAAACTTCTGAATATGGATTGATGAGATCAAATAGGGTATCTTATCACATTAAAATAAAATTTACAGAAAGATGAATATAAAAGAAAATCCCCCAACATTACAAATTGGAGCTTAAAAGAATTGACATAAAGGAGAGTACTTAAAAAGAAAGAGAGAGGTTAGATCTCTTATGAAAGTTCGGCAGCCTAACAGCGCCACTAAAAACTTCCAAAATGGATTGATGAGAGATAATAGGGTCTCTAATCACATTAACATAAAAATTATAGTAAGTGTAATATAAAATAACATCCCAATCACAATAAATATGAACTTAGAAGGAATGACATAAAAGAGTGTACTTAAAAAGAGAGGAGTAGGATCCCTTACCTCGGGTCCGACTTGACTCGATCGTTCTTTAATCTCCTGGATAATAAACTTGAGTTAATTTTTACTTCCTTAAGAACCATTTTCAATTTCATTATTCCTTTTATATCACTTATTACCATGTCATAAACATTATGTAATCATTTAAGTTAATAATATTTGTTTTGCCGGTATTTGGTTCTTAAGTCGAAAGTGGACTTCTTACAATTACATGTTGCTTGTGTGGACAAATTTTTATTATATCCAGAATTGTATTCATGATGTATATATCATATATGTCATATATATCCAGTACATGCATGCATTTATAACATTACATAATAATTTAGAGGTAAGAAATGAAATGCACCGTTCATGGAGACGTTAAGCCGTACCTACGCATGAACGCTACTTTCCTTTCTATTTCATATTTTATAGAATGGAATAATAATGATATAAAGGTATATTATAATTCCAGTATAGTATAATATATAATATCATAGTTCCATCATTTATACGTTCCACATATGGTATTTAACGAATCAAATCACTTTGAGGGGGCGGTAGTCCGCACTTCCTTAAATTAAGATATCGTGTTTACCCATAATGGAAACCATAAAGGTATGCCCAAAATGAAAAAAAAGAAGCTTAAGGAAAACATAAACATATTATATATCATATATAAAAATAGTGACATCATAATGGCCACCTTTGAAGGTGTTAAATGATTATTGAACAATCATCGTTTCGGGAGGCAGAATTTCGCCATCCACGGAAACCGTATGTTCTTTAACCATTTGATGTAGTTGTGTGAGATTGTATCTCTAATAAATCTTATAAAAGCATCCTAGTATATTGAAGATACTGGTGTTGTTACAAAAGAAGTGAATAAAAAGAGTTTAGGGGGTTGGAGAATCAAAATAAAACAAATGAACATGAGAGAATGAATTACCTTTAAAAGTGTAACTCCTTTTGATTTGAGCCTAAAGACATCCTTTGAAAGGATTCGGCCCAAATGGAATCCTCTAGGTTGAGGAGAGGGATATGGAGAGAGGAAATGGGCAGGTTTTTGCCGAGCCAATGGCTTGAGGAGTGTGTGAAATGAGGTAGAGGTGGGGTCCTTTTATAAGAGGAGAGGAGGGGCACTTTTGGAAAGTAAAGAAATATTACTTTATTTGAAAATGTGTTTCTGTTTTAAAAGGTCCCACATTGATCTAATTCGTGGATAAGGTGATAAGGCTTCGAAATCCACTCATCCAATTGGTTTTGTCCTTGTGTAGGTTGTAGATTTTACATTATCTTTCCATTTTATTTAAATCGTTAAATAATGAGGTCATCGATGCATCATCATGATGTCATAAATAATTTAATTTATTTAATGTCTAAAAATTATAAAAAATACTATGATTTAGGAAAGCATTTTATATTTCCAATGACTGTTTATAATCGAAAATCTGATTTTTATAACCCCATGTAAAAATTGTTTTCGTAAAACATATCATGTTTGTGTCATTTTTTACTTTTACATTAAATAAAAAGTTATTTATGTCATTTCCCAACCAAAGTGGATCCATGGGGTCCCCAAGTTGACCCATGGCTTGTCTTGGTCGTCCATTACACATCAAATGAGGTTAGGATATTTGTCAAGTTCATTTCATATTATTAAAACATTATTTTTACCTTAAACTACACTAATATCCACTAATCGCGATTAAAAACTTAATAAGTTACTATTCACCAAAAAATTATTTTAATCTCATTGAACCACATTTTAATTCTTAATGACAAACATGTATGTCAGATTTTTGAAATTCAAAACACAAAGATGGAAAATTTTCATTTAAACAGAAAAATCAGTTTTTATAAGTACCACTTAGTGGTGTAACTATTCATCAAAAATTGATGTTTTTCAGAAAAATCCCAAAAATTCACACTAATCTATATTTTATATTAATAATTCAAAAATGAAGTCTATTTTACAAAATTCAAAACATATAAGTCACATTAATTAATTTAATAATTAATTTCCGCCGTCAGAGCAAATAGCGTGTTTTTATGAAACAATAAGTATCAAAAGATTGACACTAGTTTAAGCCTGATTTCAAACTGAAATTAATTTCAACGACCCCTATTGGATTTAATGGTAAAAATATTTTCTAATTTAACTTTAAAACAAATTCAAATGATAATCTAATCATATAAATAAATTAGTTTAAAAAGAGGTTTCGAATTAAAATACAACATTTTACACTATTCATTTAAAAAAATGAACTTTATCGGAATGATACCAAAAATTTACACAAAGTAAATTTTGATGTCCCAATTCTTAAAAAGAGTTTTATTTGGTCCAATTTGAATGTATAAGAGTTAATGAAACTATATTTAATGGCGGTTCGCCATCAAAAGGCGATAAGTGGACCTTTAGTGAAAATTAGGGTATAAAAGCCTAAAATTGAATTCATTCTGTATTTTAAGCCTTTATCTTTTATTGGATAAATGTAAAAACATTTAAAAACATATATAATCATATTTTAGTTATTTCTATCCATTCCCTCCAACACAACGGCTACATGTTAACTACCATTTAAAATAATATTATTTTATTATTAGAGTGCAACGTAAGATTCCCAAGAAACTCGTTGTTGCGTGTTGGATACGCCATCGAGCATAGCATCCCCTTTAAATTCATATTAATATTTTATTCACAAATATGGATAAATATGAAAATGTCATATTCTTTATTTACCTGGGGTGTTACAAGTATGTTTATAATTATGTGAAGGGTGGTACTATTTTCTACATACAATTCATCTGGTAAACATTTTAAAATCACATGATAGAAAGGACTTGAACAAGAACATAACATGGTTCTGTAATATATGACTAGAATATGTAGTAAACCAAATGCAGTAATACATGTATATAATGAGTTGTGAATTGGGTTTAGTAATAAATGGTTAGAACTACGTGTGATCCAAATTCATTAATGGGATCGTTCCACTATGATGTTTTTGGTAGTGATTATATTCTATCATGGAAATGATTTTGAATTCAGATGTGTATGCCACCAATTCTCTGTATTATGGACATATTATTTAAATCTATCGTGTTCATTTAATTTCTTATAATTCAGGATTTATGATCAACTTGGATTTAATTAATCATTAATTATTATGATATTTTATCTTCAATTTTTTTAAAAATATAATGCCCAGTTTCTTATACACATATCCTCATTATATGGTTATTATCTCTATTATTTATCCTTGGTAAGAATCTATGATCACCATTTATTATCAATATTTCCCCCATGATATGTTGGAAGGTAATAAGTGTGATATTCCAAACACTAATAAAATTATGAATAAATAAGTGGGAGATAATTTATATGTTTTATGAACATGTTTTTCATGTATACATGTTTCTTACGTCAGTAAACTAATATTCTTATAGTATGGGTTTTTAATGTTATTTATTAATTATTCTTCTAAAAAGATATAATTTGTATATATGAAAATTTTATACTTATATAATAAGATTAGTTGTATCATTAATCAGAACAGAGTAATCCAAAAATAGTATATGATCATTCATAACCTATATATAATTTCTTCAATAGGAATTTTTTGGAAACCCAATAATAATATATGTGGACACATTATCCACTTAAAAATATAGAATCATAAGAGGCTAGTGAATCCCAAACAGTATTAGATACCCCCCGTTACCTGTTTGTAGATGTTATAGTGGGAAAAAAATCTTTAATGTGACACTCTATACATGGAAACATGATTCATCATTCCACGTTATAGTACATCTTTGTTGTTCCAAGATGTATGAACCAAAATAAACTATTTCATTAAAACATAACTGAGCACATAAATATTATAGAAAGTGAAAATGAAATTTAAAATATAAAATATCATAAGAATATAGATACCAATAGTAAATGATCTCCACCCAATATAGGGATTCTCTAATTCACATAAACTTACCATCAAATAGATGATTTGGTAAAATAGACTCAAGGAGAGTTTGAGGTAAATAAAAAATAGTCAAAACCTTCTGTCTCTATGTGAAACTTTGATATATTAAGCATAATATTCTTATCATCATTGGATTCGATAACAACCTGCGATAATAAATTCATTCTATGAAAATCAATAATGAAATTCCCATTTTCCACAGTGTAGGAAATGTCAAAGTCAACTTTTGAGAGGTATTATACCCACCTCCCCTATCTAAGACTCATATATATATGATATATGATATATATCATACTTTTATATAAATAGAAACTAAATTCCTCTCCATTAAAAATATATAACCTCCAACAATTATGTTATTCATAAATGTGGTATGAAATAATTAATTAGTGGATTTATTTACATCATGTGGTCAAAGATAACGATATCTATAAATTCATGTATCCATGATAAATTCAAAATATACATGTCTACCAATATAATTTTAAACACATATTTAAAATAATATTATATTGATGAATTTCAGGATACTTTATAAATTTTATATGTACCTACTGAAGATTAAATAATGGTTTCTCCTATAAATATGATTATACATTCATCAACAACCATAGAAAACTCATCCATTATGGGAAGGTTCATCAATTCTAAAACCTCTTGCTAGAGCATTATCATCATTAAAGAATCTAATTGTGTCATAATAACCATTTGAGCCAATTTTCAATGAAAATAATGAGGAATACACATATAATTAATGACACTTTTTAGATGGTAGTAGTTACCACAATTTCTACAAATAATCAATAGTGTAGAAGTATAATTCTGTGTGTTCCCAACATTCCTATAATGATAAAAATTTAGGTGAACACTACTTACTACAACTAATGTAGTTATGGATTCTAGATGCTATGAAACACCAAGAACACTAGTTTTATTATAATTCAAATACATATCCCTCCCCTACACAACACTAAAAAATTCACTAGGTTGAAGAAAAGGGGTAGGAAAATAAAAATTTCCTTCCATATCCACTTGAGTTATAATATCCATTTATATTTTCTCTATATTAGTAAATAGAATCATTATTACAACCTATAATCTATTATCATATTGAAAATCCAATAAAAAAATTTGTGTCTTCAGGTGGTCAATATTTACTGCCTCCAGAAAAAATGAAATACATATTTGGAAAAATTAGTGCATGTCGACATCAAATTACCTCTATTATATAATGATTGTAACTCTTGAGATATAAAAATCATTACTATACATTTCAAAAATAATGAAATAAGTGGGTCTCAAAACCATTAAAATCCAGAAACATCTTTCTATCAGCATATAACATGGAATCCCACCATCACTAACTGAGATTCATGATTATGAATTCCACACACATCACATAGATATCATATTGTGTATCCTAGATGTTAAATATCTAAATTATATTATAAATCCATTCATAATCATCTTTAGTATCAGTATTACCCTTAAAATATGGTAGATTTTAACATAATAACAACCATTATTAAAACATTTCCCCCAGAACTCATATAAGGACATTGAATGATACATTCTAGACATTCGTTACTTTTTATTGTATAATCCAAACTACTTATATGATGGCCTAAAAAATATTATGATCTAGAGGTGGATTCTAATGATGTGCATCAACTAAACCCCACATAATAACTAATGAAATATGTCTCAAAGGTATAAATATTCATAAAAAATTAGAATATATGATCAAAATGTATTATAATATAATCTCAAACAAGAAATCCAAAATATGAAACGGTGATTAAGATCATGAAAAAATAGAAACATACATCACAAAATCCAATTGTAACATTAGTTTCCTTGTGGAAAGAGCTAGATTGGAATTCATTATAAAAAATCTCATAAGTCATATTAATCCTTTCTCCAATCATATTAATATAAAAAAATTACTCCAACACCTTTTATAATTTTTTTTAATAAAACCAAACTATCGTTTTATATAAACTGGTACCCAGCCAGAGAAATCACATATCTAAAAGGAATTCCTTATCCCCGTGGACAATTCACTATCATGAAGAAATCAAAAACAACTAAATGAAATGATTTATCCTAACATAAATATGACAACATGGCATATGTATATATGCAATAGGAATATATAATGGAAGTGTAAAATATGAAATATATATATCAAATTAAACGGTGGAATTGAGGAAGTGATATAAATAAAATGTAGAAAAATATATCCATGGTACCAGTCCATCAGAAAAAGGATAACTAAAACTGATATAGCTTCTCTATCTGAGATAATGGTCAACCTCCCAATATCTCCGACCAACTACATATAAAAAACAGATAGAAACGTCACCATATTTCAATAGTGCCTTGCCTTTTTCATGAATAAAATCACATTACATTGTATATGAATACATAAGGAATCAATATTATTTGGGAACCATAGGATCAATAAGATTCCACCCTTGTGTCCCATAAAAATTATACTTATAACTAATTGAACAATATAATCATTAAAAAAGTTAGGATGATTAGTTAATTTGATTATATATCAGAAGCTTTGGAAGCAATCTATTTTCCCCCAATTTCAAATAATACAGTTAAAATAATTTGAAATAATATCAAATTATCAAGGTAGTGAATTTATATATCACCTATTATATCATATTCTAATTATTAAAAACCAATGAATATGTAAATCACACACTTCATCACTACCTTCTAGGTTAGCTAAAACAATCACACCCCCCAACATAGATATTCACACATATCTATTCTATCTCCCTATATATATATATTCATGAAATATAATGAAAAAGAAACCCTAGCCATGGAAAATATAAAAAATCCTAAAAGGTACCTAGAAAATTTAACCTTAGTATTAGTGGAACACCCCATGAGGGACCCCCCTGGTATTATGAACATACATGGTTTATCACTACACCATCCACCTATGTTCCCAAGGATTCTATTGTGCCAATTCTTCAAATAATTTTACGAAAATTAATATATTAAATATATTTCTTCAATACAATAGAGATTTATAATTTTTTTAATTTATTTTACCAAAATATATTGTCATGGATATTTTCACAGAATATTGTCCACACACATAGAATAAATGATCAATCAATCTCGAAATATTTTTATAAAATAAAATTTCATAACCTAAGAAATCATTCATCAAACTTAATAACCTAAAGATGGAACCAAGATCCTCATACTAGGGTCACATAAACCTATAATGGGATCCACTAACATGGAATTACACAATGTAAATAAAAGATTCCATATAATAAATCCTTACTTCTCATAATCAAATTAATAAGAAAAATAGATATAAGATAAGATAAATAAACATTTACCTTAGGAAACTCATACTCCATTCCACAACCAATACATAGTCCATACATTAAAAGATGATCACACCCTATATCTGAAAAGGATAAATTATAATAAACACCATAAGTCTAATATATCTAAAATTTTAGTGTAATTAGCCTTCAACGACTAGTCAAAATTAATTAGTACGATAGACATTTTCTTGAATAGATATTGTGAATACAAAATGAAGATTAATTTCTTTACAATATAATTATAATAGAGTATATATCACATATATCTCTTTAGAGGTATCCTAGTTTTTTAGAGAGAGACATGTAGTCTAATGAAAATAAAATCAGAATTGAATTGAATAAAAACCTATATAACATAGACATTTCATTGCAGGATTCCCAATTTCATGAGGTGAAACTCCTTAAAAATATATAGAATAAAAAAGGGATAAAATTGTTTAAATAATAATTCCACAATATTTTAATAATGGGAACTATATTCATAATCTTTATAAATTCTACTCTTTCTAATAGTTCTCAGTATAATTCCAAAAAGTCATTCAAATCATATATCATGTTAATGATGTTAACATGAAAAAAAGTTACATTTTATAGAAAAATATAGAATGTATAATGTGTCAACATAGACCCTAAATTAATTTTATAAATATTTTTTCATATTTATAAATATATTAAATTAATTCCCAAAAACAAACATCCCTAAAAAATAATTCATTTTCTTCTATAAATGATCTCCATCGTAAGAAGACCTAAAATAAACCCAACAACTGATATAAATAAAAATATATGTGTAAAAAACATAAACCTATGTAACTGGTTGTTACACTCTAGAAATAAAAATTCTATTAAAGTTAAATTATAAGAAATAATACTCTTAACAAAGATCCCAAAAAGTACCTTCCGTTATACCCACAGTGGTATAATTTTAAAATAAAAACAATGTATGTGTTCAAGGAAGTAATCCTAATATTAGTATTTGTACAAATTTAAACCATGTGAAAAAATAAATAAGAGAGATGGTTTATATGAATTTCATATCCTATATAATTTTACATGTCCTATTTGGGTCAAATATTTGGTTTGTGTTATATTGTGACATTCAT
This sequence comes from Viscum album, assembly GCA_963277665.1. NCBI lineage: Eukaryota > Viridiplantae > Streptophyta > Magnoliopsida > Santalales > Viscaceae > Viscum > Viscum album. Next base: position 17,558 of record CAUJRU010000465.1, read on the forward strand.
TAACATCATTACACAAACCCATAATACACTCTCTTATGAGATTCAACCATTAGGTCCCCCACTAGGGTTACTTCTATCAATAAACCAAGGATTAATAAATTATGGGAACCTCTAGGTCCGTACATAGATTTTGGTATTCAACTTTTTGTCCTACATGTAAAATTTGAATAAGAAGAAAGTCTCTTGGCTCCAAATAAATCTTATGCAATGTTATAAATCCCACATGGGATCCACTGGGCCCTTTTCATGGTATCATATCATCAAATAAAAAACCTTCATATATTTTCAAATGGTTTAATGAATGAATTATCATGGACTATTTGGATACTTGTTATAGTTCAATAATATGGACAAAATACGAGGGTTCATGTCCTATATCTGTTATCAAGATCACTTTAGGAATGACATCATAACCAACATGGTCATATTTTTCATATGATAAGTTCATATATGATTATACATGGGATGACATACCTCACCATATTAAACATTGCATCATATGGTTCTTGGAGGACAGTCATAATCTAAATGATCTAGTTAACGTTAAATTTGATCTAAGGCATGATCCTAATCCAATTCGGTAGTTTGTGACTCCATGAATCGTCTATTATAATTTACCAAATTAATTTAACATAAAAATACCTAGAAATTATTTTAACATGTGCTTTAACCCTTATGGTATTTCCCATGAATACAAATAAGACCATAAATAATCACTGATACCACTGGGACAATACAACATTCAACATAACTTATATGAACCATTCCATTTGACTTCCCTTTGCTGATAGTAATTAAAATGTCTCATCCAGATTCATATACAATTTATGAATATATTTATCACCAACGACCCACAAATATTTAAAAATTGATGTTAAATTATAATTACATATTCAATATCAACATGTTGAAAAATAATAATAAAATTAATTATAGAACAATAATTTTTTTCACATCATTGGACACTCCATTCACACAATAATAATGACCAAACACTTATTTAAAACCCATTTAACATATTCAACCCCATAATTGACATAACCCCTAAAGAAATACATATAAAAAATATAACTATTTTAATTTATGTGTTTATGATTTGAAAAAATCACCACTGTAACATACCACAATGAAACAACAAGTGGAGAAGTACATAGAACATTATGAGTTACTCCTTCCTATGGAGATAAAATACAAAATAACTAATCTCATATTGCATCATGATATGGTGGAGATGGAATATATCTACATAACACATGGAAATTGAAATATTATTGTATCATGAATTAAATCATGACATTTTTAAATGTTATGTCCAAAAAAGGGGGCTAGATATGTTTAGAGAGGGGGAGATTCTGGGTAATGATATTCTTTTATAAATTATTCCTAACCCACTAGATCATGTCGTCATAATTAAAAGGGTAAATTTCATCACATAAATATTAATTTGGATATTATTTATTCCCTATTAATATATTGATTATGATTTGAATGTAATTTTGGATGGAAAACATAAGTAAACATCGAGTTTTACATAGTTTACCCTCAATAGCATACATCCAAGTAGCGTACAATGACAATGTCTAGATTGATCCAAATTCACTATGGATAAAGGCCAACAATGATGTTCGGATATAATACTTATATGCCCAGGCTCACTCACTTTACATGATTTTGGATCTTCTCATAGAATTCCCAAGGGTCACTCCCAATGTCTCATTCTATATGTCACAACCGGTATAGAGGATAATCATCTTTTTGTTCTTTTTCTAACAACACTTGGAATTAATGCACCCATAGATTATGGAATTATAGATCCATTGATTTTAAATAATTTACACATCCTCATTTGTTGATAAATAATTTTTTGAAGTTCTACATTCATAGAATTTATGAAAAATACTTTACCACTAGTTTATTAGACTACATCAATCTTATGGACAACCATTGGGTGCCTTATGCGCAACTTTAATTCCTTGCACAGAACATATTAAATTATCATTGAAAAGTTTCTTGTGCTCCACATTATACATTTAAGTAATTTCCTAATTTCATATAAATCCAATTTTTAGATAATATAATCCCCTTACATTCAATTCCTTATGGAACACAACTCTCACGAGAAATTCACTACTTACACACAACACAATTCCTACACACAACTCACTAATTTCACGAAAACCCTTCATTCTTGATCTAGAGCTCATATTTTTTCTAATTCTTAAGAATTATAAAATTATAAGCGTTGGATATATCCACATATTTATAGTAATTTTCAACCCTATACACACCTCCTGACAACTCTATTGCGTATGCCTTTTTCGCATAAATCCATATTTTTCACAAACTCACATTTCACTAAAATATATAACATGATAAAACATCCTTAAATATCATATTTTGATATAATGGCACTGAATATAGGTTTTATGTAACTTTCTAATCCTCCTAAATAATTAATCAAAAATGATTTATCCAAAAAAACATTTCTATATTCTCTAATTTTAGGAATAAAAATGGAAATCAATTGGAAATAATGCAACCTTGTATATAATCTTCTTTACCACCTAGAGAGTTTCCATTATATAACCATGATTATTTTCAAGAATATAATATCGAAATTATCTCTAGAACTCCACAATGTACCACAAAATTCTACCTTTTCAACAAACACAATCATCTCAAAATGCATCAATTTTTCCTTGAGGGATATTCCCCAAAAATATCCTCATTTGGGTTTTTTGACTGCTCTTCACATATTGATACCTCTTTGAAGATTTTTCCATCATCTACTAATAATTAATTAGTTTTATTTTTGTATTTATCAATGATTTTCATAATAAATAATCCAAGCTCGCATGATCCATGTTCAGCATGATATAATAGCATAGAAAAAAAATTGAATCAATGAATCACATAATTCCAAATCCACTCAACCACTATCATCGTGAATTACATATATCATAACATATATATGTTAACCCATATCCATTAGAATCGTCATATTTAAAACTCCTCTAATATATCATTACCCCATATATCACTAGTCTACATGTCAACTTGTCTACGTATCTTGAATAAGACATTTTCTACCATATATATCTACAATTTATCCCCCATTGTCAACGAAATAGGAGGTCAATTCATCAATGATCCAAATTATCACCTAGTTGTGGTCTATGATAGGGTAAATATAAAAGATTAGTGTATTAGAAAAAAACATATATACCTCAGGGAGAGTGGGACCCATATACACAATTTTCATGTGCGGAGAGTCAACTGAAATCCAAAAAACAGTTCTTGACTCTCTAAGTCTTCATTGTGTAAGGACATTATCAGAATGATTGAAACCTGTAATTATAGAGGAAAACACTCAAATGTTAAGAGAAATTTTTTTCATATCATTGATAAAATTATACTTTATTTTAATGTGATTTTTACTTGAAGTGACGAATGAATTTATTGATTTTTTATAGCACTTGTATTATCAAAATGGTTTCTGATCATCTACTTTAATTAAACTGCCACATCATCCACAATAATTATGTATAACCGTATGTTTCCAAAATATATATATCTTATTTAGTGATAAAATTAATGTAAATATATTTCTGCCTTAACCAATAAATACATATAACACAATGATAGAATGCACCAGCTAATATTGATTTCTTCTCTTCTAATGAACTCGCCAAATCTACATCGTTATATCCTAATATCTCTGGATATGATTTTCTATTATACATCAATTTGAATTCCGTCATTCCCTTGATATGACAATGAATTATTTTTACTATAATCATGTTTATTTATTAGTATTTTTTTCATTATACACTTCTTGGTATGAGGAAAACCAATATGTGGTTATGTTGTGTTCATTTACAATAAGATTCCAATGATGTGAATGTATTTATTGATATATATAGATTTTTCATTCATCTTCTCATGATAGTTTCTTCCTAGGAGCCACAAGAGTAATAATCACTTTGAAATTATCAATTCCAAATCATTACAAAACACCCTTGGAATATATTGATTAAAAAATGAATGTGTTATTTTTGTTTGTGTTACTTGTAATCCAATGAAATACATAAGTTCAAAAATCGTTGAGATTTCAAAATCACATTTCATGAATTAGGATAACTAAATGCATGATGCATTATATGATCTTTCAAATATTATGTCATTGACATATACTAGATCCATAATTTATTGATTTTAATCCTGGTTGACATGTATATATTAATCAACTCTACCAAAAATCAACCTTATCATCTTAAAAAATTATCTAGTATTGAATACATTTTTATTTATTCCTACCTAAAACCATAAATTTCATTTATTAGCTGAAAAAAAAGTTTCCATCTTCATGAATTACCAAACCATCTAGTTTCTTAATATACACTTATTCTTCCAAATACCCATTCATAAATACTAACATAACATCCATTTAGAAAAACATAAGATTACGTTACAATGTTGTGTCCAGGAATAATATTATTATCTCTAGCCTTGAAACAAGTCTAGATGATTAATCAACATTGATAACATCTATATGTGAGTAACCATTTTACACTAGTCATTCTTTATTTCAAATTACCACACCATATTCATTAATTTTCCTATGAAAGGCCCATTATGTTTTGATGAAATTCTTAACTATTGGACTCAATAAAATCTCCCAGGCCTCATTAATTTCAATTTCTTCTAGATCATTATTCATATACTAAACTGAGTTCTCATTTCAATATTATTCATCAAGACATTTACGATCGATGTAGTATTGTATAAATTCTGACTATGAAGAATTCATTATTCTTTCTTGAACCGTTGATGTCGAATCACAAATTATGTTCTATCAATCAATTTAATTCTCTCACTACTTGTTGGTATCTCAAAAACATTTAAATGATATTATATTGTTAAAGAAAAATAGTTAATTATGGTATACATGTGTTTTTTTTCTTCTCCGAAAATTATTCATTATAATATACGATTTCATAAACATACATAATTTATATCACATTAAGATATTGCATCTTGTTGGGAGATTTATTCCCCTCCATATTATGTGAAAAAATTAATTCTGTTGGGTCCACTATTATGTACCACAATGAATATTCTCTTCTATCATCCTTTATTCTAATGTGGAACTTTGAAATGACCCATCAAAAAATCCAATAAGTCTACCTAGTAAGAACATGGTGTAGGATACCATAGGTAAACATAATAACACTATCACTATTTATTTAACTCACTTGATTCAATAGTAAAACCATTAACTCCTTCACTGCTTTATTAAATTTTCAATAATCATCTCTTGTGATTGATTTTAATTAGATGATAGTCTATTACACTTCACATCATCATTTTTCTTATTTAGACTCCACTTCCTTGTGGATTATATCTTCCTATAAAACTGAAATAGTTAACTAATATTTTGTTATAACTTACACACATAGGGATCTTGGAACCTATGGAATCATCGTGAAGAGTATTGTGGTTGATCCTGATTGACCAACCCTTTGATATTTTCTAAAAAAAATGAATATCTTTTGTGTTTGTTTAAACTACCCATCCAAAAATCAACAATTCTAGCCACATGAAAGACATTATTTACCAACATGTTGGGTCATCATTTGATAAATGGGTTTTGTAGGCTTTTCCTTTTAACAATGATTCATTTAAACTCATTTTATGAATTTTAATTCATTGATTATCAAAGGATATTACATTTTTTATGACATTCATTTAGTTGGAATCCTTCCATTGGTCATCATTTCTTTCTTGTTCATCCATTGGAGGTATCTTTTTATTGCCTTAACTTCTAACCAGGTGTCATAACATGTGAATTTTTTGAATAATTATTTATTTATTTTTCATTTATCATTTATCTTAGTCATGAAACCATTTTATTAGGTTGAGTATTCCACTACATTTAAATTCTATTTTATCACAACTGGAGCATATCTTCCCTTATTCATCCTAGTTTATTCACATTCTTTCTATAATATTTTTTGTCATTATAACATAGAAGTTGTCAGATACACCTTTTTCTTAGATCCTTGTGATTACTTTGAGGTTGTGAACCAATACTTCAAAATATCATTTTCTTCCAATATATGATTTTTTAATCACTCCCAATGTTGAGGACCCCATTTTGGGTTCCTTTTCCTGCACTGAATTATTCAAATTACAATGTATTGCCACATTCCCATGATTAGAACACATAAAACATATTCCATTATTATATTAACTTGATTCCTCCTTTATTGGATAAAATGTATACACATAATTATATTCTATATTTACATTGTTCTCATAATATTCTTGAAAAAAACTCTTCTTGTGTCCCATTCATCCAAAAGAGTATCATTTCTGGGATAATTTATTTCGGGAGACTCTAATATCATGTTTTTAAAGATGATTATTCTTATTCTTTAATTTCGAAATATTTCCCTCTTCATAGAATGTAATATATTCAAATCCCCTTGAATAAAAACATGATGTATGACCATGAATACCATTGAAATAACAAATTCTACCATAACATCTTTTGAAATCCAATTTAAGACTTTATTCTAAATCTATAGGATATTTCCTATTTCTTGATATATTAATAGCTCACATCCAATCATGTGTGGGATAGGATTCATCATATCCAATTATGGTTTCATCTGAACAATATGGCTATTGAGATGAGAAAATACGTTCTTGTTTCTCTTCAGAATTTTCATATTTTCATTTCATTTAATTATCTCCTACATATGAATAATCAAATAGTATGTGGAAGGCATCTATTAATTTAGTCCTTCCTTTGGAATTATATTTATACATATATTTCATTAATAATTCATTCTCTTATTCCAATACTTTAGTCATCATATTCCTTGATTCAATATGGGAATTAATCTCCCTCTTTAGATTCTCTCTAGTAGTAATCTACAATTCCAATTATCTGGATATCATATTTACCCTGTCAGTATGCTCTATTATTTTAACATATTTTTGAGTAATATAGTCATTCAAACATCCATTATCTTTCTAGATCCATTGGTTAATATTAAACATTTTATATTATTATATAGAACGGTCATAATTTTTTAATTCCTTATTATGAATTTATTTTGAGTTCAATCTCATTTAATTATAATCAGTTGTAAGGCACCATCCTGAAACAATACATAATCTTTAGTTAAGTCAATAATTCACATTAATGTTCTTTTCAAGTTTAGATTTTTCTAGAATTTGGAAGTAATAATTACACAACCTCTAAAAAGATTACAATGTAGAGACTTTTACTATATCCATTTTTTTTCAAAATAATAAAACATCTTAAATAAAACTGGAATTGTTTTATTTAAATAAATAATCATAAATTATTCAATTCACTTATCTTTCCTTATACTGTGTAAAAAAATTTCAAAAACATGGTATGTTCATAAAAATCTCAATAAGGGTTACAAAATAGGGAAATAAAACATTAGTCCATCAATATATAGAAATCAATGAAATTATACATTTCTATCATAAAACAAATGTTATTTAACATACCTAAAAAATTATATGATTTTTTAATAACATATGGAAGTAATAAATCATAAATGGAACTTGTGTCTCCTATATCATACTAAAATTGTAGCTTTCATAGCTAAATAGGGGGTTACATTTGGAATACACACCATAGTATATTCCATAAATCATTTAAGAGAAAAATTAATGTTTAGCTCTGTCACGTTACCCAATGCATTGTAGATCTATTTCAGAATTACCCGCTCTAGGTTTATCAAAAAACCACCCAAATATGTAAACAATTCCCATGAATCAATATCATAATATGAACACATAACATAAGCATAATGGAAAGATACCATTTCCACATTGCAATCACAATTTATAATTTCAATATATTTACATTATAAATCAAATCTCAAAACCATTTTGAATACAAAAATATGTAAAAATTAGTATATGGAATTTATTTCCATTTTAAAATCATTTCTTCAAGTTAAGGAATCCAAATATCAAACAATGCTCGCGTGAGATGAAATGTCATTTTCACAACATATGTTAAAATTAAACATTCCATTTTTTATTTAGTAAAACGATTGTAATAAAAATATTCCATTTCAATGAAATTAAATAGTAAAATGGTTTTTATACATCGCATAAAGAAATATCAAGTATAAATCAATGTATTCCCCAATGAAACGATATTGAGACAAAGTCCATTTTAATGATTGTATCATTATATTAAAAATAAATCAATGACATAATTATGTGCAGAAAATATAAATACACCCAATACAATTATATATTACATTGAAAAAAATCTGATTTAATTGACACATATTAATAGAAAAACAAATAAAAAGAAATTGTTATTTAACTCAATGAATGGAAATTGTGTTAATAATTCCCTTACAGTGTTTCTATAAAGGATGTATGAATTTATCAATGGGTTCATTTTTCGTAGTAACAATACATCTACACTATGGGAAGTGGAAAATCAAACATAAATATGTAATCTATGATTCCACTCATAATCCTGGAATAATACAATAAATGATGTATGCATAAAACCCAATGAGTGGAAATTGAGTTTAAAAATTTCCTTATGAATATTCGGCAGCCTAACGATGACACAAAAAAATTCCGAAAATGAGCTGATGAGAGGAAAAAGGTGTCTCATCCCATTAATATAAAATGTAAAAAATTATTGTTAAATAATAATATATATATAAATTTGATAATTTAAATTTAATGACATAACATAAAAGAATTCATTGGCTACAATATCAGAGTGAATGGTTCTGTTAACTTGTGTCTGACTTGGCTTGTTCATTCGTTATCTACCTTAATAATAAAATAAATTTAATTATTATTTATTATGAACCATTTTAACGTATATTATTCATTTCATATCATAGAATAACCTACTATTAAAATCATATAATTATTCATCTTCATATTCCTCTTTTTGTTGTTGTTCGGTACTTGAGTCAAAAATGAACTTATAATAATTACAAATTGTCTATGTATTCAAAAATGCATTATCTCCAAAATTATATTCATTATTTAAATATCATATATATATATATATATCAAATATATATATTTATACCCATTAAATATTTATTTTATAATAGTCCATAACATATGTATATAAGAAATTGAAATGAACTGTTCATGGAGACAGTAAGTTATACATATGCATAAATGAAACATTAATGTCATATTTATTTTTAAAAGAATTAAAAAATGATACATAGGTCTATTATAATTTCAAATAATATATATGATATATATGTTACATATTGTCATTAATTACAACCTTTATACATTCCATTTATAGCATGAAAGAGTTATATCACTTTGAGGGGGCGGTAGTCCTCACATTCTCAATTGAAATTATCATATTTATACAACATGAAATGAATAAAGGTATGTACAAAATGATAATTACATATGAATAAAGGTAAAATAAATTTCATAAATATCATATTTATTTATATTTCCATAATAATGGCCACCATGAGAGGTGTTAGAGGAAAATTGAATAATCTTTGTTTCATGTGTTTGTAGATTATTGTCCAGAAAAATAGTATGTTCGTAACCTTTATTTGATGATGTGTCAATGTGTAGTTATAATCCTTCTCAAAAACACATACTATTATATTGTATATACTGGTGTTGTTATAAAATAATGGAATAAATAGAATTTAGGGGGTTGGTGAAGGAAAATAAATCATAGAATCTAAAGAGATAACATTACCTTTAATTAGGTAACTCCTTCTGATTTAAGCTAAAATGATTGAATGAATTAACTTCTTCCCAACATACAGATTATATGAGGAATATAGAGACACTTTTATCTTACTTGGGTAGATTTTGGATGACCATGGGGGCATGAGGGGTGTGAGTAAGGGTTAGAGGTGGTGACCCTTTATAAGAGGGAGGAGGGGTAATTAAGGAATATCTTGAAATATTATATTATTGTATAAAATATTTCGATAGTAAATGAGTCTAAATAAATTTATCTATAATATAAGTTGAATATATGTTTAAATAAAATCATCCAATAAGAATCAGATAGGTTTGAATAATTTTTAATCCTTATTTTTTTTATTTTACCCTTTTGTTATTCAGTTCATTTTATAAATCATTTAAAACATTGATAATCAAAATACTTACCAATACTAGAAAAATATCCAATTAAAGAGTAAATAATAAAATTTTATTCTAAGGATAAATTTTTGGCCTAATCATATATTTATTATAATTTTATAATATTTAATAAAATAATTTATATTTTAAAAAATGAATTATTCCAATTTGGACACTATTAATATCATTATTTTTTAAAAAAATCCATAAAAACTAAGTTACAGAAAACAAACTACATTAATAAAATTATAAATTTTAACTATCTTCCAAAAAATTATTTGAAGGCATTAAAAAAATTATATTTATTTTAAAATTTATAATATCATTTATTTCAATCTGTTTCTAATGAATAAATCACTACATCAACATTATGTGATAATCAAATTTATTTATTTAATATATAAAAATTATACATAAAATACCATAAAGTAAGAAATATTTTTATCTTTCAATTGTATATTTATAGTCGAATATATCACATATATATCCCTTTATAAAAATTGTTTTACTAAACGATATATGTTTATGATATATTTTCCATAAGATTAAATTAAAAGTAATTAAAAGTTATTTTCACACAAAAGTGGCTTCATGGGGCCCTAATATCATATTAAGGCTTTCAATGGTCGGACATATATCATCCAATAGGGTTAAGATATTTTTTAACGTAATTTATTATTTTTATAATATTATTTTGAACAATCATTTACAAGATTTACCCTTTAACCATGTTAAATAAAATATTAACTGACATTACTATTCATAATGGCCAAAAATAAAATATACATAATTAGAAAATATGAATATATTGGTTAAAAATATTTAATTCCTATTCTCAAATTCAAAACACATAATTTTCTGAATTTAATTTAAAATTAATTTCTAATTTCAATTCCAAAAACTATTTTTTTAGAAATAAAAACTACCAAACAATTGATATACTTTTATATAAAAATTAAATATAAAATTACATTCAATGACAAATATATGATAAAATAATAAAAAAAGAATTCAATTACACTTTAAAGACAAATAAAATTACAATATATATTAATAAATAAATTAGTGTAAATAGATTTAATGAATTAAAACTTAGTAATTTTCACAATTCAATAAAAAATGTACATTACCATAAAAATACCAAAATTCCATCCAATGTAAATTTTGTTTCCATATTATAAATAAGAATATTATTTGGTCAAATATTACATATAAAAGTGAACAAAAAATATATTTAAAAAGGGTTCTCCATCAAAATGAAGAAAAACAACCTTTTAAAAATATTAGAATTTTTAATGTATAAAATCGGATTGATTATTATTTTAAGTCTCTATAATTTATTGGATAAGTGTAAAAAAATATAATATAATATTGTAGTTAGTTATTTTCATTACCTCCCATACAACAACTAGGGTTTAACTATCATTTAAAATAATAATAATAATATATTATTTTTTTGATATTACTCAATGATGTGTTCCATGTAATATTTAAAAGAAACCTATTTTTTGCATGTTGAGTATTCTATCAGAAAAATTCTCCCATTTAAATTAAAATTAATAAATTTTTCTTAAATTTTATTATGTATTAATATTTATTATTCTATAAATTAATATGTCGTTACATCTTTCCCCCAATTAGAAAATGCATCGTTCAAATTTTAAAATTTGACATCGAAACATCATTGAATGTCCCACATCCTATAAAGTTCCAATAAAACTATCACCTTAAAAGTAATAAAGATAAGTAAAATAGTAACCCAAGAAAATAATAACTAGGAATTAATGAAAACATGTATATGTAGGAATACTATGTGTCACGTTCTGGTGGAGAGTTATAGAAAACATGATCATGAGAATGTTAACGACCAAAAAACAACAAATTTATGACAGGTTTAACGGTTATTCATTCGCCATTAGATAAAGTAAACGGACAATGATTTTTATTTTTCGTTCCCTTTCATAAATTTGGAGATTTTTTTGAGATTTACTATTAACATAAGGAAATATTATTACTTTTCAAGTAATGTTTCATCCTTTAATACATTTCTACCAAAAACTCACATTTTCTCTTATTGATGAGTATTAAGTATGACATGGTCACACTTGAAGCTCTAGATACAACATTTATAGAATAAAACTACCCAAGTAAGACGAAACATAATTTTTTCCCCTTTAGACATTAGCCAACACAAAATTTTTATAACAAGATCTGATAATCCCAAAAAGGATAGTCTTTAATAAAAAACAAAACTACTATAAATCAACAAAATTGAACAAACAATAACCAAATCTCAACAAAATCCATTCAATAAACAATCATCCTTCACATTATGCATAATAATCCAAAATATGTTTCAAATTAAATATTCAGAAGTATTTGATCACATATTCTTCAACAAAAATCATAAATTTTTTCTCCAAATAACATCCACTACTCTTAAAGTCTCATATTAAAAATTAATTAACCAAATCACATGTTCTCTATGACATATTAATCATTTACATTAACATACCAAATTTCTATATGTCTAGAATAAATAAATATATTCTTCCAAAATAAAATTCCACCATTACTCCTCAATTTAAATCCCATAGTATACTATTTTCCATAGGCATATAGTGTTCCCAAAAGATATAATGTATTCCAAAATGATATTTATAAAATAATCACAAAATATTTTTCTTATTATATGGATTTCAATTTTATAAAAAATAATATCCCAAATCAACATAATCTTAATCAATAAAATCATTTAATATAAATGAATAAGTCAAACTAACAGGGGACATCACGTAGACCAATTGAAGTGAATGTGCCCTTGTCTCCCATTGGTTGTGGGTTCGATTCCCACAGCCATTCCAGACGCCACAGGTTGTCACCCATCCTATGGGTAATCCTTTTTCTAAAACCATGTTATTTTTAATAAATTTTTAAAAAATGATAATTTCCTCCAATATTACCATAACATTCATTATCCTCAATGGTAATCTAATACCTATAATTTTTCATCCCAAAATGTAATAACAATTAATCAAACCAAAAAAAGATCATATGATCCCCTATTGTTATCCATTATGTCCACATAAGCAAAGATAATTCTTACATGAAAAAAAATTTCACATGTTAAACTTTAGGGATACAAATAAAAGAAAAATTATTCCATAGTAATCCCATCATCAACAATGAATTTTTACTTTTAAAACAATCATCATCTTAGAATTTCCATAACTCTTTAATCCCTTATATATTTACTTCTTACTCATTCAGAACACTTCATAATCCATTAAATATGAATATATACGTTATATATTAATAAATAATTCCTACATATTGAATATCCCCATCATTTAGAAATAACAATCCAATGATGCTTTATTATATATGGATATGAAAATAAATCATACCTTGAATCTAGATATCATGATCATCAAGATGTTTCCTTTCTATTTCGGCATGATGTCATACCTTCAAAAAGTAATTGTTCACTCCACATAGGTAAGTTCACTTTTATATATAATTGGAAAAGTTGAGATCTAGAAATCATATGAAAAATATACCATGAACTATAAATTTTTTTTATAAATTAGTAGGTGTTGGAGAACTCAAAGAATTTCCTAAACATGACTTGAAAACTCGAGAAGCTTTAAAATCACAATAATAGGATTTTTCCATAATAGTGATGATATAATCAGCTGGGATGGATAATAAGGTTGTGAAAAATCTCTTTCATTTCATATTAACAAAAGATACATAATCTGCTGAAAATAATTATCACATAAACAATATATTATTATAAATAAAAGCATCCCTTATAGGGTAAACATAACATAAAAACATTATTATTTATTTAATCCATCAACCATTGTATATCTGAATTGTTCTGGTTTTTATCAAATAAACATATTTTACCATAACCCTAATAGTGTTTCCATATGATATTAACCATCTTGGTTATATGGTATCCTTTACATATACCCAGATAACACCCAAACATCAAATGTTATCTAATATAACCAATGATACCAAATGTAAGGCCCCAAACATAAAAATTACATTATCATTAGTTAATTAAAGAAATCACATCTAAGATCATTTTAGGTTTACCATTTTAGATAATTAGGATGTAAATATTACATTACATCTCAAAATATTACAAAGTAGACACTTCTACTGTATCTATTTTTTTCAAAATAATATAAATCATTAAATAAAATAATATTTCTAATCTTGATATATATTTTATTGAAATATTCCATTCCCTTAAATTTCCTTATACCCTATGAAAAAATTTCAAACACATGGGATGTGCATAGAATGCTCAGTAAGGTTTATAAAACAAGGAAAGAAAACATTATTCCATAAATACATACAAATCAATACAATCATACATTTAAATAATAAAAAAATTCTCTTTAACCTACCTAAAGAATAATAAGATTTATGATTAACACATAGATATCGTAAATCTCAATGTTAACTTTTGGCATCCATATCATACTTACATTTAAGCATTCACATCAACATAGAGAGTTACGTTTGGAATACCCATCACAACATATCCCCTAAATATCATAGGAGAAACATTAACATTTACCTCAATTACATTTCCTCATTCATTCGAGATATATCTCAGTCTCACCCTCCCTAGGATTATCATAGAACCACCCGTATATATTAACAATTCCCAAGAAGGATTGTCTAATCATGACACATAACACAAGTATAATAAAAGATAATATTTTCCCATTGAAATCATAATATATCATTTAAATATATTGAAATAATAAATAAAATCTCAAAACCATTTTCAATACCAAAATACATAAAACGAGTATATGGTATATATTTTCCTTTTAAAAACATTACAGCTTTTTAAGGATTCCATATTTCATATAATGCTCCCAGTGGTAGAAAAGTTATAGTCAATGCGTATGTTAAAAATAAACATTCTCATTGTCATTTAGTATAACCCATTGTATTAGAAGAATAAATTTGATTTAAATTAAAAAGAAAAGTGGTTTTATACACCATATAATGGGGTATTGTTTATAAATTAATGTATGTCGCAATGAAAGGATATCAGGACGAGGTCCCTAACAAAGATTGTATCCTTAGATTAAGAATAAATCAATTACATAATAATGTGTGCAAATATAAATACACCCAATATAAATGGATATTATGGAAAGAAATATGTGTTTATTCACACATATTCATGGAAAAACATAACCCATGACATTGTAATTTAACTCAATGAATTAAAATTTATTTATGATTTTCCTTACAATGTTCTAACAAATGATGTAAGAATTTATCAATGGGGTGATTATGTGTAGTAATGGAATATCCACACAAATAGAAGTGGAAATTAAAACATCAATTGAAAAAAATGATTCTACACAATGTCTTGGCATAATATAATCAACAAATATGTGTAAAACCTAAATACTATAAATTGAGTTTCGAAATTTCCATACGACAATTCGGTAGCCAAACGATGTCACATAAAAATTCATAAAATTAGATGATGAGAGAGAAAATGGCCTCTCATAACATGGAGATAAAATTTACAGACCTAAGGATATAGAAGAACATATACCAACATTTTAAAATTGAAATTTAATTATATTACATAAAATAAGTATCTAACTTGAAGAGGATGGTGAATGGTTCCCTTTCCATGTGTCTGACTTATCTTGTTCGTTCTTTATCTCCCTAAATAATAAAAATTTATTACTTATACTTGATTTAGATACTGTTCATGTTTATTATTCCTTTTATATATTTTATTACCCTGCTTTAACAACCATATAATTATTCATGTTCATATCGGCCTTGTTGTCGATGTTTGGTACTTGAGTAAAAAATGAACTTGTTAAAATTAAAAATTATTCATGTGGTAAAAAAACACATTATCTCCAAAATTTTATTCATTATTTAAATTTCATATATATCATGTAAATATGTATTTATATCCATAATATATATATTTTAGAAAAGTCCATAACAATTTTATATAATAAAATTAAGTGCACCGTTCATGGAGACAGTAAGCCGTACATAAGCATTAATGCTACTTGCATTTCATTTTATTTTTTAATGAAATTAAAATTAATTGATACCTAGCTATATTAAAGATATAGTATAACAATTTTTTATATATTAAACATTATTTAATTTATTTCATCAATTAAATATTCAATTTATAACATGAACGACTCATATCACTTTAAGGGGGTTGTAGTCTACACTTCGTCAAACGAATTATCACATTTTACAGAATGAAAAGAATAAAGGTATGATATAATTGATAATTATATATGAATAGGGATAAATTAAATATCATAAATATCATATGTAATTTCAGTATCGTCAAAATGGCCACCATGAGAGGCGGTATGAGATAATTGAACAATCACCGTTTTTTTGAGGTTGTACTTCATATTCCATATAAACAATATGTTCATATCCATTAGATGGAGGGGTTTGGAAACATATTTTAAATAATTCTCATAAAAAATAATAATACATTATTGATACTATTTCTATTATAAAATAATTGAATAATGATATTTTAGGGGTTATAGAAGGAAAATAAATGAAAGAATCATAAGAGAAGAGATTACCAAAAATCATACATCTTCTTTTGATTCAAGATAAAATTATATATTTAAATGAATTATTCCCAATATAATGATTATATGAGGAAGATAGGGATGTTGGGAGATTAATTGGGAATACTTTTTATGAACTAAGGGGGCTTGGTGGGTGTGAGAAAGTGTTAGAGGTGCTGGATTTTTATAAGAGGGAGGACAGGTACTTAAAGAATATCATGAAATATTATTTTATTATAAATTATATTATGATTATAAATGAGTCCAAAATAATTTAGTTCTAATATAAAATGAATATAATTTTAAATAAAATCATTAAATACGAATAAGAGATGTTTGGATAATATTTTATCCTTATATTGTTTTTATAACCCTTTTGTTACTCTTAACAATTTATGATGCATTTGATACATTCAGAATCAAAATTGTTACCAAACCATACAAAATATATAATTAATGAGTCAATAATAATATTTTAGACATATGATAACTTTTTTCATAGTAATATTTTTTTTTCAATTTCAAAATATTTAATAAAATATCTTATTTTTTAAAATATGGATTATGTCAATTTTTACATTATTAATATCATGGATTTTTTAAAAATACATAACAACTTGATAACATAAAAAAAACTACATTGATAAAAATATAACATGTAAATATATTCAAAAAAATCTTTGAAGTCATAAAAATAACAAATATGATATTTATTTTAAAATTTATAATAATAGTTATTTGAATCCTTTATTAATAAATCAATAACTGCATCACCATTATGTCATTATTAGATTTATTTATTTAATGTCCAAAAATTATAAATGAAACAAAATTATTTAATCATATTTTTACCTTTCAAATGAATATTTATAGTCTAAGAAATATCTTATATAACCCCATATAAATTTTGTTTTACAAAAAGATATATGATTATGTTATTTTTTCCTACATTCAATTAAATGTAATTAGATGATATTTTCACAAAAAAGTGGCACCTTGGGGTCCTAAAATAGAAAACAAATTCCCATGATCTATAAAATACCATAAAATAGGTTTAGGTCTGGTCTTAGGGTAATTTAATATTATTATAATATTATATTTTAACCTTATTTACCTGATTTACCATTTAACTTGGGTAAATAAAATATTTACTAAAGATAATATTCATAATGTATATAAATAAAAGTTATATATTTAAAAAATTTAGAGCACCTCATTCAAAATAAGGAATACATTTTTTCAAATTCAAAATTCATAAGTTGTGGTAATTAACTTAAAATTAATCATTGTTGTCAAAACAAAAAAGCACGTTTTTTAGATGTAAAAACTACTAATACATTGACATGATTTTATGTGCAATTAAAATGGAAAATAACTTATAATTACTAAAAGTATATTAAATGAAAAAAAATATATTCCAATTATACTTTAAAACAAATTATAATTACAATCTATCTATATAAATAAGTTATAATAAAGGGCAGTTTTGAATTTAAATTTATTATATTTTACTATTCATTAAAAATGATCTTTATAAGAAAAATACCAAAATCTCATAAAATGTTTATTTTTATGTCCCTATTCTATCAATTAATATTATTTTTTCAAATAGAACATATAAAATTGTCCAAAAACATGATTAAAAAGGCTTCTCAATCAAAAGGTGGTAAATCGACCTTTTAAAAATATTAGATATTTTCTCCCTTAAAATTAGATCAATTCTTATACTAAGCCATAAAATTTATTGTATAAGTGTATATAAATTTAATAATCATATTTCTGCATGTTATGTTTATTATAACCAATACAACATATTGGCATTAAATATCATTTAAAATTATAATAAAATTATATAATTATTTTCATATAAGGAAAAGTTGTATAAGGCCCCAGCCTTAAACCTTACTAAAACATGAGTTATTACAAGATTAAACATTGAGGATCTTTTAATGTTTAGAGTTTTAGAGAATTAGATCATGAAACTTGCATTACATTCCACATTTAAATAAGGTGGTTACATAAAAGACAATATTCATTCTTCCCATCAATGGAAACCTATTTAAAATAAAACACGGATTCTTTCTTGACACATCCTTGACACTATTGTCACATCATGTACCTTTCCCTTGACCTGTGAAAAGCATTTCAAAAACTTGGGATGAGCATAAAAAACTCAGTAAGGGTTATAAAAATATTGAAAGGAAACATGAGTTCATATATACATAAGAATGAAATCATACTTTACCCATAAAACATAGGCATATCAAATCATGAATAAATCATAGAAAACATAAGACATAAAGGTAACTTGAGGCATTCATAACATTCTTACGTAGGGAGTAACCCTCTTGGTTACGTTTGGAATACCCATCACAGTATATTCCCTAAATCTCTTCGGAGAAGCCTTAACGTTTCACTCCTTCGCGTTACCCAATGCATTGGAGAGCTATATCGGGCTCACCCGCCCTTAGTTTATCACGGAACCACCCGTTCTTCATAACAATGCCCAATAACCATAACATAATCATATCACATAAACATGAATAATGGAAACATAACATTTCTACATTTCAATC
The DNA here is from genome assembly GCA_963277665.1 of Viscum album. Taxonomy (NCBI): domain Eukaryota; kingdom Viridiplantae; phylum Streptophyta; class Magnoliopsida; order Santalales; family Viscaceae; genus Viscum; species Viscum album. Next base: position 36,915 of record CAUJRU010000465.1, read on the forward strand.
ACAATATAACATTTTAGGATATTGAAATAATGAATCCATTCAAAAAGAAACCATTTCCAAAACCATTTAAAACATTTAATAAAGAGATTTTTGAATCAAAGAGTCCCATAACACCATGAATCTTTTAATATATTAAAACATTAATATCCATATCAATAAATCCTTAAAACCATTTTGAAAACATGGATATTAATAAGAACAAATAATTAAAACATTTAAAACGATATTTTGGTTAAAGGGGTTTACCAAAATTAGAGACACTTGAATACAATAATCGAGGAATAACATTTAGTCAGAACTTTATAATATCATGAGAATAAAAGGATTAATGATATAATACTCCAAAGGACAGTATATACACCATATAAGAGTGAATTGGTGCATAACAACAATGAACCCTCAATAGAAATGTCAAATGTGATGAAATCCCTTATAAAGAAGGTATCCTTAAATTAAGGACAAATAAATCTCAAAAATATGTGTGACAAATATATATACACCCAATATAAGTGGATATTAAGTGTAAAATAATAAAAGGTCATTCACACATATTCAATGGATGACATATTCAATGACTACAAGTTGAACCCAAAGAAATCGAAATTGGGTTAAAAGTTCCCTTGACAGCCTAACGGCATCACATAAAAATGAGTTGATGAGAGATAAAAAGTGTATCTCATCACTTGGACATAAAATTTACATCAATAAGGATGTATGAGAACATATCCCAACATAAAAATATGTAAATTAAAAGACCCAATAAAAGAAGTCTTTTAAAAAAGAGGAGGGTGAAAGGTTCCCTTACCGACTTGGGTATCTTTCAAAACATACACCCATGAAAGAAAGACAATAGGTCATTGATGTAAATACTCATAAACGAAAGTATATTACACAAAGAGTAGAATAATGGGAAGTACATACACCACTCAATGGAATTTGTGCCAAATGTAGCATAAATCTCACGGGAATAAAAGTGAGATGAAAAATCCCTTACGAAAACTCGGCAGCCTAATGGCGCCACATAAAACTTCCGAATATGGATTGATGAGATCAAATAGAGTATCCCATAATATTACAATAGAAATTTACAGCAAGTGTAATATAAAATAAAATCCCCCAACATTGCAAGGAGGAGTTTAAAAGAAGTGACATAAAGGAGAGTACTTAAAAAGAAAGAGAGAGGTTAGATCTCTTACGAAAGTTCGGCAGCCTAACAGCGCCACTCAAAACTTCCAAAATGGATTGATGAGAGAGAATAGGTTCTCTCATCAAATGAAAATAAAAATTGCATTAAATTTAATATAAAATAACATCCCAATCATAAGAAAGATGATCTTAAAATAAATGACATAAAAGAGTGTACTTAAAAAGAAAGAGAGTTAAAGGATCCCTTACCTCGGGTCCGACTTGACTCGATCGTTCTATAATCTCCTGAATAATAAACTTGAGTTAATTTATAATTTCTTATGAACCTTTTTCATGTTCATTATTACTTTTATACCACTTATTACCATGTCATAAACATTATGTAATCATTTATGTTAATAATATTTGTTTTGCCGATATTTGGTTCTTAAGTCGAAAGTGGACTTCTTACAATTACATGTTGTTTGTGTGGCCAAATTGTTTATTATATCCAGAATTGTAATCATTATGTAGATATCAAATATGTATTATATATCCAGTACATGCATGCATTTATAACATTACATAATCATTTAGAGGTAAGAAATGAAATGCACCGTTCATGGAGACGGTAAGCCGTACGTACGCATGAACGCTACTTTCATTTCTATTTCGTATTTTATAGAATGGGATAATAATGATATAAATGTATATTATAATTCCAGTATAATATCATATATAATATCATATTTCTATCCTTTATACATCCCACATATGGTATTTAACGAATCAAATCACTTTGAGGGGGCCGTAGTCCGCACTTCCTTAAATTAAGATATCGTGTATACCCATAATGGAAGTCATAAAGGTAAGACAAAAATGAAAAATAGAGAATCATAAATAAAACATAAACATATTATATATCATATATAAAAATAGTGACATCATAATGGCCACCTTTGAAGGTGTTAAATGAGTATTGAACAATCATGGTTTCGGGAGGCAGAATTTCACCATCCACGGAAACCGTATGTTCTTTAACCATTTGATGTAGTTGTGTGAGAGTGTAGCTCGAATAAATCTTATAACAACATCATAGTATATTGAAGATACTGGGGTTGTTACAAAATAAGTTAATAAAAGAGTTTAGGGGGTTGGAGAAGAAAAATAAAACAAATGAACATGAGAGAATGAATTACCTTTAAAAGTGTAACTCCTTTTGATTTGAGCCTAAAGGATTCCTTTGAAAGGTTTATGCCCAAAGGGAATACTATAGGATGAGGAGAGGGATGTGGAGAGAGTAAATGGGAAGGGGTTGGCCTAGCCAAAGGCTTGAGGACTGTGTTAAATGAGGTAGAGGTGGGGGCCTTTTATAAGAGGAGAGGAGGGGCACTTTTGGAAAGTAAAGAAATATTACTTTATTTGAAAATGTGTTTCGGTTTCAAAAGGTCCCACATTGATATAATTCGTGGATAAGGTGATAAGGCTTCGAAATCCACTCATCCAATAAGTTTTTTTTGACATGTGTAGTTCATATATTTTACATTATCTTTCCATTTTATTTAAATCGTCAAATAATGATGTCATCGCTGCATCATTATTATGTCATAAATAATTTAATTTATTTAATGTCTAAAAAATTATAAAAAAAATACTATGATGTAGGAAATATTTTTATATTTCCAATGAATATTTATAATAAAAAATATGACTTGTATAACACCACTTAATAATTGTTTTAGTAAAACATATCATGTTTGTGTCAATTTTACTTTTACATTAAATAAAATGTTATTTATGTCATTTCCCAACCAAAGTGGATCCATGGGGTCCCCATGTTGACCCATGGCTTGTATTGGTCGGCCATTATACAACCAATGAGGGTAAGAAATGTGTCAAGCTCATCTCATTTTATTAAAGCATTATTTTTACCTTAAACTACACTAATTACCACTAATCGCGACTAAAAACTTAATAAGTTACTATTCACCAAAAAATTATTTTAATCTCATTGAACCACATTTTACTTCTTAATGACAACCATGTATGTTGGATTTTTGAAAATCAAAACACAATGATGGCAACATTTCATTTAAACGGAAAATCAGTTTTTATAAGTACCACATAGTGGTTTCACTATTCATCAAAAATTGATGTTTTTCAGAAAAATCCCAAAAATTCAATCTAAGCTATATTTGATATTTTGAATTCAAAAATGAAGTCCGTTTTACAAAATTCAAAACATATAAGTCACATTAATTAATTTAATAATTAATTCCCGCTGTCATGACAAATAGCGTGTTTTAAGAAACAATAAGTATCAAAAGATTGACACTAGTTTAAGTCTGATTTCAATGTGAAATTGATTCCAACGACCACTATTGGATTTAATGGTAAAAATATTTTCTAATTTCACTTTAAAACCAATTCAAAATATAATCTAATCATATAAATAAATTAGATTAAAAAGTGGTTTTGGATTAAAATACAACATTTTACATTATTCATTAAAAAATGAACTTTATCATAAAGATACCAAAAATATACACAAAGTAATTTTTGATGTCCCGATTCTTAATAAGAGTTTTATTTGGTCCAAAATAATGTTTAAGAGTGAACAAAACTATATTTAATGACGGTTCACCATCAAAAGGTGATAAGTGAACCTTTAGTGAAAACTAGGGCATATACGCCTAAAATTGAATTCTTTCTGTATTTTAAGCCTTAATCTTTTATTGTATAAATGAAAAAATATTTAAGAACATATATAATCATATTTTAGTTATTTCTATCCATTCCCGCCATTACAACGGAAACATGTTAACTACCATTTAAAATAATATTATTTTATTATTAGAGTGCAATGTAAGATTCCCAAGAAACTCGTTGTTGCGTGTTGGGTACGCCATCGAGCATAGCGTCCCCTTTACAGTCATATTAATATTTTATTCACAAATATGGATAAATATGAAAATGTCATATTCCTTATTTACCTGGGGTGTTACATCCTTCCCCACTTTTGGGAATTGCGTCCTCGCAATTTTAAAATTGCCCTTGGAAACTTCCTTGAACGTCCCACATCGGAACAAGAGTCGGTAAAACAATCACTTTAAAATAAAGAAAGATAAGCACAGAGGTCACCTGAGTTAAACCATACTAGGATTATAAGTATGAAAATATGGACATGGAGGAGAAAACATAGGGTCATGTTCCGATGGAGATGGATAGAAAACATGTTTAGGAGAAAGTTAACAATAAGAAAATCACAAACTTGTGATGGGTTAAACGGTGTTGGGTTCCCCAGTAGGAAAAGTTAATAGACAACATTTTTGTTTTAAGTTACTTTTTATTGAGGAATTTATTCATAAGGAAGCATAATCACTTATCATGTTGACTTTCAACTTTTACTAGATTCCTTAGTCAAACTCATATTTTTTCTAAAAGATGAGTATTTAGGGAGACTTGTTCGCATTAAGAGTACTATAATCAACTTCTAGAGAATCACCTAATCCCCAAAAGAGAACTATATACATCCCATGTATTTATGATTTAACCAAAACCAAAACCAAAAAGGTTAGTACAAGATCAGATAATCCAGAAAAGGATAACCACTTATAAAAAGAAAATCTATTGTTAATCTCCAAAATTTGTCCAACAAAACCCAAAGTTCAACGAGGACCATCCGATAAACAATTTTTCCATAAAATTCTTCAAATTAAACCAATATAAGATTGAAACCCAAACATTTTAAGGATTTAGTCACATAGTCTTCCAAGATAAATCGTAACATTTATCTCCAAACAACATTAGTTGCTCCTAAAGTCTCACATTGAAAAGTAATTATCCTAATCACATATCCACCAAAATAAACTTACTATTAATTCATAAAATCATATAACTAAAAAGAATCAGTCAAACTAACCAGGGACTTCACGTAGTCCAGTGGTAGGCGATAAATACCAGTCGCACTTTGGTTGTGGGTTCGATTCCCGCAGCATTGTCTGACGCGACGGGTTGTCACACGGTCTGCGTGTTGTCCTTTTTCCAAAACTATATAATTCTCAAATCATTACCCAAAAAGGGATAAAATCATCAAAAATAACCATAACATAATTTAACCTCAATTTTATCTCTTGCCTTTCACTTCAATCATAACATATGGTAACCCATAATTACCTCAAAAGTAAGGATCATATAAACCCACATGGTTCTTTATAACTATGTCCACAAAAGAAAAGATAACTATTACTTGAATAAAATTTGCCTATATTAAACATCAGGGTTACACATAATATAAAAAGTCTTCTAATGTAACCCCATCATCAAAAGAGACTTAATACTCTTAAGAATTTCACCCTAACTCTTGAAGCCCTTATATGTTGACATCTTACTCATTCAACATTCTTCATGATCCATTATCCATTCCTTTCCAACTTATTCCGAAATACCTCTTTCCTACAAACAAAATCATGAATCATATCCTAAGATTCCAAAATAAGAAAACAATAGTCATGAAATAGTACATACCTTTGATTGGTCATTGTCAGTTTCTTCATCCTCAATCAGAATGTCATTAGGTATTGGTAAACGAATATTGGTATGCTCTTGGTGACCCCATTCACGAAACTTCTTCATAGGACACGTGTTTGCATAATGACCATGCACACCACATTTAAAACATTCAATTGATCCCTCAGAAAGAACTTCTTTCCCTTTCCTCGAGTCAACTGGATGCTTCATTTTTCCATGGCAGGTTCTTGCTTTATGACCTTCATTTCCACATCTATAGCATATTTATGTCCCTTTGAAACATTTTCCTAGGTGTTTCCTTCCACATCATTGACACATAGGTTTTTGAACACACTTACCTTTATGATTATTACCTGTACTTCCGTATGGATTTGTTTCTTGAATATATGATGCCTTAGAGAAATCTCCAAGGTTTAGGTGGTCAATCATGACTCCAGATAGTTGGTTGAGGATAATCAAAAGAGTTCTCATTGCATCTCCCATATCATTCAGCTGCTTTCTCAAAAAACTGTCACAGTTTCCTTCACATCCACTATTACTTTGGTGCCTGCTAGATCCATCCATTTACTAAAACCAAAAAGGTCAGTGTGAGTATATCAACAAAACCATCATGTACTAATGAGTAAGATAGACAATAATATATACTTACTCATTCACTTTATTTAAAACTAAGACTCTTTCTGAAATCCTAACCATTATAGTAATTGTCAATTATGCTTAAAGAATACCCTAACCTCTAAAGTTATCTAAACCAACCTTTAATACCAACTATAAGGACCCAGCCTTAAACCTTACTTAAACTTGAGTTATTACAAGATTACACATTGAGGATCTTTTCAGGTTTAGAGTTTTAGAAAATTAGATCATGAAACTTGCATTACATTCCACATTTAAACAAGGTGGTTACATAAAAGACAATATTCATTCTTCCCATCAATGGAAACCTATTTAAAATAAAACACTGATTCTTTCTTGACACATCCTTGACACTATCGTCACATCATGTACCTTTCCCTTGACCTGTGAAAATCATTTCAAAAACTTGGGATGAGCATAAAAAGCTCAGTAAGGGTTATAAAAATATGGAAAGGAAACATGAGTTCATATATACATAAGAATTAAATCATACTTTACCCATAAAACATAGGCATTTCAAATCATGAATAAATCATAGAAAACATAAGACATAAAGGTAACTTGAGGCATTCATAACATTCTTACGTAGGGAGTAACCCTCTTGGTTACGTTTGGAATACCCATCACAGTATATTCCCTAAATATCTTCGGAGAAACCTTAACGTTTCACTCCTTCGCGTTACCCAATGCATTGGAGAGCTATATCGGGCTCACCCGCCCTTAGTTTATCACGTAACCACCCGTTCTTCATAACAACGCCCAAGAACCATAAAATAATCGTATCACATAAACATGAATAAAGGAAACATAACATTTCAACATTTTAATCACAATATAACATTTCAGGATATCGAAATAATGAATCCATTCAAAAAGAAACCATTTCCAAAACCATTTATAACATTTAATAAATAGATCATTGAATCAAAGAGTCCCATACCACCTTGAATATTTTAAAATTTTAAACCATTAATATCCATATCAATAAATTCTTAAAACCATTTTGAAAACATGGATATTAATAAGAACAAATAATTAAAACATTTAAAATGATATTTTGGTTAAAGGGGTTTTACCAAAATTAGAGACACTTGAATACAATAATCCGGGAATAACATTTAGTCAGAACTTTATAATATCATGAGAATAAAAGGATTCATGATATAATACTCCAAAGGACAGTATATACACCATATAAGAGTGAATTGGTGCATAACAACAATGAACCCTCAATAGAAATGTCATATGTGATGAAATCCCTTATAAAGAAGTTATCCATAAATTAAGGACAAATAAATCACAAAAATATGTGTGAAAAATATATATACACCCAATATAAGTGGATATTAAGTGTAAAATAATAAAAGGTCATTCACAGATATTCAATGGATGACATATTCAATGACTACAAGTTGAACCCAAAGAAATCGAAATTGGGTTAAAAGTTCCCTTGACAGCCTAACGACATCACATCAAAATGAGTTGATGAGAGATAAAAAGTGTATCTCATCACTTGGACATAAAATTTACATCAATAAGGATGTAAGAGAACATATCCCAACATTAAAATATGTAAATTAAAAGACCCAATAAAAGAAGCCTTTTAAAAAAGAGGAGGGTGAAAGGTTCCCTTACCGACTTGGGTATCTTTCAAAACATACACCCCATGAAAGAAAGACAATAGGTCATTGATGTAAATACTCATAAACGAAAGTATATTACACAAAGAGTAGAATAATGGGCAGTAAATACACCACTCAATGGAATTTGTGGCAAATGTAGCATAAATCTCACGATAATAAAAGTGAGATGAAAAATCCCTTACGAAAACTCGGCAGCCTAACGGCCCCACATAAAACTTCCGAATATGGATTGATGTGATCAAATAGTGTATCCCATGATATTAAAATAGAAATTTACAGCAAGTGTAATATAAAAGAAAATCCCCCAACATTTCAAGGAGGAGTTTAAAAGAAGTGACATAAAGGAGAGTACTTAAAAAGAAAGAGAGAGATTAGATCTCTTACGAAAGTTCGGCAGCCTAACGGCGCCACTCAAAACATCCAAAATGGATTGATGGGAGAGAATAGGGTCTCTCATCACATGAACATAAAAATTAAATTAAATTTTATATAAAAGAACATCCAAATCATAAGAAAGATGAGCTTAAAATAAATGACATAAAAGAGTGTACTTAAAAAGAAAGAGAGTTGTAGGATCCCTTACCTCAGGTCCGACTTGACTCGATCGTTCTTTAATCTCCTGAATAATAAACTTGAGTTAATTTATAATTCTTTAAGAACCTTTTTCAAGTTCATTATTACTTTTATACCACTTATTACCATGTCATAAACATTATGTAATCATTTAAGTTAATAATATTTGTTTTGCCGATATTTGGTTCTTAAGTCGAAAGTGGACTTCTTACAATTACATGTTGTTCGTGTGGCCAAATGTTTATTATATCCAGAACTGTATTCATTATGTATATATCATATATTTCTTATATATCCAGTACATGCATTCATTTATAACATTACATAATCATTTAGAGGCAAGAAATTAAATGCACCGTTCATGGAAACGGTAAGTCGTACGTACGCATGAACGCTACTTTCATTTCTATTTCGTATTTTATAGAATGGGATAATAATGATATAAAGGTATATTATAATTCCAGTATAATATCATATATAATATCATATTTCCATCCTTTATACATCCCACATATGGTATTTAACGAATCAAATCACTTTGAGGGGGCAGTAGTCCGCACTTCCTTAAATGAAGATACCGCGTATACCCATAATAGAAGCCATAAAGGTAAGACAAAAATGAAAAATACAGAGGAATAAATAAAACATAAACATATTATATATCATATATAAAAATATTGACATCATAATGGCCACCTTTGAAGGTGTTAAATGAGTATTGAACAATCATCGTTTCGGGAGGCAGAATTTCACCATCCACGGAAACCGTATGTTCTTTAACCATTTGATGTTGTTTTGTGAGAGTGTAACTCGAATAAATATTATAAAAATATCCTAGTATATTGAAGATACTGGTTTTGTTACAAAATAAGAAAATAAAAGAGTTTAGGGGGTTGGAGAAGCAAAATAAAACAAATGAACATGAGAGAATGAATTACCTTTAAAAGTGTAACTCCTTTTGATTTGAGCCTAAAGGCTTCCTTTGAAAGGATTCTTCCCAAAGGGAATCCTCTAGGATGAGTATAGGTATGTGGAGAGAGTATATGGGCAGGGGTTGGCCGAGCCAAAGGCTTGAGTAGTGTGTTAAATGAGGTAGAGGTGGGGGGCCTTTTATAAGAGGAGAGGAGGGGCACTTTTGGAAAGTAAAGAAATATTACTTTATTTGAAAATGTGTTTCGGTTTCAAAAGGTCCCACATTGATATAATTCGTGGATAAGGTGATAAGGATTCGAAATCCACTCATACAATAAGTTTTGTACATGTGTAGTTCATATATTTTACATTATCTTTCCATTTTATTTAAATCGTCAAATCATGATGTCATCGCTGCATCATTATTATGTCATAAATAATTTAATTTATTTAATGTCAAAAAAATTATAAAAAAAATACTATGATGTAGGAAATCTATTTAGATTTCCAATGAATATTTATAATCAAAAAGATGACTTGTATAACCCCACTTAAAAATTGTTTTAGTAAAACATATCATGTTTGTGTCAATTTTACTTTTACATTAAATAAAATGTTATTTATGTCATTTCCCAACCAAAGTGGATCCATGGGGTCCCCAAGTTGACCCATGGCTTGTCTTGGTCGGCCATGATACAACCAATGAGGGTAAGACATGTGTCAATCTCATCTCATTTTATTAAAGCATTATTTTTACCTTAAACTACACTAATTACCACTAATCGTGATTAAAAACTTAATAAGTTACTATTCACCAAAAAATTATTTTAATCTCATTGAACCACATTTTACTTCTTAATGACAACCATGTATGTCGGATTTTTTAAAATCAAAACACAATGATGGCAAAATTTCATTTAAACGGAAAATCAGTTTTTATAAGTACCACTTAGTGGTTTCACTATTCATCAAAAATTGAAGTTTTTCAGAAAAATCCCAAAAATTCACCCTAAGCTATATTTGATATTCTGAATTCAAAAATGAAGTCCGTTTTACAAAATTCAAAACATATAAGTCACATTAATTAATTTAATAATTAATTCCCACTGTCATGACAAATAGCGTGTTTTATGAAACAATAAGTATCAAAAGATTGACACTAGTTTAAGTCTGATTTCAAAGTGAAATTGATTCCAACGACCACTATTAGATTTAATGGTAAAAATATTTTCTAATTTCACTTTAAAACAAATTAAAAATATAATCTAATCATATAAATAAATTAGATTAAAAAGTGGTTTTGAATTAAAATACAACATTTTACACTATTCATTTAAAAAATGAACTTTATCAGAAAGATACCAAAAATATACACAAAGTAATTTTTGATGTCCCGATTCTTAATAAGAGTTTTATTTGGTCCAAAATAATGTTTAAGAGTGAACAAAACTATATTTAATGACGGTTCTCCATCAAATGGTGATAAGTGAACCTTTAGTGAAAACTAGGGCATATACGCCTAAAATTGAATTCTTTCCGTATTTTAAGCCTTTATCTTTTATTGTATAAATGTAAAAATATTAAAGAACATATATAATCATATTTTAGTTATTTCTATCCATTCCCGCCATTACAACGGCTACATGTTAACTACCATTTAAAATAATATTATTTTATTATTAGAGTGCAACGTAAGATTCCCAAGAAACAAGTTGTTGCGTGTTGGGTACGCCATCGAGCATAGCGTCCCCTTTAAAGTCATATTAATATTTTATTCCCAAATATGGATAAATATGAAAATTTCATATTACTTATTTACCTGGGGTGTTACAAGTTTTGTGTGATGTAAGATATCAAAGAAACATGTTCTTGTATGTTTAGTACGTTATCGAAATAATTTTCCTCTTAAAAGTAATTTTAATATCTCTTTAATTATTATTAATATATTTGAAAATGTGGTATTTGATAAATACCTAGATCGTTACATTAGCTTTTAGTTTTTCAATCTTTTTTGTTATGTTTTTAGTTAATATTCCTGGGAATCATTATAATCCTTTTGATATGTGGCCACTTATTAATGTACATTATTTAATCCTTCCATCTATTTGAATTCAATTTCTTACACATTGATTTGGATATCCATATATTTATTTTCTTCAGGGAATTTCTAATCTAATTCCTCTATTTTTGGGACTACATCTACATTCTATATTCTCTCTATTTTTTTATCATCATTGATTGAGAGAATAGTTTCAATATCTGATTTAAAATATAATTTAACTAGAAAATTATTGATTTACATAAACTAAATGATACTCATTCTATAGAAACTTCCAAATCAAGTAATTCTACCAGACATTTTTTCAACTTTGAAAGTCTTCCCATTCCCATTGCATACCTAGATAAGAGTAGGCTGAATCATTATCTTCAATTATCAACAATACCTTGTCTGACCAGAAAAATATTAACATTTAAGCCTTTTATCTGATACAAATAGTTAGGTCTAAAAATGGTCCTTGATACCTTCAGAGGGGGATGAGGTGAATCAAGCTATAGATATTTTTTTTTCAAAATTCATCCTGCCCCACTTGATCATGACCAATTTTTTATAAGGGTCAAATTTTTTGAACATATATATTAATGCTAATATTATTATTTCATTATTATTTTAAATATGATTATTTTAATTTAAGATAGGAAATCAATCATAATGGAACACTGATTTTTACTTGGTTTACCCTCATTGGGTTACATTGAAGGAGAATATATCGTAAATGTGTTGATTATACTAAATTCTTTATGGCTTACTACATATAATGATTTTCAAGATGGATCAAATATAAATCATTTCTTACCTCCTTTATAATATATTGGTCATTCTCACTATATTTCTATGGTTCAGTCCCTATTTCTCATTTCTAAATTATTGATACTGGAAAATATCACTATATTAATCCTTCATTTAAAACTGTTCTTGGAAGGGATCCACACACAGATTAGGGACTTTTAGGTCCCATTATTTGAATGACTGAATGCATTTTAATTTGTATTTATATGATATTTTGAACATCCATATTTATCCAATTGATGAAAAAATCTTCAACATGTGTACTGGGATATATCAAACGTTAGCACAATTCTTACACGTCTTGTGGTATACCTTAATACATTTTTCACGATATATGACTTTTTTCATGGAAAACATATTTCATGTAACTCAATAATTATATGAAATAACCTCCTATTTCATAATTCATCTACTTATATGCATCACTCTATTGGCAAAAAACATGTATAAACAACTCACTACATGTGTGTAACTCATTTGTTTCATGCTACTCACTACATGCACAACAACCACTACATATGACATCCAGATATCATATTTTCCTTATGTTTTTAAAATTTTCAAAAGGGGGGGTGGTACCTCCCATTCAAAGGATTTCTTTGGACATTGTGTGAAAATCATGAAAACTCATTCTTCCAAGTAAATTTCACATAAATCCAAGAATCATGAAAAATTACACTTTAGGTAAATACATAACTTGTTAAAAATCATTTATTTTCTATATTTTGATGTAATTATATTGAACATTGGATTTCATACGACATTCCAACCCACATAACAACATGCACACAACATCCTTTGACAAAAACACTTTTCTCCATTCACTAATTGTCGAAAAAAAAATATTGGAAACATTGGGAAATGGTTCCACCTTTTAAATGATCTATTTGTACCACTTCCAACGAATCCAATCATTTTCATTCATCTTTTTCATCATAGTTTTTGAAAAATAACATTGTAAATCCACAACTGACTATAAAAATACGCATTTTCCACAAACACATCAACCCAAAAATGAATCAATGTAACCTTAAGGAATTTTTTCACAATATTAAACAATATTGAGCTTATTTTTTATATCTATCACTATTAAATATATAAATAGATATTACAATAGTTAGGATAAAATATATAACATGCATATGGGTTTTAATGATATATTGTACAAAGATATTTAAATTATTATCTATATTACACAATGAGTATTTAGTTTTTTAAAAATAGTATAGTATATCTAAAATGGTATTTTGGATGGGAAATATAATTGCATCATTAAATTAATAATTAATGTTTTACCATAAAAAAAAATAAAAATTTGATTAGGGACATTTGTTTTACTATGTCATGTGGCCAATAAAAAAATTTAAATAATTTTTTAATTTATTTTCAATATAATTATGGTGACATATTCCACATATTTATAAAACCTTTTATATAAGATTCCACAATTATCCACAAAATCAATGAGTGATTGAGGGGATAGAACATTAAGGACAAGTGAGTTGGTTGAAAATTGTTAGATCTTGGGTTGACTATCAGAGTATTCTATGTTTTATAACCACTATTAAATTTCATTAATAATATTTTTAAAAAAATGTCAAAATTTATTCATCAATGAATGACCGAAACATGACATAGGAATTGTTGGATGGTATTAGCCATATTTAATTAATAATAAATTTTAAATTTTAATACAATGCAATTTTTATTCACTTATTGTTCAATATTTTTTTCCCAATACTTTCTTTAACATATTATAAAATGATTTTTTATAATTATTTTCCTTGACATGGGATGCATAATAATCACTGATATTTTGATTTTGATGATTCTATCGAAAGTAACTTGTCCATTAATTTAATATTATTATGTTTTATATTTCATTCCCAATAAGTTATTTGGATTATTCATTAGTAATAAGTTGTTTAGTTATTAAAAAATAATAGAATGAATATATTCTTTGTTCTAATTATTTAAAAGAAAGGATCATGGTTATGATTGTTGATTATGGTTTTAGTTGAATTATAGATGTTTTGTACATACATCAGAAAACTAATGATAAATCGGGTAATGGTGTATTTGAGAGTTGGATTGAAAAATATTATTTAATGAGTAGTGGAAGAAAATATCAAATAAAATTTCTGGAAGAATACATACAATGAATAATGTGGTAGTATAATGTTTTTTTGTATTACTTTTTCAATTGGAATAAGATTGTGGAACATTACATTCATAGAAAACTGATTTTCGATTAAAAAATACTGCAATTTGACCTATGGAATTATATGGAAAATGTTCTACATAGATATAGACATTTCATCATTATTAAAGTTGGAATAAGAGTTTTAATATAGGTAAGGCTGAATCCCTATTGAGATCTAAAATTTAATAAAATTTCTAACATATATAACAAGTACTATAAGAACACAGACTCTATATTATATTGGTTGTGGAAAATGTGGATTCTAGTTGAGATATATATATATAAACTTGTTTTTTACACTACAATACATTCTAATATTTTTATATCATATCGCACCCTATGAAATATAGGTACGTTCCAAATGAATTCATGAATAGGTCGTGGTAAACAGGCATGGGTGGGAGTATATAAACACTGCCATGGGTAGGAATGTTACACTTTTTACCCCATGTAAATGTCATATAGCCCCACATTATTGTCCATGACATATGTAGGCATGGAAATGGGTATTTTTATAATAAATTAAAAATGTATTGTTATCATATGATCAAACTCTATACTTCCCCATAAAACATGAAACATGTATATATTTGTCATTGAGAATTGCTTTTAGGCCCCATGTATTTATATACTGAGAAGTTTTCATTATAGAAGATGATGGTTTGAATCGGTTTGGAATTTTTTATACACCATGATTTGTTAGGATCATAGTACATCTGTCAATAGTGTTTGACTGATGAAAATGATCATTTTTTATCATCAATGTGTTACATGGGTTGGAATCCCCTGGTGTCACTACGGTGTGGTTCCCCATAAACATTACACATATAGGGTTGGACCCTGAACTCAATATTTTATTAGGATCAAGTAATCTACCAACATAGTACCACCCAAATCATCAAGCTCATATGGGGAGTGGTCCCTCCAATGGAGACATATACCCATCAGTTTTGGAGTGCATTGATGAGGTGTGGTTCCTACATATCAATTCTGGTGAGGTTACATGTTTTTCCACGCTATGAGATAGTTCCCCTGTGGTTATATAGTGTAATGTCGAGGTGTCAAAAGTCAATGTAAAATATATAGATGTTACATGAGATATATGTCTAGGAGATTGTTCACATAGGATCTATATTTTAGTTGTGAGGTGGTATTCCTTAAGAATGTTTCTTGTATGGATTTTCATGATGATTTGAATTATAAATGAAATATTATATCATTAGGCTTACTCATCATTTTAATCTGGTCTAACTTTATTTAGATCTTAATAATCTCATTATTTTAGATTATTATTGATCATAATTCAGTGATCATGATTATTTTCTCATATTATAATTGGTATTTAATGGATGTGATTAGATGAATACCCTATCGTAATATAGTTATCTTGTTTATTTTTTGGGGGTTTTAACGATAAATATTTATACTCACCCCTACATGGGTTGTAACCACACATGTAATTACATATTTAAGGGATATAAAATTCATTGGAGACCATTTTTGAACTCGAGTAAGTGTAACATTGTTGGATCACAGTTTTAAAAGAAAGAACCCATAGAAATCCAAGAGTTTTTTTGTAAGAGAACCATTATTTTTGGTAGTATGGGATCAATAAAAAATTTGGAGGGATTTTATTTTTTCAATTAATATTATGTTCTACTAATTATTGTAATATGACATGTGGTAGTTGTTTTACATTCATTTATTGTATCAGTTGAAAAAAATTTCACATATTAGTGGTGAAGGAGTTGTGTTCTGGAATGCAGGTATTTAAGGATTTGGAATCACATGTGTTTGAAGTGATTAATCAACACTAGACATGATTCATTGGGATATTCGGGGAGGGCTTGGAGTGTTATTATCCGTATACATCATGTATTTTTGACTGAGGTTTCATAGTGGATGAAATCAACATAGCCAAATTGTTTCACTAAAAACAATAAAATGAATTCAACTTCCACTAATCACAACCCCTATTTGGTAATTGAATAATTTTAGTAGATTATTGGGACTCATGGATAAAAAATGATAAGGGGAGGAATAAAATATGTGTTATTAAATCTTAAATCATATAATGTCAAAAGGGTAAATTCTTCCTTTTTATTAGGACATAATGCTTTTTCAAACTGTTGTCCAAGATGTATGGTGATAATGTGCCTCCACCAAGCCTGGTACACTCACCATTCACAATACCACATATGTTTTAACATATAGTTAACCAACAATGCGACATTTATTAAAACATTTACAGTGGGTTACATGGTCTATATGGCATCACAAAGTTTTTCCCATCCTATTATCCTATATAATATTAGAATCATGGTTAGGTAACAGGGTAATAACTAGTTATTCACTATCAAAGAAAATTTTCATCAAATTTAAAAAAAGCATTCTACATCCAACCCCATAGATAATAAATATTTGAATGACCTACTAATTCAACATCATTTTACATCTATAAAAACACGTCGAGTCATTATAAAAATCCAAATCTCTTTTATAAATATGACTAGTTTATGAATTGATGATAAAATGTAAACCTAAAATCTCCAATGATTATCGATTTAGGATATGGTACCCTATCAATCATGTCCCAGAAATTCCTCCCATATTAGTTTCCATTGATTAAATATGTTGTATTACTTATTTATTGTCTGTATCAAATTAAATGTAATAAATTTTTAAAATTTAATTAATTTCCCTTAAATATGGTGCTTTACTTGACTTATCATATGAAGTTAATTTCCATCATTGTCAATGATACAAAAAAATATATTCCAATTTTATTCAATTTTCCATGTTGAAAAAAATTTAAAATATGAATCTAAATTATCATTTGTTTTCATTATTCATTTATATTTTTTCACAATATAATAATAAAACTCTATATAAAATATTAATTCAAGGAATATGAGATTAGAAATCCTACTTAATCTAATACAATAAAAAATAGGATATTCCAATAACCACATCCATTATGTTTTTGTTATAAATATCGAGTCCACTAAGCCATATGTTATAGACTACAAAACATATTGATGTGGGAATGAATTATTTAAAAAAAATCTAATCCACCACTTTTCATCATCATCATTTTCATTGAAAAACAATTATACATATTAGGTTTATAGATATAATTTATATCTCAGAACCAAAATCCATTAATATACTAATGAAATTTAATATGAGAAATTACATATATGATTAAAGTGGGAAGGTGGTTCATCACATGATCAAATTAATTAATGTTGGATGTGTTATAAATATAATTCATGTTGTAATATAGAAAATATGTGTTAGATATAAGGTTTATAAACAAATTGGAATTACAAAAAGTAACTTTTTGATGAATTTGAGTGGATACATTAATTATTCTTCAAATTCATAGTAAACATATCTATAATTGTATGTGAAACAAATGTTATCGAATTTATTTTGTTACCCATTTTTAATATTTTATTCAATATTTTAATGATAAATCTTGTAGATTAATGAAATGAATAAATAAATTATCAATTATAGTTAACAATTAGGGTTTTTGAGAGAGTTAAAATTTTTATATCATTCTATATGATACCAATTTTTTTATCCCATTTTCATTATTTTAAACTATGATATTTTCATTGGTGAATTCTTATAGATCATAAAAAACTTAATTTCATTATTCAAAAAAATTATTCATTTAAATAGGATGATTATAAGGAAAGGACTTCAAAAAACAAGTAAATTGTGAAAAAATTGACATGACACATACTTCAACCAAGGGTAAGGATTTCAATTCACATAGAGTAATATATATTGCATTATAATTATAAATACCACCATTAATAGTTTCTATAAATCATCTTTAATAGATATGAACAACAAGGTTGATTAACTGGAAATCACCCTTCCTGGATTTCAAGTTATTGATGAAATAATATTTTCTTTAGTCAAGTATACAATTCATATTAATAATTATATATTTATAAAATGAGATTGATGGTATAATGTTTTACTAATTGAAAAAAATATATATCTAATGAAATGAAATTATCCTTCTTCATACAAGAACAAGAATAAATATTTATCATTATATTATATATGTGTCAAAAAAATTTATTCCATTAATCTTTAAAATTTATATTTTTATCCTAGCCACCTTCTGTTGTTTTACTTCTACTAATATATCCATTTAATAGGCTAAAAATATGTTGAGTGACTAGGTCCCCTTACCTAAATCAAATCAAGAATCTGGAAAACCTCTTATTTAACCACTCAATTAAACTATAATCCATCTAATCGATAGTATATTTTGTATTATACTAATATATCAATCAGAAGATACATAATTTAACAGTAAATTTAGGTTAAAATTTATCATTATTGTATCTATAGATTTATAATTTTCAAAATTTAATGAAATTTTTGGAAATTTGAATGCATTTTAATGAATATTAATGACTACTGATACATTATATATGGATCACTGGATTATGGTACCCAAAATGAAACTAGATTTTCCATGATAATCCACAATATTTTCATTGTTCCAAACACAATATGAAATAGTAATTCATGATATCTGAGGATGTGGTTACCAATGAAATGGGGTTTTTTTCCTTATTTTTTTATTGAATGATCAATTTTGGATAATTATAATAAAATTAACATTGATTCATGTTGGTATGAATTATATAGTATAAACTTTTGTTGATGAATTTTAAACCATAGTACATGTAATATACATTTTTTGAAAAAAAAACCTTTTATAAGTGATGTAAATAATTATATAACTCCCCATATTCTATGGAGAGATGGAATTTTTGATCTACTTATAATTGGTAACCATGAATAAAAAATATTTTTATTGATTATCATAGAAATATTTAAAGAATCATCCATGATTTATTCTATGTTATAGATGTTCTCCCCACAATGGAGTTGAGTAAGTTATGTAAAAATATCATTAAGTAAGTTACAATTTTTCATGAATTTTAATGCATTAATAATTGTTAAGGAAATATAATTTGTCACATATACTACATCAAAAATTATGTAAAAGAACATTGAATTTCATAAGCCTTCATTAATATAGTAAAATATAATTTGATTCATGGTGATTTAATCTATTTTATTAATCAATCATTCCATATTATGGAATTTTTACGTTTCCATAAAAATATTTTAAAATTTATCTAGAATTAAAATTTTTGGACTCCTTTTGATCACAATATTCATTCTATATATATAAATTAAATATAAGAAATATATTTTTCTCCATTTCCCATTATCATTTTAACCTCTTGATTTTTTTGTAAAACTAATGAACGGGGTCCCTATCACCCTAAATAAAAAATATTTTTTATAATGTCCATTTAATTTTTTGATGTATAAAAAAGTTAATTTAAAATATTTGTAGTGGGTTATTTCATAAATTATTATTTATGGAGGGAAGTACCAGGGTATGATATTATTTTACTCCATGTGTAGTCTTGTAATAATTATTATGTATTTGTAACCTACATATTAATTAAACGACTTCACTATCAATAATACAAAATTTTATCACATATTCATTTTGCGAAATTATGATAATTATTATTTTATAATATTAATAGATGGTAGAAAGAAATTTTAATGTATATTATATACTCCATAGATCACAAATTAAATACTTAAACATATTTTTTATCCTCAATATTTAATGAATTTTTATAGTCCTAATTAATAATCATGTTTTAATGACACTATGTGTAGTACCCCCGGTTTCGGGTACATAACCCATTTCCTCACATTTTTTAATTGGTGTGTATTTAATAAATATATTCTATAAAATAGAGAGTTTCCATAATGTTGGTTGTTTCTATAATCTTGTATGTTTCTATAAAGTGGTTTGTTTTCATAATGTGGGGGTGTTTCCAAAATGTGGGTTGTTTCCATAAAGTGGGGTGTTTTCATAAAGTGGGTTGTTTCTATAATGTGGGGTGTTTCCACAAAGTGTGATGTTTCCATAAAAACAATGTTTCCCTAAAAAATGTTAATGTTGAAGGATAGAAGAGTTTTGGGGTTTTATAAGGGGTGTTGGGACCAAAAGGAAGGTTACAGGATCCAAACAGGGCCGACCCAAAACACGTGGTTAAACCTTGCGCAGAGGTCAAATCTAGATCCTATTTTTTGGAGATTAATCGTTTTGCACTATATATTTTATTTTTTCTTCAAAATGCCCTTATTTCATGATTAATCTCCCTAGAAGTCTTTAAAACCCTCCCCACACTAGATAGAGCCACCCCAGAGCCTTCCCTTTGTGATTTTGGGTCTGATTCATGAGGTTTGTCATCATTCATTCTAGGTATTTCATATTTTCTTAGATATTCGTATATCCACTTCTCTGATCTGCATTCATTCCCATATATTAACCTATAGTGGGTAGATCTACTTCTTTGGATTCCAAATAATTCAATCTAGAGTCGTGATCTTTATATTATAAGAGAACTAAGGTCGTTCTTGGAGAATCAAACCGCTTTCTTGTGTGTTCTTCAACTGTTGTCAATGTTTCTTCAAAACCATCGAGGTAGGTGGCTTCACTCTCATCTCCTATTGATATAAATGATTGTCTTAGATTAAAATTGGATTATTGATTTTTAAATGAATGGGAAATCATAATTTGTGGTGATTTAAGGTTTTTGTGAAATTGTGTGATCTTGGTGAATAGTTTTGAAAAACTTGGTTTAGTTTCATGAATTTATAATTATTATTTTAAATTATGTATTTACAGTAATTTAAAAATGGTTTATGAAAAAAATATTCTCAATATAAACTTTTTTCAATAAAAATGGAGTTATATGGAAATGGGTTTGAATTGAAATGATTAGGTATTTAAATGGTTTTGACAAAATGGTTTTCAATAAAACAGTGTTTTTATTGAAATTTTTGTTTTGGCATGATCGTTAGTAATATATAGTGTGCTTTCATGATGCATAAATGGGTATTGTTTGAAATAGTACCTTATTCTTGGTGGAAAATGTTTAATGGAACATGGGAATTTCAAACACAGGGCTTGGTTGAAATATGACCTTTTACTCAGTGATAAAGGGTTACTGTCACATGGGAAAAAATTACCATGTGATGAATTGGTAGACCAATGAGAAACTTCTCATGAGTAAGGAACTATCAAGACGTATCATTCAGGGTAGTTCTCATGGGTTTGATTAATGGTTGGTTATTGTCTCGCGGCGCACGATTGGGTCATGGGGGAGAAACATGTGCTACCCGATGGTTGATTAGAGAAGATTGGGTTCTTCTTAATCACTCATATTGGGTGCACCGTTTTTGCCTCGAAATTCCCAACGGTTTCATAACCAGCAGTACATGGACCTGCATTCCAAAGGAAGGTGTTCTATGGGTGGTTTGACCTTTGTTACTTAAGAACTCACATTGGTCGAGAGGATGTGAAGTTGGGTTCGTCACACCCTTTTGGGGGGAATTATTTCATGTCCTAGGACTCTCTTATAGATTTAAGACATATTCATATGATCTCAAATCAGTCGTTTATACCAATGTATAGTATCCACGGATTACTCCTGGTTGGAAATTGTCAGCTAGACGCAGGGGTTCAGAATCATTTATCCCTAAGGTTTACCATCCATCGTTGGATTAATGACCCCGAGGAGTATGGACTCACATAGAAGGAACTGACTTAAAGCCTCATTACCAGGCACTCTAGAGTTTATTTTCATCTCTTGGGGATAGATAACGACTAGTGCGTTAGGAACAAACTCGTGATACATGCTTCATACGTATCCTCATGAGAGGAATCAGAATCCACATAGTTCGGTTTGGTATGGGGATTATGCTCCAGGATGCCCAGGTTTGGTGTGGTCAACCTACATGAAGATAGTTAGATTGACCAGTTTTTTGTCTTGAACCATGGGGAGGTTCCTACGTACCCTGCCTAGGAGAGAAGGATCAAAGTCCACGTAGTTCAGATGGGAGTGTCAGAGAACATACATGAATGTGGACCCGGGGGTCTGATGGTGATCAGGTTTGAACCTCTTGGAGGCTTCCTACGTATCCCTGTTCTGGGGAATCAAAGTCTACATAGTTCGAATTGGCATGTGGCGTACGCTCTATGGTAGCCCAGGGTAATAGATTGGAGCTTACACTCTGAGGAGGCCCAGGGTAATGGATTGGGGGATTACACTCTGAGAAGGCCCATGGTGTCGATTTGGGATTACACTCTAAGGGGGCCCATGGTCGATGCCTACTCTATGCCCACGTGAGTCATGACCGGTGTGAAAAAAAAGAGGCAGTAGGGACTAGATGATCACATCACGAAAGGTGTGCCCATGGAAAGTGGAGTGGGGCTTACGCATGGAGCATCCCAAAAAGTTGGGTCTTACTCCAAGATGGATGCCCATGGAAAGAAAGTGCAGCGGGAGAGGGACATGGCCCCAAATAAGATCGGAGAAACATCCTTCCCCACTATTCCCTTCCTTGGCCATGGTCGTGGGGAAGTACAGAGATTCATGGGGGCTTCTTTCTGATGGGTAGTCCACCTCACACAAGGGAGGGGAGAAGTGCCCTAGTCCTAACAAGTGGAGGGGCGGAAAGGGGACTCTCGGGCTCGGACTCCAGATTACTGTGGGAATGTGATCCTAGTAATTCTTCAAAAAACCACTCAAGGGTCGGAGAAAACCCTTCTCCCACTCTTACCATGGGTATGTGAACTCAAAACAGAACACTGATGTGCCAGAAGGTTACATAACCCGGGTCCAGTGGCTCTGGTGGAGGACTCGGCTCGGGGCCGATGAATGGGCCAATGAGGGGGTTGTAGAGAATCCGGCCAGATTGGTAGTTTTTTTATCATGCTTGGGGAATGGGAACTCAATAGGATCCAGTGGGCCACACATGTGTATAAGTGGTGGCACCCTTCGTATAGGGAGGTGCTACGCACCTGGAGAGGTCGTCCGCGAACCAGGGTGGTCCGCAGACTCGTTGGAATCCCGCAAACCAGGGTGGTTCAAGGCTTCAGGTTCATCCCACATACCAGGTTAGTATGCAGAGGGGTCTATGTGAGCAGCAGCGTCCGAGGGTGACGCCGGTCGGGGGTTCATTGGTCAGGGTTTCTCCTGTGTAGGAGGGTACTACGCGGTGCAACAGATCGAAAGAGGGTCATAAACTCCCTGGTTCGCAGGGTGGCATCCACGGAGGGGCCATGGTTCACAAACGTAGTTTCATTTTTATTATAAGTTCACGGTTGACCAATTTTTTATAAATTTTTGGTTCACCAATTGGAACATCACTGTTTGCAAAATCCTAAGCTCCTTCCTCCGAAATCCTTCCACCCAAATCTGATTGATATCCAATTCCCCTTTTGCTCTTCTCCCTCAATCTTCTGTTATAGTGTAGGGATAAGGATGTATTTGTGGTCATTAATCAAATTTTGTGGATGCCCATGATAGAAAACCCGGTTTACGGATGACTTTGTCAATACACAACTCTCGGGGGGCACTGAACGTACCTCCTCTGTGAACCAAACTAACTCGGGGAGTGCTTTACGGCCGTGCAGGGTTCTTCTCCATTCCGTGAACGATAGAAGATGTGGTTGGGGGCAGTCAACGTGGTCCACAGCTGGGGAAATTTGTGATGGTGAACCTGGTTGGCAACCTTCTTGCTTCGTGCCCAAATAGAATCCCCACCTCTGTTTTATGAACGACATCGGTCCGCGGAGGGGGTGCTTCGCGGAATAGGCTGCGTAACATTATCATTGGACTGATCCATGGACTGGTTCGGCTAATGTCATCCTTTGAGTATTTTCCACACTTTTCCATAATTCTATGTGGGGGAAATTGGGTAGAGACTTCGTTGGATTAATGGGGATTCTCATTCTCCTTTGTGGATTTTTTAGGACCCTAAAAAAACCCCCATCAGAATGGGGTCTGATCGTAATGAAGAGGAGTCCATTCCGATGTATAGTGGTCCTGAAACATGGATGGTTTTTGGTAACGGAATGGACCCATTAGGGAACCAAACCTATAAATATAGAGGCACAATCCTTTGTATTTTACCAGATTCATCGCGAAACCAGAGCTCTCTTTCCTTTTTTTGTCTCAATGTGATCGTTCCTTCGCGAAACGCCTCTTCCGTGAACCAGGTGCCACTTCTGAGAACCATTCCACGTTCGTGGTTGCATTTACCCGCGTACCAATCTCCCATTCATGAACTAAAACTTTTAATTAATTAAAAATAAAGTCATGATGGACTGCATTGAAACTTGCTCCGCAGTTTCGATGGTCCGCGGTCTGAAACCTTCCATACTTTTAAAATTTCTGAAGTCTTCCGAACATAATTATATTAATCCGTGATTAAGATTCTGTGGAGCAACCTGGTTCGTGCTTTTCTGGCCAATTCTCCATGGTCCAGAGTACCGCGTACCTCTTCCACGTATGATTGGTTCATGGGACGTAGTAATCGTGAACCACTTTTTGAGGCCTTCTTGTGGACCTCGTCCAGAAGGCTTCTTAGACTCCTTTTCCATATGATTGGTATTTTTTTCCGGATATTATTATTCGGGACTAACCTTTTGTCTGGTTTTTAATAATGATGGGAGAAAACATGGTTCCCCCTCACCCTGCACGTAGGATTGCTGTTGAGCCTCTTCTGATTGGTTCAGGGAGTCCTCTAACTATGATTTGTAGAGCAGAGATCATCAAAGAGGACCGTAGTCAGTCTATCATTTTTGACAATGGTGTCATGAAGGACATGATCTCTCCTGAACATCTGGGCTATTGATGTTTTTAATATTATAATGACTTATTTTATACTCCCTTTACTGATTTTATATGAAATGTGCATAATGTTTATGAAATATTAATATTTTAATACAAAGTATAATTTTTTAGCATATTTGTAAGTAGTCCAATTGATTAAATATACTATTTAATTTATACCTCTCTCCCTAATAATCCAAATTTTGTGGTTCCTATGTTTTAGGATTCTAAATTCAGTATACAATATTTCATTGCAAGTAATCATTGGCTAATTACTCTATTTGAAGGCTCATATGGACAACACAAGAGGGCCTACAGAATCTGTGAAAAAACTAAACCAGACAAGAAGATTGAATTACTGGGCTCAATCTAGAAGTTAAAATTCATTCATTCTCTAAAAAGGTTTGGGGACAATTTATGGAGTCTTGGATACAAATTTCATGGCCCAAATCCAAAACAAGGGGCCCAACATATGCTTTTAATTCCAGACACCATTCTGGATGAGAAATTTGATCAGTATAGTATTCATGACATATATCATTATGTAAGAATTAAATCAATCTGAATAGCCAACATGACGATGAAACTGGAGAGACAGATTAGGAATGAAAATAGTCCATTTCCATGGGATATAAACTCATCCCCCTCCTCTAATTCAAAGGTATTGTAATTTCAGAAGAGAGGAGATCATATTGGAATGAAAAAAGACTTTCCAAAGGCTTGAGAGGACTTTACATGCTCAATTCGTCACATGATAAACCTTTCCTCCTCTCTTTATTTTCATTTACTTTTATTTTCTTCATTGTTGTAATTTTTTACGTCCTTTCTTTTGTAATTCAATTTTAATCCAAATTTCTTCATCAATATAACTTATTCTCATCCACTATCTGTAGTTTAATATTAATGTTCTTAAAATTTCCTAAATCAAGTTAAAATACATTCTCTTATTTTTCTTCTTTATTCAATCAAAATTCAATATTTAACAATCTCTTCATCGATTGTGTGGGTATTCGGTGCACTACTCTTATCTTTTCCATTTATTTTTCTTCTCTTTATAATTCATCACCATAAAAATATATTACCAGATTAATAACTATCTTAATGGATGAGTAAATCTCTTACTAGGGTGATTTTTATATTAGTTATGTTAAGATATTTAGTACTTTTACTCAATGAGTATTCGTTGAATTAACATCGTG
The DNA here is from genome assembly GCA_963277665.1 of Viscum album. NCBI lineage: Eukaryota > Viridiplantae > Streptophyta > Magnoliopsida > Santalales > Viscaceae > Viscum > Viscum album. Next base: position 63,335 of record CAUJRU010000465.1, read on the forward strand.
TATATTGGACTTAGTATGTCATAGATTAATGACTTGATTTTTCTAACATGTGGTTTCAATGGATTATTGGAACCATAAATACATAAACATAAACCAAATATGATCATGATAATATCCCTAAGTTAGGTTAAGGATTGGATTAATTCCTTAACACTTGGGAATTCAAATCATCGTTAACTTGTGACATGGGTGATGATTCAAATGTAATATAAAGAAAATCTCAAGAATATCACAAGATTAACTAACCAAATGATGAACAAAACCCAATCAATATAAATTTTTAAATAAATAATAAACAATTAGTCATTTCAATTAAGCTCTACAAACAACCCCCCCCCCAATCAGAATACAATCAATTTAAAACAAACGACTATTTCAAAGTATCATTGTCGAGGATTCGACCCGAGTTCTGATATACACATTAGCAGAACACTGGAAACCTGACCAGTTGATAGGCGAAAATTTTCCATGAATTTAAAATGGATTCGTTACTAAGGATGGTGCTTTAAGTAGTCATTAGTTTCTGGTTATTGTAAAAAAACAAAAGAAACAAAATTCAAAAAAAAAATTGAAAAAAAAAACACAAAGAGAAACCTGTCTTCTCATAAAAATCAAAAACTGAAAAAAATACAAAGAAACCCCCATCTTCATATTTCATCCAAAATCTCTCTGAATGCCCCGTAACCCTCAAAATAATCCCTCGGATTTGTTTGAACCTGAAATTGAGTGAACACTTCGCCTTCACAGGAGGAACATAAGAGATAATCATCTCATTAAAGAACCAGTCCTTGGCGAACCAACTGAATTAGATAAGGAGAATCACAAGGTAAAAACTCTAAAAGAACATGCTACCAGAGATATGAATTCCCAACCTATTGGTATTCAATATTAGAACATATAAGCTGAAATTGAACTCAAATCGGGTTTGATTCATCTTCTCCCTCATTTCCACGGGCTAACCGGTGAGGATCCACATCTCCACCTTAATGAGTTCCAAGTGGTGTGCTATACCATGAAGCCTCAAGGGGTTTCTGAGGAACAAAGAAAGCATCATGAATTCCATTTATCTCTAGTTTACACTGCTATGTCTTGGCTTTAGTACCTACCTTCTAGTTCCATAACCACCTGGAATGACATGAATCGACTCTTCTTAGAGAAATTCATTCTAGCTTCTCGTACTACTTCTATATGAAAGGAAATAATTGGTATCTGTCAGTTCCCAAGTGAATCACTCCAAGAATACTGGGAGAGGATCAAAAATCTTGTTGCAACCTACCCACACCACTAAATTCCTGACCTACTCTTGATCTAATACTTATATGAGGGGTTATTGGCTATAGATAAAACTCTCATTGATGTCGAAATTGGTGGTGCTATTTTTGATAAAACTCTTGCAATTGTAAGAGATCTCATAATTAACATGATTGCAATCACAAAACAATTCCATAAACAAGAACATGATCAAGTCAAAAATCCCATGATAATCAATCAACTGAGCAAAACAAGATGACCGAGTAAATGAGTGAACTTACAGTTCTTGTGTGACAACTAGTTGTGGCTACCAAATCCACAACCTCTTCTTCTTCGCAATAAATGTTACTTGGACCTATCCAAAACTATGGAATATGCAACTCTTCATCTCATCCAACAGACACATGTCCTCAACTACAAGAGGATCAATATGATTCATCTAGACCAATGGAGATTAATGCAGCATATGCTTAGCGGAACACCAATCCTGAACTATCTTGTTAGTTTGTTAGAAACATCAACCAACCTCACTCTGAGCCCTTCTCTTCTACCTATAACCAAGACCTTAGGTATGGTAATCCCATATCTCATCCCCCTCAGTTACCTCCTCAAAACCCAAACTAGTTTCAATATGGTCAAGGCTTTGGTAACTCCCAACAACCTTATACTTTTATTCCTCAACATCAAAGGAACAATCCTCCTCCTTGATTCCATTATCCTAGCGAGCCATCCCAATTCCAAAAACAATACAATCGCTTTCCCAAGAACCAAAATATTAATAATCCCAATACGGGACACGCCTCTTCTTCAAGAAACCATGTGAAAGTGCAGTGGGAGATCTTGCCTCACCCACCCTTCAAGCCTCAATAACATTGAAACCCAAATTAGTCAACTTTCATCCCACCTTAGTCGGTAGAAACCATCCAATTCTACCTAACTCCCATATCAACCATTACCCAACCCCATGGATAATGTAAGTGCAATTGCACTTAGATCGAGAATGAAAATTACTATGCCTCAAGATAAGTCCTCCAAACCTCCTTTGAATGTAGTCCAAGAAAATGAAATGACAAAGAAACTTGAAAAGGAACCTGAAAAAATCCCCTCATCTCCTTCAATTCCACTTATGAACCCTATTCCTTTTCCTCAAGCCGTTTCTATGCCAAATAAGTCCTTTGAACCTGATCCTGAAATGCTCAACATGTTTAGATGTGTTGAAGTCAACATTCCCCAATTAGATGCCATAAACAAATTATTATGTATACCAAGTTACTCACGGAGTTGTGTACCCACAAGAGGAAACTTAGCACCATCGAAAATGTTTCCACCCAGCAGTCTATACCCATAACGTTCAAGGATCTAGGGACCTTTATGGTCCCATGCCAAATTGGAAGATCCAATATGGATTATTCACTCAAAGACATATGAGCCTTAATTAATGTAATGTACAAATCCATCTTCTACAACCATGGTATAGGTCCCTTATATCCAATGTGAGTTGTTATTCGATTGGAAAATCGAGGCATAGCCATTACTAAGGGAATAATTGAGGTTTTCCTTATTCGAATCTATGAGTTTATCTTCCCTGCTTATTTCTATGTCCTTTACATGGAAGGTGAGACGAACTCTTCCTGATCTCCCCTAAATCTTGGAAGACCATTCATCATGATAGTTATAACCAATATTGATGTCCTTTCAGGAATCTTATCCATGGAATTTGGAGACCAATTGGTCATGTTCAACATTTTCCAAGCCATGAGATACCCATTTGAGGATCACTCTGCATGCTCAATCCATGCTTCTGAGGACACTTGTAAGATTCAAATAAACCTCAATACACCATGTTCATCATGCTCTAATGGCAAAGCATCTTAGGAAATCTGCACCATTATTAACAAAGTCATAAATGATGAAGTTGATGTGGACCTTTCATTTAAAGACTCTATCAATCTAGATGATCTTGAATACTCTCTTGAATCCCCCATCAACTCTAATATCTATTTCTCCACCTTGGAAAGTATTAAGGATATTTAATATGAAGCAACTGAAGTCCCTTCATCCATTCCTGAGTTTTTTAAACCACAAATAAAAGATGAGACTGATCTGAAACATCTTTGTGAACACCTGAAATATGCATTCCTTTTCCTTGATCACTCATCTCTTGTCATTATCTCTGCTTCACTTACTAATACTGATGAGTCCAAACATGTTCAGGTGTTAGAGGAAAAAAAATGGCCATAGGTTGGATCATAGATGACATACCAGGAATCAACCATGACCTTTTCATACGTCACATCCATCTTGAGGAGTCATCCAAACCAATTCGACAACCACAAAAAAGACTCAATGCACTCATACTAGAGGTAGTTAGGGAAGCGATCATCATGCTTCTTCAAGCTGGTATTATCTACCCAATTTCTGATAGTGAGTGGTTTATTCCAATTCATGATGTACCTAATAATGTTGGGATAACTGTTGTCACAAATGAACATGGAGAGGTAGTCCCAACTCGAGTGAAAAACAATCCATGTGTGCATCGACTATGGGAAATTGAATGGTAAAAAATGAAAATATCACTACCCTCTTCCATTCCTTGATCAAATTCTAGAATGATTAGCTGGAGAGTCACACTATTTCTTTCGTGATGGATACACTGGCTACTTCCAAATCCCAATCGCACCTCAAGACCATGAAAATACTACTTTCACATGCCCCTTTAGAACATATGCATATAAAAGAATGCGTTTTGGACTTTTCAATGCCCCTACAACATTCTAGAGGTGTATGATGAGTATCTTTTCCAAATTCATTGAAATTTGCATGGAAGTCATCATTGATGACATAATCATTTACTGTGCGACATTTTAATCATGTTTGAATTCACTCTCTGTAGTCCTCAAAAAGTGTTTCAAGTGTAACCTTTTGTAAAATTTCAAAAAATGTAACATCATGGTTACAAATGGGATTGTTCTAGGGCACATAGTTTTAAAAGTTGGTATTTATGTTGATCCTGCCAACATTGAAGTGAACCAATCACTTCTTCAACCCACTTCGGTTCGATACATCCATTCATTTCTCGGTCATGCTGGTTTCTATCAGAGATTCATCCATAACATTAGAAAAAATTTCTAGCCCACTCACTCGGATGCTCCAAAATGATGTCACATTCCATTTTGATGAGGTTTGCAAGAGATCCTTTGTTGAACAAAAAACTTCTCTTACATCTTCCCCCATAATCCAACTACCATATTGGTCTTTACCATTTGAGTTGGTGTGTGATGCTTTTGATAGAGCCATTGGGCCTATTCTTGGTCAAAGAAGAGAAAAGATTCCTCATGTAATCTATTATGCCTCAAAAACATTGGATGAAACTCAATATAACTACAATGTAACTGAAAAGGAACTTTTAGCAGTGGGTTTTTCCTTAGATAAATTCTGGCTCTATCTATTAGGTGCTAAAATCATCATCTTCACAGACCATTCTGCTACAACGTTATTGCTCAAGAAAATTGATTCCAAACCAATGCTAATAAGATGGATCCTAATGCTATGAGAGTTTGTCCTTGAAATAAATGATAGACCAGGAAAAGAAAACCCTATGGTTGATCACTTGAGTAGAATTTATAATTCTTCCCATTCTGAAATCATTGATCCTAAATTACCCACTGAGCACCTTCCATTTCCCACACCAAAGCTACCATGGTAATAACCAATTGTAAATTACATGGTTTCTAATGTTTTTCATAAATATTTCTCAACAGAAAAAAATGAAATTGAAATGTGATTCAAAATTCTATTTTTCGGAAGAAAATAAACTTTGGGAAACTGGGGATGACATGGTAATAAGGAGATGTGTCGATGAAAATGAACATTCTTCCATATTTCAATTCTATCACTCACTTCATAGAGGAGGACACATATGACCACAAAGGACATCCCGAAAGGTATTAGACTCCCAATTCATCTGGAATTCACTCTTAAAGGACTCACATGAGTTCTGTTAATCATGTCCCACTTGCCAAAAGTCTGGCACAATTTCCAAGAGAAATGAAATGCACCAAAAGCCTTTAATTTTATGTGAGATGTTCGATGTTTTGGGTATAGATTTCATTGGACCATTTCCCCCTTCCAATGGATTTTCATACATTATTCATATGTTTGATTATGTATCTAGGTAGGTCAAGTCTAAACCCACTAGAAAGTATGATTCACATATTGTTAGTGAGTTTTTAAAGAAAATTATCTTCCACCGATTTGGCACACCTTATGCCTTGATAAGTGATTTAGGAACCCATTTTTGTAATAATACCATGGAATCTATTTTGAAAAAGAATGGGGTTATACATAAAACTTCAACTTCATATCAACCCCAAAAAAATGGCATGTCTGAACTTTCTAATAGTGAAGTTAAAAGAGTTCTTAAGAGAATTGAAAAACTGACAAGAAAAGACTGGCCTGAAAGACTTGGTGAATCACTTTGGGATTATCGAACTACCTATAAAAAACCCATTGGGATGTCTCCTTTTAGGACAGTTTTCGGTAAATAATGACATTTTCCAGTTGAAATCCAACAGAAGTCATTTTGGGCAGTGACAACATGTAATTTTAATCGTGAAAATTCTGGTGAAGAGAGATTGTTACAATTGGTTGAACTGGAGGATCTTAGACTTGATTCATTCGAGAATTATTATCTATATAATGAAAAATATATGTCACAACATGATAAACACATCCTGAGAAAAGTATTTCATAATGGTGATAAGGTAATTCTCTTCAATTCTCGATTTCGGCTTCACCCGGGTAAGCTTAATTCTCGTTGGGAATGTTCTTTTGTTATTACTTTTTTTACTGATTTAGTGTTGTGCAATTCCAAGACCTGTCTTCCAAAATGGCATTCACGGTTAATGGAAAACAGTTAAAGCATCACCATGAGAGGATGCACAATCCTGGATCAACATCAAGTTCCACTGAATCCCCAACTTCTGCAGTCGACCAACCACTAGATAGAGCTTGAAACCCACCAAATCCAAACCAGGGGGCACCTCTTACCCTTTAACTCATTCTCTCTCTATCTTATTATTATTCTTCTTCTCTCTTTCATTTTTTACCACTTTATTTTTCAAACCCTTGATTTTTAACATTATCTTTTTTGTGGGTGTATCTTTATTAAAAACTATAAAAAACTAAAAAAATAATCATAAAAAATATATATAAAATAAACAATAATCATGATTACTTACCATCCAATTTTCTAATTTTGTCCAACCTTTTTGGAGATTCAACAAACATGGTTTCATCTTAAAAAATTCGTATTTTCATCACGACTTTGGATAAATATTTTTATGTCAAAACTTAAAAATTTTGAATGTTATATTATTTATTTGGAAAATGATTTTCCCAAACCGTGAGAACAACATTTGGTTTCATTCCAAGGCCACCTATGGCCATAATTTCAAAATGTGTATTTTCACCCCCCCATTTGTGAGTCTTGAGTTTGGGAACCTTTGAGCTTAATTTCCTACTTTAGTGTGAATTTATATGATAGAGGCAATTTTTTAACCACATGAGAATCACAATATCCAAATAGCCTCCCATTTCCCTTACATTAATCCTCCTTTTGAAAGACACTTTGAGCTTATGAAAACCTTTTCTTAGATAGACACATTACAAGCCCAATACCTTTTCCCACCGAATATAAACATGGATTTTCATTGCATAATTTGTTTTGAAATTTAAGTGTGGCGGAATGGATTTCATTGTTTGGGTACCCTATTATTGATTTTCAACGAGTTATCATCTACTTGAGTGTAAGAATCCATTTCATTGCGGGGGAGAGGTTTTTATTCAGTGTGTTTTTGGGAATGTAACGTACTTCCATTTGTGTAATTTTTTAAATGTTTTTTACAAGTGTTCAAAAAAATAAAAAATGATGAAATTGAAAAATAAAAATCAAAAAAATGAAAAAATGGGTTGTGTCTGGGGTTGGTCAAAAATCACTCTTCCTCAACCATTGATCTAGTTATAACTATTACAATTATTTTCATGAGGAGATCACAAATGGGTAGGGATATGATTGTGAGATCTGTTTGATGGTCAACTTTTGAAAAATTAGAAAAAAAACGAAAAAAAAACTTTCATTATATTCATATTGGTAGAAGTTCTGTGTTTTGTATATTTCCATATTATCATTACCTTCATATTCTCTTACACAATTTTGTCTTTATTAACACAATCATTCCCTTCTAAATATGTATTATCATTTCCTTTTATGTTTTATTTAAAAAAAATGTTCATTTCCTTTTCTATCTGGGTGTTTTAACGCTCTTCTTCTCTCTCTTGGACATTATATTCCTACAATCCCATAGCCATAGAAAACCCCCTTAAAAAAAACTCTTGATTCTTGTGCACTTTGTATAGGTATTGGATGATGAGGTCACTTTCAATCTCTAGGTTTTTCACTATTGGTAGGTGAAAGAGTGAACCTCCTCAAATGAATTTTATCATGTTGAGTGGTGTGAGTTTTGAGTGTCCATATTTTCCAATTCTAAATTTGAGCATGAAAAAATGAATTTGTTTGTGGTAACTATTTCTATAACAACATTTGGTGGAATTCAAAATGGATGAGTGAAATAGTCTAAACCTCCCCTCATTGAAAAAACTCATTTTTAATATTTTTTGGTCAGTGAAAATGATTTTGTCAGGTTCTTATATTTAATGCACATGAGGACATGCACAAAACTAAGTGTTGTAGATATTATGTTAATAATATTTTCATGACTTATTATATACTCCCATTACTAATTTTATATGAAATTTTCATAATATTTGTGAAATATTAATATTTTAAAACTATGTATAATTTTTGAGCATTTTTAGAAGTAGTCCAATTGAGTTAGTTTACGATTTTATATATAACTGTATCCCTACTAATAAAAATTGTGTGATTATTATTTTTTAGGATTTCTAATTCAATATAAAATATTTCATTTGAAGAGATCATGGGAAAATTCCTCCATTTGAAAGCTCATATGGAACACAGAAGAGGGCCTACAGAATCTGTGAAGAAACTGGACCAACGATGAAGATTGAATTACTGGGATCAATATAGAAGTTAAAATTATTTCTTTCTCCTAAATTTATTGGGGGAAAATTTAAGGAGTCATGGATAAAAATTTCATGGCCCAAATGAAAAATATATGGGCCCAAAATATTCATTGAAGTCCATCCCACCATTCTGGTCGAGAAAAAAAAATCAGTACAGTATTCATGACGTATCTCATGATGTAAGAATCCAATATATCTGAGACATTGCAGTGTGAAAGTGGAGATATTGGAGGAAGAATTTTGTAAATAAATAATTTTTCTTTGAGGGCATATTCCTATTCAAAATCATTTCGTATTTTGGACTTCAAATAAGATTGGATTGAAATGGACAGATTAAAATTGTTTACTCAACTGGACATAACATTGGCTACATATGTCCAAATGACTAAAAAAATTTAGATTGGTTGGCGAACTTTATTATATACAACATTTAAGAAGGATATATCACGAGATTCGTCTTTCTGAATAGCCAAAATGGAAATGAATGTGGAGAGACGGATTGAGAATGAAAATCGTCCACTTCCTTGGGCTATAAATACATCCCCCTCTTCATATTCAAAGGAGTTGGCATTTCAGAAGAGTGGAGATCATATTTTAAATACAAAATCCTTGGAAAAGTCTAGGGTGGACCTTACATACTCATGTCTTAACTTGAGAGACCATTCCTCCTCTATTTGTTTTCATTTACCATTATGTTCTTCATTGTTGTAATTTTCTAAGTCTTTTCTTTTGTAATTCTGTTTGAATGAAAATTTCTAATTCAATATCTATTATTGTCATCCACATTATGTAGTTTAATATTAATGTTCTTAAAATATCCTAAATCAAATTAATATCCATTCCCTTATTTTTCTTCCTCATTCAATCTAAATTCAATATTTAACAATTTTCTCATCGTTTTTGTGTGTGTTCAGCACACTACTCTTATCTTGTCCATTTCTTTTTCATCCCTTTATAATTCATCACCATAATCATATATTACCAGATTAATATCCATATTAATGGCTGAGAAAATCTCTTATTGGGGTGAGTTTTAATTAAGGTATGTTAAATGAAAAAGAGATTTTTCTCGATGAGTATTCATTGAATTAACAATGTGTATATTGGACTAAGTATGTCATGGACTAATGACTTGTATTGTTTTACAAGTGGTTTCAATGGATTATTATAACCATAAATACACTACCATAATCAAGATATGATCAATATTAGAACCCAATGTTTTGTTAAGGCTTGTACTAAATCCTTAACATTTGGTAATTCAAATCAACATCAACTTGTGACATTGGTGTGCATTTAAATGCAATATAAAGCAAAGCTCAAGGATAAAAAAATCTTAACTAACCTAATGATGAAATCACCAAAATAATTATCAATTTGTTAAATAAGTCATAATCAATTAGTCATTTCAATTATGCTTTTCAAATAATCCCCCCAATCAGAATATAATCAACTAAAAACAAACAACTATTTTAATGTATCATCACCAAGGATTCAACCTGAGTGCTTCTATACACATTAGAAGAGCACCAGAAACTTGACCAGTTGATAGGTGACAATAGGCCATGTTTTTCATCTATCCACTATAAAATTGGCTTCTGCTTCACAGTTTCCGTCTTCATGACGACGTCCCTATCACCCTACCATCTCAGGTCTTCCGTCACCCTGCTTGGAAGAATCGCTGAAGTGTATTCAGTTGAACCATGACCAATCAGGGGAGATAATATCTATTCCTTATTCGATATAAAAATATAATTGAAGAGGCTCTGTTTGGACCCAAAGCGATTAGTACACACAAGACTTCTCTCAGGAATCTCTCTTCACGATTTACCACTATATAATCAACCTTGCTCGAGTGGATCCTGATGTGGGGTGGATTCCTAGGTGGGATCATTGGTCTAGTGGGTGTTTCTCAAATGACTAGGACTAGGAAATCTACATACACCATCATTTACAATAATATCTTGAGTTATTGGAAGCAGTCAATCATTACTCCATGGTTTGGGCCTCCCAGTTTCTTGTGTACCCACCATCTTTGATCCTGCCTGACCTGCTCAGTCGTTAGTGTTCAAGAACTTGTACTTTCCACCTTGTCCATGGTGAATTTGGAATTTGTTAATGAGACATATACTAATTGGGAGGGCTTATAATTATTGGTGATATGTATGATGAGTTTTTTACCACTCATGGCGCATGGGAAGGCATCGAACAGGTGCCTTTGTTGGCGAGGGATCTGCTGGTTCTGGCGTAGCGGTCACTGGTTCAGGAATTTCTTGCCCGCTCTCTTATTCCCTATAGCACCTATATTGTGTTATTTCTAGACACCACTGGTCATTAGCCGATGATTAAGCACCCCAGAACTCATCCTTCTCAATAGTTACAAACCATCCCAGGTTCCTACTGGGATGTTCTGGAGGCGGGCGACTACCTTTCATGGGGATACGAGGTGCACCTCAGTGTGCCTCCTAGGATCAAGTTGGATGGTATGTTTGCTATGTTTTTGTGAGGGTGGCTATTCCCTTCTTAGGATATCAACCCAAGTGTTAGGGCTTGCAACATGATGATGGAAGTTGATTTTTCAGAGGGTGGCCTGGTGAATTTGGCCATGCCCACTTTTGCTCGTATTTACGAACTATTGAGCCACATGCAGGACGGCGGGCCACTCTACCATATGAGTGGGAAATTTCAATTCATATATGTCTGGATAGTGAATCATCGACATTTTTTTAGTATTTTCACAGCACATGCATATCACATCCTACCATTCTACATGCCTTGCTCGATATAGCTGGGGTTCTCTTGAAGTCCCTCAGTTCTAATGAAGTCATCAATCTTCGGAGTGACTTCTCTCCATTTGATTTCACTCCCTACCCTACCCTTTCCGGCTTCATGGTTGAAAACCACATGGGATTCCTATAGGAGCATTCTAACATGATTTTACTATGGGATGGGTTTCTGTCCGTGCGGATTGAAGAGGATTCATTGTTCCAGTTGTATTCCCTCCAATGTTTTTAAATCATTTTGTGTGTATGAAAATCCATGTTTCCCTTCCCCCTCCTCAGGATCGAGGACTTATTCCTGACACTCTTCGTCATTGGTGGTTAATGCTGATGTGGGAGGGATCTGAAACAAGTATTCCCTTGCCTATAATAAGAGCGACTGCCAGCCTATCCTTGGAGTATACAAGAATATGGGTAAAAAATTATACCGATGGGATCCTGGGGAAGGATGTATAGTAGGATCCCAAATTAGGATTCATTGCAGCTGTTATTCCATCCACACCATTCTCATTAGCTCTATGGTTGGACCGACTGATGGCTCTTCAGTCAAAGTGACTCATGGGATTTTCCTCTCCCTGCCCCTCTACCACCGAAGTTCAAATGGACCCCACTCTCTTGGAAGTTGATGAGGATGAAATTGTGGCTTCAGACCCCAGTGAGACTATTCCTAAAGTTTTTTTGGGTGATACTGGACATGGAAAAATAATTCCTATGCCTGAACTGGGGTTAGAAGCTTCAGACCCTCCAGAATCGGAACCATCTTCTTGCGTACACATGACTGCATTGATCTAAATGACAGACCTCATTCCTGTTCTATCTAGCGAGGATACCAACGATCCTCGTGTCATGTAGGAGCACCGAGTAGTGAGAAGTTGGACCTGGCCCCAGATTTGCGGTATTGTCACTGAAACTCCTCTTGGTGAGATGGAAACTAAAACTGAGCTCTCCGAAAAATCTTCCTGGGATTCTGGTCAGGTGGCATTGAGAACCTTCTGTTTAATTTTCTTTCTTTCCAGGTTGTCACGGACCATGAGGAAGTTTCCTCTAATGAATGAAAAATTTCCCACATCGCTACTTTTCATTGCGGGACCCGAGCCTAGGAGTAACCCATGATTAAGCTCCATTAGCTGATATCACAAGAGGTGATCTCTCTAGATCAGGTGTCTGCCCTATCTACCGAGTTTCATGAATGTGAATTACGGGAAGCAATGATGAGGGATCAATTGTTAGCTCTAACTGGTATCCATAAAGACAATAGGATTGGAATCAACGATCTCCAACAATAGTGGGGAACACTTGTTCGGTGGCCAAGGTTGAGTTCAGGAAGAGGGCCATTCTAGAGCAGACTTGTAGCAACCTCCATCGAACGGTTGCCGATCTAATGGAGAGAGTAAGCCAGGCTCCTTTCTGACGATCAGAGCTGTTATTTTATACTCTGTCTTACTTACCCTCCTTTTGATACTCTGAGGGAGAGGATCTGGCTTGTGGACATCCTCCCTTTTTGTCAAATGGTATACAATCCATGAAAATATTCTCCTTCTATAAAATTTTATTTCTACTGGAAAAATTATTTTATAAATAACAATTTTTTCATAAATAACAACTCACTAAATCAGAAATATCCATAATTTAGGAAAATAGAAACAAAGTCTATCTTTTTCCTGGATCATGGGATCCAGCGAGCATGGTTTGACTATTGCATGGGTTTTTAGAAAAACCCCACAAACTTATTGTATTTTCATTTAATACCCGAATTTTTCTTGGGCCCATTTGGTGTGGACACAGCGGGTATGGCCTGAATTTTTCATAGGTCGCGTTTTTTGGGTTTTCGGCCTAAGAGGATTTGGGCCGCTTTTTGTGAGAGGTTTAAATTCCCGATGACAAGACAATCATTACTGATGTTTTAGTTCGAACAACATTGAATAGGTATGGTGGGGAAAGGTCCCCAATGAGTTTAGGATGATTAAAATAGGTCTCAATATCCTTCCGACGCATGTGGGGGGAGCATGTGTAGATTTTAATGATACATATGGAATGTATCAGGGCATGGGAGTCGTACCGACGTGCAGAGGTAGGAAGAGCATCACCTAAGGAAATATTGACTTTGGTAGACCGTCCATGGGAGATCAATATGATGATCCGCTGAGGGCATGGTATTCATAGTCATGTGAAGGTTCCCTCAAGTCAATTACTCTCCATTTTTGATGAACTAAGTAATTCATTGGAGTTCGTCTTATAGAAACCACCTTGGGTGGCTTGGAGAATTATGTAAACCACCAGGGGTGGCACGGAAAGGTTGTGTGACGTTTGGAAGGGTTTGATAACATCTGTATTAATCAAGAATGTGGATACATGGTCCCTGTCTTATGCATTTATCTTTCACAAAGGTATTTTGGAGCTTGTCTCAGTTTCAAGTCTAGTATTCGGGACATTATTCAAAGTGGAATGACTTCACCTGGTTCTCGGTAATCATGTCAGAGACGTTCCACTATATTCAGGCTGGGTTATGAAAGAGGTTGGTAAACTGTTGCTCAGAAGGTCTCCAAATCCATGGATGGATATGGCGTCTCAAAGGCCAAGAGGCGTATGGAGAGACGCATTGCCTAAGGAAATCATGACTTTGGTAGACGGGCCAGGGTAGATCAATATACTGAGCTGCGGAGGGAATGGTTTGCATAGTCATGAAAAGGATTCCATGGGGTAATGATTTCATTCTCCTAATAACCGAGCAACTTCATTGAAGTAAGTGATTCGGGACCACGAGGGATGGTTTATGAGAGTTTGGATTTATCTTAGTACAGAGTATGGTTTATGAGGAGAGGGTGCCTGGATATGGGAGAAACATCTAGGCTAAATTTCCCATGAATGGGTGAAGACATTCCTTCTCACACTGGTGTGAGAGAGTGGTTTGTGCAGGTCTATCATGTGCACTAGGAGACAGATAAAAGCCTCTATTCCTTAAAGAACCCATTTCAGGTTTGACCATGTAGTTTAATGTCATGTGGTAAGGACGAGGAGAATTATTAAAGGATTTTGTGCAGTTTAACATCATACAGCGGGGTCAAGGGCATTTTTTTCTGATGCTGTGTAGTTTTAACATTGTGCAATGAGGAGTGGGGGAAAGTTTAAACCAGTGAAAATGATTATAGTTGGAAACATTTCCTTGGGTGTTTAAGGCTTGGTCTTTGCAACAATTTTCAAACCAGCCAAGATGTTCCGTATAGTTTAACATCATGTGGTATTGACGTATTTGAAAAGGCCGCTCTTGAATACAATGTAACTTGGATTGAACATCTTAGCATGCCCAAGATATGGAGAGGGGTTTATTGGTGTAAATCATGGTTCCAGGGCTTCTTGGATCAAGAGAAATGATATGGGGGCTCTAAGACCGTTAACTGTACGGAGGTAGGAAGAGTATCGCATAAGGAATTCATGCCTTTGGTTGATAGGTTGTGGGCTCTAATTATGTAGATCCGCTGATGGAATGGTATGAATAGTCATGAATATGTGTCTACGGGTTGATAACTTTCCACTTCCAATGGCCAAGAATGGTTATGAGGATCAGCGGTTGTCTGGTCCACCAAGTCTATCATTTGGTATGAAAATATCTATACATGTCAGGCGTATTCGGCCCGGGTTGCTATTAAAGCTTAGAGATATCCATGTACTGATATATCTTGCACGCAGTGGTGTACCTTCCCTCAATGCAGGTTTATGTCACGCAGTAAGGACTAAGTACTCCTAGATTAGCGGTCATATAACTTTGACCAATGGGTGAACATTACTTCAGCCCCTAGAAGGATAATTAAGTTCACATTCTCTGTTATAATATAAAGAGGGAGGGGTATAAAGGTTATAAATTGTAACATTGAGGTTTCCCGGATCAATATATGTGAGGTGGGGGCTCTGAGGCTGGTAAGCATACGAAGCTAGGAAGATTACTGCCCAAGGGAATCTTGCCTTTGGTAGACGAGGCATGGGCTATTAATATGCATAGACTCTTAGGGAATGGTATGAATAGTCATGCAAAGGTGTCCTCGGGTCGATGAATTCAAACATCTGATGGCCATGAATGATTATGAATGTCTGACATTGCTCACAATATAGATTTCGGCATACCCGGATAATTGTGTCTGAGCATACAAGAAACATATTCACTACAATTGTTCATTGATTCAAGGTAGCCTAGCCCTTTCTTGATGTTCATAGATGTAGGTTTTCATGTGAACGACATGCTCATACATAGGATAACCGGGTAGGGATGACTTGGCAACATTTGGATGTGAAAAGGGGAACGATCTTGTAAACCATTGCGCCATAAATTTCTCGATCAAGAGATATGATATAGGGGATCTGAGGCCTGTAAGCGTATATAGCTAAGAAGAGTACCACCTGTGGAAATCATTCCTTTAGTAGATTAGCCAGGGGCTATCAATATGTAGAGCTGTAGAGGGCATGGTATGCCTAGTCTTGCAAAGTTATCCATGGGTTGATAACATTCCACTTTCGATGGCCGTGAATGTTTATGGGGATGCATAATTATCTGTGTCGTGGAGTCTGAAGTATAGAGGGTATGCATCCAAATGCACAAGGATTATTTCTATCTTGTTTATCCATATATCTTGGGTGGGTCGCGATGATGTCCGTGAAGTTTTAACGTCGTGCAGTGAGGATGAAAAATACACCCCGTGCAGATCTGGTCCATACATGGGGGAAACAGGCATTTTTGACTTTCATTTGGGGATGGCTAGGCCAGGATGGGAGACCCTGGTATCGCTACATATCTTTTAAAGGCAAGAATCAAGCCGTACGTAGTTCATTGAAATATGTACACCCTTTGCAATGCTGGTCCGTACACAAGGTAAGGGGGAATTTTTTTCTTTTATTCCATTGTGGAGTGGTTGGGCTAGGAATATAGATCCCGACGTATCTATGTATCCTTCGAGGGCAGTAATCAAGCCTCATGTAGTTCTCTTTAGAGTACACCCCGTCCATGTCAGGCCCATACACAGGGGAAAGGGGAATTTTCAAATCTTTTAATCTGTGCATTTTAACGTCGTGTGGTAAGGATGAGGGATACACCCTTTTCCGGACAGTTCCATATACGGGGAAAGGGAATTTTTAGTTTTTTCATATCCAAGGGTGGCTGGGTCAGGATGGGGAACCCTTATGTCACTACGTATCGTACGAAGGAAGGAATCAAGCCATATGTATTTCTCTAAAATCCGTGCAGTTTAACAATGGGCAGTGTGGACGAAATACTCTTAGATTAAGGTCATAGAGTTTGTACTGTTGGGTGCTTGGAAGTTTAATGTCCTACTGCTCGGACGATAATTACTTTTAGTTATGCCGATATGGACGGAATACTCTTAGATTAAGGTCATAGAGTTCGGACCACTGGGTGATTGGCAGTTTAACGTCCTGCTGCTTTGACGATAAATGCATTTAGTTATTATGTGAAATACTTCTTTAGGAATCTGATATTTTTAGGAGTAGTGGAGAACTACCCATCCATGGAGATCAGGGCATATGCTCTGTTGGAGTAGACCTTGCGTATAACATATAGTCCCCCCCATTGGGGATCTAGCTTTGGAGGTTTCTTTCCGGGTATCATTGGGGTCTGGAGGACCAACATCAATTATCCTTCCAAGAAATACTGAACACGGACCTTTTTATTGAATGCTCATGCAATACGGTTCTAGTATACTTTCATATGATGAATTGTGTGCAACAACTTCACATCTAGCTACTCTAATTCACCAAGCCTCTTTTCTAATCGCTCATCATTGGATAACTGATCACAAATGGAAACATGGACTCAGTGCAATATGATCTAAATGGGAAGGACTGCTTCTATTCTGTATACTAATGAGTACAGAGTATCCCGAGTATCTGTGCAGATTATGGTTCTTTAAGCCTCTAATTCATGGAGGAGTCTATTCGGCCATGAATTCTTGTCTTTGTCCACCATTTTCTGTAGAATGTTGGAAAGGGACCTGTTGAAATACTCTTTCGTTCTGTTGGCCGCTGCTTGGTAGCGGGATGAGTGGTTAGAATTGATATCTTATTCATGGTATAGGTTTTCAAATTTAGGAAATAAAAAGTTAGTTCTTTTATCCGTCATTAAGGTATGAGGGACAACAAATCTGGTGATGATATTGGTTTTCACATAGCAGACAATGCTTCTTGGCCCAACATCATTAAGGGGTACAACTTCTACCCATATAGAAAAGAAGTTGGTTTCCGTAAGGATATACTTCATCTGTTTTGCTGTGGCGAGAGGATATGGACCCATGATATCCATTCCCCAGACAGAAATTGTCCAAGAGTACATAGCCTGTTGAAGTAACTCTGGGGGTTGGTGTATGATGCTGGCATGAATATGGCATGAGTGGCATTTTGCGGTAGAGAGCTCGCAATCTCATGCTATTGTGGGCCAATAGTACCCCAGTTTTCGAACCTGATGGGAAATCTTGGACCCTGGCTGATGTGCCCCACATACTCTAGCATGTACCTCAGTCATGAAGGTAGAGTTTTCTTCTCCATCAATGCATCTGAGGAGGATTATGTCGAAGCCTCGTTTGTTGAGCACCTCTTGTAGACGCGCGCCACCATATAGGACAATGTTGATTACCCTTCTCCATATTTGATCTCGTTTAGCCCTGTTTGGAGGAATTTCTCCCTGTTGAAGGTAGTTTGCAATGGGGGTCATCCAACCGGTGGCGGGAGCATATGATTTAGGGACAGGACTGACATCGTGGATTTCGTCCGTCTTAGTTTGAAAAAATGGAATGACCATTCGACGATGAGAAATGATTATAACTATTTCATCCCAGTCTGGGTCGGCCAGTGTATACCTCATGCTCCTCGGTAGACAAGGATGCAGTAATAGGAGTGGTCCTCAGGTCTTCCTTCATACCCATGATTATTTCTCTGAGCTAGTCCACTGTGGTGGAGATACCTTCCTCAAATTCGGGAGGTGCATCCATGAGATCTTCCTCCTCATCTTCTCCCAAATACTTATCTTCTTGACCTGACGAGCGGAGGGCTCCCAGCACGGGTTCTTGGGAATTTGGAGGTGAGGCATTGTGGTTGTCCTCGCTCAAGTATTCTCCCTCAGATTGAGGGTTAGAAGACGTTCACACATTGTCACACTCGGCCGTTATGGTTGAAGTCATGAGGACAGCCGAGTGTGTGTCCGAACATGAATGCCTGATCTCAATATGGTTAATGGGTAGTATGTAGTATCTGCCAAGCTGCCTGAGGGGGTCATCAAGAAGCATTTCTAGGCCATTTGGAGTAGGTATCCAGTCGTCACCATCGACAGAAGGCTTCTTCTTCTTTTTCTCATAAAACACGGTGTCAATGTAGCTTGACTCTGAGAGCTCGAAAGGGGCCTTATCGGCATGAAATGTCCCACTTTTACCATTGACGAAGTACTCAATAAACTGTTGGTAGGATGAAGGAACGACCATTTGATTATTTAGCTATGAACTTCCTAGTAGGGCATTGAATGCTGTGTTCTGCCGAACCCCCAGGATTTCTGAATAGTCCACTAGGTCTCTAAAATGGGTCTTTAGATTAATTTGTCCCATTGGCTTCTGCTCACTCTTGTCATAACATAACAGAGTTGTGGATGAAGGGATTAGGTCATTTTTACTAAATCCAAACATGAAGAGTGTCCATAGGGGAATAAGGTTAACTCCAAAGCCGTTTTCAATAAAGACATTGCTGATCACAACATCATTTATTGTTCCTGACACATATAGTGGTTTTATGTGTCCTTGAATGATTGCATCTTCATCCTGATCGGTGAAAGAAATCATTGCATCGCATTCATCCGGGCCAGTCTATGTCCGGTAAATCTCAGCCACAACTACCTCAGCTTGAAACTCTTGGGGGATGAGCAAGGCTTCTATAAGTTCCTCCATGAGGTCGACTGACAAACTCTGGGTATCCAGGATTAACATCATTGCTGGTATTGACACCAACTGTTTAAGGATGTCGTATTTATGTTCTAGCGGCCGATTCTTATCTGTTGGTGGGAGTCATTTATTGTCAAGCATGGGAGTTGGAATACGTGATGTAGAGGATCCGGCTGTGGGGTTTGAGGTTGGCATAGTTCCCACATTTTGGGGATTTAGACCGGCCAGTTTGTTTGTTCACAAAAGAATGGTAGACATTTGTTCCTCCTTTGATGGGTACTGCAGAATGATAGGGGCATAGTGGCTTCTTGTGGAGGTGAAGGTATATTCTTTCTCCTGTCGAGTCCATTGAAGGGTTCTTCCATGAGTTTCTGCGATATTAAGGTTTTGGGATGAGATCCAACTGTATGGTTGATTTCGACCTCGACTTCACCTCCCCTGACATCCTATGCCTCTGTGATTCCCCCACCTAGCCCTTTGCATCGGGAAATCAAGTTCATAACCATACCCTTTGTCAGGGAATGATTCCATAATATAGATTATGTGGATGGAACCAATAATTTGTTCCTCAACCTCTGACAAGTCAACCTGTTCGGTTGTCCTTGATGGTGCCGTTTGGTGGGTCGGGGCTCCTAGCACCATGTTTGGGGGCATAAAATCTGATAGTGTACAGGATAACCTCAGCCTTGTTGCGGACTACTCCTCTTGCACTTCTCTCCTCCCTTCTCAATTTCGCCTGGATGACAGGCTCGAGGATGGTTGTGAGGCCGACATTGTTGGTTATGCATCATCTGGAGATTTTGGCGGCAACACTGGATGTTGTAGTTGAGCTCGGAGTATGCCCTGGGCTTAATTTCTTGTATTATGAGTCATCCAGTTATTAAATTTTTGCCCCATTTTCTGGTGACATCCTGCCACCCTTCCCCTTTATCGGAGTCAGTGGTAGAAATATATGTCACATGTGATGGGTGTGGTCCCAGCTCGACCTTCCCAGAGTCTACCATCCTTTGGAGGAGGAAATTAAAGAAAAATGATTCCCGAATATTGTGCCCCAACATCTAATGGTAGAAACAATAATATGTCCCGTCATCGAAACCAACTTCTTTGGGTTTCCTTGGCTCCGGGAGGCCGATCAAGTTGCAATTCATGGTGGCGATGTAGTATCCATGGACATTGTCCTCTCAGAACAATTATACATTGAGTCTTCATTCGTCAAACTGGTTCCACATCGATCCTCTCTGATCGTCCCACTTAGGCAGAGGTGACTTCTGATATACATGGGGCCCTAGACGATTTGGTGGAGGCCTGAGTGGTGAAGCAGGCACAGGGGCTAGCTGGAGCATGAGAGAGGATGTTTCGGCTCAAACTGCTCTCTTTGTTGGAGCTTACGAGGCTATTTGGGACTTCAAATTGGTCCGCTACAGGGAGGCCTCAATTATATGGGCAATGGCTAAGAGATGGAAGAAGCTAGTGTTGCACTCCACTGGAATTAGTGGTGTTTGCAGTTCATCTCGAAGATTATCGATGCATATGGAAAAAAAACATCTTGAGAAGATTTCCTATTCAAGTAGTATGTCAGACCGTTCCATCAAGTGATTAAATTTGAGACCCTCTCATTCTCCCTCTACTTGTAGTTCCTGAGGTCATTGACCGTTTTTTAGGCATCATTGAGATGAAGTGGAACAAGAACTGTTACTGAAGGTCTTCCCAACTTTTTATTGACTGGGTCGGTAGGATCATATACCAGACGAAGTAAGATCCTTGAAAGGTCCGTACAAAAAATATGAGTTTCACTGCTTCTTATTGTTCCGTAGTTCCCATCATAGGGTCACAATAAGATGTGTATTGCATCAAATGCAATTCCGCGTTGCCTGATCCATTGAATATTGAGATTAAAGGGCTCCCAATGTTGGGTGCAGGTGTTTTGTTTCTCACCCAATCTGGATAAGGATTCCACTCTAGCTGTATTTGATGGCGTTGACCTTCCATTGCATCCAATCGAGCTGCAAGTGCATCGATGGTGTTGGTGAGACCCTGGTTTACATCTTTTTGGGCCCGGTCCTGGCCAGGTGTATCCCGAGGCATTTCCATGGGATCCCGCTCATTTGGAACTAGTGGTGCATGTGCCATTTACGTCACCTTCAATGTTTTCATGCGTACTCTATCTGGTTGCTTCCTGAGTAGAGGGAGGTCTTGGTATTAATCTGGATCCACATTTAGGTAGTTAGACGGGCCGGGCACCTCATTCGGTGGGAGCCCTGACTATGCATCATTTTCTGGGGAAAACAATGGTCATTGAGGTGCCCTTTCTGTGATTGCAATGTGTGGCTCTTCATGGGAAGCACTTTCAATAAGGCGGTTCCTCTGGAGTATATCGACGTTAATCCGCCTCAACACTTTCATTTCCTCTTCCTATTGTGGGAACCACTCTTCGAGTGTAAGTGGATAGTTTTTATCAACAGAGGGGGAGGGTTAATGGCAACTAATCCATTGTTATTATCCTTATTGAAAGCTCGTAGGGTCGGAGGAGGAAGGTCACTTGAAGGGGTAGCCATATTTAGGGGGCCCTCTTGTTCAGGGTGTGCACACATGGTTGTTCATTTTGAGTCACAGCCTGACCGGAACCATCGTCTCCTAATCCATCTAGATTTTCATCATCTTCGGTGTTACCCGTGGAGTTATCCTTTATGGCGTTGATGGATGCATATCGCGAGGCAAAAAAATTTGTCATATTCCAAATACGAATAGGATCACCCACTTCTTTTAGTGGTCTTCTCTCTTCTATCCCGAGAATGCTATAGGGATCTTTGACGAAGGGTGATGCGTAGAGTTCATTGCTGCGACATTACGATACACCTCCCACTTGAAGGGGATGATGATTCAAATGACGTGATAGGGTAGGAACCTCCTCTTTTAACTATCCTCCCTAGATGAGAGAATACTTATTCTCGTGGGGGAGTTTGTTGTTGAGGAGGTAAAAATTAGGCCATCCCTGAGGGCTGGGGTTGGCTATGTTCCATGGATGTTGAGTCTCTCCCCATTCATATTGGTATTATGGTAGAATTTGTTGTAAAAAATTCCTCTATCCCTACAGGCTGGGGTTGACCCTGGATTGTGATAGTGGCTACTGTTATCACTACCTGCCTGATCTTGTGTGCCCCCATTCGGGGGGTGAACTGGATTTGGTGCGGAGTTCTCATGTGATTCAATCCCTTCTAGGGAGGCAGGAAATGGCTACTGATTGGCCTCTCTTAGGAGAGATACATTTTTATGCTCTTGGTGTCCTGATTCAGGTGTTATTGAATGGATCATTCTCGTAGGGCCTACCACTTATGGTACTTACTCATGGATTAACTCTGTTGGGTGTGTTGCCTTTTGCGAACTTGGATACCACTCGATTGCTGTCTTGACGTGATGACGTTGCAAGAAACCATAATGAATGGGATCTTATGGGCGTGGTGTAGAGTGAAATTACGAGCTCCATGTTCCCCCCATCCACTGATATGGACTCCTGTCAGAGTGTCATCGATGAGGTGGAACAACTAGTGCATCACATGGAGGCAGGCTATCTCCATGTTTCCTTTACGCCTCTCGGGTTGCTGTTGTCGCGCTGAAGGAAGAGCTTCTAGGACAATGTGATGTAGGAGGTCTCATATTGTCTTGACGTGGTCTACATACCCGTTGTAGGGTAAGAAGCTCAATTTCTGCTGGTAGAGGGTTGTCCATATATTGTAGTGGATGTCGTGCACGCATTCATCCGACAACTATCTGGGAATGTCGAATTGAGAGGTCGTCGTGGGCCAAAACATAACCGGTATATCATCCATGGCCAGTCATTTCCTCTGGTGCAACATGTCGACATACTCCTCTACTAGTGACTCCTCTACTTGGTCAGCCCAACTGAGATTGTCACTGATAGCATGCTTAGAGGAAGTGGTACTGGAAGGTATTTAATTATCTTATTGGAGAATCTGACGTGGTTAAGAATAAGAACGTGGCCCCAGAACATCTCCCAAATGAAGAAGGGTGTCGTTGATGACTAGTTGGGAATCTGACATGCTTGATCCCATCCTTCTGAGTGCCCCAACATACGAGGGCTTTTCTGTTCTTGATTCGGAAGGGGGATGACCTTCGTATCGATATGATATGTCATTTCAGGGAGGACCTTCGCAATGGCGTCCCTAATGGAAAGGAAAACCATTACTGCTTGACACCTCACTGAATTGAGTAATTTTTCATTACAGACCCTGGGGTGGACCTACAAGGCATGTAAGAGCAATGGGAGGAACATTTAGCTACATAGCATTTTTATGGGGAGGGCCTTCGCGACAACTTCCATCAAGGTGAGGATGACCATCATGGTTTGACGTTCGATGTGCATCATGGGGAGGACCATCAAGACACACTGCGATAATGGATGGACCTTCTTGTTGCTTGGGACCACTGTGGTGAGGACCTTCGCATTGGAGACCATAGTGGTGAGGTATACCATCAGAGCTCCTGAAATGATGAGGACTACCATTTCATCATCCAAAGGGAGAATATCTGTGGTGTACACCCTAGGGAGGGCCTTCATAATGTACCGCAATGAGGGGAGGGCCTTATCGTTGCTTGGTGTCTTTATGGGGAGGACCTCCATTATCAGGGTGGCGAGAACTACCACCGTGATCTGATACCCGACTACGCGGAGTGTCGTTGCAACGTAACCCCGGGCGAGGACCTTCAGGGCAGGCCACGAAAGGGGAGGACCTTCTTGTCCTGATGATATGTCACTGTGGGGAGGACCATCATAGTTGCGACTATGATAGCAAGGACTATAATCAAAATTTATGATCCCATTGCATGGAGAGTTCTTACAGTGTATTCCCTGGGGGGGACCTTTAGGTTCAACCATAGCAAATGTAGGGCCTTCTTTCGGCTCAATCATCTGGTCAAGTGGAGGGTTTCCATGACTCATGTCAAAAGAGGAGCTCTCGTGATCAATCCTTATATGTCGAAGGGGGAGGCCCATGCAGGTGCTCTGGGGATGTCCTTCAGAGCTACTGGTAGAAACATTGCAGGGAGGACCATCACAACATCTACTGCCACTCCCATAATATGGTAATGGGTGGGTAGGGTTCTGAGCCTTTGATATGCGCTAAGCTACATCAGGAACCCCAGCTTCTAGTAGAGCGGAGCCATGAACTCGATCATTATTTTTCGGCAGCCTTCGACATGTTCAAGTAGCTTTCTTACAGGTAGAGGGGACCATCTGTTGTTGAAAATGATCTTCACCTTTGTGTACCCCGTCTAATTGGGTCACGTGATGTTTTCGGGATACACTGACAAACATCTTGGATTTTAGCAGGGATATATTCCTGCTCTGGAGCATCCAACGTGAGGTACGGGTGTCCCCCATTTGGAACGAGTGAAGCTGCTCGATCCGGTTGCCCTTGCATCACAAAATATTGATAGAGACCCTCATGGGTGGAAGCCGGGATGCAGATCTGCTCCGAGGTAGCTATCATTTCGCTTAGATGAGTCACCTCAATTGGGGAGACGGACTCACGGGCTCGAGTCCTTGATTTTTCGGATGATAAAATTGCATTTTGTCTTGTCATCAAAAAATGATCTGGGATAGATAACTGCTCCTCCATCATTTCCATGATATGAAGAGAGACATCTTTGGTTGGAATGGGAATGAAGGCCCATTCCGGTATTAGAGTTGGAATATCTTGCTCTGGTCCTCCAGTGGTCAGTGGGTACTAACAATTATCTTATATCGGGCCATGTGAACGAATTTTCCCCTTGGCCGGGATATTCTATTTTATCTCTTTGTTTTCCACCACATCGGGATGGAGGAATTTACTTACATCTGTAGGTAGATGGCCCTGCATATGTTGGTTTCCCATTATATCAAGTCGGTGGCCTTTGTTGGCAAAGAGATGTGCCCGCCTATTAATTTCCACCACTACTGGATGGAGGGATTTGTAGATCTTCACATTGCGGGGGATGGTAGGAGTCAAGAGCATCTACTAGGAGCTGGTCCTGTAGGTGTTGGGTCTCCACCACGTTGGGTTGGTGGGATTCAGGACACTATGTAGGGAGAGGTGCCTATCGGGTAGGTGTCGTCCAGCGTGAGTGACGAGCTTGGTGGAGCATGGGGGGATGCGCACCAACATGTATGATGCCACCATGTCTGGATGGAGGGATTTGGTGGAGCAAGCAGATGTATGTTCCTTCTCGTGATTTTTCTATGTGACTGGGTAGCAGGGATCCTCATTAGGGACAAGGGTGATGACCGGTCCCGAGTTGTAAGTTTTCCTCCCTTGTCGGGTGATCCGATGGGCCGGAGCTTGGGGAGCATGGTCCTGGATCCTCGGGGCGACATATTCATTATTGTGAGGATTTTGAGTCGTGGTGTGACTACGATGACGTCTCCTGGTTGGGAATTTTGAGCGGAACACCCGTTCAGTGGGGATGAAGTCATCAACGTCGACCTCATCTGCCTTCGTAATTTAAGGGTTGTATGAAATGGCTCATACAGGGGATAGATTCCGAAACAGTTTGAGACAACAACAGGGGCTGTCTGGATCTGCCTTCGCGGCCGCTGCTAGGCTGGCGACCAGCGTGTCCTGGAATATTGGAGGGCTTGCATGGCCACCTCCACCATCGTTAGAGTACCATTCACGTGGTACTCTCAGATCAACGAATTTGAGACCCAGCGTTGAAGAATATAGGTAGGTGATGAGGTCCTACATTGGTGAGGAAGTCCGTTCATTGGGTTGTTGGAAGAACGCTCTTGTGAGTTCCTTTATGACACCATTGGATTGAAGGGAGTTTTGAGTGGTACTTGTAAAATATTTTAACAAATAACAACAGAAAACCCGTCAATGTAGCATCTTAGGACCCCATGCATATTTACTGACCTTTCTTGGCCCTTCTTCTTATTATAACGATGGAACATGGTTGTATTAGGTTAAATCTGTAATGTTTGGTTAATGATTCATGTCGTGTTCACCATTTTTTGTCTCACGGAACATGACATGGTCGTGGGGGAGAAACGTTCGCTACCCGACGGTTGATTAGAGAAGATTGGGTTCTTCTTAATCCCTCATATCAAGTGCACTATTTTCTCCTCGAAATGACCAATGGTTCCATATCTAGCAGTACATGGACCTGCATTCCAAAGGCAGGCATTCACTGGGTGGTTTGACCAACGATGCTTAAGAACTCACATTGGTCGAGAGGATGGGAAGTCGGGTTCATCGCACCATTTTGGGGGGGAATTATTTCATGTTCCGAGACTCTCTTATAGATTTAAGACGTATTCATATGTTCATGAATGTTTGTTTTATATACAAGAATAGTATCCACAGATTACTCCTGGTTGGTAATGGTCAGCTAGACGCAGGGGTTCAAAATCATTTATGCCCAAGGTTTACCATCCCTCGTTTGATTAATGACCCTGGGGCGTCTGGACTCACTGAGACGACACTGATTTAAATCCTCGTAACCAGGCAGTCATGAGTGTATTTTCATCTAGGGGGGATAGATAATGACTTTATCATTTGGATCGAACCCGTGATACGGGATTCCTACGTATCCTCATGAGACGAATCTGAATACACGTAGTTTTTTTTTGGTATGGGGATTATGCTCGAGGCTGCCCAGGGTTAGTGCGGTGAACCAATGTGAAGATGGTCGGATCAATCAGTTGTGGGAATGATCCTTAGGGAGGCGTCCTATGTACCATCCCTAGGAGACAATGATCAAATTATACGTAGTTCATATGGGAGTGTCGGAGAACTAGCATGAATGTGGTCCCGGGGGTCGGATGGTGACAGGGATTGAACCTCTTGGAGGCTTCTTACCTATCCCTATGGTGGGAAATTAAAGCCTGTGTAGTTTGAATTGGCATGGGGCTTACGCTCTTTGGAAGCCTAGGGTAATGTATTTGGGCTTACACTCTAAGGATGCCCAGGGTAATGGATTGTGGATTACAATATGAGGAGGACCATGGTGTGGATTGATTCTTACACTCCGAGGAGGCCCATAAGAGGATGTCATGGTCGATGCCTACTCGACACCCATGTGATTCATGCTCAGTGGGAGAAACAAGAGGTAGCAGGGAACAGATGATTATGGTACAAAAGGTGAGCATGTGGGAAGTGGAGTGGGGATTATGCAAGAAGCAGCCAAAAAAGTCAGGGCTTACTCCAAGATAGATGACAATGGCGATAAAGCACAGTGGGAGAGGGACATGTCCCCAAAGACGAATGGATCAACATCCTTCCCCACTACACCCTTCCTTGGCCATGGGTGTGGGAATGTACGAAGGTTCATGGGGGATTCATTCTGATGGGTAGTCCAACATGCCCCGGGGAGGGTAGAAGTGGCCCAATCCTAACAAGTGGAGGGGCAGAAGGGACTCCCGGGAACGGTCTCCACATTACCATGGGAATGTGAACCCATGAATGCTTCGGAAATTTGTTCAATGTCCGGAGAAACCCCTTCTCCCTCGCATACCATGGGTATGTGAACCCAAAACAGCGCACTGATGCGCCTGAAGGTTACATCACACAGGTCTAGTGGCTATGGTGGAGGCCTCACCTCGGGGCCAATGAATAGGCCAAAGAGGGGGTTGTGAAGGATCCTGCAGGCCACACAGGTTTATAAGTGTTTGTTCCCTTCACATAGGAAGGTGATATGCACCTATAGAGGTCGTTCGCGAACCAGGGTGGTCCGCTGACTGCTGGGCATCCCGCGAACTGGGGTGGTTCGCCACTTCCGGTTCAGCCCGCATACTAGGTTGGTACGCGGTGGGGTCCATGCGAGTAGCAGCGTCTGAGGGTGACGTCGGTCGGGGGTTCATCAGTCGGGGTTTTTCCCACGTAGGAGTGTGCTACGCGGTGCGACGTATCGGAAATGGGGAATAAACTCCCACGTTTGTGGGGTGCTTCAGTGGAGGGGCCATTGTTCCCGAACTTCTTTTCCTTGTAATTTTATGTTCTCATTTTACAAGGTTGTTTTGCATTTTTGGTTCCTTATTAATTCTCTTCCATCTTCATAACTGTTCTGGTTCACGAACCAGAACTTCACTGTTTGCAAAATATTATGCTCCTTCCTCTGAAATCCTTCAACCTGAATATGATCGATTTCCAATTCCCCTATTTCTCTTCCCCCTCGATCTAATTTAATAGATTGGGGAAAGAGATGTATCTCTGGTCATGCAACACCTTTTGCGGATTCCATTGATCAGAAACCCGGTTTACGGATGACTTGGTCAATCGACAACTCGAGGGGGCATTGAACGTACCTCCTCTTCAAACCTAACTAGCTCGGGGAGTTCTTTGCGGCCACACATGGTTCCACCTCTATTCCGCGAATGACAGCGGATGCGGCCAGGGCCGGTCAACGCGGTCCAAGGCTGGGGCTATTTTTGATTGTGAACTGTGTTGGTACCTGTCTTGCTCCACGCCCACGGAGGATCCCTGACAATATTCCGTGAGTGATAGCGGT
Source organism: Viscum album (assembly GCA_963277665.1). NCBI lineage: Eukaryota > Viridiplantae > Streptophyta > Magnoliopsida > Santalales > Viscaceae > Viscum > Viscum album. Next base: position 91,896 of record CAUJRU010000465.1, read on the forward strand.
CCACAGAGGGCGTGCTTCATGGAATCGTCCGCGTATCGTTACTATTTGACTAGTCCATGGACTGGTTTGTCTTATGCCATCCTTTGAGTATTCTCCACACCATTAACTAATTCTTTGTGGGGGAAATTGGCTATAATCTCCCTTGGATTAAAGGGGATACTAATTCTCCTTTGAGGATTTTTCAGGACCCTACAGTTATGCTTATAGAGGGATATTGTGAGTTGGTTGTAATTATTATTTATTTAATTTTCTAAAAAAAAAATATCTTGCCGGGAAAATTGGTTTAAATTTCACATGTATGATTTTGGTAATGAATGGTTTTGTGAAATTTTTTATATTTAGATATAAAATAATTTAAACATAATTTTTTGTGTATATTTTTTATATAATTGAGTCAAATTCTTCTGTCCCAGTGGTGTGAGTAGAGATGTCAATGTGGAAAAACTTCTATGTTTTCTACTAACCCCTGATTCGGAGCATTGGTTCTTTTGTAGATGCTATCATCTGGGACAAGGGAAAAGGTAATTTTTCACATTTGATTACCACACCTTGTGTTATTTGGGTTGTTCGATGATTTTGGAGCTTGTAGCTTCTAGAGCATGGAGTCTTGAGCTCATTGGATAGTATTGTGTTTTCTATCTGTTGTGAAATGGGATTCATGGATATTATTCTATTGTTTCTTACATTGATGTGATTTTGAGATACATGAAGTTTTTGAGTTGTATTCCATTGGTTCATTCATCATATATTGAATTTTTGGTTATATTTGGTAGGTTTATTAGTTTATTTCATAAATGGTATATCGTCCCACATATGTATTTGAAAGCCATCAGCATTTATTACCATCCATTAGTTTCTTGGGGATGTTGCTTAAGGCCAAGTAATGACTTGTTGTACTCTGAATCCAATGAGAATTGGAAGGTAATTACCAATGGTATCATCTTATCAATCCTTTCATAACATGTAGTCATCGATTTTCCAAGTTTTGGGGATTAAATCCCTTCTTGTCTATTACTTGGGTGGGAATATTAGAAAGGAGTAGGATTTTTGTAACTTGAATTGTATAGCATAAAAGGATGTAACTAACCCTTTAATGTTTAACTTCATGTTACCTAGCAGGTGGGTATATAAATATTTAGAGACACTACTAGAATATTGAAATCTCATTGTCATGGGATTATCCAATGATATGTGAATGACATGCATTGTAGAGGAATGACATCCCACTAGGAGTGCATACAGTATTTAGAGGAATGATTCATATTGTAAAAAAATAAGTGTTAATTTATGAAATAGAATGGAATTGGTTTTCAAATGACTGATTTTGAAAAAGTGAATGCTTATCGTAATTTAAATTTGGTTTAATTTTACAAATCGTGTGACGTGATTTAAAAAATGGTTGAACATTGGAAAAATGTTCTTTTGGAAAATGATGTTGTGATAGCTGAAGTGATATAATTTGAAATTCTTATGCAACAGTTTATAGAGATTGATATTAAAGGAGTTTTTTATTAGTTTATAAAATGGCACATTGTAGGTGTTGTTAAAACCAACCTGGAGAATCTACAGAGAATGTTATTTCACCTAAACCATGTGTGAACCAAGAGATGCTTTGGAGTATTGTCCATGAATTTCATGTTGTGGATATGGGGAACTTGACAAAAATAGCCATGGAATATAGATCATACCAACCAGTTCATGAAGCATAATCCACCTAATATACAGGGTGATTCTATGAATGGGATGAAAAAGGTGTGTCGGTGGTGGGATTTATTGGTGCATGCTAAATTGGATTAAAGACTTACAAGGGAGGATTTTGATGAATTGATCAACAAAAATTTCTATCCTCAAATGTTCAAGATCAAAAAATTGATGGATATCTTCATCCTGAAACAAGAGAGTCTCTTTGTCACTAAGTAAGCAGCTAATTTTATGAACATAGTAAGCCTTGTACCAGAATTTGTTGGATGTTAATCTGTGAAGGGAGACATCATCAAATTGGGGCTACAACTGGAGATTCAATCAATGATTTCAGTACTATGTATTAATGATTATATAGAGATGGTGAACATAGCTACTATGGTTGAATGTCATATCTCAGGATCTATTGGAGGAGGCATGATGATACCTAAAGGAAATGGTGGGAACATAACCACTAGGAATTATATGAAAATGGACACCTATTTCCAAGGTGCAAGTGGAAATCAGAACTAGATGACTATATCAGTAAACTTCTTCCATAATCCCAGAGAAAAGTAGGATGTTTTCAATGTTGTTCGCTAGACCACATAAAGATAGATTGTATGGCACAACCTAGAGCATGTCCCAATTGCAACATTATGGGATATCTTCAGCACTATAATCATAGTTCTCCGGGGTCATGTGCTCGAGAAACTTCTTATGTATCTCAAGAATCGTATGTATTGACTATATGAGGTCAGAAGAATCATTCTCATTAGCGAGTTGTGCTATCCATGATGATTCTAGAAATTTAATGACTCCTCAACCAGAGAAACCACAACAATGAAACATGGAGAACAATGTAGTGAAGAAACAATTGTATATAGTTGAGTAGATGATTGTTGATGATCAGGTTAGAAAATCTACAGTGAGAGGTGTAATTATTTTGAATTCTACCATTGGGAAATTGTTTTTTGATACTAGTGCATCATATTTATTTATTACATCTCAATTTTTTTAACATTCTAGTTTAAAAACTACAAATGATGCATTCTGTTTTGAAACTGAAAACTCTTCTAAGAGAAATTCATTGTCAAGCCTTTGTGTTTAGATAATATTCTATAACTATTTATGGATCTATGATAAAATGGGACTTCTAAATATTGGATAAGGTTGTCTATGATTTAATCCTCGGTATGGATAGGCTGACAACCTTCAAGGCTCAAGTCAACTATTATAGTAGAACAATTACTTTCATGATTGTGGAATACATCGAGCATCTCTTTCGAAGAGAGAGGATTGTAAAGAAGGGTGAAAATAGATTTTGGGAACCAATGGTTGGAATGGTCTCTTACCAATTGGTATAATTGACATTGTAATCAATGGAAGAGATCAAGGAAAATAGTTTTCCTGCTATTGTGGATCAATTTCTATATGCCTTTCCCAAGAACATATCTGGGTTACCACATCTAAGGGAAGTGGAGATGGAGATTGATCTCCTTACGAGTAACAGTACTATTCCCGTTATGTTTTATAGGATGGAACCAAAAGAGTTATGAGAATTGAATGTGCCACTAGAGTAACTGGAAAGAAATGGTTTCATTTGACCAAGTACGTCTCCATGGGAAGCATTAGTTTTATTCGTGAATAAGGGTGATGGAACTATTCAGCTATGTGTTGATTATCGTAATCTTAACCAACATAGGATAAATAATAGATATCCACTTCCATGAAATTATGATCTATTAAATCAATTAAAGGGAGCACAGTGGTTCTCCAAGATTGACTAACGATATGGATATCCCAAATTGAATGTTCGGAAAGAGGATATTCCAAAGACAACTTACAGAAGTAGATTTGGCCACTATGAATATATATTCTGGAATTTCGGTCTAACGAATTCACTAACGGTCATCATGGAATTGATGAAAAGGTTATTTCAACAATATCTGGATTTATTTTTTGTGGTATTTGTGGATGAAATTTTGATCTATTCAATGACAAGGGTAGATCATGAGGTGCACCTTGAAACAATGGTACAAATCGGGGGAGATCATTATATGTATGAAAAATTATCAATGTGTGATTTTTGGAAAAAAGAAGTAAGTTTTATTTGCAATTTAATTTCTACAAAAGGCATTTCTCTTGACCCAGAACAGATAGAAGACGTTTTCTCTTGGAAACCATCGAGGATTGTTTTCATGATATGAAGATTTCATGGTCGAGCTGGTTACTACTGACACTTTATTCATGATTTCGCATGACGAGCATGACTAATGAAAACATTGAAAAAGTTGAATGCTCTATCCCAATAGATTAAGGTATGTCAGACGTCTTTATAGGAACTGAGTGTTCAGATTTCATTGGAACCAATCTTGATCTTTGAAAATTAAGATAGGGGTATTTGGTGTATTGTGATGCTTTAGGATCAGGGATGGGTTTTTTCTCAAGAAAAGAGATCATGTGGTATCTTATGGTTTAAGGAAGTGGAGACTGCATGATATGAATTACCCAACACGTGATTTAGAGTTAGCTGCAGTCATCCATGATTTGAAAACATGGATACATAATCTATTAGGTGAGAAATTTACTATTTTTACGGGTCACAAAAACATAAAACAATTTTTCTCATAGTGGGATTTGAATCTAAGGAAAAATATATGGATGGAGTATCTAGAAATCATTGAATATGACAAGATGTACTCACCTAGGAATATTAATTCGGTGGTAGATTCATTAAGTATAATGTTATATGCTCAGTTGGAGAAAGAAGCATACGATAAATGGAAGTTGATGTCAGTCTTAGCCGACATGTATGTGGAATTTGAAGACCAATATGATGTTGCAGTTTTATTTTCAGTTATAATTAATCCTCATTTTTTAAAAATGATCAAATAGGAACAAACATTTGAGGTTGAATGTCCGTTTTGATGTTCAAAACTCAATGGTGGCGAGACCATTGAGGGCAGGAAACTTGATGGGGGTTCAGGTTTGTGTTTTAGAGATTTTATAGTTGTGGCTATTGTTTGTCAAGAAAAAATCCATCATTATTACCACTATTTGAGATGGGATGTACATCGAGGTACAAAAAAGATGTATTAGCTATTGAAGGCGTGGTTTTTGCGGAGCAGGATGAACCAAAATGTTTCTGAGTTCGTCTCGTAGTGCATAACATGTTATATGGTTAAAGAATATGATCAGAGACCAGCGTGTATGTTACAATCCTTTCCCATCCATGTGTGGAAATGGTATAATATAGTAATGTGTTTTGTTATAGGTATTCCATGAATGGTCTAAAAAAAAGATGACATTTGGTTGATAGTTGATCGTCTAACTATGCAGACACATTTCATATATATTCGTGAAACTCATACGGTGTTGTATCTTTACGAAATCTATATCTAAGAAGTGGAAAAGTGTCATGGTGTACCATTGTCAATAGTATCAGATTGTGATATGGGGTTCATGTCACATTTCTGGAAATCTATACATCAAACCCTTTGGACTTAGTTGAATATGAGCATGGAGTAGTATCCTCAGATGGATGGGCAATCTGAGTGGACAACACAAACAGTGGAAGACATGTTGCGGGCTTGGGTATTGGATTTTTGTGGATCATAGGAGGAGAATATACCCTTAGAAAAGTTCATGTACAATAAAATAAATCACGCCTCAATACACATGGTTCTGTTTGAATAATTGTATGGGAATTATTGACATTCTCAACTACCCTGGGTGGAATTGAGAGAAACATCACTAGTTTGGCCAATCCTTGTCCAAGAAACAACTGAGAAGATCCAGTTGATTAGAAAGAGGATGGAGACGACTCCGAGTCCTCATAAATATTATGCAGATCACCGTCGAAGACCGTTGTCATTCGTTGTGGGTGGTCATATCTTCTTATGTATTTCTCAAAGGCATGAACATCATCACGTTTGGAAGTATGGAAAGATATATCTTTGATACATAGGCTCTTTTGAGATATCAGAACGGGTTGGAGAGATGGAATATCAATTGGCATTACTAAAACAATTTATTTTGGTGCATAATGTGTTCTATGTATCCTAGTTGAAAAAGTATCACCTTGATCCTGACCATGTTATTAGATGAGATCATGTTGAGCTAGAACCAGATGCATTAGTGATACATATCCTAGTGCGGATCATGGATATACCATAGATAGTGTTGCATGGAAAAATAATCATCATATTTCGTGTTTTATGGAAACATGGTCTGATTCATGAAGAGACTTGGGAATGTTAGTAGAAAATGAAAGAGAAGTGGCCGGAAATCATTTTGGCCAGTGAAGGTCTTTAAATTTATGAGGACTGAAAGACCCATATTGGAGAGAATGTAGTACCCCCGGGTTTGGGGTACCTAACCCCTTTCCGCATTTTTTTAATAGGTTTTTATTTAATAGAGAGTATCCATAAAATATATTATTTAATAAAATAGAAAGTTTCCATAAATTTAGATGTTTCTATAATGTTGGATGCTTCCAAAGTGGGGTTTTTTACAAAAAGTGGGGTGATTCCATAATGTGGGGTTTTTCCATAAAGTGGTGTGTTTCCACAATTTTGTTTGTTTCCATAAAGTCAAGTGTTTCAATAAAGTGGGATGTTTCTATAAAAAATGTGATTCCATAAAAATGGTAAAAGTTAAGGATGGGAGAGTTTAGGGGGTTTATAAGGAGTGTTGGGACCAAAAGGAAGCATGCATGATTTATACACGGTTGGCCCAAATTGTGTGGTTAAACCTTTTATAGAGGTCAAATCTAGATCCTATTTTCTTCGAGATTACTCATTTTTTCTCTATAAATTTTTTTTGGCTTAAAAAATACCTTATTTATAGATTCTTCTTCCTAGAAGGTTGGAGAATCCTCATAAAACGAGTTGGATCCAACCCATAGCCTTTACTTGCTGATTTCAAGTCAAATTCATGAGTTATATCACTATTCATTCCAGATTTATCATCTTCTCTTAGATCTGATTAGATCTAATTCATTTATCTCCTTTCATTCTCATATATAAGACAATAGTTGGTAGATTTATGTTATAAGATACCTAATAATTCGATGTTTTGTTGTGATATTTCTTGTATAAGAGGACTACGACTGTTCATGGAGAATCGACCCACTTTCTTGTGCGTTCTTCATCTTCTGTCAAAGATTCCTCACAACCTTCGAGGTAAGTGTCTCCACTCTCATCGAATCTTTCTAGAATATGTTACCATATATTCTAATTGGTTTATTTATTGTGAAATTCATGGTAAAATCTTAATTTTTGATGATTTATGTTTTTTGTGAAATTGTGTGATATTGTTGAATATTTGTGCAAAAGGGGGTTTAGTTTCATGAATTTAATATGATGATTTTAAGATATAGATTTTCTAGAAATTATAAATTGTTAATGAAAAAGATATTTTCAATATAAATGGTTTTAAATAAAAAGGAGTTTTATTGAAATGGTTTTGAATTGAAATGGTTTGGCATTGAAATGGTTTTGACCATTATGGTTTTAATTAAGAAGGTGTTTTTTTGAAAGGGATTTTTTGGCATTATAGTTGGGAATATGTGGTGTGTGTTCATATTTCATATATAGGTATTGGTTGAAATATGACCCTTTTCTCAGTGCCAATGGTTTAATGTCACATGATAATTCAATAGATGAGGCTTGGTAGAAATATGACATTGTGCTCAGTGACAAAGGGATAATTTCACATTGGAAACAATTACCTTGTGAAGGATTGGTAGATCGACGAGAAACCGCTCATGAATATGGAACTTTCATAACATAGAATGCATGGTTGGTTTCATAGTTTTGAGGAATTGTTACGTATGGTGACAAATGGATATCAGGAAACAGTTATAATAATTTTTTAGTTATATTCCTTGAAAAAGAACTACTTGGGAAAATTGATTTCAACAGCACTTGTATGCATTTGGTAATGTTTCACATGTGATTGGAAATAACATGTGATATTTAGGTTATTTATAGATTTTAGAGCTTGGAAATTGTGGATCATGGAGTCTTGAGGTCATCGTAGAGTCTTCTGTAGTCTATACACTGTGTACTTTTATACATGGTTTTTCTACTGATGTATCTTATATTAATGTGATTTTGAGATACTTGAAGTTGTTTATTTTTCTTACATTTATTCTTTCATCATATAGATAATGTTTGGTAATGGTTGGTATGTTTATTGGATAATTTCAAAATTGGTAAATCATCCCTCACGAGTATTTGAAACTCTTCATAATTTATTTCCAGCCTTTGTCATCTTGGGAATTTCTCTTATGGCCTAGTAATGAATTTTTGTACTCTTAACCCAATGAGAATTGGCCGATCATGACACTAAGTATATATATTGGATATTTATTTCCACTATAATTTTATTGAAATAAAATAGTTCAAAACATTAACAAAGGGTACCTATAATGTTTAGGATCCATATATGATTATGGAAATGAGAGACGATTTATGAATTTGGAATATAGATGAGTATACATTCTACTACCCAATCCCCAAATACAATTTCCAAATATGATGCCTAGATGATAGGTCAATTCAATTTATATATTTTCTTCTTGACTCAAAATTTCTTTAAGGTATCCAAATATAACCTTTGGATTATTAACACAATTTTTCTCTACTTATTTCAAAGATTTTTATTAATTATGGTCTAAATATTTTTTAACAATATTGAGAAAGTATATTTAATAAAAAAGGGATATTTTTTGTTGATTTATCCTAGGATTGGGACAAGATCATCATCACCACATTTATTAGTGGACCTATTGTTCTCTAAATTTATATATTTCATTATAAAGGGTCCTTAATTATAATTATAATGAAACTCCATTATTTTAATTTTCTTATCATCCTATAGAAATAATTTAAAGGAAAATTAGAGGAAATTATTACTATAGGAACCAGACTTTTAATCATCAAAATAATTCATCCTTATATCCTTATCTGATGTTAGTGTATTTCATGTGTAGTTATACCCGACGAGAATGAATTTTTCCTTTATTCCATTATGTATTAGTTTTTTTGGTTATATCACCAGCACCTCTATAATAAAAATTCTGAATTTCATCTACCTGGTATGTGGTATTTTTATCTTGTTCTAATTTTTTATCATTAGACTTATTTTATTTTATAATCCTATAACTATTCATAATATATTAATATTATTAGACTAATATAAAATTATATAACATATAATGTGAGGATTAACAAAAAAAATAGGTTCTTGTAATTTTAATCTAAAAGTATTTTTATCATTCTCCTGAATCAATTGAAATAGTATATAACAAAAATCCCTACATCTGTTCTCATAAATATAATCACTATCCATAGAGAACTAAAAATTCTTATTTTCATGATCATCATTTATAAAGGTGATGTGGTTATGTGCCTCACCCTTTCTATGGATATAATTATTTTATAGATGGTGTCATTATTACCCAATTTTTTATATAATATTTTGAATGACTTTTTCTCTTATATTCATGATATAGGTTTGGAAACATTCAAAATTGACTATAAAATTTGGAAATCATCTTATATTAAATATCATAAATGATGTTTTATTCCATTATGTAAATGAAAAAATCCCCATAAGATAAACAAAGATGGTAAACCACTATAAAAACAATGATTTAACGAATTTATCTGGATTATCTATATATATATATATATCCAATCATATAGAGGTTCCAATTATGGTTGAAATATCCCATATTATATAAATTTCTAAAAATAGAGAATAAAATATATATTACAATATACAACATTACATGACTATTCATAAAATTAAAAGGGTTAAAACACCCCCTACTAAAGAAGTCTATTTATTATTTTTATGTAGAGATGGATCTGATATTTGAAATATATATTTTGATATCATCCTATAGAAATACAATATGAAAACTACCCCAACCAATTGAGGCCATCATTTAGTCATTAAAGCTTCCAAATCAAAAAATATTGTTACCAATTGAATTGAATTTACATGATGATTTCCCAATAGTATAGATTACCCACACATTGAATTAAAAAAATAGAAATTGAATCTCTCCAAAATAGAATGTATATTATTTTTAAAAGGGATATCTCTAAAATTCCCAAATCTGGTTCATCATGAGGAATCATACCATGAAGAAAAAGTTGTTCCAATTTTTTTTAACCCACCGATTGTTTTTATAGTGTCGGACACTCCCAAAATAGTCGTTAAACTAATTATTTTATAAATATATGTGGAACATATATGAAATAAATCCAAATGTCAAATACTATATAATCATTTGTTAATATGTTTTATTTTTTCACATTTAATAATAATATCATTTATTTTTCTTGTAATTTAGAGGTTAAAAAAGATGCACCCAAAACCTCCTGATATTGTAATAGAATTACCATTTTATCCAAAAGAATATATATCAGTAATCAAGGGAACTTCATATTAACAACAACACATCACATTTGTACTAGGAAACAATTATAATAAAATGATAATTTCTAATCTCTTAAATTATTATATATTTTTCATTCGATTCATTAACAAAGACAAAATTTTATCCAGTCACACCAACCACTCATGATACTTCTCACTATTGTCTACCATGATCACACTATTAGATTTTTTCAATCCTATTAATACCTCATCTATTGTGGAAATTACAAACTTTAAATTACCATTTGAATAGATTCCATGTGTTTTCACTATTACTAATTTGAAGTCAATAATATTATGCTATATCACAATTATCCAAGAACACAATTTACAAATTTTCACAAAACATTTTAATACAAAAATATCATCCAAAATACAACTATATTCTACATATAATTTTTTTATTCCATTTAAAAACTAACACAAAAGTGTTGGATTAAATAATGGAAAATCCTCCAAATATATCGATACAATAAAAATAAAAATACATATTATTTTCTTTAATAAAATTAATTTAATGAAATGAGCTCCCATATTTTGAGTCAAGTAATGAAAAATGTGATTCATTAAAATAATGGGAAAATATAAATTCAAAATTAATTATATTATGTTATAAAAAATATTGTATTAAATATATCGTGGGTAAAAGTAGCCCCTTTGGTGGAACATTCAATTTGAAAAAGATATCAATATTTATTCATTTTTCTTCATAAACTACTACATGAAAATATATAATATTATATATTTGTCATGTCATACAAAAATAATTATAAATTTTTAATCATCATATATATATCACATAAAATATTAAAGAGAATATTTGCAGTCTATAATTTTTTTAATGAAATACTTATATTAAATTTCATGAGGGATTAATCTAAAAACATGAAATGTGGAAGAAGGGGTAAAATCATATATCATAGACCTAATATATGATATAATCATATCATTAATATCTAATGAAATAAAATCAATTTAATTTTTGATGTAAATAAATTACCTAATTTTCTTTATAATTATTATTTTTTCCATCAAATATATAATAAACATTTGATAAACATCATGGTCATGTTATATTATTTAATTAAAAAATATGTTCTACCAAATGTAAAAAAATGTTAAATTTTAACATTATTATAAAAATTATCATATAATTTTATTTTACATGGATAAAATTAGTATACTCACAAGAATAAAAATTTCGTTATTAAATTTATGAAAACTATATTATATAACAAACAACAGTAAAATTAAAATTAATTGTAAAATTATAAGTGACACTAACATAATGATTTTTTTAGTTGTACTCTGAAAATTGATTATTTTAATTAACATAATGATGATTTACCAGTTAATTTTGAGATTAGTTAATAATATTTAATTTAATTTTATAATTTCTAGATTGAAAAAGGTCACCTATATCGAATGTTATGATTTACTATACATGAATTAATATTTTTAAATTTTTTAGGGTTATAACTGTCAATTTTTTTTATTCAATGATCAATAGCCTTGGGGGACATTGTGAATCCCATGAGTATAACAACTGATAAGGACATAATATCATGTGTTAATGAGCCAATACAATAATAATTAATAACACTTTCACTTGAAATTCCTTTATTATCTAGAATTATAGTCACATTCATCCCTTCCCTAAACGTGTGACTAAAATAAATACCTTGTTTTTAAATCCTATAAAATATAATATGGAATTATATAGTTTTTATTTTTCATATAATATATATATACTATACATTTTAATGTTTTCATTATAGTTTTATATCTCTAAACCAAACCATTTGATCGTCTTTATATGAAAATTATCATGTATTAAACAAATGCATTGTTGAGGAAACCTTTAATATACCCATGTCTTATTCCCTATATTTGTAAAACCCATATATAATAAAACACTAATATTTTAATAAAATATTCATTATATAATTCTATTTTCAAATAGCATGATTTATTAAAAATATATTATTTCATTAATATAATCATTTTAATCTAGACTCTAAATTTCACAGTATAATTATGATTAGCTACTCAATGATAATTATTAAGAATATAAAAAAATATAATTTTATATATAATTTTAATTATCCCTTTACTCAATTTTAATAAAGGTTATTTAATTCATTAAAATTACGTTTTAATTAAAAATTAATAATTTATAAGGAATTTTTTTAGTAATTCATATCCATATTGTGTAAGTTTAACTGATTAAATGAAAATTACTTCTCAAACATAATTTCTATATTATCATACAATGATTTATTATATTTTTTAATATATATTACATATTTATTAAATAGTAAAAAATACAAATGATTATAAAATTTTAATATAATTTTAAAAAATAAAATATTTTTTCATAAAACAAAAATATAAAATTTATTTCAACATAAATGTTTTATTATTTTTTAATATTTAAAATAGATATTAAAAATTATTATATCATTATAATCATTTTTATAGTAAAAATATTGTTTGGCTTAAAAAAATTCCTAAAAAATGTTTTCACTTTAATAATGATTCTCATTTTTAATTAATAAAATAACCTCTAATGATGATTTATTTTTCTATTTTTTATACGAATCCAAATAAGAAAAAAAAATTTAAGAATTACTAATGTCATGTAGTCTATATGATATCATCATTTCCTTTGGAAATATATTTCATGAAAAACATTAACTTTGACGTGTTTATATGTTTTATTTTATGTAAAATCCTAACAAATACATTAATTTAATGGGAAACAATATATTCAGAACTTATAATAATAATAATATATATTGTTTAATAAATAAAAAATTAATGTTTTACCATAAAATGGTAAAACTGGTACTCATTAATCAACCAATATAAGATAAAAACTTGTTTACTGGGGGTTGAACTAACTGGGTAACAGTTAAAAACAGAAAATGATATGAATAATTTATATTTTAATGTAATATTTAGACCATATGTATTATAATGTTTTAAAATAAACCATTTTTCTTTTTTTTATTATCATAAATGTCATAGTAATTTGTTCTTTTTAGAAATTTCAAATGTGTCCTCCCCCACTAATAAAAGGACATTGACACTCATCTCCGTAACATAATTAGAAAAACCATTATATTGGTCATTAACTATTAAAATAAATTCCATAAATCAATCATCACATCATATGTTTCATTTTTAATTTTAAAGATAACCAAGAATGTATTTTGATGAAAACTATAGAAGATGCTCCAACAATGGTTAACACTATTAACCATGTTTTTTATTTTATTTATTATTCTATATCGATAAAATATTATTAATATTTTATGATATAAATACTATTTTATATTCCATATACTTTAATTTATTCAGGATATGGTGTGACACAAAAATATATAACAACAAATTAATACTGAAATGAAACCATTAATCCTATGTTCATTGGATTGCAGTCTCAAAATGGGAAATAATTTTTTTTCCATCACTACATATCATAGCGGGGTATAATTATATATATAATTTTGATTCAATATATGTATTATATATTTACATTTCTTAAATTTTTATATTGTATACACCTTCTTAGTTTCTATAACATTATGAATATGATGATGTCAATCATGTGCTTGGGAGACTACCACCATGAAAATAGATATTACTCGTTTTTCAATATTAACAAACATTGAAGGTCATAATGAGTAATTTGATTTTTATTTATAATATTGATTATATATGAGTAATTATATTAAATAGGTTTATATTATAATTTCAAACTATTTCATCATTTTAATATATGATAACATCAATCATGTGCTTGAGAAACTACCACCAAATTCAGCGATGTGATTTGTTATTATAAAAAAATAATATGGATGATATATATTTTTATATTTAACTAAATATTATGATATTTATGTCATATTTATTATACATTTAATATAAATTTATTCTTACTATATTTTTTCCATTATCTATAAAAATTATAAATGTTTCTCAATCTTACATATTATGTCTCATCTAAATGATTTTAACACAGATCATTTTTCATATCCATGTATGAGGAATGGTTTTAACAATATAATTAGTATCTAAAAAATATAATTATTTCATTATTAACATAAAATAGATGACTAAATAAAAATAATTTTATCTAATACGACATAACAAAATGATTTTGGTCACATATGAATTTTTTTATCAAAATGTATGAAAAAAATTTATTTATAATATAATTTGAGATTAAATGGTCAAAAGTTAATAAAATGGAATAAAATACAATAAAATAAGTTTTTAATAATTTAAATAATATAAATAAGTTTATTATTTTTTCTAATTAGGAATATATGTTATGATTCAAGATCGAGGTAATAGTATTCTCAAAAAAATACATTGAGACAAATACTATTTCATTCACATAATTCTGTTAAAATAGTAAAAATATTTCCCCTTACATTATATATAAGTATTCATTCTTACATCAAGATATTTTTTAAAAAAAATTAATAAAAATCATTCATGAGATCTTATGAATAAATAATACTAAATCTATAAGGTTTTATGTTTCAATCTCATTTCAAATTGAAATTGTTTATTCTTAAATATACAATTCTAGGTAACTATTTAATCATTTTATAATAAATAAATTTCATTTTATTCTTCTATTTTCATTCATTAACTTTTCATGTAATAGTTAATGTTATTCCTCACATTGAAACATAGAGTGTTTTGAGAAAATTTATTAGAGGAACATCAAAATTATTTATCTATTTTGTTAAAAAATTCATTCTCTTACATTTTCATGTATCCATTATAATGATTTAATATAGATATATATATCTAAAAAATAATATTCATACATGTATAAATTTTTATAAAATGAATCAACAATAATATTCTTGTCATTTTCAAAATGAGGTGTTTTTTGGAATTTTAATAAATGTCTAAAAAGAATTTTTTTAACTTATGGAAATTTTATATAATATATTGTATCAAAGAAATTATGTTAATTGAAGCAAAAATTATACTTTTTAATGGGTATATTAAAAGTAATGTATTTCCAAAATACAATGTGAATCATAAGTCTTTATAAAATATTTTTTAATTTTTTTTTTGTTTTACGCATGACTGTTTTAAATATTATTTTTTTAGTTTTATTTTATCAAAAAATACATTTGATGTTAGGTATTTCTTGTAAATTAACTTTTTATGTCACTCACATATATACCATTCTTATTATATCATAATATTCTGCATTAATATAATCCACATTATCATCTCTCAGATGAGTTTAAAGTAAAATTTCATTGGACTCTAATATGATATATTTTTTATAATATATATTTCATTCCATTGGTAATTCTGTTGTTATGGAATATAATTCATTTTATTTTTGTGGAACACATAATTAATGAACTTTTTATTGTTGGTGTTCCTAGATAATGTTCTAATTCATCTGTTACATGTATTTTATCATGCGAAATTCTATATGGGATTAGGGAGTAAACATAATCAATTATGAGACTTGTTTTTCAAAATTATTTTTCTAGGCAGTTTTGATTGACCAATGCTTATGTTTTCTGTCATGTTTCCAGCATATTTCTAATGTTACTATGAAATTATTATACATTTTTATGTTATTATTCATCCAGGTTATTAATAATATTACCTACCCATTTTGATATTATGTAATATCTATAATTCCCACATTATAAATCATAATATTTTTTATAACCCTATGGGGATTTCATTCACACAAATTTTATGAATGTATTTCTGAGGTTATGCAGTGCAGTTTTAGAAGGCCAAATTTATTTACATTATCATTTTTGAAAAAGGAAAAAAACTTTGGATTCTATGTTTTAGATTACTTTTATGTTTTAAAATTCTTGTTTTTATTATAGAGATAAGAATCATGGTATTATGGTTATAATTAATGGATGTTTATAATAAAAATAAAGTATTAGTATGTGAATAAGTAATGTGACTTAATTCAATGTAGTACTTTAAGGAAATGTTTTGACTATCCCCATAAATTACACAAATCAATGAGTTATACTATAGACTAACGAAGTAAAAATGTTAATGAAATCATTTAGCAGAATTATTTAAAAATGTGTAACTTTGATTTTTTATAAGGAAATGTTATTATCAATGATCTCTTAGATATAAGATTAATGATAATTATGAGGATAATTTTATATTGGTTATTTATTCTAAATTTTCAATATTATTTTGAATGATTGAAATTTCTATGAATGGTGATTTAACTAATTGGTTATATTTTCTTGACTTGACTAGGATTTACATAAATCATCAGTGGTTAAAAGATCATTTGATGATTAATATAGGTTGGATGATTTTTATCATATTTTTGAGATGAATATAAAAAATGTATTAATATATTTTTAGAAAAAGGATATCACAATAGTCTTGTCACAACCCATTGCATTATAAATGGATGGATGGCTTGAATGCACATCCTAAATGTGGTAGGTGTGAAAATCCTACCACTGACCAACATGATAGACTGACTAGTGTAACAAAAAATTTTACAAAATGTATTTTGTCGATTATATTTTAAAAAAATTAAAATTAAATTTGATCAAAATTTATTGATATTTAAATATTTTTAATTAATTTAGAATATTTTGGGAGATTTATTATTAGTGTTTTGTGAAATGTATAACATATAGTTTTAACATAAATAATAACTTGGCATAATATTATCATTATTTATAGATTTATACAAAAATGATATGAGATAATCATTGATGTTTAAAATTTATTCATATAGAATTTATTCATGTTAATTAGAAAATAGTTCGATTTATTTACGAAATTATATTTGTTATGTCGTTTTTATGTTTTTATTTTTGGATGTTAAAATATTTGTTCTCATTATGTCCATAATATTATGTCCCACTAAGAATTTTGTTTCTAAAAATATTATGTATAAAATTAATCTCTCTAATATATAATCTCATCCTTTAATAAATAATTATTTTTATTTGATAATAAAAAACATATTCGATATGAATTTCATAATGATTTAGGATATGTTTGATTTCAGAAAAGCATAAATAAATGATGAAATGTTATTTATGAAATAATAAAATATTATGTAAGTATATTTTTCATTTCTCTCTATCATAATACATGAAGAATCCTTCAAATATAGGGAATTAATTAAGAAACAAATATGATATCATATCACCATAATATTTGATGAATCAATTGTGTTTCAATTCAACAATGAGTAATCCCTTTGTAGTCATTTAATGTCCCATGGTAATTCATATTCTTATGATCAACAATATCTACCACACTCCATAATTATTTACACTTTTCTTCCACATACATATGATCACGTGCCACCATTGATATCCTATTTTACCCATGTTATTTGATGTCCATCATATTTTTGTTTCCATATGTTTTGGAAAATTTCTTAATAATAATTTTTATGATGTATGTTTTTCGATAATGAAATCTTGAAATGCTAAAAAACATGATTACTAATCACATGTTATAATTATGAATAAATAAATTTTTTTGTGGGTTAGTGTGTATAAAAACATTTTTTGGAGATATTTATGTTTTATTACATCATCGTACTAATCAATGAATGATTTTGATCTTGGTTCACGTTATATATTCCATGGGAGATAGACCATGGTCATATAACATTATTTAGAATATGGTCTCCCATTTCTAGGGCTTCAGAAATTCGAGTATTATTAATTTCATGAGATTATTAATTCACTATATTTTTAAATCTATGAATGTGTTTATGAATTATTGGGATATAAGAAATGAACAACTCAAGACTGTAATTTTATGGCTATTGTAATGTGATATAAAATTTACTCTGTTTAATCTAAAGAGAACACTGATAAGATTTGGTTTAGGCACCATGGATTGAATTGGATTTAATTGAATCCCACGATCATTAAAGATATTTATTGTTGCACTGGGACCCCAATCATCATGAATCATTTTATTCTTGTTGGGGATCATTGAGTTTTTTATTGAGAGTTTCTATAAGTCAGTATGGAAATCAAAAACCATGAGAGAATTACATTGCATGTTAATGTTAAAAAATATGATGTTAATGTAGAATATGTATGGGTCCCCCATTTTTTGAACTATGTATGATTTTTGGAGAATCATTTTTAAATTTTATAATGATGTAAAAGAAGGAGAATAAAGAAACCAAAGCTTCATAATGGAAGGAGGTCAACCATAATTGACTAAAAAATAGTTTTTTGTATACCAGGGTGTGCTGAATCTTTCTAATCCCTCCAGAATAATACCTCTTGATTAGTCTTAGGATAATATAACCATTTAATACAAACAATGTAATCCTACCATGCCTATATATCAAGTTGAAATAGATGAGGGGGTGAAAAAACCATGAGGAAATGTACCCATAATGGATCAATATTTATTTTATGATCATTCAAATGAAATATATTATTTAGTTCTCAGAATTAAAAAATGTATGATCTTAAATTAATGAAGTAATTTTCTCAAAGAATCATAAATTTTTTTATTTAATTATAATGACTTGAATATTTGTGTGAGGTAGCCATGAATTCCACATTTGGAAATCCTAATAACGCAGGTAATGTTTCATTTCATACCGATCTAGAAGATTCCTTGGATTTTGTAGATCAGGCATGTTATACTTCTTGGGATTTTGAAACTAAAATCCCTTGCAATACCATAGGGATAGAAATTGAAATGAGAGAACATGGTAGCCACCTATTTATTGTATACCCAAATACTCATTTCAGATCAATAGAGGTTGTTGTTTCCATTATATATGTGATAATTCTGGACCTAAAGTAGCCTTTCAATTTTCTAAGGTGATCGAACCAATAAGTGACTCATATACCACTAGTTTATTAGAATTGTCACCTGTTGTACCTTCTACTGGGATCAATGACATGGAAATCATCACCCAGGATAATGCATAGCCATATATCATTGGCGGTGTTACAAATCATGGACATGAGAATGTTACCACAACTAATGATAATTCATGAATAGATGCAGCCTTTATACCTACCATTAATACTAAACCAATATATTATTTCAATACACCTACTTCTGAGGATCCACAAAAAGTTGATCGTTCTAATTGGATCGTGGAGTTGAATATAAACACCATGGATAGCGTACATCCTTATTTCATTAGAAGTAACACAAATTCTAAACCTATAAATTATAATTTGTTTTAAATAAAATTTTTCATAACAACCCTAATACTAAAAGATATGTGGAAAAAACTCTGGAATTTGGTAACAAGATGGTATATGGAAATAATAATGGTGGTTCTAATATTGATTAAATTTCAAATTAAGATACTATTTGGTAATTTTTTGGATTTTTCCAACCATAAAACCATTAGGCCCCTAGTTCATTTAATCCAGACTCTTAGGCCAATTCATGTAGTCTTTTATGAGCCTAAAAAAATATTCCACTTTAGTATTGCGAGCATGGATTTAATAGTTTTCCATTTTATTGATGCCAACATATTCTCTATAAATATTAGTATCCTTTTTTTTTCTAGCTCATTCCTCATTTCCTATTATTTCTTTGGTCTCTTCTAGTGACCAGCATGTCACATGTGACATTAATTATTTATTCTGTCAAAAATCCTTCTCCTTTAGTTATCATCTCAAAATATACAAGGATTGTATATGATTTTGTATTGATATTAGCTTACTCAAACAAATTATCACTAGTTTAAGTCTCATTCTTGGGGATTAAAATTTCATCAAATATCTATATGTGAATATGGGTCCTATGACCAATTATATATGTTTTTGAGAATTTAAAACCATTATTGATTATAATTTCCTGGTTGAGGTAAATTTGGTAGTGAAAAAATATACATTTTACATGAAATATTTAAAAAAAATCTGATAGTATAAATGATAGAACCTTTGATAATGAAACCTCTTTATATTCATGGGATTACGTATCATTTACAACTCTTTCAAGACTCAACTGTGATCATAATTTAACTTTGGTTGATCTTGGTGGTAAATATTCTAAACCACCTCTTCCATTTATGTTAAAAAAATATCAGGTGACTACTCAAGGTTGTAGGGATATTGTTTAAAATGTTCGGAGCTTAATGAATTTTAGAAATGATTCATATTATTATATACTATAATTATAATTACACAATAAATATTAGAATATTTAGAGAAAAAATAATACATTTCTAGTGAATATGGTATTTCAACACATGAGATTTATCTTCATCCCAATGAAGGGTATAATACTTACAATGAATTCTCAAATTACCTCATGGGTGAATATGGGATAAAATACAAGCGAAATATCCTTTTCAACCACAAATATTCATTTAAAATGGATTCGTTTTAGGAGAAATGGATGCTAGACGGTGATAAAAAATTTACATCCTTTAATTACCATATGAAAACCATGATGGTTTCTTGGAATCACTATTTGAATAATGATGGTGATCAACTTATTGATAACAAGTGGTATCTTTTTGAGAATTTTGTTTCTTATGTAAAATATATCATGAATGGATCAACCAAAATTATTGATCATATGGTGATTATTATTCCATGGAATTTTCATCCATACAAAAACTCCAGGTTCATCAATACTCCAAATTTTTTTGAAATAAATGAGTCGATTTTTTTCCATAATCATAAATGTCCTTATAGAATATATGGTTTTGGTAACATTGTTTTCCATAAATATTGGCATCATATAAAATATTATTTTTGTAGGTTGGTTGTTCATTTATTCAGAAGAGTCTCTCTTGATCATGTTCTGAATGATCAGTTTCTTTCTTTTATCCTGAAAGTGGATATATCCCATGATATTCTTATTTTATGGAAACTTTCTTTGGTGAATACCATCTACAATAGTATTCGAATAATCCATACTAATATTATTTCCCTTATTTCATTAAAAATTATGTATCCAAAATAGATTGGTTTCATTAAGAGAATATATATTCAAAGTTTTATAAATACTACCACATAATATGTTAATATTCTTATGAAACCCACTAAGGGTTGAAATATTTACCTTATAAATTTTATGGATTTGGTTTTATAAGATAGATTGATGATTCATTATAAATATTATCTATATATTTGTGATTAACTTTGTATTCATCACATGAGTTAAAATAATTTTATTCACTACCCACATGTAAATAATCATTAATGGCTCCCCTGAAGGCTATTTTTATGTCAATATTGGTATTAGACAAGGTGACCCATTATCTGTAATTATTTTTTCCATTCGTGTAGATTATCTTATAATGATTCTCTACATCAGGGATATTAGTGGAAACAAGATATATCAATGTTCTGGTAAATGAAACACTCTACAACCCATCAATTTTATGATGATGATATTATTATTCTTAAAAAATGTGATAAAAGGAATATTGAAAATGTTGGAGGGAATTATTAAACTATGATAGGTATATGTGAAAGAGACCAGTTGTGGGAAATATTTATTCTACATTATATGTAACATATGTTCTAATAGGAAACATGATGTTATTAGGGACATGGGTAGTTGGGAATGATTTCTCCCAGTTATGGAAGTAGATGTTCTTGTGTTTTGGGGAATAAAAAAGGACAATCTTTTATGAAAATAATAGATACATTAGAAGAAAACTCTTCTCATGGAATGATAAATATTTATCAATGGATGGTCTTGTTTTCTGGGTGATGAAATTAATCATTTCCAAAATTTTCTATTCTTTTATTGTTTAAAAATGGACTATTAATATCTTCAAATGCATCAATATTTTCATCATGAATTTTAATGTAGTTTTTTCATAATGTAAAATAATTTCACCACACCTTCTTCGAACTCTCGATGTATTATATATAACATTGAAGATTTATGAATCACGAATATTGGTCCCATAAATGATTATTTATAGGAATTATTAATGTGAAAAAATTTCAATGGTTACTCTAAGGACCTTGATTTTCATAAGTCTAGATTTATATAGAGACTGAATAAGGAAAATTTTAATTACATTATCTCCTTTGTGTGCCCTTCCTTCAAATCCCTTTTTTCCTCAACTGAATCCCATTATAGGTTGTTTATGTTTATGGATTCTTCTCATAAATTTTGAATATAAAAATGGACTAAAACCCCTTTACATGATTCAATCATGGATTCTGTGATTAATTTTAATATAGATACACTTATTGAAGATTGAATTTAAACATGGAGACCTTCCCAGACCACATTGTCAACATTTTGGATGATTCTTTTTTCTCCCACAAGGAATATTTTTGGGGTTCAGAACAAGATTCAAATAGAACCCTCACATATAAAATGTTTTATTTTCATTCCACATATGACATTTCTGAAAGAAAATTTCCTTGAAATATGTCCAGATATTTTATCAGACCCTCTTGACCCATTCTTTAATGGAGATTTTCATATGGGAATCTACCAACTGAAAGCTTCATTCAATTATGTGGTATTTTTTGGTTTCCCACTGTAAACTTTGTATCAAAATAGTTATGATACTAAATAGTTATGATTAAATTGTAAAACTAACTATTCTATGTGTTAGTCCATCTTGAATATTTTAGACGTCAGTATACCTCCTGCCATCATCATCTATGACTTCCTCAATGGATGGTTCAATCATGTGCTCTCTCCCTTCCTCATAGGTCTCATTTAGGTTTATATGGAGTATATATTTCACTATTTATGGTCGACCATGAAGTCATAGGTTTTTTATTGATTCCATTTAAAATCTGGGGTATCCCTTCGCACGATCCTTACTACATTGTAGGAATCAAGAATTCCAGAAATGCACTATTGTTCAAATTCGACTAATAATTTTTTGGTTTTTGTGGAATTGGTGTTACTGTATATTTTCATCATCCTCATTTCATTATTGATGTATTTTGGTAGGATTTGATTTTTGGATTGACTATAATAAATTATTATACTTCCTAAAGAGGCAATGTGTATAACATTGGTTATAGATCCATTTCAGGGGACACACGGGAGCTATCCCAAGTTTCCTCAATTTTTTCATGTGGTATTTTCTATTCCCATGAAGCTAATGTGATTGGTTTTATCACTATAGTGGATAAATCCAATCGTTATTGATGAAAAAATATTTTTCTTGAGTCTGAGAACATTTTTATTTTCATTACTATCATGACTCGATCTTATCATTTATCATTGAAGACTACTAATCAGTGGATTAAATATGTATATTTTCAGTCTTACATGAATTCTATCATCACTGTTGTCTACATGGAGGGAAATTCTGAGTAAGTTGGTCTAGAAAATAAATTCAGTATTGATATTGAATATCAATGGTCTAATGAGGTTCCTGAGGACATCATTCCTCTTATTCAGAGGGATCAACGAAAAACTCCCATCTGTAGAATTCAGAATGATTTCCATTACTTTCAAATAAATTAGCCTTCTCATTATCGAATAGTTCTTATTATACCATAAAAATATAATATACGCTGATTATTTTCATATATTGGAAAATATTTTATTATATGTGAAGTATGAGAATATCATATTTTTTTAAAAATTTCATTTATTTTTATTAATTAAATTATTTTATAAGTACTATTATTATAATAATTTTATTTAAATTTATAATCCTTATTATTTATTTATGTTAAATAAATTTTATTACATTTTATTCATGTTTATAATGGATTTTAGTACATGTTTTTGTTACGAGGAAAACAAATTGGGTTTCAATACTATTTTAAAATATATAACGTTTAACCATTTAAATTAACAAAAATAACCACTATTAGGAATTTTCATAATGATATTTTTGTATTATATATCTATAAATATTAATTTAATTTAAATTAATATTTTTGCATTTCATATAGTTTATATAGAAACCATCATTTACTAAAAATTGATTTTCTTGAAGACCTTTTTTTAAAACATCAACAGAATTGATTATTAATAAAATAATGCCACTTATATGATTATAATTTTGTAAAATGATACATATAGTTAAAATAAAAATTATTTATATTTTTTAATACATTCAAAATAATTTTTTACCATAATGAATACTCAACATTAAAAATTCATTTCCACAATTAATGTAAAAATTGTATTATTGATGGGAAAAATTAAATGATATTTTAAAATTTTATAAAAATAATTATATACCATATTTTATGCGCATTATTATTCATTATATCTTATAATTATTGAATATAAGATGTTTATTGTTATTTTTAGCTAGTGATGATCATTGGTTAAATGATATCATTTCAAAAATTTCAAATTTCCCCTATCTACAAATTAAAAAGGAAACTCACTCCTCTATAAATTACACATGTATAAATCCAATTTGATCATCCATGACCTACCCAAACAACATCATTAATTCCCAATCCACACAATTCAAAAAAAATTTTTGATCATTCATCCATCGAAGATAGTATTTTGGTCAAAACATAAAATAGTTGTCTGAAGAAGATGTTTCATCATAAAACAAATTTTTCATATTAATTCTTCTTCTATTTAATTTAAATAATATAAAATTTTGATTACATAATAACCTATATATAATATATAAATTTAAATTTTTTTATTTTTGGGAATGACCGACATTTATCTTCTCCAACCTTAAATGTGATATGAAACCGATGATCATGTGTTTGGAAAATCCCTACCTCCTGAACAAACTCAATACATTTTCCATAAACATTTTTCATGGATGGATATAATGATGTTTTTAAATTTAATAATATATATATATATTATTTAAGACATAACTGTAATAATGTAATTATAGTTTTTCCTGAATATTCATCCTCTCTATTTAATATAGAATAAAAATAATATTTCTCATGTGTGTTAAGGACAATAGATAAACAAATCGATGAAATTCATTTTCAACTTATTCATTACTTGTAACATAATAGTGATTAAATTTATTGTTTTATATTATATTAGTTAAATATTATTTATTATATAAAATAAATAAAAATTATCATTTGATACCATACTATCATATTAATAAATGATAAAGTCATTCATGATTATGGTGGACTACTGCCTCTCGAACCAATGTGGCTAGTTTTTATTACTGAATTAAATTGATACAATGTTTAAAGATAGACAAATAAGTAATATTATATACATGATATAAATATAATCCATCAATTATTAAATTACAAACAATTTCATTGCATTATGAATTATTAAAATGGGAAATGTTTCCCATGAATATGTACAACCTACCCTTTCATTGATTTGATCGTAGATCATTCTTATAATAATATTTCAATATTGATTTTAATTTTTAAATTAATGAATATAAATAATGATATTTCCAAGAAATCCAATATAAATATAAAGAAATAATAATATATATGACATTATTTAAAATTCAAATTTTATTTTTCAGGTATGTGTTTTTTGTCATCAAAATCCCATATGATAAATTATTGTGTAATGTAATAGAAAAAAACATGATAAAAAATAAAATAAAAGAATGAATAAACAAGATTGCTTTTTACATTATATTAAATAATAAACATTTATTTGTTTAGTAATTTTATAAATACATGTGATTATCCAAGAAGGAGGAATTTGTCTCATCTCAATATTTATTCTTTGAGACAAATATAATTATAGGAGACATATTAATTTATAATAGTGAAAAAATGTCACCATCACAAACAATGCAATGAATCCTTAATAATTTATTTTATTTTATGATATAATTTAACTATTTAATTCATGGGATGTTATGAATCAAATGTTCCCATGTGTTATGTGTTTTTTCTTCAACCAAATTTAAATCAGGATTTTTGGATGTTGAATATCAATTATTGTAAATTATTTGATCATTATTTAACAGAAAAATCTTATTATATATTCATATAATTCTTATTGAAATTTTTCATTGATAGGTAATTTGTTTTCTATTTTTAAGTTCCAATTTGTTGAGAAATTTATTTTGGGGAAAATTATTATTCATTCACTCTTCGACCAATAAAATATTATCTTAAATATGTATGTTTACATTAAAATGTTCTTATATATGATTTAATAATCTTATAATGTTTGGAAAAGATTTTTTTAACTATGATTAAAATTTTATAAATTCTTTAAAAGGAATCATTCTATTTTCCTAAATGATATTTTTTCTAAAATTTTGATAAAGTGTCAAATGATTTGTTTTATCTTCTACAGTTTCTAAAGAATTACCACCCTGATATCCACTGTATTCTTTGAACATTCTATTATATTATTCTATGGTTATAATCAATGAAAATTATTTTCATAATACTTTTTGAATTTTTTTTATTAAAAAATAATTTTAATGTGTAAATGTTATTTTTCTAAATAAAATTTTTAGTCAGTTAATATTATTTATACCCCTCAATGACAACAACCATTTATATAGATGACTAATTCTATATATTTATATATTTCTATAAAAGATATACATTTCTTTTTATATCATTATTATATGAGAAAATACATGGCTTATTTTCATCTCTCAAATTCCATCATTACTCAATTTACTATGATGATGATATGAGAAAAGAAAATTATACCAATTTTCATTTCCAGGGAAATAATTATATAATTACAAATTATTGATTTCATTTTTTTTGAACACATAAATCAATAAAAAATTATGATGGGTGAAACAATATAGTACTCCATGGTATTTGATAATCCAAATTTTAAAGGATATGTCAAGAATGTTATTGTGATTAATCATAAGACATAATGATGATTTTTCATAAAAGTTATTTTTTCTAAAAAGTAAATTTTTACCAATATTCAAGTCATGTCATATGTTTCTGAAACATTTATTATTAGACAATCATTTAATTTCTATAAACCACACAATATGATTCTGAATCCTTTTTTATTCCCTTAACAGGATTTCTATATCACCCATTTCATTAATGTATTCCACATGTTCTATTGTGTAGTTTTAGAAGATCAAATTGATTTTGGATTATGATATGAAAATATAAACAAAAATAAGGACTTTATGGTAGTATCAACCAATACATTTTAGAAAAACATATATTGAAATTAAATACACATCATATAAAATTCCCAACTAATAATTATTTTTAATTGAATGAAAATATTCATTGTATAATCTAATAATATAAAATTAAATGTTTTGAAATAATATATAGATAAATAATGGTAATTTAATCCATTATATTTTAATTAATATTGTTTTAATTATTATGTTCTCAAATAAACATTAATCCTTATAATTCAACTAAAAATTATCACTCCCATGGACTAATTTATAGATTTCAATGAATTATCTTCAATAAAAAAAATACCATCTCAAGAAATTGAGTTAATAATATAATCTCTAATTATATAAATTTATAATATTTACAAAAAAATCAACATATATGTTTTTTAATTTCTCTTATTCATATTTATCATTTCATTATCATAGCTAGAGAAATATAATTTTTGGAATTTAATTTTCGGTGAGGTAATGGGTTTTAATTATTACCATTGATTTTTGAAAAATTAAGGTATATCATAAATATAAGGTGATCCATTTGATTGTGTCCTAATACTTTTATACAAATTATTAAATGACTTGTAATCAAAAATATAGATTAAGTAAAATAATGATGATCATGTGGCCTATTATCACTTGAAAAAAAGTTTCATAATAAATAAAATGGAATCATAATAAATGAAAACATTGTATTCTATACACAATTTCAATATAAATCCATATGATATCCTAAAATTGTATATGATTTCCTTAATAATATATTTATAAATTGGGTTTGATAAAATAACCATTAAGGTAATAATCATGATATGATGAAATAACATATATCAAAATGTTATAACATGATATAATAAATGAGAACGAACATTAGTAATCTCATATGAGAATGACATAATGATACTTTATCATAACATAAAAGAATTCCAGGAACTGTGGAAACATTATATAAATTTTATAAAAAAATTGATAAAAGGCTATAATCATATGAAATATAACATGGTGAACAAAGTCTTCAAATGTAGTAGTTTAACACACAATTCAATACCGGATTCCTTTTTACACTAAATTCTTACCAAATACATTGGGGTTCTGTCTAGGAATACCCATAATAATAGATTCAAGATTATATATGACCAAAAATGGAAATCATTCATATAGCATAAACATATGATCCACCCAGGGAATGAAAATAAATTTAAAAATCGTGTCACTTATTAGAATCAATGTAAATTTCTTAACAAATAAATTTTATAATTGAACATTTGGAATTTATTATCATATAAAAGGGTGAATATGAGTTATAAATATGTAAGATCAATATATAAATAAATTATAAGAAATATATGTAATATAATGTTTTTTTCATTGATTAATATATATTTAGAATAATAAGTGGAATATTTAATGATAAAAATACCCTCATAACATTTAAATCACATATTCAATTTTTATCAGTTTTAAAAAAAATATTATTTAAAACATGTTCATTAGAAAACCATGGAATCCTATAATGTATGTTTTAACTAATAATTTGTTCATAACCGTGCGTAATTCATTACATTCCATATATGTTAAAAAAATATTTCATCATCATTGTTAAAATATATAAAAAACATCAATGTGAAATTGATAATTATATAACGATAAAACCCTAATTAAAAATTGTAAAATTGGTAATAATAAAGATAATAAATCAGTTTTAGAATGGAAATCATCCATGTAAATGTTTTTTTGAAAACATGGGAATATGAGAAAAAATATTCACATTTGAATAGATAAATAGAGTCACATTATAAAAAATTATTCATCAATCATATTATGTTCAAATGGAGGAAAATTGAAATATTTCTTAATTATATAATTAATAAATATAGGATATGAAAATATTTTGGTTATAATCAACAATTATAATATAATTTTCTAATATTGTGATTGAAGAACAAAAAAACTGATTAAAATAATGCTATATCAAGATTCATTTATCCTATTATAATGTATGATTCACAACTCTAATCAATTATATAAATTAATTTTGACAGTTTATACCATTAAATATGGACGATTTGTTAAATAATATGAAAAGGGGTAGTGTTTACACCTTTTAGGATGAATTAGGTTTATATTATAACATGTTCTCAACAAATGATGTTTTCAGATTAAACAACTTCATAGAGTCAAGATATTGACAAGTTTGGATTTTATCTTATGAATAATAAGATTAAAAAAATTATATTATTATTAATATTATATTGGTTTAATAAATTATACATAATCATCATATATTACATATTTTAATGAAATACTTAATTATTGAATCAGATATGTGCTTATTATATGTTTTGAGGACACTCTGTTCATTATTTTAATATTATATAGGTTTGATGAGAAATTTCAAATATTTAATTTAAATATATTATATAATATAATAATTATGTCATAATTATTATTTTTATGGATAAACTATACCGTAAAAATAAATGTTACTAATGTTTAAGAAAATAAACTATTTTGTCGTTATGTAGATGGTTGGTTATTCATACATACGTGTTCCATTTCAATTAATAAAATGACATGACTAACAGAAGGTCATTTTTATTTTATATTTATACAACTATCATAATAAAATACTTATCATAAAGGTTAATTTAACACACTTACATTTATAATCCTATTATTGTTGTATGAAAATGAATCCCATCACTTCTGGAGGTTGTAGTGTGTCATATAGTTGAATGAAAATATAATTTTTTAATGGATGTAAATGATATAATTCGTATGAATTAATAAATTTAATTATTTATTTTTTTTCAAAAAATAATGGATACATATTATATACATTACCATGAGTATCCATGATATGGGATGATGGAAAACAAATTTAATCTGGTCGATAGGAGGTAGTCCATTATACACCCAAACTGTAATTTAACATCGAATTTGATTGTTGAAAATATGGATTTATAGTTTCCCATTATAATTATAAATTTTAATTTCATTTTAGACATATTTTTTATTATATAAAATTATTGAGTAAATTTTTTTGTAGTTGTAAGAAGATATATTATATAAAAAACCATGGTTATTAATAATACCACTTCTTCATGACCCCTCTTCTTAATTATAACTAAATCCATAATAGATTAGATTCCTGATCAATCATAGCATCATAATAAGTTTTAAGGAAATAATTGGATTATTTATGTAGATATTTTAAAATTTAAATGTCTCTTAATTTATGTATTGAAAAGGATAGGTGGATGCTGCCAATACTGAGTGTGGTGGAATTTTTCTAAACACCAAAATAAATTCATTAATTGGAAGTCATTATCATGAATAAATAATTCCAATAGGAAAAATAATGGGTTATTGTGGTGAAATGGATGATTAAAACATTCTACATTATATTCTAAAAATGATTCAATCATGATATTTCATCATCCTCTTTAGTCTAATATTTAAAAATTGGTCCCAATATTGATCATTATAATATATTTTAATCATATTTTCTATTCATTATGCCCAAAAAATCAATAATTCATACTACATAATGTCTATAATTACAATTTCAAATATAGAATTAAATTATTGAAATGAAATTGAATTGTCATTAAGAAATAACTTTATACTAATCATGAATAATTTTTTGAAAATGGGTTTTCATGAAATATGATTTTCAAGGATACAATTACCATAAATTACCAATATGACTAGTAATTGTCATAATATTAATGTTTCTTCACATAATAAGTTGTATAGTAAAAATATTTAGTATAAATATTTCCATATAATGGGTAATTTTAATTCTTTAATACAATATGACTATTTGAATTTAAAAATACATTACAAAAATCCATGATTTATGTATATAAATTAAAATATACCAAAATCCTAAAAATTTATATTCAAAATCATATTAAATATACCAAATTAAAATAATGAAAATTCCTTTTATTTTATGACCAAATAAAAATATATTTGTACTTTTAAATTGTATCACTTAATAAAAAGGAATGATACAATTTTCAGAAGAGGAGACAATAATTATTCAATGAAAAGAAAAAACATTTATATATAATCCAATTTTTAAAAATAATTTAATTTTATATTATTATTTCAAATATTATTAAATTTTATTTAAAATTTATAAATTTGTGATAAAATATCTATATTACTTTTTAATAAAAAATATAAATCTTTTTTGAAGGAATAATATTTTATGTTAAATGAAATGTGATTATAAAAAATAGAGTACTTATTTATCAATAATTTTAAATAAAATAATATCAATTCGGAAGAATATATAAATTTAAAAATGTGGTTAATACAAAAAAAACATATGAATTTCATTCCAGGGTAATAATGGTCAGAACTAAATAATTATTTTTTAATAGTCTACTATCACTCATTATGTTTTAGTGTTATATTATAAATTACATATTAAACAATGTATTATTTTATAATAATTTTGCAGAAAATTATATTCCCATATAAAAATTAAATATTATAAAAATAAACATTTTAATTAAAATGAAGAGTTTGAATTTGGTAAATTCCATTGTGGAAAGCCCATATAATGATAATTGTTAATAAAACATCATATTATAATGTGGGAAATTGACAAACGATGGTCATCACATTACTAAGATTCCACATAGGAAGAAATTATTTGGATGTGAGTTCAAGTATTTGAAATGAAGATCCATTTAGGGGATACTATTATGGATATTTTTTTAATGTTATAAGAGACTGTTGATTAATTAAATATAAATAATGTCTTTGTTTAATGATCCTTTTACTAAAGAAAATGAATCTATTTACCAATTATAGTAAGGACATATATAAATAGATCCAAAAAAAATTTAAGAATAAAGCACTAAAATTATCTTCTAACGTATCGCGTGATTCCATAAAATGATACCCTGATATTTCTAATGTCATTATACATTGATAATAAATTTATACATTAAAAAAATTTAATATAATTCTCAAAACTAATAAAGATTCATATTAATAAGAAAAAAATGATCAGATTTGATAATACAATATCTAAATAGGCATACATTACAAATTAAATCAACATTTAATGATTTAATTTAATTTCTTACCAAATAAAATTTCATGCTAGATAACATGTCAGTCTTAAGGGTTACATGGTATATATGCATATTGATTAATTTATCAATATATTTTCGACCACATAAAAATATAAAACAAAATTAAAAATATTTGATCCTAAAATTTTCTTACAAAGTTAAAAATAATTCGTAGACAAGGAATATATTATGTAAAAAATATTTCATACTAATCAGTATTTTGTATTGGTCTATTGTATGAAATTTAGTATTTTTTTCTGTAGATGTGTTTTTAAGCTCTGTATCCTTTTTTATGATATGTGTAATGAAGTAGAGTAGATTCTCTTATACCCAGGCACCCTAGATAATCCTTAAATCACCTTAATTGTGTGCCTAATAACATGGTTTTAGGGTAATCCCCTTGAATAAAAAAATATTCTTGTTGGCATTATTTTTCGAAAAACACAATGGACGTATGAGAAAAAATGTTAATGAAAAATAAAAAACATAATTGGTAGAAATAAAAAAGATGAGAAACATGTATTAAAATCCGATATAATTTTTTTTTGGTATTATAGAAATAGGATAAATATCCCATGCCAAAAATAGACACAATATCTAAAATTCTAATGATCAACAACAACATCCACATACAAGTGGTGATTTCCCCTAGTTCGAAAATGGTTGGCAGAAATCTACAAATTCAAAAGGTACAGATAGTGTTTGTGCTAAAAGACTATTAATTTTACACAATGTATTCCATAATATAATTCCATAATAAATTAAGGAAAATATAAATTTAAATTTTCATTAAATAGGTATTGGAGTATAAATTTATATTTGAAACAAATAATCCATTACATTTCCAAGGAAAGAAAAATTAATATACAATGTCTTAATAAAAATGATATTTGAAAAAAAAAATATTTTTTAAAAGTGTTTAATTTTTTTTAGAAACAACAAAATATATCAGTAGAAAGATTACAAAAAAACATGTTCATATACAAATAAGACTATTTTTTTCAGGTAGTTCGATCCTCACACAATCAAATAAATGATCACAACAATATTTATACACATATACCTTAGAAACTGCATAAAGAAGAATCATCACCATCCCATCGAGAATGTGAACAAATACATATATTTTATTATAATATAATGGGTAAATATAATGTTTTCATAAAAATATCCGGATCTTCATAATATTTAATGAGATAAAAAATTAATAAATGTTGAAATTATTAAAAAACATTTAAAAATAAAATTCATCCAATTTTCAATTTAATATTCCAATTTACATTTGAAAACAAAAAGATGGGATTTTAATAACTTAATGCCATTTTCCAAGAAAAAAACCAAATTAATTTATATCAAAAAAATAAATTCAATTTAATCAAATAAAAATTTCAGATAAATTGCATAATTTAAATTCAGAATTTTAATTTCATAATTATCCATTAAATATCACATTAATGACCCAAATCATTAAATATTATGGTTTTCACAATTTCATTCCAAATCAAACTGAAATCCATAATTCAATGAAATGGTTTTTTTAAAATAAAATAGAAGCAAACTTAATTCAAATCATCAAAATCTAGGTAAGATAAATTTTCCAATTTTAAATAGAACTAGAAGTAGTAAATGCATATCACGTCTCACAATTCCCAAAATAGGATAATCCAATGAAGAACATCATCCACAGTGATCCATGAATGAAATGTATATTCATGATCTAAATCAATGTAGAATGGATACTTCAACAACATAAAGATCTAATAAACCCAAAATAATGGATATGAATTGATAATGTGCTAAGAAGTGGGGAGAAGAATAATACAATGAGAAGGTGGAATGAATAGTTCATATCCTTAGTCCTCCTTGGAGTGGATTTTTAGGAGTCATAATGTGTCCTTGAGAGATTATATGACCTATGAAATTATTTTGGGTCTTGTTAGGATTTAGGGGAAGTTGAAAAGGGGGTTTATGATATTTTTAATAAATTTTTAGATTAATTAATTCTAGTGTGCACAGATTGATAGATAGGGCCACACAGTTAATAAACTCTGAAGACTAACCATGAAACACATTGGTTAGTTTTTGATGTTTATACTTGATGAAAAAATGGATTGTAAAACCTTAAATCACTACTAGAAATTTTGGTTTTGGTGCCTAGTGAAGCGGGCGACCGCCATTGGCGGTCGCTAAAGAGGATATTAGCGACCGCCATAGGCGGCCGCTAATATGAATGTAAAATTCCAGCGGGAATTTTCCCGCGCGCCGTCATCTTCTTCCTTCCTGGCCGCTGCTAATCCGAACTGCCGCACGCCGCCGCATTCCGCCACACACCGCCGCCTCACTTCATGCCATACCATGCTTCCTAACAGCACACCCGTGACCGCCGTCTACGTGCGGTACAATCCCGAACCCCTCCTCGGACATCCGGTGACCTTATCATCCTCACCCGAATAACCCTACATGCACCGCCGTCGTCTGTCCGCCATGGCCGGTGGGGCAAGGTCATATCCCCTACCACGCATATGCAGATACGAGAGGACCCGCATCACTGCTATGTTTATGTGAAACATTAGCAACCGCCATTGGCGGTCGCTAATGGTTTTTACCGACGAAGCTAAAGCGACCGCCAAAAGCTGTGGAACAATTTTGCAAAACCAAAAAATCCATAAAAAAATTTCAATTTTTTCCTGAAAATCCAAATAAAAGATAGAAAAAATAATGATAACAAATGTGTTAAGTAATACCTTAAAATTTTAATAGAATTTTTCAACCACCCTTATATATAATCAATACGTCCCCAAAAATCATGTTATGAATCATCCATTTCAATAATTTAAGGCCATTATTATCACTTTAGTGCCTTTATCTCCATGGTCTAATGAGTATCTAAAATTGGATTTCATTGAACTTGAAAAGAAGTTATCTTTTCCTATCTAAGTACCTTGGATTCAAAATCAACTACCTAGAACAGATTCTCATTCATGAAAAAAGCAGGCTCCATATCACAATAAATTCATCATAGATGATAATATGGTTTAGAAATATAAAATTATAGATGAGATAAATTGTGAAAATTATGTATTGATGTTATCTATGATGGATGTTCAAAATAGAAAGTCACATTCTCTACAGGCTCAAAAAACTCAAATGAACTATCAAATGAATAGAATGTTTCCATTTCCTCTGATACCTTTAATCAGCCAAATAAGGTGAATCGTTCAATAACATATTGTCAACAATCTAATACTCTGACGATTTTTTATGAAGATCAACATATGATTTATAATACATTTGTTCTATCATAATTATCTGACCCATCAACTCAATCATTAATATCATCTCCTAAACCATGTTTGACCCAACTACGAAATGATCACCAATCTTCGTCCTAGAAAACATAGATATACACGGTTAGTAATACAAGGAATGAAATATAATCCATTGTAATTCTGAAATGGTAAATTTTTTAATAAAATTAAATCAAAAAAAATTATCATATCATGATCCAAAAAATTCTATAATGTAGGTGTGAATCATAGACTCAAAAATATATATAGATCTTTTTATAAAGACATATTCTAGTGGATTGTATGTCATTCTCAAATGAACATGAGATTTCTATTCCTAATAAAGGACTCCAAGAAACATAGTAGTAAAAATTGTATTATTATCAAATACTATATTTTATGGATATTTATGATTTTAAAAAATCATTCTCACATTGCGGTATCCCAACTCTTCAACTATGGTATTATCCTGAGTGGTTAAAATGTTATAATATTTGGGTAACCTATAGATAATAACCCATATCAATTTATTCTTTTTCATGTACAAAAAAACAAAACTCTTATTTACATATATCTCTCAACTAATATACATGGTGGCACTGGTGGTGAGTAATGAAAACATGACAGACTCTGGTGATCAACCATGGAATGTTTCCATACAAAACTATTATAGAAAAAAAATCATCAATTCCCCATCTCATATTAGAACATCAAAACAATTGTCAAATTCATTGAACATCATGGGGATTAATGGTTGAATATTGATGTGGGAATTATGGAAATCCACCAACAAATATTTTCATACCTTAAATAGTATCAAAATATAATTATGATAACATTCAATGCAAACCATAGAGAATGAACACTATGAAATGGTCTCCCCAACCTAAATATAGAATCTAATTCTACTTAACTCATCATATTAGTGTTTTTTATAATGAATAATGATGTGAATAGTTTATTTAAACTACAAATTGATCATCTAATCCTCATCCCCGAGTTCCAAAAACCAATATTCAATTGTCCCTAATGAACCGTCATATTAAACTCTTTTGATAATTCATTCATGGGTAGGATCAAATGTTTCTTGATAAATGAATATATGATGAAATATTCATTCTTTGGTGTATCAGAAATGTCAAATTATAATGTTTATAGGTATTACACACTATGCATTTTTCTTAGAATCAATTGTTTCAAGTAATATATACCACAATATCTTGTTTTTTTAACACATGATTAACATCCACCATATATATAATGTCTCCAACACTTTTGTTCATGCAGAGAATTTTGATGTTCATGGTCATGGGTGGGTGATTCTTATCATTTGGTATAATATTATATGACCCCTAGATAGTGAAATTAAATACTTTCATAATAACACAACCCTGATAAGAACATGATTCATCACGAAAGACCACGAACACTAACTCACCTAGGGAATAAGAAACAACATCTTTATATTCAAAAGATATTTCATCTCAATAAAATAACTATTAAATTTCACATAAAAAGAAAAATATTTTCCATTATAGGGTGGGGTTGTCCTCATAGAATACAATAATGATAAATCCTTTAATAAAACTGATAATATCTAGATAAAACCAAAAAAATCGAACAAAGAAATAATTTTTTTGGTTTATCCAAAGAAACACAACTTTTACCATTTTCTAATTAACTATAAAACCATGCACCAATAATATGATTCTCAATATCATCTCTTCCTTAAGAAACAAATTATATTTCCAAAACATTGATGAAAAATGGTTATTTTTAAATAATTATATAACTACCCGAATATTGACCACATGATCCACCTCGAACAATGTGAAAACTTGGATTCCAAACACACATTTTACCGTGAATGTATCAAGATACTGATGTAAACTACTATTCATTAAATCCATAAATTATACAAGAGAACTTTTTATAATAAATTGAATAACAAGGTACTCATAATGTCCATAGCTACTCCAAATACTAATTTTGAAAATATTGGAATATTTTATTTTTAAATGATGGTAACCAAATTGAAGTTAAATATTTGGAATCCAATTCACCCCCTTTAAAATTTCAAAATGATAAAAAATACATGAAAAATATATTTTACTTCTCTAAAAACATAATTTAGTTTTTAGTAGTATACTCCAAGTCGATGTAACCCATCCAATTTCATAGAAATTATAAATGAATCATCCCATGTTGACACAATCTGAAATATGATGTATTTCTAAAAAACATCATCTGAATGAGTCCTCAAGTCATTATTTGTAGTTAAATTCATACAATAAGAAGGAATAGATATATGTTTATTTCCATGAACAACATTCTTATAAAACCATATGTCCCTTACAGGTGGAAAATATGAGATGTGAGAATGGAAAATGATGGGAAACTCAAAAAAATCGTGGAGATCATTAACAAAATATTATCACTCTAGATCACATGAAAAACCTAGATG
This sequence comes from Viscum album, assembly GCA_963277665.1. Taxonomy (NCBI): domain Eukaryota; kingdom Viridiplantae; phylum Streptophyta; class Magnoliopsida; order Santalales; family Viscaceae; genus Viscum; species Viscum album. Next base: position 129,924 of record CAUJRU010000465.1, read on the forward strand.
ACACTTTCCTTATATATAGATAACATGTTCCAAATATACACAACCTCAGGGTCCATTATTCCGATTATATTTATCACACTAAATCTGATGTAGTAAATAATGACCATTGTAGATAACAATCAATCCATGTATTATTGGAAATAATACAATCCTTCCCTGAATGAATTCAAAATGTTTTATTTTAAGGACCATAATATCACATGCAATATCAATCTATGATAGTGAGGCAAAAAAATCATGAATACAGAGTCCCAACTCTCTCATCTATGTGAGGTGTGTAGTAATGTCCCTCACAAAAGCTAAAAGATATGTTAGATGATCACACAAATTGATAATATGGGATAGAATAAATGAATGAGATTCACCAGTATCAAATAATGTAGTCACTAATGATTAATCTATAGTAATGGTAACTACCCAATTGTGGGTCATGTATCATCTTCATCTAGAGACTTCCATTTAATGATTTGGATTTGTTTCAGACACATGTTATTGGAATGAAATCTTCATAAATTAATTCATTGAAACACATATTTATTAGGTATAAAAGATAATGTGACATGATGTGGAGTATATTTGAAATGATACAACTTCTTTATTCCAGATTAGTGTCCACAATAACAACATATTTTGGGTGCCTCGGTCCAAACCAAATTTTTATGCCATGTTTTTTCATAGTTGAAAAAATAATATGGCCACTTCATGGAGTTAAAATACGTATATAAAAATCCTACTATCATGAAAGTCAATGTCAATCATCATACATCTTATTCTCATTTTCGGAACTAGTAAAATAGTCACTTGAAAAAAATAGCTCCCTCTAACCCTAAGATTCCATTCATGCCCATATCATCCACACATAATCTATCCAACACATCAATATATGATAGATGCTTCAACAATAAAATATGAAAAGAATTTTATTTAATCCATATGTTGAAACATTGATTTTTCATCATCTCAATCATCGCAATATCAATTTTATACTACATAATCTCAACAAATGGATTTTCATATTCATTTTTTATCTTCTTATCATTCCCAAGTGAGAAAAACTCTATATGCTTGGCCAAAAATATACACTCTATGTTGGACTGGTATGTGGGATGAAATATAAATTATATCTATTATAAGATCTCATTCTTCTTCAATATCACTAATATTTACCAATATTTCTAATTGGTCCCTTTTTATTAAGGAGGTAAATTTAAAATTAACTACATCTCGTGTCTCTATGAACTCAAAAAAAAGATTCATATTTATCAACCAATCCATAGAAAGGTTGAGGATCATTTCATCATTATTAATATAGGAAATTTTGGTAATGGAACATCTAATAATAATGTTATGTAATCCCTATATGGTTCCACAAATCGAGCATAATAATTATTTGTTGTAGTTTCTAATCCCTGAGCCTTGACATCAGACACAATAACTTCAACAAAATTGTGGCTCATGAAAATATTTTTTTTATTTGTTCATCTATAGAGTTTTACTCTATGATATTATTCACACGACATCATAGAAGCATGATGACACAAAACATCATTGGAAACATTGAAGAATATAGAACGCCACCCATATCAACATGCTAATTGAGAAATAAGTGAAATAAATCCTATCAGATAAATAAAAATTGAATGGTATTCCAGTCTATGAAATTTAAAATAAAATAAATGACTATAATTAATCATCAAGATGTACTTCCCAAAACTTCCATAATTAATTAATGCTCACTACAATGAGATATGACCTTGACCTCAATCTGAACTACCTCTTATGTCCCAACATGATTACACAACTTCAGACAGACATCTGGCTAATATTCAAAACATAATCCATGGATACAACATTATCACGAACCGACCTGCATACCTCGGATCACTAATAACCAATCTAAACCCAATATTTAATGAGTATAATTCATGATCCAAAGGAATTGGAAAAAAATATCCTATCATCAAACAATTTGAATATGTAAATGAATTTCCATAATCAAAATTGAAGAAAGTGACACATCTCTATATTCATAAAACAATATTCATAGTTAAAATTTATCTAAAAGTTATATAGGTAAAAACCACAAAGTCCATCATCAGAATATTAGAAAAGAATAACAAACAACCCAATAATCACAGCATATATGTTCCTAGAGATCAACATTAAATACCACCACCACTTGGTTTATTCACCATTCCCAAACCCAGAAAGAGGAAATATACAGACGCCTGAATGAATAAGTTGGGTGTGAGCTAAAATCCCAGTAGGGACTCCTGAAGGATTACTTATTAAGATTACACAATAAATTATAAAAAAGATATCAATTTTAATTGAATAAGAATTTTAGTTCAAATGAATATTTAAAAAAATTCATTCTTGTAATTTCAATTGATGTAGAAATTTATAAATAATGAATTAATAAAAATTTTATATTAAATAATTTATAGAAATTAATTTGTCAAATAGTTTACAAAAAATTAAATATATTTTAAAATAATCGCAATTCAGAAACATCACTACCTACTATGAGGTTCAGTATTTATTGGATCTAGAATAATCAGAATCTCAAAAAATTTGTCACAATAATATGTACATACACATCTCATAGACACTGGTAATATACAACTCGTCACCATCCCATCTAGGATGTGCCATGCATCATATGTTTTCTAATTTAATTAAATAATCCATATATTTTATTCCATGATAAATCAATATCTACCTATCCTTCCATGAGCATAAAAAATAATCAATAAATGGGAAAATTATTTAAAAACTGTTTAAAATTACCTTTCAATACTTTCCCATTCATCATTCTATTTCCCATTTAAATACCATAACATGGTATTTTAACCATTTCAGCAGTTTTTAAATGAAAAAATAATGGTTTTATTCCCAATTAATTTATTCCATTTTTATGAGATACAATTTTAATATGATTATCATAAATAAATTGAAAAATTTATATTCCATAATATAATTTCATGATTTTCTATAAAATCCACCAACATAGCCTAATTCATTAGAATTTGATGTTTTCCCCCAATTTAATTATAAATAAAAACCAAATTACCAATTAATTTTATTATTTTAAAAATAAAAATGAATTCAATAAATTTTAATCATTCAATTTAGAGTTAAATCAATTATCTAAATTTAAACAGATCATCATAGAGACACAAAATGTTCATATCAAGCACTAACTACAATAGAAAACTCTAATGAAGAATTTTTAAAATGAATACATTTGAATGAAATATATATTCATGATTAAAAAATAGTGATTTGGTCATTTGAGAATATAAATATCTAACAAAACCCAATGAATAAATTTGAAGAGAGTGGGATAACAGTAATGAGGAGAGAACAAATTCTATGAAATGACCAAACAATGATATCACAACCTCCGTCAACCATAGAGAGGTATTAGAGGCCCCAAAATGGTCTCTTTAGTGATCAAAAGACATATTTAATCATTCTAGGTCGATTTAGGTCCAATAGTGAGTTAAAAAATCTATTTTGGAAATTTATTATTGAATAATTAGAATTATTAAATCTCATGCACATGGTCAGCTCCGATATTCATCATAGTTATAATAAATATATACACTAAAAACATCCCCCTTTGATCTATGTGCAATATTTCTCTTGTGTTTTCCAACAATTTTTCAAAACATGTACCAATCGTAAAAAACCCCAATAAATGGGTTTTAACGGTTTCCCCGAGCATAACTCATGATTTGGGAAAAGTGTGAACTAATAATGCACAACCCATATTCGTTAAAAAATTTTCATTCCTACACATGATGAATAAAAATACTATACCCATGAAATTGATGATAAAAATTAGTTTTAAAGAGTACCCCAAAATTGTATCCACATTTTACTAGTAGAGTTATCACACTACTTGAGGGAAATTATTTTTCAAAAACTATTGTTAAAAAATTATACTCCTGTCAAAAATTCACCTTGATCCTATAATTTTCTAAATAATATGATCAAAAACATGAAAAATAAACGTAGTCATAAAATCAATTTTTTAACTTCATTTTGTTTTTATTCAACCATTTCTTTTCCCAAAGAATAATTTTTTTACGTTAATATAATTACAAAATATCAATCACATATCAAAATTATCTATACCAAAATCACATGTTTTACCAAAAAAATATATAATTACTGATCAATCTAATATATAATTCATTTATTCCAATCAAATTATTTATTCAATTACATATTGGTAAATTAATAGAGATTTATCCTTAAATGATTCATTATAATATTAATAAAGACACATCAATAACATCATTCTCAAATTTGAAAACTTTAACACTTAAATTATCCGACATTAATGATTTCCATAATGCATTCACAGAGTATATAATACTTATATTAAGTCATTAAATTGGAAAATAACTATGTTCAAACATAAATGACATATCATATTTTGTGGTGGATTGGTTTTAATAGTATTCCCGTATATATTGTAAACTACATTATGACATATTCTTTGAAAACTATATCTTTTGTTCCCCCATTCCATATTTTAATGAATATTCTAATTCATTTATGAAAAATTTGATAATTTCTCCTCCCATAATTTTTCCATGTAGAAAATGTAATATAAATTTCATTTTAATATTTATCACATTTACATCTGTGATATGAAATCACTCTCTTCATTAATTTGTTTTCATATTTATGTATATTCATGTTGTAAATTTTATTTCTAGATCTCTCCTTTTTCATCATTAAAAATGTCTCAACACCATTAACATTATGTCATGCATCTCATTAAAAAAATCTTTACATTTACTAGAATACTTTTTTGGAATTCTTTTATTTATTTCATATCACCAATTAAATTAAGAAAAATAATATAGAAATAAATTAAAAAAATAATATTTTAATGGAAAACTTTCAATCAACAAAATAATAACTTATAAATTATAAGTATACTCTGATTTATGAGTCACTATTATTCCTTATTGGTTATCCATGGTAATTTTTAAATTTATATTTTTAATAATAACAACTTTTTCTAGTGCCTAATAATATTTCATAATGAGATATAAATTTTTGGAGTATATACCTTAGAATTGGAAAACAATGTGATTGAAAAATATCATTGTCATTCTCTAAGTGATGATAGTGTAAAGATAAACTAATTTATTTAGTGGTTTTCCCCAGTAGGTACAACTATGCTAGATCCAATACCACATGAACTACCCAGAGGGGGATGTAATTTCTCAAAAACTACTCACCATATCCTTAACTAATTATTATAGATATTTTCTTATACAATGAAATATCATTAGACATACCCCTAGGGTTGTCATAAATTTTTTCATATCATTGTTTCTAAAGGATATAAATTCTATTCTATAATACCTTTTATAGAATACCATGACTTTAAAAATAAATTAAAAATTATTTTATAAAAAAACATTATTTAAAAAATCAATTAGCATAGTCGTAATTTCATTGGAAGTCTACATTCATAATATATGAAAAGAAAACATAAATCTTGAAATTGTTATTTATTTTCTTTAATTTTTTACTAAATCCATTTGATCTACTTAACTTGATAATATAACATAGAGAATACCAAATAATTTTATGAGGAAAAATACTAGAAAGGGAAATAAAATGACTATATAATTTTTTTTCAATAAGAGGTATATCCTGATATCATAAAAAAGAAGACTCATGTGTAATCACATTGAGAATAATATAAATATAACGGTATCATACGATCATGTGATCATAAAAATTGAGAAGCAGTATATAACATGACATGAATCGGGTCATTGGATAACAGTCTATACAAAATAAAATGGTGAACAATATTCCATAATCGATTAATATTAACCATTAATGAAATACTTGACATCCCCAAGAGAGAAAATCGTTACACAATTAATTGTTGAACTCTTCATTCACATCCACAATCACACATTATTTATTATGCATGACACAAAATAAAAATTAATAACAATGATTAAACATGTTTTTCATGACCCCTATCCCATATATATATACCAATAAAGGGATAGTGATGGTGAATACCAGAGTCCTTCCACCAGTATTCCCGAGGTTATCTACTGGAGATGATGTGTAAGATCCAGGTTTTTTCTACTAAATACTTTGGAATGTTGTTGATAATATTATAGGGCAGCACATTCAAACAGCGTGCGATTCCGAGCCCCGGAGTAGCCCGAATTAAATTTTCACTGCATTCACACTGGAAACGCTAAGTAAATGATATAACTCCTAAATGGAGTTCCGGATTAGAGATCTGAGTGTACGGATGGGTCCAGAATGGGGAGTTTACCCTAATAACGACATAAAACATATCGGCGCGGGACGTTTGGACCCATCGCCCGTCTTTGGAATGTTAAACGAATAAATTAATAAATTAATTTATCCGTTTAATGGAGAAATGATAGTATCTCTTAAACGGTGGCTCTGATTGGAGAACCGAGGGCACCGTTGAGTTAAGAGCGTGATGTTTACCCTATGAGGGATATGAGTTTTGTGGGCGCGGCCCATCTGTGAAAAATGGCCCCATGGGCGTTTTCATAATTTGGCGGCCTCGGGCGCTAAGCTTAATAAAATTTGAATGGGATATTTTAATAAAATTCTGAGACCACAGTTGTGCTCAGAGCGTGGTTCTTATCCTAGGGGAGGCTAAATATCGACCCCATCAAAAGTTCGGGTACAGGGCCCACAGGCGGGGGTTTAAGTGTTTTGTTTTTAAACACTTCTCCCCCCACAATTGGTTGTTCTCCCTAGCGTGGAAGCCCCTATCATCCAATATCCTCCACCATCTCCGGTGAGACGGTCTGGTAAGGCGACTCCGGCAAGGTGCAGTGATGTCGGCAGATCGACGCGAAGATCCGGGCGAAGCCCAGCAAGGTAGCAGTTTTCTGTTGCGTTTTCAATCCCGAGTACCTTTGGGTCAATTTTTAGGTGTCAATTTGATGTTAAACCTTCAAAAAAACCACATAGATACGTATTATATATTTTTATCTCTCCAACTCATTTTTCGGAATCAAAATCCGAGCTCCGAGGAGGCCGGGGTTGATCGTCGAAGGTTGTGGGTTTTTCCGGTGGTCCGGCGAGCACTAGTGCAGCGGGCGGCCTCTTGCGGTGTAACGACGTGTGGTGGGCGCCCTCAGGCGGTGTCTGCGGGCGTCGGCGCAGGTGTCCGATGGAGGCACTAGGCATGACAGCGGGGAGCTCGGGCGTCGGTGGGGGTGTCTGGCGGAGCGCCTGGCGAGGCGGCGATCGCTAGGGAGCGGCGACCGCGGGGTCGCAGTGCGCCATTCCGGTGCGGCGAAAAAGACCCGTGTCGTATGGGTCTTCACACGGCAGCCGTGACCAGCCCTCGTGGCCGGTCTTCGCATGGACTGCGTGTCCGCGGATGGCCCGCGCGGTTATGCTACGGGCTGGCCTAGGCCAGGCGGACCGGCCGGTCCAGGCCGGTCCAGCCCCAGGGGTCTTGCCCCCTCGGTGTTGGGACAACTGTATTTTCCACTACGGGTGTCCGTTTTGAGTGTCATCTACGGCAGCGGAACCATATCGAGGAGACGAACCTTTTGATATGGTTTTGGGAATTTTTAATTCCTGAAACGATGGGCCTCAGTGGCGTGACACATACGACGAGGGGTTAGTCGTTACTTCAGGGGATCTTGTTTTGGACGGCGCGGACGCGTCTGACGTCCATTTTGAGCGCCGTCAGTGGCGTTGGGACCCAGGAATCGAGGAAGAGGTTTCTAGGTTGGTTTCAGGAATTGAGAACGAAGTTGAGGCATGGGACCCACGTCCTGTCTTTTGAGGTGCGTGCATCTTTTAGCGACTTCTTCCTCGGACGTCCGTTCGAGGCGTGCGAGCAGTCAATGTTGGATCTTTTCTGAGGGGATTGCAATGGTGCAATCTGCCCGCCCTAATTCTGCATGATGGTGTGGGGCCGATGAGGGTTGTTTGGGCGTCGACGGTGACTTTCCATCTGTATCATTGGGCGACCATTTTGGACAAGTGAGTAGTCCATCTTGTGTTCTTTTTCAAGAGGATCACAAATGTGCGATCCGTTCGTGGAGTTTCGGGAGTGGGTTGCGGGTTCCACATTGCACCACTCGTGTGCGGTGCACCAGAATGCATCTTTTTCTCCGGTTATCCGTTGAAATCGTGTGCATATTGCCTTTGACGTGTTTTCCCGAGGGGATCACAATGGTGCGATGCACCCGACTGTTTTCGGGGCCATGGCTCAGGATCACGGGACATCGTTTGGGCGTGAGGCGGTGTTGGTGACCTTTTCCGTCAGATATATGTTGGAGGAGAGTATGTAGTCGATCTCACATGTTTTTCTATGAGGATTACAACAGTGTTGTCCGTTTGGCTGTGCGGAGCCTCTTGCGCGATCTAGGGAAATATGGAATGTGAAAGGTGCTCGACGGCGGTTTGTCCTACCATGTTTGTAGCAGACCCTTGGTGTGTGATTATGCATTTTTTGGAGAGTGATATAAATGGTTCACGAGATGTGGTTGGTCGTGTCTGGGCTTTTGAGGTGGATTTTTTATGTCATGCCTTCTCGTTGACGATGGGTGCCGTGTGCAAGATAGCCCTTGGGCTGGAAGTGAGGTATACTCTAGGAGTATACGTGAGCTCTTGGAGGTATGTGTGGTTTGTACTAGAGAAGTTTGGACGCTTGTTTGGGGTTGCGATGGGGCCACACGTTGTGTGGGCCCCACATGCATGTCGGGTTCTACTTTGCATACTTTGACCTCTCGCGATGTAGAGGGTCCCTCTGTGTGTTTGTTTGACTAGCAGGGTGGAGATTTTCCCATGGCTCGGTGCTCGTTTGTTGACCAACAGGTTTGAGTGATCTCCCCCTCGTTTTGTTCTCGATGGATTTGTAACGCCCTGACCCCAGCTAACCAGAGTCGGTGCATTACTTCGTAACATTGGCATGATCACAAAAGATCAGGTCTCGAAAGACCGATTAGTTTAGTAGCCTTGGAAACACTAGATACATTCGTAAACGTTACATTACATCATAAAGTGAAAAACTACAATAACAATGTCTCCATAGTCCACTCTCATATCCTCTTATGACAAATCCCTGCAGGTCATTCATAAAATATTTCTTCATATCCTGGAAAATATTAAAACATTGAAAGGGGTGAGCTCAGATGCTCCGTAAGGATAACAATATTGCAGAAGCCTTCATAAATAAACATAAACATTTAAGGCAATGTATAACTAAAACAAAAGACTTTTAAACCTGAACATCAACATAATATGGCAAAAGTAAAATGAGATAATGCCATTTACTTCTTCACATGGATATTCTACTAGTCAAATAATCACATGAAATATCATTAACCACTTTCATAATGATGGAATGCATAATGCCAGACTATCATAACCACGTAGTCAAGGCCTCGTGCCAAGACCACAAATAAGATTTTGTCAAGGCCTTGTGTCGAGACACTAGTTTGTCTCATGAGACCTACTGATGCATCGAGGAGCTATAGCGGGCTCCACCCGTCACTTATTAAGTCCAATTCATTCCTCATATGAATAGGTTTAAACATATCATAAACCATAACATAATCGTATCACATAAAAAATGCATAAAGGAAACATAACATTTCCACATTTCAATCACAAGATATCAATACAAGACATTGATATAATAAAAACACTTTCAAAACCATTTTCAATACCAAAATAAAAGAAAGTTAAAACTTTGTATTTATTTTTCTTTTAAAAAAAATTGATGGCTTGTAGAGGAAGCCGAAACTCAAATAATGGTCACGGCGGCGGAGAAGTCATTGTCGCCGCATAAGTACGGAAATAAAAACATTCCATTTTTTTCGTTTAGTAAAACGCTTCGTATAAAAAATATTCCTTTTGAATAAACATAAAAGTCAAAGGGGTTTATACACCGTATAAAAGAAAGTTGTGTATAAAACCAAATATACCTCAATGAAAGGAGATTGAGACGAAGTCCTTAAAAGATCATTTTTAAAATAAAATAGATCTATTATGTGTACTAATTATAGTTACACATAAAGAAAGTAAAAATATAAAATAGGACATAATAATATCATGACATAATTTGAAAGTAGGAGATTAACCCAAAGAATGGAAATTGGGTTAAGAAATTCCCTTACCTCATGTCTGACTTGACTCAACCGTTCTTTAACCTCCTGAATAATAAACTAGAGTTAATATATACCTTATTAAGAACCATTTTCAATTTCATTATCCTTATTATATCACTTATTACAATGATATGAACATTATGTAATTATTTATGTAAATAATGGTCGTTTTGTCGATCTTTGGTACTTGAGTCAAAAATAAACTTCTTATAATTACAAGTTGTTCATGTGGTGAAATATACATTATATCCAGAATTATATTCATGATGTAGATATCATATATATTATATATATACAGTATATACATTCATTAATAATGTCACGTAACATTTAGAGGTAAGAAATGAAATGCACCGTTCATGGAGACGGTAAGCGGTACGTACACATGAACACTACTTTCATTTTTATTTCGTATTTAATGGAATGAAATCATAATGATATAAATTTATAATCTAATTACAGTATAATATAGTGTATAATACCATTTAATCCAACCTTTATACATCCCACATATGGCATTAACGATTCAAATAACTTTGAGGGCGCGGTAGTCCGCACTTCCTAAAATGAAATTATCGTGTTTTACCCATAATGGAAATCATAAAGTATGCCATAAATGAGAATTACAGAAGCATAAGTAAAACATAAAAATATTATATATCATATATAAAAATATTGACATCTTAATGGCCACCTTTGAAGGTGTTATATGAGTGTTGAACAATCATTGTTTCGTGAGGCAGAAATTCACCAACCACAAAAACCGTATGTTCTTTAACCATTAAATATAGGTGTGTGTAAGTGTAGCTCGAATATTTCTTATAACAACATCCTAGTATATTGAGGATACTGGTGTTGTTACAAAATAAATGAATAAAAAGAGTTTAGGGGTTTGTAGAAGAAAAATAAAACAAAACAACATTAGAGAAGACATTACCTCAAAATCGGGTAACTCTTTTTGATTTGAGCCAAAGGCTTCCTTGGGAAGAGTTCTTCCCAAAGTGAGGCTTCTATGAGTAAGAAGGGGAAGTTGGGAGATTATTTGGGCATAGTTTGGCCAAGCCAAATGGCTTGAAAGTGTAAATTATGTGGGAGAGGTGGGGGCCTTTTATAAGTGGAGAGGAGGGGCTCTTTTGGAAAGATTGAAATGTTACATTATTACACAATTCTTTTCGGATTCTAAAGGTCCCACACTTATATAATTCGTGTATAAGGTGATAAGGGTTCGAAATATACCCATCCAATAGTCTTTGGACAAGTTTATGCCTTGGATTTTACATTATCTTTTCATTTTATTAAAATCGTTAAATAATGAGGTCATCGTTGCATCATAATGATGTCATAAATAATTTAATTTATTTAATGTCTAAAAATTATAAACAAAATTATATGATCTAGGAAATATTTTTATCTTTATAATGAATATTTATAGTCAAAATTTGGACTTCTGTAACCCCACTTAAAAACTGTTTTAGTAAAACAACTCAAGTTTGTGTCAATTTAATTTTAACATTAAATAAATATATATTAATGTCATTTTCCAACCAAAGTGGCTCCATGGGGTCCCCAAGTTGACCCATGTGTTGTCTTTGTCGGCTATGACTCATCCAATAGGAGTAGGATGAGTGTCAAGCTCATATCATATTATTAAAACATTGTTTTTACCTTAAACTACACTAATTACCTCTAATCGTGATTAAGAACTTAAAAGTTACTATTCACCAAAAAATTATTTTAATCTTATTGAACCACATTTTACTTCTTAATGACAACCATTTATGTCAGATTTTTGAAAATCAAATCATAGAAGTGGTAATATTTCATTTTAATGAAAAATCAGTTTTTAACAACCACTTAGTGGTTTCACTATTCATCAAAAATTGAAGTTGCTCAGAACAATGCCAAAATTTCACCCTAAGCTATAATTGATATTCCAATTTCAAAAATGATTTCTATTTTACAAAATTCCAAATATATATGTTGCATTAATTAATTTTATAATTAATTCCCGCTGCTAGAAAAAAATAGCGTGTTTCTAAGAAACATTTTATATCAAAAGATTGGAAATTGTTTATGTCCGATTTCAGTGTTAAATTAATTCTAATGACCACCATTGGATAAAATGGTAAAAATATATTCTAATTATACTTTAAAACCACTAAATAGTATAATTTATCACTATAAATTATTTTGATTTAAAAAGTTGTTTTTAAGTATTTTTCGTTATTCATAAAAAATTAGAAGTTCTCAGAAAAATACCAAAAATTCAACATATGCTAATTTCGATATTCCGAAACCAAAAATGAAGTCAATTTTGATAAATAAAATTTATAAAATTTCAAAAAGTAGGTATTACTATTCACAACGGCTAGTTTAATTAGTTGTGGTGTTTTAGAACTCGAAGTTGCGTACAATGCAAGCTATTGCATTATTGAATGAGAAGCGTATCATGGAAGCTCGGGGTGTTACAGGATTGGCCGGTAGCGGTGCTAGTGGCACCCCGTGATGGGACATGCGCTAAACCACTTTTGGGAGAGTTGTTCTGGAGCTGGGTGGTTGCGTGATACCCACTCCATGTTCGGGTGGCCAGTGTTATACACTCCAGTAGAGATGGTCGGAGCAGTTCTTGAGTTTTACCCTCCAGCGGGGCTGGGCAGTGGTTTACTCATCGACTTCTTCGGGTTTTTCCTTCTAGCAGAGACTGGGCAGTGGGTCACCTGACGAACATAGGGTCCACCCTCCAGTAGAGACTAGGTAGTGGGTCACCCGACGACCTCTTAGGGTCTACCCTCCAGCAGGGCTGGGCAGTGGGTCACACGTCGTCTAGTTTCAGGTCTAGCCTCCAGCAAGGATGGGAAATGGGTCGCATGTCGACTTAATCCAGGCCTACCCTCCAGCGGGGCTGGGTAGTGGGTCGCCTAATGATGTATTAAGGTCTACCCTCCAGCGGGGCTGGGCAGTGGGTCGCCAGATGATGTGGTATGGTTTACCCTCCAACAGGGTGGGGTAGTGGGTCACCCGATATCTTATTATAGTTTACCCCCAAGCAGGTCTAGGCAGTGGGTTGCCTGATGATGTATTAGGGTTTACCCTCCAACAGGTCTGGGCAGTGGGTCACCCGATATCTGGTTATAAATTACCCTCCAGAAGGGTTGGGTAGTGGGACACCTATTGGCATTCCAGACTCAGTCCTCTCGACTAGTCTAGTATGTGGCTTTCCTCCGTGTATACCGGATCGGGACCCTTGGTTATATGAGTTAGTGTTGTGATAGCTTGACTTTGAGGAGACCTCTCGACTGCAGGGCAGTGACGAGGCATAGTATGACTTTCCATAGAACTCTCATGTTTGAGGGGAAATTTCCCCATTGAGACTCATTCTTGTTACGCGATCTAAAACTGTTCGGGTGAGTCAGTGGCGCCCGAATCATATAGTGTCGAAGTGCGGTGATTGAGCCCCTTGGCTTGTAGTTCGGGGCAGACGTGCGGGATGCTGGGCGACAATGAAGGTTATGTCTTGGAATGTTGGCTACTCTTTTCTTGGGCTGAGCTACGGGATGGAGATCACCTTACGAAGTAGTTTGGGCTTCTTGATTGAGCATAAGGATATGTATATAGCTAGTTCTAGTACCCAATTCTTGGGTTTGGTTACTCTCCTTCCAGGAGAGGCGAAGACGAGCGGGGTATGCCATGTGCTTTCTATGTCTAGCTTCTCCTGGTTGGATGAGTCTACTCTCCTGCTATAGGTTGCGAAGACTCAATGAAAAGTTCATCTTCTCACCGTTTCTAGATCCTTGTGTTTGGACGAGTGTTCTACCTTTATCAAGTTGGGTTGAGCTGGAATCTACTGGTATTCTACTTTACTCTCTATTGTACCCCATTACTTTTCTTGTTCGCTCTACTGCTCACCCTTCGGTACCTCCTTTTGTTTCTCCCTCGAGCCTTCGGGGTATCCTACTGAGTATTTTTATACTCACCCCTATTTGGGCTTTGCCCGCACTTGGTGTGCCCTTGCAGACGACGGACAGGTGGAGCGTGACTTCAGTGAAGCGTAGGAGCTTGGGAGCTTGGATCGCGTGTAGTCGTCATGGTAGGGTTCTAGGTGGGAGACGTGTCAGTTTTTTCTTTTTGTTTACCTGTTGTCGGGTTGTGGCACTTTTCGGTTGGGTTCTTGTTTTGCCCGTTTTCTTTTCATTTTTACTTTGTACCATTAGAGATCGATGCACATTGTGGTTTATTTATATAGCAGTTACCATTTTTATTTTCCTGTATTTCCTTTTACTCTGCAATTTGCATTGAGTGTGCTGTGTGTGTGTGAGTACAAGTACATAGGAAAAGGCCTCCCTAAGTTGTTGTGCCTTCAGCGCTGGTCGCCAACCCCTGGCCTATGGAGGTGGGCTTGGGGTAGTTGCGGCTCGAGCCCGGGTAGGGTCGGGTCGTGACATGATGGTATAGAATAAATGAATATGGGATGTCAAAACCTTTAATATAAACAAAAAAAAGAGATACATACGAAGGTTACACCAAAAAACCATCTTATAAATATATATAATAAAACTAATGTATAAACATGAAATACTTTATATTATTATCAACTAAAAATAAAACTACTTATACAGAAAAATATATAAAGATAACAGAATCCCTCATATCCAAATAGATCATACTAAACCCTGATTTATTAATGACCATCCTAATCACTGGCCTTTTTTGTATGTCCTAAAAGGAGTGTATATATGTTTTGTGTGAGTATAAATGTATACTTACTATTATCTTCATTGGAGACTATCCTGAAAAGCATAAATAATACTTGATAAATCATAATGAACAATAGTGAAACTATATCATCACCTAAATAGGTATACTATGATTTTATCCTCAACATAGATATCTATCACCATTTATCACAAAAATAATAGAATAAAATATTGAAATATAACAACAAGGGTTCATATTTTTTCTTAGCGTTGGGTTTTCCATTCTACCCCAAAGTCATATCTCCTAATTACAGTCTCTAAAAGTAATACAACACCAAGACACATGGTCAAGGAATCATAATATACACCACCTGAGTCACATAACCACCACATACCTTATCAAATAACTACATATAGTAACTACATACGTTTTATAAATACACTATATATAATATGAAATATATCAAACAAATTGTTTCAACATTATTTTATTACAGTACAATGAATGAGTAGGTACCTCAAGCCATCACAAGAAATATATGTTATACATATAATAATACATTGGATACGACATCCAGTAATACATGTATGTGAAATAATAAAATATATCACACTCTATTAGACTCAAATATAGGAAAATTAACTACCATGCATAACAAAACAAGTAACTATGAAGATATGAAGGATGGTCTCGATGGGTTAGTCATCTATTCATCATCCCAGTAGAATGTTTTGGAAAAACCCCTCCCAGAGTTCACTAGATATCAGTCACCCTAACTGAAAAATGTGGAAAAAAAATTAAATCCAATAATAATGTTGACATAACATATCTCAAAACCACACTGTGGTCATAAAATTTTATTATAATCAACTGCATCTAACATAATTAAGAATTTTGGATTCCACAACTAATATAAAATATTTTATAAGAATGCAAGAACATAAGGGTTCAACATTTAAGTAAATATATAATTTCTATATATTAATTCAGTTAATTAATTCATCATTAATTAAATAAAAATTAGTATTAATAAAAAATCAATTACAATTCTTTTTATTAACCATTATATAAATTTACATTCCCTTCATAAATAATATAAACCAACTCCTTGGATTATTAATATTATCATATATTATGCAATTTCATTCCATCATAAACAAAATATTTGGGCTAGAATTATATTTATTCATTATTAGAATCATTCCATAACCTAGTTACTCTAGAAACAACATACATGACTACCACTGAGAAGATACATGCATCCAAACACGTCTATCTTCCTTAAATAGCTTGGAAAGGAATCCTGATAAAACAAGAAAATCACCCATCATCTAAAAAAGAGATTTAGAATTTAGGAACCAATATATCAATATCTCATCGATGAGTAAGCCCTACATAAACCCATTTCATCACTACAGGTTCCACTCCCTACACACACATTCATATACCAATACATCCCTTCATCACCTACATTAAATGATGAGACACTTTAAAATCATCATTTCCTACAAATATCACCTCAGTCAGCCCAAACACATCTGTACTAGGTTCACATCACTTTTGTACCTTCTCACACAATAAAAAAAATACCACCTAGTCACATTAATACCGTACAAATATTAGATGGATTTTCCCAATAGTTTATCAAAAATACTCAAGAAAGAAAACATGGAAACTATTCCTTCAATGAAAGGAATGGATCCTCCTCTTAAAAAAATCTCATAGCTCCAAAATAAGGGACATTACATTATATGAAAATAGAAACATCCATACCCATAAAATTATATTTATCACAAAACTATTTCTTTTTATTTATAAATTTAAACAATTAATTTATTAATAGGTTACAATAATGATAAACCGTAGGTATCACACAAAAAAATCAATCGAAACTTATTTTAAAAATTATTCTAAATACTTTCCGACAAAACATATCAGGAACAATAGACTCCAGAATTTCAAATAATTAAACTCACATTCATTATTTTATCAAAAATAATTATGTTTCTTCACATTTTTTGTTAAATAAATTAATCAACTGTAATATTAATTCCAAATTAGCATGCTCAATACATCAATTTTATTGTCCTCAAATTACATATACAACCTCATTACAATCAAGAATCGGTAATTTCATAAGACAATTGACTATAAATAAATCAAAATTTAGATAAAATATAACTTTTTAAATAATAAAATCATTGTAACATGTTATACAACATTTATATGGACCGTTATTGAAAAACAAAAGGAAAATTATTATAACAGTATACTGAGACCGTAAATCCAAAATGAAATACATATCCATTTTCGTAAATTTTATTCTCTAATAAATAAGTCATTTAGATTTCCATCCCAATGGTTACAAAATTATTAATTTAATATTTAAAATTTACATATGATAATAATTATACACATACATAAAAATTCATCAACATTAGTATAATGAGAACAACCCACGCTACAGATCTCTGATCATCTCTCCTACAATAATTGCAAACATTTGATGACGCTTCATCATAAATGAACTAAAAAATAAAAAAATATAATCCATTAGAAAATTTAGAGATCTAAATATAAATTCATGAGGATATTATATGAGATTAAATTTGAACAAATCAGGAGAAAAATCTATAAAATCAAAAGAAGAATTCACCATGGTTCAATTCCATCAAAATGAATCTAAAATTTATAGTGGGAGTTCTACTAGATTTATTGGAATGAGGGATAGAGAGAAAGTAACAATTGAAATTAGACAAACACATGATAGGATGAGATATTTAATGAAAAATATAATTTTTTATTTCTATGATGTTTAATCCCCTTTAACATCATGTAACTATTGGTTTACAATTTTATCGAAAATAAAAAATCCACTATTTTATACACAACATTGAAAAATTACACAATATGAACCATCCTTACTCCTGTTGTGAACTAAAAAAAATGGATGTTAAGTCTTAAAAAATAAGTAATCTCGTACATTCTATAATTTCATAGACAAACACCATAGGCTACATCCAAACCACATCAATGATCTTCTAAAATCAGAGACTCACATAGGAATTGAATACACGGATCTAGGCATTAAAATTATATACCTATAAAAATAATCTCACCCTAGATATTCCAACACCAATCCTAGAGAAGAAATGAAATGTTTTAATATTAACAACCACCATACGATATACCTCTCCAATAATTAACCACTGCATGATCAAAACCACCCTGTTCATAATCAAAAAACAAAACACCACACAACAACCAAAACCAAATCCTAAATACATTTTAGGTTCGATACCTCTTAAATAGTGTAAAAAAAACATCAAATCGAAACCATCTTATTTGATAGAATTGTCCACATATAGAAGACATGTGATTTATAAGATAATATCTATGAATAAAATATCTGGGGTACTGTAATAAACAATTTTTTTTAATTGAAATTTCTTTTGTTGTAATTTACTATCTTACTAAATAAAATAGATATATATAATATATTCACTTCATCGGTTTTATGTTTTTGTATAATAAAATTCCATTAGGAATTATTACTATTTCTAATATATTCTTTGAACAATGATCAAATGTTTAATATATATATTGGAATGTAACAAATCCAATTTATTCTTACAAAGGAAGCGATAGCCTCATCCAATAAAATTGATCCATATGTGTCCCATATGTCAAAGATCCGAAATGAGGTAGCATCATTAGGCTTCGCTCTTGACCAAGCCCAAACTGATATTCCATACGTTAATCCGGAACAGAACCTCCTACGCGAGATGTAGTTGTTAATAGAGATTACCAACTGAGTGGTGTTATCCGAGCCTCACCAAGAGTCTATCACCATCCCAAACCTTACCAATAGTTTATATGCATGCGTTATAATTTTTTATGTAACAAGAACATAGAATTATGAATATTTTCACTAATTATTTTTTAAAATAAATTATATTCATTCA
The DNA here is from genome assembly GCA_963277665.1 of Viscum album. Lineage (NCBI taxonomy): Eukaryota > Viridiplantae > Streptophyta > Magnoliopsida > Santalales > Viscaceae > Viscum > Viscum album. Next base: position 148,756 of record CAUJRU010000465.1, read on the forward strand.
TTTTTGGTTGTTAATTCTAATTTTTTTAATGAAAAAATAGAATTTTAATTTATTTCTCAATTAAGAAATCTATTTCGATGAATAAATATATTTTTTATTTAAAAAATATTTTTATAAAATATTATTACTATATTATTGTTTTTTATATATAAATGATAGTATATATTTTATACAATTATAAATATTTTTATTGTTTGAAAGCTATTTTTTTCAAAACACAAAAATATTTTTAAATATCAGTGTTTATTTTAAATGTTAATATTCAATGATTGAGAATATTATTTATATTAAAAAATTATTTTTGGATTTAGGATGTTGAAATTTTCTAACAGTGGATTTTCCATCATTTTCAGATACAGTCTAATTTTTTGGAAAAAAGTATATACCATTTAAATATATAATGTGTTTTATGTCATCATAATGAACCAATAGTGATGTAATAAAATACTATATATGGTTTATTCAGAAAATATATGGTTTACCATTAAAATAATTTGATTTAAGTTATGTTTGAAAATTTTAAGGAGATTTAGTGGACCCTCAAAGACATATAAAATATTTTAAATTTCAAAATTTCTTTCCTTGAGAGTGTGGATCATATCCACATAGGAATGACTAACATTTTAATAAGTTCAGTCATTTTCCTTACAAAATAATCTTTTAATCTCTCCCTTAGGAAAACCCATTGGATAGTTTGTGGTTTTGATTAGTTTAATGTATATTGTCTGAAACCAAAATAATAATTAATCCTGTCTCATTTACTATATAAAACCACTTCTCTTCACTCATACCATTTGGATCTCGACCAAAGTCTTCCCTCCGCTCTATATAATCTTCCCAATGAGCCACAATCTCCCACAAATCATCTCTCAATTCTATCCAAAGCTTTTGAGAGCACTCTTCCAAGTAAGGTATCCTCATTTATCTTTCTTATTTATATATTATATTCATTCAATTATTGTTCCCTTTTACCTTTAATTAAAAAATTTGTGGTATGATTTTTCACCCCCATACTTACCTCTATATGTTTGAATATTGAGATCCCTCTTTCTCTGTCATTAATTCCTCCCACATAAACTCATTACCATTCCAAAATTAGGTATGAGGTTTTCTATTTCTCCCCTTTCTTAATGTTTCCTTATTAAATCACATCTTCTATTTAAAAATTCCATTTTTTGGGAAATTTATCAATATGAATCACTTACTATCCATATCATGTACATATGATGAGATATTCCATTATCTCTCATTATCATTTTTATGAATTTTTTATGTCCCACTGTAATGATTCCGAAATCGTACGACAATTTACCATGACAAATTCATTTTTTAGTTAATACTGTGCCCATTTCCCTATCATGTTTTCACCTACACGCACATAAAAATATTCAAGGGTCATTACATGTATATATAAATAATTCCCTTAACATGGAAAAAATTATGATTTTGAATGATTCAACATTATATGATCCATGTGTCACACTTATGCATTAAATGAAATATTTTAGAATGGTACACCCTTATAGGGCTCTAATTCATTGGGTAATGTTTAATATCATGATAACCCATGTGCCATGATTTTTGACACATGGTAATTCCTGTTCAATGGGGGTCTACTCTTCCAAATTAATTTTCATTTGTGGTTTAATCATGGAAATGCATGTGAGGGGGGGGGGGGTTACTCGTGCTAATTCATGTATGATGGGGGTTTAATAATTATAATCAACGTGGATTGTGCATTGTATCACACTAATATCATGTTGTATGTTGATTCCACATTTCCATGTTCTGATTATCATTAAATATCATACCTTTATGTTCTAGTTTCACTAGTGACCCATTAATATTCCCATTTCCTAAAATGTATTTTATTCGTAATGTTATACCTTGTTTAGTCCCCTACCAGGCATTATAGATCACACATTAATTAAGAATGTCCTCAGACTAACTGATGCAAATCTAAGTATGAAAGAATTATTTTATTCATGTAAAATATGTTTTCAATAAAGTGGTCTTGTTTCATGTTATATGTTTTTATATAATTTTACCTATTTTCAAAAACACTATACCTCTTGATCCTTGGATTTTTCATAAGTGAAAGTATATGAAATAAATCATGTTTATGTGTGAAAAAAGAGCAGGGTTGTTGTAGCTAGTATTAGAGGATATGATTCATTATTTTTCTGATTAGGATTAGAAAACCATATTTAAAGCCTTAGGTATGAGACTATGCATAATAAAAACATCCCTAAATTTTGGTGAGTATATAGTAAGTGGTCTATCAAGAAAATGCATCCATGTCTGGATACAAATTAGGTGAGGCGTCTCTGGAATAGAAGTATCTAGAGGTAAAACCCAAAAACTACACATTGATGTAGACTCGAATGGGAACTATTGCATGACAATGGACCTTGCTTCACTCTTGGTTATGACACTCCTTTGTGATATTATTTGGTAAATTCATATGATATGTATGATCAATTATTAAGAGAAAAAATTCACCTGAGAATATATAATGGGATGCAGATCATGGAAAACATACATTGATGCTTCTAAACATATAAGTTAAGGAAATATAAGTAATTTATATGTTATGTCCATTTGTATTTGGATCCCCCTTTATGTGTTACCTCTTTCTTCAATTTTATTCATGAAAGTAGATGGTAATAGGATGACTTGGGTGAACAACCGATGCGAAGATAAATGTGATGACTATTATAATCAGATGCCAAATCCAATGGTAGCAGGAATAAAAATCATTTTTGTGGTAATCTCTCTATTATCTCGTGTTTTTAACAGAAACATTGAAATATAGGAACATTTAACCACCCCCACTAATAAATTACAAGATTATATTGAGATATTCATTAGACAAAGGCCTCCAACATTCAATGGTTCTTATTATCCCTCAATCACCAAAAAATGGATCATCTATTTTCAGAAAATCATTTTCATCCTTCAATGTTCTAAATAAGAGAAGGTTCATATGACTACATATCATATAGAATCTAAATCTAATCAAAGGTGGAAATTGATAAAAAAAAATATGAAGCATGTTGAATTTTTTGAGTCATTGGATTGGAAAGATTTATAGAAAATGTTTTTCGATGAATATTTTCCATGAACCCTCATACATAAAATGGAGCATTACTTCCTTGACCTCATGAAAAAAGATAATGAATCCATCGGTGTGTATGAGGTAAAATTCACAAGGATTTCTTGATATGCCTCCAGTATTTCTGTTACGCCTGAATGAAAGTTTGACCGCTTCTTTGGTGGGCGAAAACCTAACCTATGGAAAGTCATAACGATCCATGACTTTGATACCAATGAGGAAATTTTCTGATGATCCATTAACGTCAAATTGGATATCAGTGAATCTATGATGTATCAGGGGGATACGATAAAGAAAGTGGAATTTAATTCTAGAGGGTTGATGGACAAATCCAATGATGCAATGAAATCATAGCATCCCACATGCCAATGGTGTGGAAATAATAACCTCAAAATATTATTGAAGGGGATGAGGAAATGATTTAGGTATGGAAGAGAACTGAAACTGACCATTAATTTACAACAAGATTATACCTCTACTCCGATAGAAGAATGGAACGCTCCATTCAAACCTCCACAAATTGTTCATTTATTCAACTACAAATAACTCGAGCACTTTGAAAATCATTGCCCTAAGCTAAGGGTTTGTGGATGGAACAAACAACCTCCAATGGAAAAAGGGTGAGTTTTTTCCGTAACAACAGTTGAAGAGAACTCCATCAACAAACTGGTGATAAGCATGCTAGTTATTCATTCAAGAATAGTGAATGATCTTTTTTGGTTATGGTTTAACACAATCGTTTATATCCTGAATGTTTAGTAGATCAATCCCAACATCACTAAAAATCTTGATATTATAGAAGTTGATGAGAATGGAAAATGGGGAAATCAATGCATCCCATAAATATAATTCCTCCCAAACAACATTTTTTTAATTCAAATTACTAGAGAATCTCTTCATAGTCTTTATAGTAGAATTTGATGCAATTCATAGCATGTATTGCCTATACCTACATAGATCCAATATAAATTTCCATTATAGGTTAATCACTCTCTATTCAGACAATCGAGCTTTGATTATATACATGTTCAAGGAGAAGGATGAATCTTATTTAGAACCATCATCTCAAGTAAGGATATTACTACCCTATTAGCACACGTATCATGATCAGTTGGTGGAGTCTATATAAGAAACCATCCTTTAAGATGTTCTTATTGTGATGGAATTTATTGAAGTGTTTCCCATGGAATTGACTGGTCTTTATCCTATAAGATATGTTGAATTATTGATTGATCTTATACCTAGGGCATTCCTAGTATCCAAGAATCCAGATTAAATAGGTTTTGTAGAGATTGAGGTGCAAAAAAATAAATGAGAATCTAGATAAATGGGTTATATGCCTATGTGCTTCACCATAATGTGCACATGTCCTCTTCATCATGGTGACGGATGGGTTAATGTTCGTTGAATTGTTTATCATGAGATCATAAAAATCATTTTAAATAACAAGTTTCGTCTTCCATGAATTGATAATCATTTTGATCAGCTACGTGGAGCACAAATCATCTCTAAGGTGGAACTGCGGTAAGGATATTACTAGTTAAGGGTAAAGAAAGAGGATATCCCCAAGCAATCATTTAGTACAAGTTATGGTAATGATGAATTCATAATAATTCATTTAGGACAAAATACTTATCTTGAAATGAACATGGACTTGATAAATAGAGTCATTATATATTTCATGATCAAAATTGTGGTAGTCATTAAATATAATATTCTAATATAATCCAAAACCAAGGAGGAGTATGACAAGAATCTATTAATTGTAATAGCGACCTTGTGAAAGGAGAAGATCTATGAAAACTACTAAAAGTGTGATTTATTATTGAAGGAGGTATCATTTGTTGGTCATATCATCACATGAAATGGGATATCTATGTATCCATCCATGAAAAATTCAATTGAGGGTTGGCTGAGGCCAACAACTGTGATGAATATTCATAGTTTCCTTGGGTTACCTGGATATTATTGCCATTTTTTGAGAAATTTATCACGATTTTCAAACTATCATTCCAATATAACCCAAATGGGAGTCATGTTTTCATGTATTGATAAATTTGAAGAGGTCCTCATGGAGTCAAAAGAGAGTCTTATCACTGGGACCTTACTCAAACTACCCACAAGTGGAGTCCTTTTTATGGTATTTAGTGATACATAATGGAAGGTATTGTGATTTCTCTTAATGAAAAATTTACATAAACATTACCTATGCTTCATGGAAATTGAATTTTCATGAGAAAACTATCCTATACATGATCAGGTGTTGGGTGTATTAATCATCGCAAATTTTTTTTTTGATATTACCACATTTAGAGATGTGTGAAAAATATAGGGATCATAAAATACTCATGTTTATTTTCACAAAGAATTATATGGACATGTGTGAATGAATATGCTTAGAGCTAATAGAAGACATTGACAGCTCAATCCATTACCACCTTGTGAAAATGAACAAGGTGGAAGATGGTCTAATTAAAAAGGAACATTGATTATATCTTGGAAGAGAATTGAAAAGTACACAATCATATTAGATTTGTGGAAGATGGACATGGGAATCTTAAATAGTAGAACATAATCAATCTTTTCACAAATTATTGTTCATTAGTCACTTATGTAAAGGTTAATGGATGCTAAAAAGTAAGATGTGTGAATTCAAAAGAAAGTGGAAATGATCAGAAAAGAGAAAACCTCGGAGTTAAATGTTAATGAAGAATGGATTGTGAAATTTTTGTAGAAAATATGTGTTCTATCAATTTTGGAGATAAAGAAGGAACTTCTGATATTACATATAGATAAAATTTATTTATTCACCCAAGAAACAGAATGATGTATCAATATTTATGAGAGCATTATTGGTGGGATAACATGAATAAGGATATCATTGAGTATAAATCATTGACCCTAGTATGTAAAAAAATGAAGGATGATGGGAATAATTACAATGGGATGATGAAACAGTTACTCATACCAACATGGAAATGGGAGAACATCACCATGAACATTGTTACTATACATTGGAATACATCCCAAGTAATTAATGTTTTCTGGGTTGTTCTGAATTTTTTTATATAGAATGCACACTTCATTGAAATTCGAGATGATTTATAATTGGCTCAATTGGAACTGATATACACCATAGATTTGGTAAGGCTACCTTGAGTTCAACTATCAATATTATCTTATCAAGATCCAAGATTAACCAATATGTTCTTGATGAGTCTCCAACACACTCTGAATACTGAGGTGAACTTATGTACAACCTATCATTTTCAAATAGATGTCCAATCTGAGAGGACTATCAAAACACATGAGGACATGTTGAGAACAAGCTCAATGGACATCAAAGGGGGATGAGATCAACATCTTCCTCTAGTTTAGTTCTCTTAAAATTATATGTTCCACTCAAGAATCCAGATTTATCCTTATTAAGACCTTTATGGTAAGAGGGGAATAACACCAGAATGTTGGGCTGATGTTGGGGAATGAATACTCCTAGGTCTAGAAATAGTCAATGAAATTGCAGGGAACGTTATGACCATCCATCAGCACATTAATGCTACACAATGTTGACAAATGGTGTATACATAGAATCATAGAAATGACATAGATTTTTTTTAGGGGACATGAAATTATTGTTCATATAACCATAGAAGACATTTATTGGATTTGGGTTGAAGAGAATGATTAGTACATCATATATCCGAACTTTTGTGATCGTTGATCGCATTGGAGAAATGACCTATCAACTAGAACTCCCACCAAACCCATATAAAGTGTATGATGTATTCTATGTATCACTCTTGAAGTAGAACATACATGACCCATCACATGTAATCGATCCAAAGGTGGTACCATGGGGGAATGAACTCTCCTATGAAGAGAAGTCGGTGATGATATTTGATCATGTGGAAAAATTTCTATGAATACGAAAATTCCCCTTATCAAAATGTTTGGGGAAACCAAAACTACTAAAAAGATATGTGTGTATAGGAGGATGTGATGATGAAAAGTTACTCTCATCTATTTTAGTGTAGTAATAAGATATTTTGATTGAAAAAAATTCATTTGGGGGGAAGATTGTAATGAAGCAAACATGTACTAATAAAAATTTTGATTGATTTAATTAAATGTATATTATGTAAAATTGTTATATAAAACATTATAACTTCATTGGTTTTATGATTTCTGGATTTTAAATACCATAAAAATTGTTACCTTTGCTAATATAGCCATTAAAAAGTGATCACATTATTAGTATAAATATTGGGATTTAAGAAATCATTTTTACTCAGACAAAGGATGTGATGGCCTCATATAGTATAATTACACTAACGAATACCATTATGTGGAGCTCAAAAAGGAGGTACAGTCACTGGTATTCACTCTTGATTAATTCCATTCTTATCATGAACATGTTATTCTTGAATTTAACTGCCTATGGTATAATTGTATGTTAATAGAGATTAAAACCAGTGCATTGTTATTTGAGATGAACCATGTTTCAGTCAACATCGTGCACCTTACCCATACATCTTGTGTTTGCCTTATAGGGGGATTTGTAACAATACCTCTATAACTAGGATTATGTGAATTATTTTTCTATAAAATAACTCATATATAATTATTTTATTATTATTACTTTGTAAATAGTTTTAAATCACAAATAATATTTTTAGTTAATATACAATTAAGAACAATATTTGGATGAATTAATGGATTTTTGAAATAAATAATATTTTAATAAAATATAATTACTAAATTATTTTTTATTATATATAAATTATTATGTAATATTTATACAATTTTAATTTTTATTATGGTTTGAAAGCTATTTTTATCAAAAAAATGAACTTTAAATAAATGTTAGTATATATTTTAAAACAAGAAATTCCCATATTAGAAAAGTACTTCATCAATTGAATATTTTTTTAGATTCCTGATGTCTAATTTAACTAATAGTTCATTATTAATAATTTTCTGAGGCTGTCGAATTGTTTGTTAAAAATTTATTTCTGTTTAAATATATAATGTGTTTTAAAACATCATAAGGACCCCATATTGATGTAATAAAATACTATAAAAGGTTTATTCATAAAATATATGTCTTAATATTAAAATAATGTGATTTTATATTTGTTTGATTAATTTTATGGTGCCTTAGTGGACAATCCAAGGCTTATAAACTATTTTAAAATTCTAAAATGATTTCTCTGAGAGTGTTCCTAACCTGTACATATGAAATCATAATATTTTAATATGTTTTTTTCCATTGGTGATATAAAATAATCTTTTGACTCCCCTTTGAAAAAAACCATGGGAAAAAACCATTGTATGATTTTTGGTTTTGATTAGTTTGATTTTTAGTTTGAAAAACCTAAATAATAATTAATTTCCTCTCCTTTAAAACATAATCCCAATACTCTTCACTCAAACCATCTTGAGCTAGAACAACCTCATCTGTCATGTCAATTGAATCCCACAAAGGCATCCCAAGCTCCCAAGAAGCCCCCCCAAGCCTCTCAGAACGACATTGGTATCAAACATCCTTGTAAGGGATCCTCACTTCCCTTACATCCTTATTTATGTCTATGTTTTCTTTTATTATAATCACATTTTATATTGAATTTCATAAGTTGGGGTATGATTTCACACCTCCCCCATACATCCCTATATATGTTTGAATGAAAATATACTTTTTTCTCTCTCATTAATCTCCCACACACACACTCATTTCCATGCCAATATTTCGTTAGAGTTATTCCTTTCCTTGTCTTTCTTCATGTTTCCTTATTATGTTACGACTTATATATATCCAAATTCCATGTGTTCGGATATGTATCTATATGAACCAGTTAGAATCCATTTCATGTTTATATTATGTGATACCCCTATATATATCATCAATCTTTTTTTAAGAAATTTATATGTCACATAGTTATGATGCCGAAATTGCACCGCAATTTTCCAAGACAAACTAATTATGTTGTGAATACCATACCTATTTCTCCATCAAGGGTATTCACCTTGACGAACATATAAATATATAAGGGTATTCATTTGTATGTATTAATCGTTCTTTTATTTTATAATAAATTATGATGTTGAATGATTCCATGTTATATGGTCCGTGTGGAACACAAATGCATGGAATGAAATGTTTATAAAGGGTTCTCCTAGATAACACTCTAATGAATTGAGTAATGTTTAATATCATGATACTCCATATAAAATTATGTTTTAATCATTCTAATTAATGTGCGGTTAGGGTTCCCTCATGCTAATTCATGTGTAATGAGGTTTTATTTTATTCTTCATGTTAGGACTTGTTTACTCACTTATTTTTCTATATAGGTCTCCTTTTTCTTATGATTGTTCTTATCTTATCCCATGAAATGATAAGTAAAAAATAATTTTTGGCCATTTTAAGGGATATTTCAATAAAAATTACATGTTTTAGGTTCTATGTTGTTATGTAATGTTCCTAATTTCACAAGAATGAATACCTCCCAATCCTTGAAGTTTTATTATGTGAATGTTTATGTAATAAATCATGTTAATGTGTGTAATGAAGAGAAGGGTTATTATAGGTACTTAGGTAGAATCTATGAATAATTTTCATAGTTTCCCTCATGAACATCACCATACAACCACAAGACCCGAACCAATGGAAAATCGTTCCCCCACAACACCTTCTCCTGGTAGTAATAGATCTCCATAGGCTTCCTCTCAATGCTCGAATAATCATTAACATAAATATCAACCTAATCGATGACATGAGATTAATCATAAAGATGATGATTTAGTTATAACATGTGAATAACCAGTTGTATCTTAATCATATATGGGGAATGTTTAATTTGATATTATATGGCTCCAAGATGATCCAAATCTATTAATGGTCCAACAATAATGGGAGAATGTTTATTACTTGTACATAACCACTATTTCCCATGATGAAAAGGCACCTTACGGAACATAAAATCTCCCACACTGAACTCTATAGGTCACTTACTATAATATATATAGTATTTTAGATGTTATTATGCTTCAATAATCATATTGTGAATTATTTGAACCATATTTTTGGATTCTATAATAGTTTCATCCATATAATTTTTATCTATATGAATTGATTTCAACACAATGGAGAAAATAATGGCCATCCATACAAATTGTCACATGGTTCCATAATAATTTCGTAGTGTATTCTAATTTTTTGTGAAATATTTATCAATGGATGGTGCCTTCTATATGAACATCAAAAATATTGAACTCAAGAGGACAAAAACTTATCCATAGTTTGGATGGTGAAACCTCTCTGAAAGTCCATCTGTTCTTGAAATGAAGTACAATAGAATAAATAGGAACTAGAATCATGATAGGTAAATCTCTATATATAGTATTTAAAATGATGATCACAATGAGTGATTATCATCATTGGTACACCATAGAATATCCCTGCATATTCAATATTCTTTCATCCTTCCTTCCAACTGCCTAGAGGCCTTAACAAAACATTTTATTGAAATAAATCCCCCATTTTAATGGAATAAGAGGGAAAACCCTAGATACATCATTGAATTAATAAAATTCACAATCTGAGGGTAAGTGAGACAAACACAACTTGCAACATGGAACTACTTCTACCTGGGAATTAAAAGGGAAAAAAACTTTCCACCAATGCAATGATGAATGGTGAGAATGTGTCCAGTGTCAAAGTATATTCTCGATCTGATGAAAAACCCCAAAACCTCTCAAACAAAAAAATCCATAAATATCTTCAATGATGAATAGATAGCTATGGAGCCTCCACAAGGGCATGGTCCATGAGGGAAAGTATGTGTGTAATACTAATCCACCATACCTCACAAAACCTTTAACCATTACAAGATATTAGAACCAAAATCATAAACAGTCATTCATCTTGGACCAAACTGGTGACCTCCAATTTCCCTACCACCACAGACCCAGAAACCCAGAAGAAAATAAATGGACATGAGATCAGGCCACCATAACCTAGGACTAGAAATCCCAACCCTGCGCCGAGGGATGACCACTAGGGTGGGAATATAGGTCTTACAAAAACAAATAAACCCAATATTGATCTCAACTAAATTATCTCTATATATTTTTGTTGATTCCATAAAATGATCCACTAACACCCATATAAAAACAAATACCCCCTAATCTTAAACAAACCTGAAAAAAAATATTAAGATACCCTACAACTTCCACACGAGAATATATAATGGATTTAAGAAACCCACATGGACATGTTTCTTGTGCATCCACTTATATAAGACCAATAATCAAGAAAAAACGACAATACATCACTCATAAACCTAGGAGACCAAAAACTAACCAATCAAAGAATGTTAAATAACATTCACATCTAGATATAATAATAAATGGGAACTGTGGAACCCAATCAGAACAATATCTTGTATCAGTAGAGGAATAAACACACTTCCCTAAAAAACACCATTTTTTCTATCATTATTCCCATGATCAACATCATCGATAGAAACAACATAGTCCCCCCAGAACCCCACCTCAGAATAACCCCTCTAAGAATCCATCACCTTATACATAGATGAAAATATCCTTGTCATCTATAAAATACAACTCATTACCCATCATATTACATATTAATATTAACCATTGATATTTCTACCATTACACTTCGAGAATCAATAGATTTATGAATCTGATCACCATGTGAATTTTTGGTCAGCACATTAACCAAAAACATCCCCATTCATGGAATATATATAATTTAATAGTCATATAATTGAAAAACTTTAGTCTAGATACACTTTTCAATAATCATGTCATGCATGAAGTATACATACCTCACACATTTAGGGTCATTGAGATCCACAAAACGCTCTTTGATGTGGTAATGTACCCATAAATCTAAAGAAAACACAACTAGAAACATCATAATATAGTGGTTGGAATTTCTATTGTCAATGGAAATAAACATCCATGACATAAAAGAAGAAACTAAACTATGATACATCATATTGGATCCCAATACTTGTAGCTATGATTCATATAAATCTATTAAATAAACTCTATTTATGGACATTAAAACAAATATAAAACTCATAAAACATATCTTACTAGTGTTCAAAAGATTCCTTGTACTGATCTATTAGCAAGAAAAACTTTTATTTTCATGTCAATGTAGTTTTAAGAGTCATAACCTGAAACAAATCATCTATGAACCACCTATAATAACCAATATGACTAATACAACTCTATATATTTGCCATGGTCTTGGGGGTTTCCATGATACAACTAACTCTATAATTGAATAATCCTCATTTATTTTCTATTATCATTATACAAGGCCAATGAAATGGAACTATAATATATAACTCTAGCATTGAAATGTTCCCAAATATGTTCTCCTGAAAATGGAATCCCAATATTGTACACATTTGTAATGTATACACTTCTTCAGATGTAAAGTACACAAGGATAGCATTCATAAATAAAAAAAACATTTCTAATAACAACATGTAAATGTCATTCACTACTCATATGAATAAATATGTGTAATTATTCTCACCAAATTATAACACAAAAAACTCATAATTTCTTTTATGACAACCTAATGCAGTCTTTGAAACATCATCATGCATTCCATACACATGATGATATATTGACAATAAATTGATCTTTAAGATCTAACACCCCGTTCCATTTAATTATGTTAATCATAAATCCTTAGAAGATGACAGTGGTTCCTCACAATCACATTGTTTAACCACTAATAATTGAAATAGAGACCTTAACTACCATCATCCTTCTTTACGATAAAAACAAGTTCACCAAATGGTGACAAACTCAACTCAATAGTAAAATGCCGCAACAGAACATAGGCCTATACATGAAAATCATACAACATGGAAGGATGAATCATATATGGTGACATAGTGATAATAAACATACTTTGTTTCAAGTTAATCATAAACATGATCTCGTGTAGCGGTTGTAACGCTACATCCTCCTTGGTAAAAACATCAGGGTACTCTCCTACAACCCTGGGACACACACACCATTGAAACGATGACAAGATAATCATAATAATATCCAAAAAATAAGAAACCAAATATACACACCTTGGATATATCCATGGGTCTCACTCACCAAAAAACACAAGGTTTTCCCAATTAGTTTAACAAACCCAAACCTCCCTCCTCATGTTGTCCATGATAGCCGTTAGCAAATACAACCTATACTTCTGCCGGATTTCTTCGGTATGTTTGTAAACGAAAATATAATAAATCTCCAAAATATTTCTCCTGCCCCATAATTTGTAATGACCTAGATATTATTTGTAATATATTTTTTAGATTATATATAATAATTACGAGTATGTGAAAATTGACTGTGTGTGATTTCAAGTCCAGGTGTGACCGGAATGAATTTATTAATGTTTTATAAGGTATGTCCAATAAATGTGTGAGCATCATTTTCTATCATTTGAACCTGTGATCAGACTAAAAATCTGATGGCAATAATGAATTTCCAGTTCCAGGATTCACTTAAGGGAAATTTTACTTCGACTGCATTTTATTTGGAGAAAAAGTAATGTTTTGTGAAAATTTAAAATAAATAAATAAATAAAAATTTTATTTTAATTGTTTCTAATTTATCCTCCAACAGACAAGAATATGTCAAACCAGTGACATGTCAAGACAACAAATGGCTTGACCACTCAATATTAAGCAATGACATCATTGGGGAATTGTAACGCCCTGACCCAAGTTGCCCATAGTCGGTTCATTAGTACATATCATTGGCATGATCACAAGAATGATCAAGTATCAAAAGACCAATTAGTTTAGTAGTCTTGGAAACACTAGATACATTCATAAAGTTTACATTACATCATAAATTGAAAACTACAACAACATCTTATCTCCACACTCATATCCCCTTATATTATACCTATAGGTCATTCATAAAATACTTCTTCACATCCTGGGAAAAATAAAAAAATAGAAAGGGGTGAGCTCAAATTCCCAGTATAGATAACAATATAGTGGAAACTTTTATAAATAAGCATAAATATTTAAGGAAATGTTTAACTAAAACAATAGTCTTTTAATCTTGAACTTCTGCATAATATGGAAAAAATATAATGAAATAATGGAATTTACTTATTCACATGGATATTCTTCTAGCTGAATAATCACATGCAATATCAATAACCACTTTCATAATGATGGAATGCATAATGCCATACTATCATAACCACATAGCCAAGGCCTCGTTCCAAGACAACAAATAATATTTTGTCAAGGCCTTATTCCAAGACAGTAGTTTCTCTCATGAGACCTACCGATGCATCTAGGAGCTATAGTGGGCTCCACCCTTCACTTATTAAGTCCAATTAATTCTTTTTATGAATAGGATTAATCATAATATAAGCATTCGTATTAAACCGAGCATATGAAATGTCAATAATTTATCGATAAACCATTAATGGAATAAAAATAACACATCCACAGTCAAACCTATCACAAAACCTTAAATACAATATGGATGATTTGTATCATAATAAATAAAATTCAATGAAGATTAAAATCCATCAAAGGATGTTGACATAGATGAAATCCAAACTATTTGAGAGATATATATCTTTTTTGAAATCATTAAAAAGTCACATAATTATAAAATAAAACTTTTAATTATAAAATATTGTTAGAATATTTTAAGATATGTTTCGAAGATTTTATAATGGTGGAAAATAGCCACACCCACCATATAATTTAAAAAAGTCATTCTTACCTTAATTCGGTCGAAAAGGTTAAATAAGACCTTGTTTGGAAATTGACGGAAAGATTCCTTTATAAACTTCTTTACAAAGACAAAAAAGGGTATAAATGAATTTAACTCATATTATGTAGACTAGTAAGAATGTTTTGAAACAAATTTTTAAGAAACATGGATGTGGATGATAAAGAGGTCCTAGTAGATAATTACATATAATCAATCTCTAATAATGAAGAGATTGTGAAATAATCCCTTACCTTGTAATTTTAATTGGTTGAGGGTAGGTTAACCTCCTGTATAATGGTGAAATAATTTTTATTAAATTATACAGGAATCATATACATTAATAGGATATCATATATGATCTTTTAACATTGATTTGTTAATAATATCATAGTATTATCGTTGTTTCGGGTGTTAACTTACTCATTTTCTTTTATATGTTTTGTTAGATAATTCATGTTTGTCCTGGATATATTGTATCGTATTTATATCCAAAGTGATATGATGTCCTAAAACATTATTTTTAAATTATGAAATGATAATTATACTTGAATGGATATGATGGGAATGAATCTCATCGCGTTCGTGGAGACGATAGTCCGTACGTATGCACGAGCGAAAATCTCATTCTATTGGTATTAAAAATATATATAATTGGATGTTATATCATATATAAAGAATAATTATCATGTTATATTTATTATTTACATTAATTGCACTTCATTATTATACCCATCCATATAATAATTTCTTGAATGACAATTACACCACGACGTGGAGACGGTAAACCGTACGTAAGCTCGTATGGTGAAATGTCATTCAATGGATTGATAGAATAATGAATTTGGTTGTACCAAATTTATAATAGAATCAAAATATATATAAGACACTAGATTTATTATATTATAATGGGAATTAAAATGAAATAAGAAGTTGAAGAAGAAAGGAACTTGAAAGAGGGTGGTGAAAACATTACCTCTTCTTCGCGTTCTTACTTTTGATATGATAAAAAGGGCCCCATAGGTTGGCTTTCGGATCAAAATAAGGTCTCTAGGTTGAAGTGGGGAAAGTTGAGAGAGTATTTGGGAAGGGTTTGGACGATCCAAAAGGCTTTGAATGTGTTAATTAGTGATAAGGGGGAGTGACCTTTTATAAGAGGGGTGAGGGGGACCTTTGGAAAAGCTTGAAATATTATTTTATAATAAATTAATATTCGGTTTATAAGTGATCAAAAATAGATTATATAAAGTTTAATGTGTTAATTGGTCGAAAAAAACTCATCCAATAGAATTTAGATATGTTTGGGTCATTATATTAACCTTATATTTTAGTTTTAACTCTTAGTTAATTAGTTTGAGACTTAACATGTCACATTGTATTTTTATATTATATAGTTAATAAACATACTATATACATTCTACCAACCGACAAGTGGTCCATTAAGGATACACCTATCATGATTTAAGTCTAATGGCAGATCCTTAGATTTTTTGGAATTGAATATGAATTAATAATATAATATTTTTTTAAAAACTCTTTTATGTATATTTTGACACTTTTGGGAATATTGTTTTTTATAGTTTCATAACAGCATTATTACTTCGAAAACAATTTAGATAAACAATCCTAATATGTTATATTAACCTATAAAATTAGTGGAATTCATAAAGAGTCTCAATTTACATTATTTTGATATTTATAAAATAAATTATTTTAATATTTCATTAATTAGGTAATTACTCCGTCACCATTGTGTCATAAATAAATTAAATTATTTAATATCTAAATATTATAAATAATACATGATTATGTATGAAATTTTTTTAGATTTCTAATGAATAATTACAATCGAACTTATCTTATATATAACCATATATTAAAAATGGTTTAGTAAATAAACTCTGATTTTAACTCTTTTAACTCTTCTTTGAATTAAATAATAATAAATGTCATAATCTAATACAAGTGGAACTAAATGATAATATATTATTCCTAAGGTTGTTTTCGGTCTATATACACATGTCCAATATAATTAGGACCAGTGTTAGGGTAATATTAATATCATTTTTACTAATAATTACACAATTTACTTTTAACCGTGGTAAATAAAAGTAATAAGTAACTATTCTACAAATATTATTTACATCTCATTGATCAAAATTTTACTCTATTATATAAACTGTGTCTCTCGGATTTTAGAAATATCACTCACAAAAGCGGTAAAATTATGTTTAATGAGAATTTCCAAATTCTCCTAGGAGGTGGGTGAAAGACGGTGAAAAGTTCAATAAAATATTTATATATTTAAAATTATTATAAACTAACTCCAATGAATTACATTGAAAATATATAGTTATTATTTATCTATTTTTACCTTAATTAAATTTAAATAAAATAAATGATTATTTAAATACAAATTCGGTTTTAAACTATAACTTAGTGTTATTTCACTATTCATCAAACATTGAAAGTTTTTAGAAAAATACAAAATTTTCACCCTATTCTAATTTTGATATTCTGATTCCAAAAATGATGTCCATTTTGAATGATAAAATTTATAAAATTTCAAAAAGGGGGTATTACTATTCATAACGGCTAGTTTGATTGGATGTGGTTTGTGTTAGAACTCGAAGTTGTGTACAACACATGCAAATGTATTATTCAAAGGAAAGAATACCATGGAAGCTTGGGGTGTTACATTATCCCCTCCTTCAAATAATTTCATCCTAGAAATTTCTTTAATACTACCGCATGAAAAGTCTCGGGTGGTTCTTCATCATATGTTCCTCAGGTCCCCACATTGCCACTTTCATCTTATGGTTTCTTCACAAAACTTTTACCAGACTAGTCGTCCCGTTTCTCAGTACTTGTTCTATCGTATCAAGAATCCTGATGGGATCTTCGCAATAAGATAGATCGGGTTCAAGTTCTAATTCTTCATAGGTGTGTACATGCGTTGGGTTAGGCATATATTTCCTCAATAGTGATACATGGAACACATCGTGAACATTGAAGAGACTTGGCGGCATTGTCAAACGGTAAGCCACATTCCCAATTCATTATAGAATTTCTAAAGGTCTAATGTACCTAGGACTCAATTTACCCTTCTTACCGAAGCGTATAACTCCCTTCTATGGAGATAACTTCAAGAAAACATGATCTGCTACATGAAATTCCAAATCCTTCCTTCGGTTATCGACATAGATCTTCTTCCTACTTTGAGATGCATTTAATGTGGTTTTGGATTACAATTACCATTTCCATTGTTTCCTCCTCCAGTTCTGAGCCTACAAGTTTTCGTTCACCGACGTCATCAGAACATGTTGGTGTGTGACATCTCCTTCCGTATAACGCTTCATATGGTGCCATCTGAATACTTGAATGGAAGCTATTGTTATAGTAAAATTCCACCAAAGATAAATATTGATCCCACATACCTTGATAGTCAAGCGAGCAGGATCTCAACATGGCTTCTAAGGTTTGAATAGTCTGTTCTGATTGTCCACATGTTTGAGGATTGTAGGCAATTCTCAAATGAAGTTCAGTATCCGAGGATTTCTGAGGATGCTTCCAGAATCTTGAAGTAAAACGGGGATCACTATCAGAAATAATCGATAAGGGTACACCGTGAGGTCTCACCACTTCATTAATATATATTCTTGTTAGACATTCCAATGGTATATATTCTCTTATAAAAAGAAAATGTGCTGACTTGGTAAGACGATGATCAATAAACCATATTGCATTGTTCCTTCTAGGAGTCTTTGGTAGCCCCATAACAAAGTCCCTTGTAATATTGTCCCATTTCCACTCTGGTATGGTAAGAGGTTGCATGACTCTTCCAAGTTGTTGCCTTCCAGCATTCACTTGTTGACAAACCATACATCTTGACCTAAAATCTGAAATCTCCCTCTTCATGTTGTCCCACCAAAAATGTTCCTTCAAATCTCTATACATTTTGTTGGTCCCAGGGTGTATTGAAAAATTGGAACTATGGGCATCGTCTAGAAATTCCCTTTTTAGATCAGGTATATCGAGAACACAAAGTCTCTTCGCAAATTTCAAAATTCCATATTCATACACAAAGTCTCTCAATCTCCCATCATTCACAACTTTAATCTTATTTTGAAATTCTTCAACATCAGTATGCGAACTCTCAATCCTTTCTAGTAAATATGGTTTGGAAACCATTTGAAAAAGTATTGATGTTTCAAATTCTATGGTTATTCCCATGTCCATCTTCACTAGATCCATGAAAATTGGATCCCTTTCAATTCTCATATTGTTCAAAACTCCATGATATTTTCTTCTCAAAGAATCTTCCACCTTATTTTCCTTCCCCTGGTGTTAGTGTATCATGCAATCATATTCCTTGAGTAGTTTGATCCATATCCTTTGCCTCATGTTGAGTTCATTCTATGAGAAAATATACTTCAAGGTCTTTTGATTAGTATAAATCTCACTTTTTTCATCATAGAGATAATGTATCCATATCTTAAGAGAAAAGATTATAGTCGCTATCTCAAGATCATGTGTAGGGTAGTTTTGCTCATGAATTTTTAGCTATCGTGATGCATTGGAAATAACCATATCATTCTGTAAAAGGAAACAACCATGTCCTTTCTTTGATGCAGCACTATAAATAATGAACCCATAATTCCCTGATAGTAGAGTCAATATAGGAGCATTGACTAATCTTATCTTCAGTTCTTCGAAACATTCTTCACACTATTTTTTCCAAACAAATTTAACCCCTTTACGTGTGATGTTTGTTAATGGATTAGCCAATCAGGAAATGTTCTGGACAAATTATTGATAATAACCTGCTAAACCAATAAAACTACGTACCTTGGTTATACTATTTGGTGCTGGCCATTCTTGGATTTCTCTTGTCTTTGATGGATCAGCAGAGATTCCATCCATGGAGACAATATGGCCAAGAAAAGAGATCTCCTAAAGCCAGAATTCAAACTTGCTAAACTTCCCATATAATTAATGTCTTATATGAGTCTCTAGGATATTGCGTAAGTTATATTCATGATCTTCGTAGCTTTTGGAGTATACAATGATATCATCAATAAATACCACCACAAAATCATCGAGATATTCTTTGACAACTCTATTAATTAGATCTATGAATACTGAGGGTGCGTTAGTCAATCCAAAAGGCATTACTATAAACTCGTAATGCCCATACCTGGTTCGAAATGCTATCTTTGGAATTTCTTCCTTATTCACACACAACTGATGGTATCTAGACCGAAGATCAATCTTTGAAAAGTATTGAGCTACATGCATTTGGTCAAATAAATCATCAATGCGACGTAGGGGATACTTGTTCTTTATTGTTATAGAATTAATCTCCTTGTAGTCAATACATAACCTCATAGATCCAACTTTCTTTTTAACAAAAACAGAAGGGGCTCTCCATGTAGAATCACAATGGAGAATAAATCCCTTATTACTCAATTCCTCTATTTTTTTCTTTAGTTCAACTAATTCAATAGTGTCCATTCTATAAGGGGTCTTCGATATAGGCCTCGATGAAGGGATTAAATCAATGGAAAACTCAACTTCTCATTCTGGATGATGTCTAGGTAAATCTTCTAGAAACAAATCTACATATTCTTTCACAATAGGTACATCCTCTATTTGATCATTCCTTTCATAACCCACAATAATTTCATTCTATTACTCCCCAATAATTTAAAATAGTTGAGCTAATGGGGGTGGATCTAGATAAGAGATGGTTGGTGACGATTCTTCTCTGAATATAAGGTGTTCCTTATCATAGTTATCAAAAATTGTAACCTCCTTCTTCTTACAAGAAATATTCACATCATGGTCCGAAAGGTAATCCATACCGAAGATTATATCAATATGAATCATAGGTATGATGACGAGATCAGCGGTAAAGAATGTTTGTGTGCTCTAATGGAGACTAATTCACAATACTTTGTTACAATGATACTTCCCATAGTATTTTTAACTAAAAACACCCTTGTTAAATCAAATTGTAAATATCAAATTTTCTTAGAGAAATAGGAATATATGAAACAATACAATGATTCCGAATCAAATAATGCATTTTCTGAACATGAGGAAACCATTAAATTACCTTCCACCACATCTTTAAGAGCTTCTTCCTCTGCAGTAGTGATAGAATAAGCTTGGCCTTGATCCCTTGGCCTTTTTTATGTAAGTCCACCTGACACATAGGAAATTCATTTTCATAATGTCCCATCAGCCAGTAATTGTAGCACAAGACATTGGTAGATTTATTCTTCCCCTTGCAATCACAAGCTTGGTGGCCCTTTTCACCCAACGTGTAACCGACTCCAATTACTTTTAAGAAAGTACTAGGGTGTTTCTTCCCACATTTACAGCAGGATGGATATTCAACTTTTCCCTTCTTCCCCTTATTTCCGTTCCCAAATTGGTCATCAGATCTCTTCTTCTATTGCATTTCTTTAAAGTCATAAGACATAAAGATTTCCTTTTCTGTCCCGATAGCACATGAGACAATGTCTACATACGAAGAGAAGGATTTTGAGACTAATTCTCGATGGAGAAATGGTTTTAAACCGTCAATGAAATGATCAATCATACTTTTTTTGTTACGTATATAATCTCTAGAATACCTTTCTAGCCTCGTAATGTGAGCCTCATACATTGTGACATTCTCGTCCTCCTTTTGTCTCAGACTCAGAAATTTCCTTTTTATATATGCTCTATGGTCACGAGAAAAGTATTTCTCTAAGAAAATCACTTTTAAATCCATACATTACATATTTGATACTTCATCATCTTCCTTCGGGTTTTGAATCAATGACCACCATTGATCAGCATCTCTAGTGAGGTGATAAATTGCCATGACAACTTTTTCCTGCTCACTAATCCCCAGAGCCTGAAATATTTTCTCTAGGGAACTTATCCACTGATCAACTACTAATGTATTTATAATCCCATTGAATGTTTGTGGTTTTTTACTCATGAAGCGATCTAACATTGATCCTCTACGATGTGGATCAGAGTGCTACATACGTGTAAGGTTATTATTCATAACCTGAGTGAGTTGTCCCAGTATGGTGATTAGTTTATCAGCACTAGTTGTATCACCAACTCCACTATAATTATTTTGAGAAGGAGGGAAATCCCTATGTGGAGTGTGTGCATTGATACAGTTTCCATTTCTTCCAATAGGAACCATTTTAAACAATGGCATAAATTATATTAGTTTATGAATCAAAATACATGATTCCATACATATAAAATACTTCACATAAATTGAACTATTTATAGATATAATCCACAATCATAAAAATGTTTTCTTTGAGGAAGTATATACTCATAAACCCCTCATAATGATTTTTAAAGAAAATGAGAGTTATCCTAAGAATATCCCCCGGAAGTGTTGTATCCAAGAGTGAAGAAAGGACTGTTGTCATGCACCGGTTCCCATTCGAGCCTAGCTCAAAGTGGTGTTTTCGGGTTTTACCCCTAGGTGCCTCTATGGCAGAGCCGCCTCTACATGCTCGTAACCAGAAAAGGATGTATTGCTCAGAATACTCTCAAAAACTCTACAATTCCAAAATTTTAGGAAGTTCTTCTATACTAATCCTCAATTTCTATCTTAGATCTATGTGCTTTGATCAGAGTTTATCTAAATCTAGCTTCCAAGGTATGTACTAAACTTCCTCTGATACCAACTGTAACACCCTGACCCTAGTTGCCCAGAGTCGGTGCATTATTACATATCATTGGCATGATCAAAAGAAAGATCATGTCTCGAAAGACCGATTAGTTTAGTAGTATTGGAAACACTAGATACATTCATAATGTTTACATTACATCATAAATTGAAAACTACTACAAAATATTGTCTCCACACTCATATCCCCTTATAATACCCCTACAGGTCATTCAAAAAATAATTTCTTCACATCCTGGGAAAAATAAAACATAGAAAGGGGTGAGCTCAAATGACCAGAATGAATAACAATATAGCAGAAACTATTATAAATAAGCATAAACATTTAAGCGAATGTATAACTAAAACAAAAGCCTTTTAAACTTGAACTTTAGCATTACGTGGAAAAAATAAAATGAAATAATTCCATTTACTTATTCAAATGGATATTCTACTAGTTGAATAATCACATGCAATATCAATAACCACTTTTATAATGACGGAATGCATAATGCCAGACTATCATAACCACATTGTCAAGGCCTCGTGCCAAGACTACAAATAATATTTTGTCAAGGCCTTGTGCCAAGACACTAGATTGTATCATGAGACCTACCGATGAATCGAGTAGCTATAGTGGGCTCCACCTGTCACTTATTATGTCCAATTCATTCCATATATGAACAGGGTTAAAGATAACAATAACATTCAAATTAAAACTAGCATACGAAATGTCAATACTTTCTCTATAAACCACAAATGGTATAAAAATAATAAATCCACAGTAAAACATATCACAAAACCTTCAATACAAGATGGAAGATTTGTATCATAATGAATAAACTTCAACTAAGCTTAAAATCCCTCAACTGATGTTGACATAGATGAAATCAAAACTAATTGAGAGAAATAACTCATTTTTGGAAATCATTTAAAAGTTACAAAATTATAAAATAAAACTTTTACATTGAAAATATTCTTATAATCTTGTAAGGGAAGCTTCAAAGATTTTATAATGGAAGAAAATATTTTCACCCGCCATATAAGTTAAAAAACACATTCTTACCTTAATTCGGGCAAAAATGTTAAAAAGGACCTTATTAGGAAAACGAATGAAAGATTCCTTTATAAAATTCGTATAAAAAGTCAAAAAATGGTATAAATTACATTAACCCATATTCTGTAAACTAGTAAGAATGTTTTGAAACACTTTTTTAAGAAACATGGATGTGGATGATAAAGAGGGCCAAGTGGATAATTATGTTTAAACAAACTCGGATAATGAAGAGATTGTGAAATAAACCCGTACCTTGTACTTTTCCTTAGTTGAGGGTAGGTTATCCTCCTTTATAATGGTTAAATAATTGTTATTAAATTATAAAATAATCATATAAATTAATATGATATCATATATGAACTTTTAACATTGATTTGTTAATAATATCTTAGTATTATCGTTGTTTTAGGTGTTAAATTACTCATTTTATTTTATATGTTTTGTTACATAAGATGTTTTTTATGGATAGGTTGTATCTTATTTATATACAGAATGATATCAAGTCCATAGACATTATTTTTAAATCATCAAATGATAATTATACTTGAACGCATACGATGGAGAATGAATCTCATCGCCTTCATGGAGACGGTAGTCCGTACGTACGCATGAGCGACAATATCATTCTTTTGGTATTAAAAATATATATAACTGGATGGTATATCATATATTAAGAATAATTATCATGTTATATTTATTATTTACATTAATTACCAATAATTATTATACCAATCCAAATAATAATTTATTGAATGACAATTACACCACGACATGAAGACTATAAGTCGTATGTACGCACGTATGGTAACATGTCATTAAAATGGATGGATAGAATAGTAAATATGGTTGTAAAATATTTATAATAACATCACAGTATATATAAGATACTGGAGTTATTATTTTAGAATGGGAATAACAATGAAATAATATGTTGAAGAAGAATGGAACTTAAAAGAGGGTGGTGAAAACATTACCTCTTCTCTGGGTTCTTCCTTTTGATTTGACCAAAAGGGCCCCTTATGTTGGCTTTCTGATCAAACTAAGGCCTCCAGGATGATTTGAGGGAAGTTTAGAGAGTATTTGGATAGGGGTTGTCTGATCCAAAAGGCTTTGAATGTGTGAATTAGTTAGTAGGGGGAGTTCCCTTTTATAAGAGGGGTGAGGGGCACCTTTGGAAATGCTAGAAATATTATTTTATAATAAATTCCTATTCGGTTTTTAATGGCTAGAAAATGGATTATTTAATAGTTAATGTGGCGATGGGTCGAAAACCTATCATCTAATAGAATTTATATAGGTTTGGATCATTATATTAACCTTATCTTTTAGTTTTTACTCTTAGTTAATTATATTGACACTTACCATGTCACTTTGTATTTTTATATTATATAGTTAATAAATATACTATATACATCCAACCTACCTCCATGTGGTCCATTAATGATACAACTATCATGATATAAGTCTCTTGGCCGAGCCTTATGTTTTTAGGAATTGAATATGAATTAATAATATAATATTTGTTTTAAAAACTCTTTTATCTATATTTTGACACTATTGGGTATATTGTTTTTGATAATTTCATAACAGAATTATTACATCAAAAAAATCTATATAACCAATCGTAATATTTCATATTAACCTATAAAATTAGTTTAATGCATAAAAAGTTTAAAATTACATTTATTTTGATATTTATAATATCAATTATTTTAATATTTCATTAATTAGGTAATTACTACATCATCATTGGGTCATAAATAAATTAAATTATTTAATGCCTAAAAATTATAAATAAAATACCATTATGTAGAAAATATGTTTATATTTATAATTAATATTTACAATGGAACTTATCTTATGTATAATCCAATATTAAAATTGTTTTAGTAAATAAACATTGATTTTATCTCTTTAAATCTTCTTTGAATTATATAATAATAAATGTCCTAATCTAATCCACGGGAACCTAAATGATAATATTTTATTCCTAATGTTGTTTTTCGTCGATATAAACTTTTACAATAGAATTAGGACATGTGTTAGGTAATATTAATATCATTTTTACCCTTAATTGCCCTATTAACTTTTAACCGTGGTAAATAAAATTAAAAAGTTACTATTACCCAAAATTATTTACATCCCATTGAACCACATTTTACTCCATGATATTAACCGTGTCTCTCGAATTTTTGAAATTCAACTCACAAAAGCGGTAAAATTATTTTTTATGTGAATTTCAAAATTCTCCAAGGAGGTGGGTAAAAGACGGTGAAAAGTTCAATAAACATTTTAAATATCTAAAATTATTCTAAACTAACTCTAATGAATTACATTAAACATATATGGGTATTATGTATCTATTTTGACCTTAATTAAATTTAAATAAAATAAATAATTATTATAAAAATTCAGGTTTAAACTATAACTCAATGTTTTTTCACTATTCATCAAAAATTGAAAGTTTTCAGAAAAATACCAAAATTTCACCATAGGCTAATATCGATATTAAAAATCTAAATATGAAGTCCATTTTGAATGATAAAACTTATAAAATTTAAAAAAGTGGGTATTACTATTCATAACATCTAGTTTGATTGGTTGTGGTTTGTGTGTTAGAACTCAAAGATGTGTACAACACAAGATACTGTATTATTCAAAAGAAAGAGTACCGTGGAAGCATGGGGTGTTACATGAATTAAGAAGGTTCCTAATTAATGATCCACTATAAATTTCCCAAGTTGTTACTTACCCTCCCCCTCTTCTATTTATATAGATCAGGGGGAGAGCTGTCGGCATTGCATCACCAAGAAATGAAGTACTGAAGGAGTGTCGAGATGCCAAACCCTTGGAGGATAGAGCTGGTTCTTCTGAGCAGTGACAAGCGACAAAAAATCCTTGAACCAATGGACAACGTGCAAGCAGAGTCCTAAAAGCCTGTGGTGGGAATGAAGATCACTTATCCACCTTCATGTGAGGATGTTCTCCCATGGGTTTACGATGTAGGGATTTTTAATATTTTTTATTTTAAGTGAATTTATTGAATCCTATAACCTCCATCATGTTACGAGATAACACAGAGGGCACGAGCTTAATGAACCCTGCTCGGACCCTCTGCCGCTTTGTTACACCATTTCATTCTTCACAGAATTTCACAAGCATGAAGAAACTGACTAAATACGATGAAGTAATGCATTGATACACACTACAAGAGGAGGCCACGACATAATGTTGTGGAGGTCATCAGAATGGTCAGCAACGGCTGGTCGCGGAGGAGGTGTGGTGCGCAGTCGCGCGATGCCAATGAACTAGGGTTTGTGAGAAGTTAGTCGCAGCGATCAGAGCAAGTGGTTGACACATCACTCGATTGTGGATTGATAGGCGGCATGACCAGCATGCCTCCAAAGAGCGGGGAGATTCCACGACCAATGCCCTATAAACGAGAAGAAGTCATGGATAAAGAAGGTGCAGAGGTCGAAACTATGCCTCCGCCCGGTTCTCCAGCAACCTTGCAGCACCCAAGTGGCACCACCACTTCACAAACCAAATGCCCCCAATGTTGTTTGGTAGTTTGTGAGACCGAGGGTCATACCCCCCCCCTCTCACTAGCATGAGAGCACAGTTACCAGGCCTCCATTCACGGGGTGCCCCATTTATGGGTCGGGACAGCCTTTTTCACAACCCCCCTTGCAGGATGGGCTGGACCGCGACCCAGTGGGTCGAGCTCGCCATGGCCCCTCCCAGACTAGGTCGGTCCAGGTTGGTATAACTAGATTGGACCAGAATCAAGCCCCACCGGGCCCAAAAAAAATGAAATGACCATATCATGAGAACTGAAAGTCTGTTTGACGAACCGTCTATTGCGTCGGAATCCATATATAGAGAAGTTCCTATTGGAATACTCCTATTGTTTTTAATATATTTGGAATAATACTGGGATAGATCGAACATAGATCCAACTAGGCCCCTAGAACTAAAACAATTATAGCTCAAAGATCGTGCATTCGATTGACACACTGTCTGTTGTGTTGAAACCCTTATGACATTGTTGTCATTTGGGTTACACCTTTGTGATGTTTTGTGGTAGTAAAGGTATGCCCAATATCTCTATGTGTAGATACAAAAAAACTGGAGCGCACTAGGTGTCAGGAATCCAATGACTGGAAATGAGGATGAGGTTGGAGATAGATCATATGGGGGATAGTACCGAGTGATCCACTACAGGCAAGCATTAATCCTCTGTTTGTTATATTCTGTGTGGTTCAAAGCTCAGTGATATTTTGTGGGTCAGAACATACCGGTCTTGTTTTGGCTAGTTTTTAGTGCCAGTCTCTAGCACCTAGCCTATGGAAGGCGGGTTTGGGGTAGTCACGACATGGCCCCCAGGGGATGGGTCATGATAGAGTGGTATCAGAGAAGTTAGTTCTACCAAATAACTAGGACTCTGATCTTGTCAATGCAGCAGTAGAGTTAAGTGATATGGTTGTAGCTTTCTGTTCAGGGATTCCCGTGGCGGTGCAGTGGATGATGTGTCCATACACCAGGACCATAAATTCTGATTTCTAACTCAGTACACAGAATCACTAATTATGTGTGTTTTTGAAGAGTTTTTCTCTTGATTTCTTTGAGTCATCTCAACAGGTATAAATTATTTGTGGTCTCACACTTTATTATTTGAGGATGTCACCATGTTGACATCAATCATGGATTCTTGAGAGAGGACACGTTGAAGGTCCACCAATGGTGCAGGTCCCCCTTACAACGTTAGTACCTTTTGGTAGTATACCAGCAAGACCACTACCCATTGGGAAGCCATTTCCACCAACCCCACTAGCAAAGGGTGAATTCCGACTAAGTGTATTTCACGAGTTTCAGCTGCAGAGGCCTACGATGTCCTGATGTGAGATGGACCTGCAGGCGGCTGAGAACTAGCAGGAGGATATAGTCATAGTTTGCTGATTGGTTTGGACACCAGATGACCCTATGGTGATCCTAGCAGCCAGTCTCTTCCAAGAATAAGCAGGGATATCATGGAACATGTTTCTCTAGATACACGTTGAGGTGCCCCCCATCTATGTGGATTATGAGAACCTTTCCATGGAAGTGTTCATCGCATTGAATCTACTGTTAATGTGTATACAGGAGCTGTTGCACTTACAGTAGGGCAGCATGATTGTGGCCCCTTACCTTTTGAGGTTCACTGATATCTTCTGCTTCTCCAACAACATGGAGTGATATCCTTTCATTAGGGTGTCGACCATTGAGCATGGTATCTGATGAGAGATCAGATCATCGATGATATCGCCCAACATTGTGGCATTGGCTGGGGTGTTAGAGTGAGAACTTATGGTGGAGACATTCCTTGCTGATCATGCACCAATAGCGAGAGACTCCACCAGACATCAAGAACTTAAGACATCTGCATTAGGTGATAGGCAGATGATGTAGGGGATCAATCAGGATATATCTTCTGTTGGATGACCTTAGGATACAAGTTCAGTGGTGTGGGACTCATGGGACAAAGGAGGATAGTTGAGGTGAAGGTAGTGCAACACGTGCGGCAAGTAGAGTCACATGGATCATGACTGCCCAACCCACCATATAAAAAACTAGTAGAAGCTCGAGGGATCGTCGAGGTAGAGGCACATATTCAATCGAGGAGGTCTGCATATAGCAGGAGGACGTTGCAGAGGACTACTCTATGTAGAAAGCGGTGGGCAGTGATTCAATGTTCTACCACACCACCTCCTGGTGGTCCATGCCTATCATAGGGGGTGGTTAGATAGGGATGAGCTCAGCTCCATGAATATGAGTCCTATGATGATGAAACTCTAGAGATGATCTGAGGTATGATATATGTCTACACCACCTTAGCAACAATACATGTAGACACGGGTGTCAATCAGTCATTTATTGCAATGAACCTCATTCGGATCTCTGAGATTCTGGTGGAGAGGCCGGCTCGACCCTTATGGCTAATGACTCATACATGAGATGATTTTATGATTACATAGTGGTTATGGAAGTGTGATCATACTCTAGGAGGTGATATCTTAGGCTGGGATCTTCTAGTAGCAGTGTTGAGGCCTTACGGCGTCATCCTTGGCGTGGATTGGTTATCCTCATTCCATGTATAGATTGACTATATTTAGCTCAATGTGCGGTGTGTTCACGCAGACAGGAGCATGTGTTTCTTCAATGGTGAGAAGGGAACCATTGTAGCACAAGATGTACATACCCAGAGGAGGGTATAGCTGATTAGAAATTAGTTGGATAGCCTAACCCTTGATGTAGTAGATGTTGAGAATCTGAACTATCATGGAGTGGTGGACCAGTATGGTGATGTCTTTCCTGATGATGTTCCAGTACTACCTCTATGCATGGAGGTAGACTTTTACATCGACATATACCCCATGAAAGTACCAATATATACACCATCATATAGGATGTCTCCTATGGAGATTTTTAATATTTGGGTACAGTTGGAGGACATACAGAGAAATGGTTTCATATAGTCCAACATTTCTCCAGGGGAAGGATCGATTTTGTTCACCATGAAGGTAGATGAGAGTTTGAGGCTCTATGTGGATTATCTAAACCTGAACAAACTTCTTTGGAAGTAAAAATATCCCCATTCGAGTATTTAGGATCATTTCAATTATCTTAAGGGAGCTCATTGGTTTTCTTAAATAGTCCTCAGATTATGTTATCATCAACTTAGGTTACAAGATGAGGATGTGCAGAAGACATCCTTCAGTTGTTGGTATGGCCACAATGAGTTCTTGGTTACACATTTCCACATTACCAATACCCCATTAGTGATTATTGGGACTCATGAACATGATCGTTCAACCAAACATTGATCTCTTTGTGGTGGTGTTCATTGATGACATCTTCATATAAATAATAATGGAAGAAGATCATGCCTATTATCTACATATGTTTTTGGATACACTCTAAGAGCACCATCATTATGGTAATCTCATGAAGTTCCAATTCTGGATACAAGGGGTTCAATTCTTGGGACACGTTATCTAAGAGGTTGGCGTCGTGGTGAATCTAGTGAAGATATAGGATGTGATTTCTTGGGATCCACAGACGAGTGTGACTAAGGTGTAGAGTTTCCTAGGGATGGGTGGATACTACAGGAGGTTCTTGCCTAACTTTTATGATGTTTTGGAACCCTTTTCAGCATTTAAAAAGAATGGAAATCTCTTCATATGGATGGAGAGATATCAATATAGTTTCTAGAAGCTGAGAAAGTGATTGAAATGTGCCCCCATATTGAGGCAACCAGAAGAGGTTGTAGGGTATGTAGTCTACTGTGATGCATCACGGACCGGACTTTGGTGTGTCACGAGGCAGGAGTGAGTAGTGATCGACTATGGCTCACAGCATATGGGGCACCCTGATCATGACAACACTACCCATGACATGGAGTTAGAAGAAGTGGTCTTCACCTTGAATGTGTGGTGTCATTACTTGATGGGATAATGTTTTATAGTCCACTCTGACCACAAGAGTCTTATGTATTTCTTCTCTCAGAAGGACCTGATCCTAAGACAATGGTGATGTCTAGAGTTGATATAGGAGTTTGACTTTGAGATAGTTTATATTCATGGGAAGGGGAACATGGTATTAGATTCACATAGTAGGAGGTCTGGTCTATAGTTTCTATGTGAGGAGACATAGCTGCTAGCTGCATTGTCGATATCCTGCATAGATAGAGATGGAGCAGCTTACCTCGAGTCTATGATAGTAATTCCTCCACTCCATCAGTGATTCATGGATGTGCAGCTTGGGGACCTGGATTGTAAGACTCGATGGGCTCAGATATCCTTAGGACATGCACTAGATGGATTTTCAAAAGGTGGGGATAAAATCATCATCTTCTAAGGATGTACCTTGTTACCAGTGTTGCTATGGGAGGAGGTGTTTTGAGAGTTCCATACGCCTCCTCTGGTGGTAAATCCTAGTGTGGAGAAGTTGTTCTAAGAGTTCCATCATCAGCATTGATGTCTAGGGATTAAGAATTCAGTAGTGTAATTTCATTCCTAATGGCTCACTTGTCATCAATTAAAGGTCGATCATCATTTACCAATAGACGTAGCACATCTACTAGAGGTGCTGAAGTGGATGTGGGATGGGATCATGATGAACATTGTGAAATGGCTTCAGCTTACGTCTAGATAAAATGATTCCATCTGGGTGATCGTTGACAGACTCACCAAGTTGGCCTAATTACTACCTACCTGAGAGCATAGATCAGTAGAGAATATGGGACCCCTTTACATATATAAGATTGTATGAATTCATGGGGTTACCATGAATATATTTTCTGAAGATGACACAAATTTTACATCACTATTTTGGAAGGGATTACATGAGGTTTTTGGGACACAATTATGTTTGTGAACCGCCTTTCATTCTCCGATGGATGGTCAGATGGAGATGACCATTCAGAGGCTAGAAGACATGTTTCGTGCATGCGTCCCAGATTTTGGATGTAGCTATGAGGATCACTATATTTTGGTGGAGTTTGCGTACAACAATAGTTATCACTCTAACATCAATATGGAAACCATCGAGTCCCTATACGGTCATCTTTGTCGATCACCTCTATGATGGACAGACCTAGGGGTGTCACCACTTATGAGACCAGAGTTTTTACAAGCTATCACTAAGAAGGATCAGCTCATCCAGGACAAAAAAAGACTGCATAGATCAAGCATAAGTCTTATGCTGACAAAATACAACAAAATATAGAGTTCCAAGTGGTGGACCAAATATTCATGCGGGTCTCTCCTCGATGGGGAATACGAATATTTGTCCATGGTGACAAGTTATCACTGAGGTTTATCAGTCTTTTTATGATACATTGGAGGATTGGTGAGTTAGGATACCACTTTCCACTTCCACCGCAGTTGGAAAGAGTTCACAATGTATTCCACATATCCTAGATGAGGAGATAGTGGAATTATCCACATAACTTCATCTACCACAGTGAGATGGACTTTGATGATGGGGCGGCGTTTTCGGAGGTTCGAGTAGAGATTGAGGATTGAGAGGAGTAGGTCCTTAGTGGGCGGTCGATACCTCTGGTGTTCATTTTCATGCACCATGGGAACCTCCATGAGAGCATATTGGACGGAGAGGCTCACATTCATGCTCAATACTCACATTTGTTCCCTTAGTCTATGTTTTGTCTTTCAGGGAAAAAATCCTTATGGTGGGGAGAATGTAAAGACCTAGATTTTAAATTTAATTTTTTTATAAATTATATTGAATTATTAAGTGTATGAAAAAAGGTGGCGCGTGATTCTAAGGCGCAGTGTTCCTATAATGAATTTATGAACATTTTAAGGTACATTCAGTAATCAGACACATGCCATTTTTAATAATTTAATCCCTTGCATGGATTAAAAATTTAAAGGCACCATTGAATCCATAGGGCCACGATTCACCTAAGGGAGAAATTACATTGAATTTATTAGGTTAGAAGAAAAGGTTATGTTCAATGACTTTTTAAAATAAATAAATAAAATAACTTTTTATTTTATTTGTCTCTAACATATCCTCCAAAGGATAAGCTATCATGGGACCAGTGACGGGTCAAGCCAATATATTTCTTGACATGTCAATCTTATGTAATGTCATCATTGGGGAATTAAGAAGGTTCCTAATTTATATATCCCCATTAACTCCCCATTTCGTTACATACCCTCCCCATCTCTTATTTATATAGAAATTGGGGAGAGGATTCAGCATAGCTTCCCCAAGCAATAGATTTTTGTAAGATTGCTAAGATGCCAAAAATTATGAGGATGGAGCCGGTTTTGGTGAGTGGTGACAAGAGACACTGAAACCCAGAACCAATGGATGATGTGATAGTTCCATCATTGGAAACCTGTGGCGGGAATGAATTTAACAGATCCACCATCAATAGCGGATGTTCTCCAATGAGTTTATGAGGTATAAATTTGATTATTGATTAATTCATGTGAATTTATTGAACAATTTATCCACTCTAATGTTATGAGTTAACGCGGAGGGTGTGGGACTAACAAACCTAGCCCAGAACCTATGCTACATTTCTACACACTTGTCTTCTCCGTGGAATAACGCCAGTGGGATGACACCGACCAGATATGAAGAAGTTGTACACCAACACACGCTTCAAGAGGTGGACATGGCACAATTTCGTAGTAGTCATAGAAATAGGTGGCACATGTTTTCCATAGAGAAGGTGTGTCATGATGTCGCGTGCTGTTTGGGAGCATGGGGCCACGACTAGTCAGTCGCAACGATCAGAGGAGTCGGCCGACACTTCGGCCTACCGCAGAAGGAGAGGTTGCGCGACCAGCACATCACCGGCTAGTAGGGAGACAATGTGACCAGCACACCACTGACATGAAGAATCCATGGTCAAAGCTGCGGTGGAGGAAGAACCTATGCCTCTGACGGGTTTCATGGCGACCAGGCAGAGCACGCATGGCGCCGCTTCTTCACAAACTGAACAACTTCAATGAAGATCAGTAGTTCGGGTGAAGAGGGGTCGCACCCCCCCTCTCCATCTTGGGTGGAAATTGGACAGCCCTCCCCCTTGCAGGTCGTGCTGTACACGGGCCAGGCCGCCATTCACTGGTCGCCCCTCTGTGGGTCGGATCGCCTATGGGATGTCCTTTCTGGCCATCATTTGTGGGTTGGGCCGCCCTTATCGGCCACCTTTTTTGTCCACACCCTTCTGATCCATGCCGGTCCTCGGCCCAGTGGTCCGAGCTCAAAGTGGCCCAGCCCAGAACGGGTTGGGCCAAGTCGGTCGGACCAGACCGGACATCGGCCCCACCGGTCCTAGAAAAAATTAAAGGGCCATATCGTGAGAACCAGATGTCCTTTTGATGAACTATTTTTGGCATTGGGATCCTTGTAACATGATGGTCATTTTGGTATACTCCCCATGTGTTTTCTGGAAACTGGTGTATGGACGGGTTGGATCGAACCTGATTCCAACTAGGCCCCTGGTACTAAAATTCTTATAACACAGAGATAGAGCATCCTATTGACGTACCATAGGTCACATTGGAACACTTAAAACATAGAGGTCCTTTGTGTAACACCTTTTTGGAATTTTTTTTACAATATAAATTTTACCGATATCTTAATGGGGTAGATACTATAGAACTAAAACACTACGGGAGTGAGAAATCTAGTGGATATCAGTGAGGTGGAGGTTGGAGACAGATCATACAAAGGTTAGTTCTGAGCTATCATCTGTTGGTCAACACCTATCTTGTGTAGGTCTGATCCTATGTGGGTCAGCGCTAGACGATCCTATCTGGGTCAGTGAATAACGATCAAGTGTGGGTCAGTGCTCAGTGATCCTATGTGGATTAGTGCATACTGATCCTACATAGGCCAGTTCTTGTGTGTCTTAGTGCTCCTCGATCATGTGTGGGTTAAAGCATACAGATCATATGTGGGTCAATGAGGGTTAGTTTCTTATCGATCCAGGGTAGATCAGATACTTTTTGGGTCATTTATGTGGTTAGTACCTATTGTTCCGTTATGGGTTAGACTTCGTATAGTCAGTAGTATTGCCTTTTGATAGAATACATTGATCATGCTTCATGACTAATCATTGTATTTCTATAATTCAATGAAATCCTGGTTTGAACAGAGACACTATTTGATCTATGTCTCATTCATTGTGCGTGGTAATTGAGATCATGCTTTGTGGTTTTGCATTGTGGAATTCTGAGAGACCATTGGGGGTCTCGAGGTCCCTAGTGAGTATTGTTATACTCACCCCTACATGGGATTCTCCCACACTTTGTCATGTCTTGTGCAGACGATGAGCTGTTGGGCTAAGGTTTGAGGGTGTCAGGACTAGGCGGCACACGGAGTAGACATGAGGAAATGGAGTGCTAATGAGGTGATCTGTAGAAACCCATTAGGTAGGATCCTCAGAGGATGACCCAAAATAAATGTTCCCATTTTTAGATGTATTATAAGTTTCATTTGTACTTGTACCGTTCAGGTGGGCCTGTATTCCTACCCCATTACATTCACCTCACATTTACTACAGCGGTTTATTTCATGGTTGCTTCTTATTGAATTCTATTCTATGTGTTTGTATAGGTTTAAATTCAATGCCTTCCCATTATAGGAATACTCCTTCCTGGTGATAGTCTATAGCACCTAGCCTATGGAAGGTTGGTTTTTAGGTAGTTACGGCCTGGCCCCCAGGGGATAGATCTTGGCATCATTGACTCTTATTCTCTAAATTCATCATACAAATCATCTCAACCACTAACTAGAGTAGTCAATACTAAGTGCCTTGTAAATCTCTCAACCTCATGTCCAAAATAAGAGATGAGGGTACATGAAATATATTATTTAATTTCACTTCAATATAATTAATTCATACAAAAATGTATAATACAGGTGAACAGTACCCCAAATGATGTATTCCACACCTAGTGTAACTAACACTAATGAATGAATCTGACAATAACGTTCTCCATTACCAATCTGTTACTAATGAGCCACCTCCCCAGCTGTACATTGCTCTATTTGGATGAGGGGAATCATGAGGGTGTCTTCTAACTTCCCTACCTATTCTATTCTCTTCCTCAACTGTATCACCCTACTATTGTGGCATTATCTAAAACCAACTCGATGGAGGATCATTATGTACAACATTAGGAACATGCTGATTTCATTAAAACGCTAGGCACACTCTCCACTAGTAACCTTATACTCTAAAATAAAATCATTTGTATCTAATTAGGAATAATAATAAGATATGGTACCTATGGGGATACATTATAATTGGTGCAAGGACCTATTGTCTGCTAACCACTAACACTATTATTTTGAAAAATTGGAACAACATGTTGTATCCTTAGTTCATGAGGTACTCATACAAATCCCATCTGATGACTATGATGTTATGGCTAGTCCCGACTTAATAACAACTTCGATGAATCATGAAATACATAATTTAATAGGCTACATACATTCAATGATTCATGCATCAACTCACATGGGTCCCTATCGACTCGTGTATTAGTTGGTATCTTGTGCTTACATCACTGACTAAACATAGATGACATTGTTTCCCTACAAACCCCTGAAACTTCACATGTACCTAACTACAAAATACATCATATTTCTCAACACAAACCTATTATCCTACTATTACATGACTCCCTCTCCACAATGATAATGATACGAGGGGTTAAAATTTGTTACAACTTGATTCCCTCCATCAGTTGACCCTGGTATGGAGTCTAACACCAATGGTATAGAAAACATTCATATGGTAGGCATTACTCTATATTAGAAACATACCTTTTTAATAGATGAGGATGATACACCAAATAACACGTCGTCAAACAGACTAAAACACACACACAAAAAACAAATGTATATGAAAACTCATGCAGAAACATAAAATTCCATATATTACTAATCATTAAAAATTAAAACTACAAGTACATAAATTGTTAAACAAGGTAGTGGCCATGAATCCTAAATACCTCTTGTTAAACCTTTAGCTATTAGGATATTTCTTGGTCACCAACTTACCCAAGTTGACCTAGAAAATAGTTCATATATATAACATGAGTGTAAAATTATACACATTATGGACCTCCCTAGACCCTCATGCAAAAAGATAATGAAATCATACTAAAGATCAGTGAACAATAGTAAAACTAACTTATCAATTAAATTGGTATACAATTTCCCCAATTTCCGCATGGAATTATATGACCATTTATCATATAGAAAAGATAATAATTTATTAAAATAAAACATTAATTATACCCCACTCTACTCAAACTCCAAACATCAGGAGCATCTCTCTATAAAAAACTATCTTGATGAACCCTAGGAAAGGGTTCACAATATTCACTTCGTACATCACATAACCACTCCAACCATTATAACATATCAAAACATTGAAAACAAGTAGTTTATTGGTGTCCAAATATCATATAGGTTAAATATAATACAATCAATGTTGTTATTTAATCCATTACAACCAATACACTATGAAAGTGCTTCAATCAATCATATCATGTACATGAAATATCACTTATAATACTTTGTGATCTATATATAGAAATACATTAGTGTAAAATAACCATAATACATTATATCCATGTATAATCATTTTAAGGAAAATTGTATGACATTTATACTAATATAAGTTATAACTAAAATAAGAGAGCTGTTATATAGGAGTAATTCTAGCAATAATCCTCGCGCATGGTTTTGGGGGAAAACAATACAGAGTCCCCTGAGTTTCAATATCCATAATCTACATTGTAATTGAATCTTAGATAATCAAATAATATTCATGGTATAATATATCTCACAACCATACTCTGGGCATAACCTAGTCCTAGACTCTAATGCAGCTTATTTCCTGTGGACTCTCGACCATAATATCAATTTCTATATATCATATAAGAATATAAACATATAATAGAGATACAAAAAATTAATTCATGACATTATATAATTTTTTTCAATTAATTAATTCAATTTAAAAAAATTTAAAATTAAAATTAAATCGCATTAAATTAAATTACATTATATTTATCATTACTGAAAATTCCTTGGCCTCTAAGCATAGTCTAATCAAATTTCATGTTTTATTAAGATCAAAATATTTTTATCTAATTTATTTCCATTATCAACAAACCCCATTGGTTTAAAATTTATTAATTTATTATTATCATAATTCTAGAAACTAGTTTATTTAGGGAGAATAGAATAAGATACCACGAAATAGAAACATGAAATGATAAATCTACTGCCACCTGAAATGCTGTGGAATGCAATTCAACCAGAATAATAATGTAACCATCACACATTAAATATATTAACTTGAAAGAATATCATATCTCATCCTTTCATCACCATGAATTCCCTGTTTTAAAAATTCCAACACCATTTGTTTTATCTCTAATTAGCACATGTAAATAGAGATTCTTCTCACCATCATTTATGTTATTTGTTTCCATATCATATGGGAATACCTAGAAATATATATCACCACATGCTTTTTAGGATTAACCATACCAAATTAATATCATGTCTAATCCTTCCAACCCTATAACACAACAACCATACCATGCTCATCCATTCAAGGCTCATATCCAAATAACAACATAAAGATGAAATAAAAAACATGTAATCAATTAGAAGACTCACCCCTCAATGTTTGGAATTTATCCATCTCCTGAAAATTTTCCCACCGGGCTCCATAACATGGAACTATAAATTCTCATGAAAATTGAAAAATGATCCCCAAAAAATTATTTATCTTGTATCTTTTTCTTATTCCATCATGAAATAACCTATTTATTTATTAAAATGTTAAAACTACAAAATCCAATGACATAAAGCAATATCAGGATATTAAATTTAATTAATCCATTTATTAAACATACATCCAAGAATATGTTCTTGGTTAAATATAAAAAGGAATAAAAAATAATCATCTAGAATTTAATTAATTTTTCAACATGAATTAACATGCATCACAATATTTAGCAGTTCAATTATTAATATATATGATAATTTTCAAATAAAGATTATCATTCCATCTATTTGATTCTAATAACATTACATCAATAACACAATATTAATCATTCCTCATTTATTCTCTAATACAAATGGCAATAAGTTAATTTTTAAATTCTGTCATTTACCAATTTTTCAGTAATAACTACTTGCGAAAAAAACATAGGACATAGATATCACACTATCTATGTGACAATTTTTTTTTCAATGTAATTTCTTCCATAATTTAGTAATTTCAAATAGTATAAATCACATAATATCACTTAGAGACCATGATAAATAATTTATAAATAAATAAATAATTAAATAATAAGTATTTTTGAAGTTAAGGAGAAAATGATGATGAAATAGTAATATGATTGTAGGAATAGTAATATTACTCATATTTTTAGTAAACCAGACAAATGAATAGTAACCATACCCATGGGAGTATAAATAGAATTTACAAAACTTATTAACAAAATAATGATATAATTATATCATATTCTTAAAAAATAAATTTTATAGAAATTATTAATTTGTTCCTATTTTTATAAATCATAAATATTTAATTAAAAATTAATGACTTATTATATAATTTAAAAGAAAAATTATTTTAAAAAATTTGATTATTAAGTAAATATTTTTATATCATATTATTTTATTATATTTTTATGAGACCATATGTGATTTTCTTATGAGTTATAAAATTTGTTTAACTTTTTAATTTAGCAATTTTTGAGTAATTGTTGATTTTAATTAAAAATTAAATTACCCATATATAAAAAATTATTTTCATCAAATGTAGTAAATTTTATAATTCTACACATTGAAAAATGGTTATGGTGATTATTTGTTATTTTTCTAATATAAAATAATTTATTAAGAATAATTGTAAATGGTAATTTTCAATAAAAACTAAACACATGAATTATGGTGTAATATATGATATAAGGATAATGTAATCCCATAATATAAATCCCTCCATAAATATTTTAATATATTTAGTTACAAGTCTATGAATATTCATATTCATGAACTAAAATACTTATCTAATCAATATATTAATGAGATAACACCCCTTTCCTCCACTTTAAGTGCCACAACTCACCCCAACATCTCCTCACACGTATCAGGATTTGAAGATTGCCTAAATTTTCCCCAATTCATATTTCAATAAACTTCTACATTTCCATAAGCGATTAGTATCATTAATGGACCATGCCTTGGTGCCTTGAAGTGGATATGTGGAGGAGGATAGAAGATGTAAATATTTTATCTTTTTTTAAATTTCCTTTCAATTTCAATTTATATTAGTATTCTATCATCACCTAAAATAATCCCAATAAATTTATAACGTCCATAGATTAAATATAATATAATTATATAATATTAATTAAATATCTTACAGGAAAATAATCGAACAATTTTTTATTAAAAATGAAATCGCCAGAAGTGATTTGTCAATTTACTATCATTGTGGGTGACGATATTTTGTTTTTCATAAACAACATTAAGTCTAATAATAATTCCATTAAATAGTTTAAAATATATTGTAAAGAATAATTTATAACCCTTTTTTATGTTCTATTGGTTAATTATACTCATAATATTAAATGATAAAACCAAACGACTTCATTGAGATTGAAAAACCTCCAAAATTAATCTAAAACTATCATTGTTAACATTTATCTAATTAATAATCCACATGGTATATAAAAAATCATTTTTAAGTTCATTTATGCCTATGGAGTATCATTAATAACATATTATAATAATTATGGATTTTCACCCTCATTTTAAATGAATGTCAATTCATTTATATAATTGAATTGATAATGAAAACAATGACTATTAGAACTCCCAAATTACAAAATTAGACACTATATCTCACCAAATACTCTATAAAATAATATAATAAAACCATAATGAATCATATTTATGTATAATATATTCTTTTACTTTTAATTAATTATTCTATTTTGATTATATATGTTATAAATGTGAAGTAATATTTTAGACAAAACATAATGGGATTTCTTAATCACCATTATCTTTCATTGGGTTTTCCATGCTAGAACACATATCATTATGGTCATTCCATAAAAATAATTTATTCATAATTATATTTAATTTTATGTGATATAAATTTTTGTCAACCTGAGTTTATGAGAAACAAATATTTTTAAAAGAATTCATGTTCTAATCACACCTTCTACTTTTAATGATTGGATCATTCACTAAAGGTAGAAGATTTTAATATCAATATTTTTATTCCATCATTCCTAATGGAACACGATTTTTATGAATTTATACATATTAAATGAATCTAATTCTATTACTTAGATTACTATTTGATCAATATTGTTATCAGTTTTATGTTTCATTCATGATAATGTAAATGTTGTGGTGTAATGGGTGAACCAGATAGTATATATTAAAATGTAAATGTTATGATGTTATTGGAAACCCTAGAAAGATATATCACTCCAATTATTTGGGTAACATAAATATCATAATGAGTTAATGTGAAATATGCAGGAAAATGAAACTACAATTTTACAATACTATGTGTGATATTTGACCATTAAGACATGATGTTAAATTTATATGAATTTAAACATTTGATGTCTTTTCTTAATTCACACTATCATAATTAAGATCGTATGCATGTGTTATGATTATAATGATTAAGATCAAACCATGTTATATTGTTTCATCTTTTTATATATCCTCTTACTAGGCATTAACTCACCCTTTTTTTATGTATATTCTAAGGTGACTACTTTTACTAAGGGGAATTCTGGGGAAATTAACAACCTATAGAATAAGTAATTAAATAAATTTTTTACTTTTTAAATGTTATGTATTAACAAAATTTTTTGAATATAGAAACCATTGGATCATTAATGTGTAATTATTTTAGGTTTATTCATTAAATTTTTTTAAAAATAATATAAGAAAATAAAGGTTTATATATTTGGTTTCATTGGATAGATTAGTTATTTTTGATATTATGATTAGAGAAACATAGTGAAATACCTTAGTATGAAACTATATATATGTATTCACTCAACAAGATTTTTTGTTCAAAATTTAAAATATATGGATCCCGTAAGATATTTGTAAACCATAAATTCACAAATGATTATAATATTTTTTCAAGATTTGTGGAGTTTTGATTTGTTTAACCCTTTTATATTTTATTATAAGGAGGGATTCTGGAGAAATAAAGGCATAAACCTGTGTGAGGGAGAATTCAGTGATTGCCCAAATGACATCACTAATTCTTTGGGAGGTAGAGTTCAAATGTTCCTGGTGATTCTTAGATAACCCTCTTTGTTCATGACCAATAACATAAATAACGTGGAAGTTCATCCTTCAAAAAAGATGGAGAAACTGTATATTAACTATTTTATAAATAAATGAACACCAATGTTTTGTGGATATTCTAATCAATTAGTTGTAGAATAGTGGGTCAACATGATGAAGATGATCATTTATGTGCTTCCCTATTCTAGAATGGAGAAGGCGACTCTATCTTTTTATCAAATATATTGAGTGTTCAACCAATGGGGGTTGATGAATAATAATAAAAAGATGAAGGGTGAATTTAAGTTATATGGTGGGATGATTTTAAAATAATCATTCTTAATTATAATTTTTAGGGAACTAGTCATAAAAATATGGAGATATAATTCATATATCTAAATAAATAGGATAGTGAATCTGTAATGTAAAATGAATAAAACATCACAGGGATTGTAATATACTATTTGGTTTTTGATGTCAATAATTTAGAAAAATTGATAGATTCTTTTGTGGTTTAAAACTGCACCATCAAAAGACTCTAGAAATTTGAGTCATTGGATTTTATGTACAATGTGTTTGATGTGATCTCATAGTGGATATGGAGTTTATAGAATGTTCCAATGGTATTTGATATAATAAATGAATGAATATTTCCATGTTGGAGTATGTAATGAGAATTGTTGAATGAAAATAAAACCACCTACATGTTAAAAATGTGGGAAAAAGCATCATGGAAACATTCTCAAAGGTGTAGGGAAATACTTCTAGTTTTGGAGAGAACTTCACATTATAATTAATTTCAAAAAGACATGATGAATTATGATAATGTGGTGGATAAAGGGAGATCACCACCCATGGTACAATGATACCACTATAGGAAGTGGTGGAAAATATGAATTCTCATTCACTACACCTCATTTTCTCTAGGGAAATCGATGTTATAAACCCCCAATGGAAAAAGAAAATGGATTATTTATGCTCTAAATAATATAGAATTGGATAAAGAGAATAAATTTATACAATTTACACTTCTTATTTTCATAAAAAAGGAAGAATTATTATTTTATTATGGCTCTATGCATACATTTATATGTTGAAAGTATTCATGAAAAATGGAATCAATGCCCTAAATCATTGAAGTAGAAATATATGTACAAACAAATAGTGGTTTGAGGTGGAATTTAATTCTATAATGGGGATAGATTGGATATATTTATATTTAGAACATATACCGTATCGGGAAAAGTAAATTTCATTCCATAATTTCAAGCATCCCATGCTTCAATACAAATGAAAGCATGATAAAAAATACCCTTTTGAAAATCCTTCAACGATGTGGGTATTTATCACAAATGAAGATACATACCTAACCCAAATGGTTGAGTTCAAGGATGTTACCCAAATATGGTAAATTCACATCCGGAGGGAATAAAATGATTTATTTATAAAAGAGTAGCTCAGACATCCCTTGAATCATGAGGTAGATTTCCCAATATAACTCTTACTCAATGTGACTTTTATATCAATTTGTCTCTATACGATGGATCATATCAAACTATAGAAGTTAATGAATCTGTCAGACTATCTAGATAAAGTGTTATACAACATAGTGCATCACCATTGGGTGCGCTAGTGCTCTTTTTAAAATAATAAGGATAGATTA
Organism: Viscum album; assembly: GCA_963277665.1. Lineage (NCBI taxonomy): Eukaryota > Viridiplantae > Streptophyta > Magnoliopsida > Santalales > Viscaceae > Viscum > Viscum album. Next base: position 192,962 of record CAUJRU010000465.1, read on the forward strand.
ATGCATTTTCAGATTGATTAATATGAATCCAACAAGGTCACCATAAATAAAAACTATCCTCTTACCTTGGTGTTTTGTTTGATATTTATTAAGGAGATACGTGATTTTCAAACGAGGATCACCGTTCTAGATATCATCCGCAAAAGGTATATAAGTAATATATTAAAACAACTTACTTTTATAAAAGATACATGAAATATTAGTTTTTTGTTATTTCCTTTTGACTTACTAATTCCCCAATAATCATTATAGATACGGTAAATAGATTCATTTGAAATTTCATCGACATATTTGTGGAACTATTTATCGATGAAATTATTATTTAAATCATCTGAAATGGTGAAAAAAAGAAGTTATATGGATTGTTTTGGAGACATTAAGGAAGGATATGTTGCATTCATTGTTCAAGAAGTGTCCCTTATTGATGCATCAAGTCAAATTATTGGGAAATTTGATCACAAGTGAGAGAATTTATATGGAACCCAATAAAAGAGTATAATGTGGAATGGCCCAGAAAATCTATTTTTAAGAAAATAAAAATCTTCCATGGTATATAAGGGTATAATAAATGTTTTTTAAAAAAAATTTCATGATTGACATTACAGCAAACTATGTTAACTATGAAAGAGGTAAAGCATGTTTGGATGGAATAATGTGAGGAAATGAAAATTTGCTAAATATATAGATTATCACTACTATTGTACTCAGATTACGAAAATGTGGAGATATTTTTCAAATATATAATGATGATTCGAAGAATGGTTTTGTTTGGGTACTCATGAAAAATTATAATGTGATAGCCAATGACTCACGGAAGTTGAAGTTCCACTTATAAAACATCCCGAAGGATAATCTGGAGCTAGCAGATGCGATTCTTTCTTTGAAAGTACTTCTTTAATACCTATATGGTCAAAATTTTGACATATATACTGATAAAAATAACCTAAATTAAATATTCACTCAAAATGTGCTCAACATGTGTTAATGGTTATGGTCAATGGTAATTAATGAAAATTATTTCTCTATTAACAATAATCCTAGCACGGAAAACCATGGTAGATGAAGATCTTTGGAGAACAGAAAAAGATAATCTCTCCATGAGGTGGATTGATAAAGAACCGATCTTCATAGATATTCTAAGGATGGTATTGGAAATAAATATGGTAGGGAATACATCCTTTCTTGCCCAAATAGTTTCCCAAGAATCTATCCAAGAGAAGATTAAGGAGGCACATCCTGAGTTATAAAAGTGGTTGAATGTAGTAAAACAATGAAAGATCCAGGAGTTCTATATTGATGATGATGGTGTGATTCTATTTTAGTACACGTCATTGTGTTCCTTAATCACTCGATAAAAAAGGATCTATTGGAAAATGCACATAGCTCAACATTCTCCATCTATCATTGGGGTACCATGATTTATTATGATCTCAATGAACACTTATGTTGGGAAAACATGGAGAAGGATATTATAGAATATATCTCATTATTTGTGAAAAGACATCAAGTTAAAGTATAGATATCTAATTCCAAAAATAATTGTGCAACCATTGAATATACCCATGTGGAAATCGGGGAATGTGAGTACAGAATTTTTCATGGGTCCCCATAACACATCCAAAGGAATCCATGAAATATGGGTTGATTTGGACTAACACACCACGTCATCCCAAATTAACTCTATTTAGGAAGATTTATTCCTTGAAAGAATTTTTATGATATTTGTGATGGATGTAGTGAGACTCCATGGGGTTCCACTCTAAATTTTCTCTAATCATGGTCCCTAGTTCCCAAAAAAATTATGGATGATTCATATACAATCCATTATAACTAGATTGAATATTATCACAACATATCTCCCCCAAGATGATGACCAATATGAAAAGAAGATTCAAATAGTTGACGATATGCTAAGAAATGTATCTTTACAATTTAATGGTTGATGGGATCAGCATCTATTATTTGTTGACTTACAATTAAATAATATATTTCACTAAAGTATTTAAATGGCTCTATATGTGGATTTTTATGGAATGCATTTTATAACGCTAACTGGTTTGGATATCATTGGTGAAATAATGATTTATGGACTTGATCATGTTCTAGAAATAAAAAAGTTTCAATCTATCCCCAAACATGTGAAATATTGTTAGAGTCATAAAAAGAGATATATTGAAAAAATTTTAAGGGACTTGGAGTATGATGTTGGAGATAAATTTCTCCTTTCAATATCATCATAGAATTTGGTTATGTGGCTTGGAATGAAAGGCATTATAATTCCAAAGTACATTGGACACTTTGAGATCCTTGATTGCATAGGATCTATTTTCTGTTAGCTTCTAATTCCACCGAATATAGCCCATGTTAATGATATTTTCCATGTATCACTCCAGAGGAACTAAATATCATAATCCTCACATGTACTTAACTTATAAGTTGTATAATTAATATATGATAAATCTTATGGGGAGAAAAAAGTAATTATTATTGAATAGTGGGATATGATTCTATGAAAAAGACAACACACCTTGTAAAATTGATTTGGGGGGACAATATTTATGGAGAAGCATCTTGGGAAATGGAAGAGAAAATATTGGATAAGTAACCTATCCTATTTATGCAAAACAAAATTTTGAGGCCGAAATTTTAAACGGGGGGAAGAATGTAATGACCCAAATTTTTATCAAACGAATTTATACCTTCTTGTAGTAATGTCTAATAGTATAATTAAATAAAATAACTTAAATACCATAATATATATTTTATAAATGAATAATTAATGAAATAGAAATTATTTCAATACATTATTAATCCAATACTGATAAAATAGTAAAATGACCTCAGAAATAGTTATATAAAAATTATAAATTGGAAACTAGACAAATGAATAGTAGCAAAACTGATGTAAGTATTAATTAAAAATAGGCATATTATAAAAAAATTATGATACATTTATACCATTTTCTTTGTAAATAAAAGCATTAAAATGTATTAATAAAGTGTTGGAATTTTTAAAAGTAATAAATATTTAATTATAATTTTATGATTAATTAAAAATTTTAAAAGAACAATTATTTTCATAAAATTGATTTATAAATTAATATTTTGATTCAAATTTTTTTACTATAATTTTATGATGCCATATGTAAATATTTTATGTGTTGTATAATTTGTTCTAATTTTAAAACAAGTATTTTAGAAGTAAATGATAATTTTGATTAAAAATAAAATTACTCATATATAGAATAATATTTAAATAAAATGGAGTTATTTTATTTATTTTAAAAGTTGAAAAAATTTTAGGTTTAATATTTTATATTATTCTAAAATACATGAATTATTGATTAATTATAATTTACAATAATTTAAAATAATAGATAAAAACATGAATTCTCGAGTCATAGAAGATGTACAGTTGTTGTAAGACCAACATCCAAAACACCGTTCAATATTCTTATATGTTTTAAAACAAGGATCAACCTATTCATAGTATTGATCAAAAATAATAAACAAACCAACATAATAATGAGATAATACCCCTCTCCTCTACTATAATTTCCATCCCTCAACACCTCTTCATCTCACACCTCTAATGTATTGATACATAGCTCAATTATACCTAATAATCATCCCTAGCCCTTCCTCCATATATAGGATATCATTGTATCATCAAAATACCAATCCTATGTTCTTTGAGGAGGTTCTCAAGAGGATAATTGTAGAGGAAAGCTTCTTTATTTTTCACTTATTTTTCATTCAATTTCAATTTATTTTCATATTCTCTCCTTATCTCCCTTCATACAAATGGCCTGATAACTCCCATACAATACATATACTTTTATAATATCATATTAATGTAATATAAACAATAAAACACCTCCCTCTCTATTATCATAAAAATGAACTCATCTCCCTTAATATATCAATTTACCGACATTGTTAGCAATGCGCCTTCATTTTTCTTAAACACCTTCTAGGCTGTTAATAAGAACATAAGTTTTTTTTTAATTTATAAATTTTATTTTATAAAGTTTTTATGTCATGTAAATAACTTGTAACAATAATACTATATGATAAAACTAAATGAGTTTGTTTTGATCCAAAAAACACCAAAAATTAACCTAAAGGATCATCATTTAGTTGTATCTAATGAACCATTATAATGGTACATTACTAAATAAATTTTAAGATAATTTAAGCATATGTTGTATCATTAATATCATATAATAACAATTTTATATGTTAATCCTAATTTTAATCGAATTTCCATTCAGGTATACAAACAAACCAATCATGAATAATATGGAAATGAACAGTCCCGAACAATAATTTTAAACTCTATAAGTCCTCTAAAGGTCTACAAAAGAAATTAATAAAACTATAATTAATGATTTTAATGTACAAATAGTTATATATTTGTAAAATAATGAATCTATTATGAAAAAAATTATATTCTATTTAATGAATTATTTAGACAAAAGGTATGGGGTTTTCTTTAAGATAACCCCATTTCATTGGGTATTCTTTCTTAAACCCCAATTTAGAATGGTATTACCTCCTAAATAATTCCATCATTATTATAATACCTTTTCTGGGATATACATGTTTTCCAATATTTCTTATAAAAAACACACTATTTTACAAAATAAAACTTCTTTCAAACACACCTTAGAATTCTCAATATTAATTCCTTCATTTAGGGTTACAGATTGTTATATCATGATTTTTAATTCGTCTTATATTTTGGAAACCAAATTTAATGAATTAATTATTTTGAAATGAACCCCATTCCATTCCGTGGGTAACGATATGTCCATTATGGATATATGTTCTATGGAGAATTCATGATAATGTAAATGGTGTGATGTGATAGGTGCACCGGGAATTATATAGTGCAATGTATACGTTATGAAGCGAAGGGGGTGCCCCAAATATTATAGTGATACAATTTATTTGGTAATGTTAATATCCTCATGAGATAATGGGAAATATGTGTGAACATAATTCTATAAATTTTTACAACTATGTGTCCTAGTTGGCTTGATAGGTACAATGTTTTAATTTTATTGATTTCCACATTCCAAGTCATTTCTTAATTCTTCTTCTCCTGATTATGAATTGATTCATATGTTATGATGATATTGATTATTATTATCCCATGTTATATTGTTTCATGTTTTTATGTATCCGATTTCCAGGCATTGACATCACCCCTTTTTTATTTATATACTAAGGTGAATAATTTTACTAATGGGAATTCAAGGGAGAATAAAAATTTTGAGACTAAGAAATTAACAAACATATGTTTTATATTTTAAATTTTGTTTCTGGGATTATTTTCCCAAATATATTTAAACATTGGATCCTCATTGAGTAATGATTTTATATATTTTATCATTAAATTCATGTAATAATAACATAATAAAATAGGGTCATTAAAATATAGTAAAACAAGTGGAAACCTACAATCACAATTTAATGAAATAACTAATAAAACACATCATCAATATCAAATTTATTTTATCTGGATGAATAATTATTAGGTAAATTACACTTCAATCCAAATTAATAAATAATAATTAATTTATTGTATCACAGAAATTTTAAATTGGAAACAAATCCCATACCCCAAATACCAGCAATGACCATTTCCTGAGAATAGAACATGATTTGGATCTGCAAGAATGTCTCCTGAACAAACTACATATCTATAAGGATTCTTCAACGGAACCCCTACAAAAACAACCAAGGAAAATATCATTAGAAACGTAAATGATCAAATTACATCACATGGTGAGATGATACATGTGTAATATATATATAACTACGATAACCCACCAAAAAATGATGAACATAGTGTAGATCAACTATGGTTCCCACAGACTAATGACATTAGCTCAAGGATCTATTCCCATTCAAGAAATATCAAATAATGTAAATGAGAGTTACCAGATCCATTAAAATGATAGAGAGACTGATATTGTACATATGGTTGTAAGGAAAACATAGAGATATAAAACATTTAAAGACATAAATAATTAGGGATATACACAACATGTGATCCACATTCAGTTCCTGTAAGTGTTGGGGAATAGATTTCCCAAAAAAACATTACCTTTTCTTTTTTATATCCCATGAAAATTACACCTCATGAACCTGACCTACACAGGTTATAAGCCACACATACAATTCATGTAATATCTACAAGTAATGTTATCTCCCTTATTCAGTTATTTCATGACAACACCCCTAATCTACTTCTAAACATCATCTAGGATCCAATAGCAAAGTAAATTCACAATCGGATTAAATACATGGACATATACCTTTAAAATACAAATTACCCATTTATAGAAAATTGGTTTCATAATTTTGTCTTATATTGTACAGAAAATAAATTTAATAATGAAGAAATTTGATAGATGAACATAAAGAATTTATTTACATGAAATTGGGATAATAATATAGTTATACATAAGAGATATATATATACATTATTTAGTGTCAATCCACTAGATCCTCAATTATTTTCATTGATAAAAATGTATTTTAATGCTTTAGTGGAATATTTCACCTCATAATACCATATACACATTCAAATAACAACATTAAAATTTAACATTTTAAAAAATATTACCTAATATAATTTTATTAAATATAAACATGAAATTTTATAAATGTTGATTTAATTAATTGATTCTTGATGTTGGAGGGTAATTATGAACATTAAATTTTAGATTTGAAAGAACATGCATAAACCATCTTTAAAAATGATAAAATTTCCATCATTCATAAAATGTCATGTTTATTATTTGAAAATTAAATCATGAATAAAATATTAAAAAATCATTTATAGTATTTGCAAAATAAATTTTGATAATATTTTTTGAAAACTCATATATAGAATAAAATTATTTTCTACTGAATAGAAAACTAAGACCATCTTATCTAAAAATAATTTTTTTAAAACTTGTAAATTTAAAATAGATGGTAATGGTACTATTTATTTTAAATTTATGTTATAAAAGTAATAGTTTAAATGAAATGAATATCATAGAATATTTTAAAATAATTTTCTACAATGGATATTTAATAATATACCACCTTATTGAAATGAGATTGAATAAAAAAATCTCCTCATTTGCAACATTTGAATCAAAACTCCCAGGAATTAAGTTAATAAATTTTGATATAAAATTTCATTATGTATGATTTAGTCATTATATAATATTCATAGGTGCTTTATATATAGAATTGTTATGAAATTATGTTCATGGAATAACATGTTTCTAAAAAATGATTTATTCACATGAATTCCTTAACATAAGTCAATAAATTGTCAAGTATTTATTTTATCTCCATTATAACAAACATATAACAATTATTTGTTTACATAATAAATTTTTTATTGTTTCAACCCTTATAATTAATCAATTTAATTAATTTATTTAAATTCTCCATTTAACAAAATTATCATTGATGCCTGCGTTGAATGTTTTTAGGATGCTCTGTTCAAATTTTCAAAACATCATTACTGTTATGACTGTTATTGAAGTGTTCATTAGTACAAATCAATCGTAATAATAATTAATAAATAATAATTATTATAAATAAATTATACATTATAAAATATTTGAGAATTATTTTTATGATAATTTAAATGTGTTACAATTATAGATATGATGAGACATATTCACACATGTGTAAAATTTATATTTTTCAAAAACAATTACCTAAATAATGTAAATATTAGTTTTAATTTCTGGTATGATCATCATATTATAAATATTATATTTTTTAATAACATAAAATTACTTATATCATCCATGTGAAGTAGTACAAAAATGAACATCACCACTTATGAAGGTAGTAGTTCACCACACACATAATTGATGTTAATATTTTCAAAAGGTTGGAATGTTATGAATGTATATGATATATTAAAATTATTCAATGATTATTTTTAATGTAATTTCATATTTATAAAATAATATAACTTTTAATGAAAATGTTTGATTGGTGTTGGTGGATGTTGATTTAGGTTATCCCATTGATAAAATAAAATCATAGCATATTGGATATACTAATTTATTAACATCATCATGATTAATTTTTTTTATGGAAGTGGAAGAATAAATAAAAATGTTTTCCTTGTTTATGAACAATATCACATCTCTAGATGACCTCATTAGTATTATTATTGATTCCTTCCTATAATGGATAAATGAATACTCTAGGGAAACAATTAAATTGTATATAAGTAACATTGATATTTTAACAATTTATTAAATAAAAATCAATTCATATTTAATCTATAAAGGGGAAGAAACAAGGTTACATTTTAAAAGTGACTAATAGAAAAAACATTTTAAATACCCAATAATATTCTATAATGTGATTTCAAACTCATAAAAAGTTCTTGAAAAATAGATAATATATTTATATAATAGTTGTGATATGGTTTACATAGAACTGCAAAAAATCAAATGTAATAATTTTCTAAAAATTTTAGAACCTTGAACCCTTTTTTAACACTTGAAAAAAAATTTAACATTAAGTCTGGAAATTGATTTTTACTATTTTAACAATTCATTATGAACAAAAAATTATGGTGACATTAAAGGTTATATTAAGTATGTCTATTTAATATATGGAATGAAATTTATTAAATTCATTTCAAATATAAGATAAATTTTAATTTATAAATAAACCTGAAAATGAGTTAAAATATATTTTTATAGGAAATTTATTTTTAATAATTGTATAATCTTACACTATATCTATAGATGGTAGAAATATATATTTGAATAATAAATCATAAAAATTGTGATATAATATGTAAAAAATTATTAAAATTATCATTTATAGGTGTATCAATAAATTAATTATAATAGATATACATTATTCAATTCAATATCGTTCACTTGAAAACATGTTTTTAGCATAAAAATTAACGTAAAAAAATATATTTGATTCTTAAAATTAAATTAAATATTGTTAATTACTTCCCCATTTATATTTGATTTAATCAAGGGACAATTGTTACATGTCCTTATATAATATCCCCATGTAACCAAAGGCTATAGATAAATCATAAGGGATATAATACAATTTAGGGATTATTTCCCTTCTGGTAAAAAACATCCAATGAAATCATGTGATAGAATAAGACCACTACATTATTCATGATTACCATTTAAAGAAACTCAATTTTAATCTATTGGTATGAAATCTAATCTATATAAGTGTATTATAGTTGAATGTAACTAGTATCAATGTACAAAGTAAAAGAAAAACCCAACAAATACCATTGGATCCAAACACATAACTCCATAGCTCCAAACATGTTACATGTTACAAATCCACATCACAACCAAACTATCACAATGAACCTATTAAGATGTGTGATATTTTATATTTTATTATGTCCCAATAAACTAAATCTTAAATAAAACCAATGTACATAATAATGAGTGATTAATGAAAATCAACTTGTTTTATCCAATTCACTTACCTTCTCACTACAATAGGAGAGGAAATATTAAAATATTTATATAATAAAATTTATTTAAAAAAACATTAAATAGTAAATCCTTTTATAAGAAATTAAAAAATATATATTCATAAACATGTTCCATGTAAATAAAAAATAATACCTTGAATAATTTCACAATCCTATTTGGAATACTCATTCCATGATTCCAAATCACACAATCAAATTTATGCTTCATGTATAGTTATTTACTCATGAGAAATTTCTCATCCATACACTAAGTCATCATAATGTGTAAAATCTCCTTATTCCCTTAATTACACATTCCCTTTATCAGGGGTCACATATTTTTATACCCCAATATTACATGGAATTTATTTATGGTCATGTTGATTTCATGAACTCAAACAACCCATGTATACCAAACATCTAAAATCAACAAATTGAAGACATTTCAATAAAAAAATTAATTAGAAACCATTCAAATAACTAATTTATATAAATCAAACAAAATAATATTTTAAAATCATGAGAACAAAGCAATCTATAAAACCAATTTCCAGAAATCATTAACTCCTCAATATTAAAAAACCATATTTACAGTGATTTTTGCAATACATTTCAAACCAAATTAAAAAAAATCCATAAATTTAACCATTTTGAATGTAATCCTTCAATTTCTACAAGAATTGTTTACAATGATGCAACATACTTCATGAAAGAAGGAAATATTGAATAATAGAATGAAAAATCCCACAAAAACATGTTGAATCTCCAACACCCCACCTCAAATATCTACCCCTAACAACAATATGGACAAATATATCCTGGATTGGAATCAAACACAATAGATATATCTAATGAGGACAATATATAATAATCCAAGAGTGGTAAGAATGTATATCATAGGAAAATAATGAAAAATATAATAAAATGAGATTTTCCATGGGAATCGGGCTTCAAAACAACTTCAAAAGCCCAATGTTTTCTTTTGTTTTAAGGGGTGAAATCCTACAAATACAATGAGAGGAAGAGAGATATCGTTATATTTGATGTGGAGGAGAAGAATGGGGGTTAGAACTAATCTCGAACTATATCCATTATTTAGGATCTTGTGCATAAAATATGCATGGTTAGTAACACAGTTAGGAAATCCATTAAATAATTATTCTTCGTACTCTTTGACAAGGACCACCTCACATGGTTTTCCCAGAAATAGACAAAATCCAAGCTGCTACCATGAATTTTTTATGTCATACAGTGCATGGTTTTTCATGGGTTTCTACATGGTGCTGCCAAACTGGGAACCTAACCATGCGTCGTCCTATTAGCCCCTATCTCCATGTGCACTATTTATAGTAGTAGATTCACAATTTCCACAAACAATGCTAAAACATTAATATTTTGGAAAAATCCCCAAAACTATCCAAAAGTAATTTAAATCGTACCAAACATCACTCAATCATGTTATATTCATCCAAAACATAATGAATATTTTACTTACACGACATCGAGGGTGCTATATTCTTCCCCCCATTGACCTTTCAATTCGAAAAAATATTAAATTTATAATTTCCACAAAATAATTCATGTTATTTATGAAGAATTTATTATCTCTTTCCTATGTATCATCCTTAACCTAAACATGTTTTCAAAAAAAAACATATTAGACCTATGATTTTTCCATGAAACGTATTCTATTTCAAATCCCTAATATGTAATAGGATAAGATCAAATGAATCATTTGTATCTAGATCAAACTGATCCGATTAAATTACATGGTCAGGATCAAATGATAATTTATTAATGAAGGAACATGGATAAATATAGGATTTTCACTGATATATGGTGAAATATCCAATAGATATTCCACCTCACCAACCAGTACAACTATCTCAAACAGGTCAACATATTGAGGAGATGACATGACATGATTTCCAAAATAACGACTCAAAATCCATGGGGATATATTGAATAACACATGATCACACACCCTAAAGGAGAACATTCATCGATGATGACCTACATATTATTTAGGATGAATTTTGTGTCATATCTGCCCTCTTCTTGATCAGTACAATCCTCTCAATTGTTTCTTATACATGGGTCCACCGAACTTGTGATGTCTCACCTATTTCAAACCAATATTATAGAGAACAGTATATAATCCCATAAAATACCTCAAACTGATCCATATATATTGATTTCATATAGCTTTTGTCAAAAAGGAACTTCCCCAATAGTACATGATCTTCCAATGATCCAATAGAATCCATTACACTAGCACACATAATTTCATCAAATGATTCCATCATGTATTAAGATAGTATATCTATCTAATGATGATACAACATACTCATATTCAATTATTTGTCAAGTTATTTCTTATTATATTTCCATAAATGAGACGTAAACATCATTTTTCTATTTGATATTATTTAATATCATATGACATACATCTTTATTAGTTTTGAGAGACTGATGTTTGAAAATTCCCCCATCATATGTGATCCAATAATAGTGGTAAAATTGGTCTATTAATTTCGATGACCCATTATTACCCAAATTCCATCATGTTTATTGACCATTATTAGGAGAACTGTTATATAATCTATGTCTATATACTCCCATTTACAAATAGGAATATGAAATGAATGTAACATACCTTCTGGTAACAAATTATCTTTCTAAAATTTATGAAAAGTTACGAATCCCAGAAAAATAAACCACCTTCATTTTCATACTGATTAACCAAAATTGTAATTTCAATTCCTTATACATCATCTATATTTTTTGATGAATAGACAAAATAAAATTGTTGTACGTATGACAATGTTGTTCATGTCAAGACACAAGTGAAAAAATATGATTTCTTAACCACATCACTGAACTCCTATACAGCACCCAACCCTCACTAGAATCACCACCATTGAGCTTTGAATTTTTTACAAAATATTATGAATATGATGTCAATTCCTCTTTAACTATTTCAACCAAAAATAAAACAAATTAAATTTGAATGAAAATGTCATCATCAACTTGGTCATAGAATTTATTGTTCATGTCTTCTTTCAATGAAATCAACTACCATTACTCGAAATTCTATTTTTCAACTTTTCATATGATATTCTATTTTATGAATTTTGCACTAAATTATGTTTACTCAGTGTATAAATTATGTCATTGTATACCATTTCAATACGATCCATCCATATTCTTTGAATCAGATTCAAATCCCTCTATTAGAAAATATGATTCATGCTCTTATGATACGTAATAACAATAAATATCTCAGAAAAGTGGTAATAGTTCTAATCCGTTATTGAAAAGACGATGGAAGAAAATTCCAAATAATTTGTGGTGTATTTCTTCTCAAGAAAGCGTAACTTCATTGAACCATATGTAACAACATGATATCCCTACATGAAGAACACATCCAGAATTAGATCCCAAAGAATCATAAAATTCCATGAACCCCTACCATGACTCGAGAAAAATAATTATTTGTGAATATTTTTAGTGAATATTATGCTCTTTAAAAGTAATTTTAAATTCTATTCACCATTCAAATGGTACATTATTCCATGTGAAAGATTTTATTTCTAAATCTATTCATCAAAAGTCATGAAAAAAAATCTTTAATAACATTTAATACCAAGTAGATTGCATATCCTAAAGAAATTAATTGGTGGTTTTCATGAGATAAGAGCCTCAATCTTTTCTGGAAACATAAAAACAGATTTTTAAGAGAGTAAATAGCCATGAAACGTGTCTATTGTATTAAAATTATAATCATTGATATTTTTTCATAGAAATAATATTCCAAAAAGATGTTTATCATTTTCACCGCATTGAATAAACCTATATGTAATATAAAAAAACAACCATAATAGAATCTAGATATAAATAAAATATATGATTAATCATTGCCAAAAAAATAACAGATTAATTAGAAATATTTAAAGGCATTACCACATATTAAAATGTCTATATATTCTGCAAAAATATATCACTGTAATATCCTCCATCCAAACCCACAATTGGCAATATTCTAATCACAATTCTTTCTTAGAGAACCATTGAGATCCCCTTCATTGATATATAATGTAATCAATTTATATAATTTGATACCAATTATTATAAAACATTGATTATGAATATGATATTATATACATAATCAAAGAGTTACATCCACTTTTCTGACTAAAATGATGGGTTCTACCCATAGTGACATGGTTAGAAAAATGAACCCTTTTTATTTCAACAAATTACATTATATTAAATATATCAGTTCCTTCCAATATGTTGGAATAGAAATATGACTTATCATTAGAAAATGATCAACCATTAAATAGGATTTTCATATGGGTGAATGCATGAGATATTTTATAGAAAAACATCATGTAACTATTCAAAAACCACTATAAAACTATTATATGAGAAATCATAAATTGATTATAATGTTAACACTAACACCTCGTATGAGGTTGTTCCAAATGTTGGTAAAAAAAGGACATGGAAAAATTAATTTAAAATTTTGTTCACATGAAATATATTTTTAATGCCATTATAAGACGTATAACTCACTCATACAGTAGAATTGTTCATTTGGGCCTTGAACTTTGTCCACTAATCCATATCATGGATTATATCACAATCAATAGAATAAATACCATTTAAATATAATATCATCTCACATCCACCATCTACTATAGGAAATGATGTACACATAAAGGCTCATAATTCTGTGGAAAAATTGGAGTTTGAATTTTCAACACATAAAAAATCATCTAAATTAGTAAGTGTATAAAATCCACATCATGGGAAACAATAAATTAATGTGATTCACCCATATGAAATAAAACTTTCCAATGTTTATAATTCAAAATTAAATTACCTATCACCATTGATGGAATAAATTAATCATCCATAATAACATGCTCCTCTCCATATAATTTTTTACACAAGGATCTTTGTTTTTTATTGACATTTTGATATTTATGCTTCCTAGGGGTAATTGTATTCCTACAATTAACATAGATTTTGTTGTCATGTTAATGATTATTTTCTTTCTTACCTCATCCCATCGAATCCTACAACGTCAGTGAGACATGATAAATATCTCAAACTCCCATCCTCATAGAAATGTAACAACATTACATATAATTCCCCATATACTTCCATTAATGGAATGTTCTAGTTTCTGTTATACCCACATTCTTCATGTTTCCAAAAAACTACATATGAAAAATTCTAAATTTATATTGGGCCATGGAGGAACATTTATCAATCTAGTTGTCTGATTCTTAATCAGCCACATACCTTTGAAAATTGTGACCTATTAATAATGCCTCCTAGTATTATAGTTTCCTATATTTCCCATTGGTATCAACATAATCTATCTACTCATATCTCATATGGAGTCCCTTTCTACAATTTTATCTCTATTAATCATCTATATATAATCTGTTATAAAAATCACTACAATCTTCTTGTGAATCTCCAACATCAACCACTATTCAAAAGTGTATACCGTCAAGGAGTCAGTAGGAGAAAATTCAAGTGAAAAGAAGACTATAATCATAAATATATCTATATAATATTTCACTATGAGGTTTTCCTCTTAGATGATTAAGATGTTGATTATTCATTTAATACATATCTTATTAGAGTAAAATATTTTTTTGAACAATTCTATAAAATCATCCCATACTAGTCCAAGGTCTAATTATGTAGGAATATCTAATTCCCATATTTGGTGTGAGTGATACTCTATCATATATGTCTTTATCATAATTGTTAAATCTATTAGTGTGCCAATCAAATTGATAGTTCAATTCATCCTATTCATCCACAACTATGCCTTCTCTCATTTTGACTCACCCAGAAAGATGGGTGGATTATTCTTCTACAACTATACAAAATTAGTCACCTACCATTTAACATCCAATTTTTTTATCTATCCATAGCATAAAAAGAATAAACTATACTATTAAATAGTTGTTGGTTCAGTTGTGGTTAAGGTGAAAAAATATTTGTGGCTACTTCCTCATGTATGTTTCAATATCAACTATTATGTTACAATTGTACAAATATAACAGAGGCCATAAATCCCACTCTCTAAAAAATGATGGCGTAATAGAAATTTCAAATTCTACCATTTCATATATCACAACATTTCATTCCAAAATTCAACCTTTTCCCCATTAAATAATTTCGTAAAATTTTCTCATGCTATTGAAAGTTATTATATTTTCAAGATAACCACTTAACGCATTTTCAAAATCTAACATTTGAAATCATCTTTAACAATTTTCAAAAATAAAATCACTTATATGAAATAATATAACACTACTTAAAATGAGATATTTATTCATATTGAGATGTAATTTATATGATTCATGTCATGGAATACAAATCAACAGATACTAAGTTATTTAGATTCAAATTCCTATATGTTTCTCCTAAACACATATGTTCCCAACTCACTAGTAACATGATGATCCACATAAAAAGGATATATATGTCTTTGTATACTCTATATTTCAATTCAAAAAAATCATATTTCTATCTACCACGAAAACACAAGGAAGAGATCAGAATTAATTTGAACACCAAGACTAAGAAAATGATTACCAAGTCAAAGAATGAAAATGAATAAGTCCACTAGGAACTCGTAGAATGAAAAAACTAAAACCACATGTAACATCCCACACCTCCTCATTGTGTTGATTTGAGGATGAATTTTTACATTTCATTAAAATAAATCCCCAAGGCTACAAAGAATCATAATAAATGTCAATAGTTTAAATTTTATTTTGGTGGGGGCTTTATTTTGGAAATAATACAACCCAACCAATAATTTCATGTCATGATAATAATGCATGATACATGGACAAAATTTAAGACAACTAAACATAATGTCATTGATATAAAAACACAACTAAAATAAAGTAACAATGTGGAAGAATAACCAACATAACCCAAGGAGTCTGAATACATAACCCTATGTCTCAATACATGCTCTATGATCAATCTCTAAAAAAAATCCCAAGTATCATGATTCACCACTAATGATGTAAATTACATTACCATTGATCGTTTCCCAATAAATGGTATTTGAAAATGAAAAAAAATTCCAAACATGGGGTGAGTAATGAATCTACGTATGTTTTTCCCAATTTACATCCATACTCACACCGCTAAGATAGAAAAATTAGGATCATTTATATAAAAATATATATATATATATTGTGTGTTAAATAGTTCAATACTCATAAAAAGATAAAAATTGTTTTATATAAAATTAGTTTCCCTGTAAAAAACAATCAATTCATTAATCATTTTCATATACCATTTTTGCATACACTTTCTATGATTCAAAAACACACCCACACAAACATTCTTCACTAATAGTTCGATTCTCATGAAATGATTTTCATTCATATACTTCGTGGCCGTAATGTTGAAATTATCTTTCTGTCCAATGATACACTCTCCTTATTTAGGGTCACAACAGTTTGTACCTTAATGGCACATGTCCCTTATTTAGCATCACAACAATATTATAAACTCACACAAACTACGTATTCCAAAACATTATCATGTCAACCATTTCATTACATTACAATGAGATTGTTATTTTATTTATAACCATTCAAAAACCAATTTCCATTACTCCAAAAAGTCTAAATTTTGTAATAAACATTTTAATATTATTAAAACAAGGCACTTTGTGAACCAATTTGCAAAAAAAAAATCCAAATAATTATCGAAACATAATTAAATTGATGTTCTTAAGTTTTTTTCAGACATATATTGTAACCAAATTTAAGAAAGTTTAATCAATTTTTAGTACATACTTTCTTTTCAAAATATACATTTAAGGGGTTATGAAACATACCATGGGAAATATGGGGAAAATGTAGTATGGAAATAAAGACCCATAATCTAGGATGAATCTCCAAAATCATGGCCTAAAACACTTCCCCAAACTTCATCAAAGAAAAAAAAATAATTGGAATCATCCACCTTATATAAATTTATAGAAGACTTGATCTAGGAATCTAAGAGTTAGATTAATGTATATCTAAGATTACCTTTGAAAAAAGACCAAAAAATAAGACTTACCAATTGTATCAGTCTTCAACGCACCATGAAATTCCATTGGATAGTTTCTAGTTAGGTGGGGAAAACCTCTATAGGCATTGGGAGGAATATATATCTAGTTTTTTTTAAGTGGAGGATTGTAATAGGGTAAAGATATAATTCATATGTTTATATATATATATTGATCTTGTTTTGAAATCATTCATGGTATGTCCCACGGTATTGAAAACCATATGCTAAATGTTCACCATACACTATATCAATGATCACATTGCATGGTTTTCCCATTTGATAAAAAAACATTCACTAGCCATGAAAAATCCTTCTATCCCACATAACATTGTTTATCTTGTGATTCTATATAGTTTTTCCAATTCATTCACCTAACAATGAACATTTCCATTCTCCCATGTATCACTAGCCAATGATTACATATCTTGTTTCTTGGTTTCATAAATCCATGATCTAATAGTGATCCTTTATAGAAATACCCAAAAACATTTGAAAAATCATTCTAAACCTCCATAACATCACCTAAAACATTACCTACCAAGAAAACATAAATAATGGGTTATATACCTGAAACCATGGTTGCTAGAAATATAATAATATAAATGAAAATTATTATATATCACATTAATAAAAAAAATTAAAAAAAATTAACTTTTATTCCAATATTTTAAATAAATAAATGTAATAGAATTGGAAAAATTGAATATTTTAATTATTCAATAAATAATCAAGCATTTCAGAACGTCCACAAACATTCAAAAAATGATAATTTTGATATTATAATTTAAAAAATTATAGTTTATTTAATGAATTAAATATATCATAGCTCCATAAAATAATTTCAAATTTCACTCTGAATATAATATAAAAATAATTTATCAATTATAAATAAATTTTTTATAATAAAAATAATTTATTAAAAATTATGTTTTTATATTTTGGGATTTTATTGATATATTTATATTTATATGGATCATTATAAATATTATATAATTTCGTTAATACTCATCACACATACAATTTTAATTTCGAGGTAATTCCATTCTAGTTTAACTTAGTGGTGTGTGTCTTATATTCTATAAAATGTAGTTTTCCTTAAAAATATAATGGTATTACATGTACACACATTTTGTGTGTGTGTGGTGTCTAATATATATAACCCATGGTAATGGATAGGAACCATACATATAACACATTAACCGATTATTTTCTTATGTGTATAATACCTTATCCTAGAAAAAGAAATTTATATTATATTTTTTCCATTAAATGATCAACATGTATTAACCTATTTAATGAATAACACATATGTATCACAATTCCAGAAATAAATGATTGTTTTGTTTTAATTTTTCAAATTCATAATTTTATAAAAATCAAAAAATTTATTATTTTTATAATCTATATTATATTATCTAGATATTTAAGATAAAAAATGGAGAGATTTGGTTGAGTTTTAAAATAGGGGAAAACATAGGATTATCATTAAATTTTTATGGCATAATAATTTTTAAATTGGTGGTTCCCATACTTCAATTTAAATATTTCTAATTCCCCTTATTCCCTATATATTATGAGAAATGTTGAGAACCCTTAAAAATTATATATTCAGATTATAGTGATTACACTCAACAGATCTTGGTCTCAAAATATATATATATATATATATCCTATATCTCTTCATATATCAATGATTCACCCTCAACCCATTTGTGGTGAATCATCTATGAATGAAATGTACATAAATGATTATAAAAATATTCTATTTTCAACAGATTGTAAATTAGTGGTAATGATGATATACTATTATATTGTAAAATTAGTTTATTTTTACCATAAAATAAAAATAATATAGAATTAATAAAATATGAAGTTATATAAATATGATAAAACATGTCATAATGATTATATTCATGATTACATTTATGAATTCTTAAATAGGGTGTTTTTTGTTGTTGTTTTTTTTTATTTTCTATGTCGAAAATTTGAAACTATTAAATTACATAAACATGGAAATGAAAGAGAATTAATAACATCAAAATCATTGAGGATAGAAAATATTCATATAATTTAATATATTGAAAATTAATTTAGTTTTTATATATTTTCAATTACTATTAATTCTTGTACTATATATTTATTACATATTACTTTTTAAATAAACCATTTTATAACTAAATAGAAATTAGTGATAATCATATTAAGAATAATTATTTTGTGTATGTTTATTAGGTTGTGATTATTATTAACATTCTTATAATAATATATGTTGATTTAGTTTTAGATTAAAATTCAACACTATACAAAATATTAATTCCTAAACAGATATTAATATATTTATAATGGCATATCCCATTTTTTAATTAAAATTTTAAACCCCACTACTCAGATGGTTATATTGAGATAGTTAAGTTTATTGTATTTTTTTTGATAATGATGTAATGTGAATGATGACGTAATATTATATGCAGTTAATAATGGTTCTAGGAATGATGTTTAAATTTTTTTCTATTAGGGATCATTATTTGGTAACAATAAACAATAGTAGTTTTATTTTTATATGATGTTTTTGAGGATTTTGTTTTTCACATATTATACTATTTTATAAAGAAGTAATAAATGTGTCTTAGTGAAACATACATTTGGATGCTAATAATTACTGAATAAATTAAATGAAAAATGTAACAGAAAAATTTTATGTAAAATAAAATTATCTATAATTAAAATACTTTATTTTGTATTGAAGATAAAATTTTATGAATATTGATATCATAATGAAATCAAGATATGAATTGGGTAAATGATTAAAAATAAAATGAATAAGAGATCCATAGTTTATAACGAATGGAAAAAACTATAATTTATAGGATAAATGTCTATTTATTAATCAATTATTATTAATCCATTTTTATTATGTGATTCGTAATTAGTTAATAATAAATTATTAGTGACAAATTTTTCTATTTTTGTTTGGGTTCAAATGAACATCCTAGTTCCTAACACATTACAATGATATCTGGGTTGTAATTTAAAAACATTACTATATGTTATGTAATTGGTAGATTAGTTCCCTTTAGATAGATTATTTGTTATATAGAAATTATTTTATTTAATTCCTTGAACTTGAGTACCCATAATAATTAACTAAAATAAATAGAAAATAATCTTGTGTCCCTATTCTATAATTTACATTCACTGATTTAGTGAATCATTATAATTTTGAGTTTTAGAAAATTAAGAAATAACTCTTACACATAAAAACCTCATTTACTAAAAAATGATATTTTTAACTCAATATCCATTTTTTCCAAAATAAAATACTTTTAAAATAAATAACTATATTTTACTCAAAAACATTCATGAGTTTAAATGTGAATTTTTCTTTGTTCTTGCTCATCCATATTTCTAGATCACAATATAGAAAAGTATTTGAAGATCACAAAATGATCAACAGTTAACACAAAATAAATATATCAATTAGTCTATCTAAAATAACGATAAACTTTAATATTTTTACCTTCATCACAATATTCATTAAACATATTTAAAATTTCATAACCATATGAAAACAAATTTTTTTCTCAATCAGATCTATTATAATATATGCATGAGAAAAGTATATCATTTTAGGAAATATAGATCATTATATACCTAACATGTGTCAAAAATAATATTTTATCAATTAAATCATTTAGAAAACCCACCATGGTTAACTCTCTCCTTTAATCATAGATGAAAAAGATCATTTTCCCACACATTTAAATTAAATTTTGGGATCACCCATGGTATTAGTTTTATCATAATCACATATACTATAAAAATAAAATACCTCACCCATCTTCATGTATAATTTATAATAATCGTATCATGATAAAAATATTCTATTATTGGACCTTTTCTAATTAAAATCCATTAAAATTTCATATTAACACATATGATGAAAAATATAGAATATTAATATAACATTTCCTATTTAATTTTATATTCATAAATAAAATTACAATAATAAAAGGAAATATGGAATTTAATTATTTGAATATAGATTTATTTTTTGGATTAAATACTACAAATAAAGAATTTATTGGAGTTAATATCCATTGATGTATTATACTATGAATAGAACATTATTTTTCCATTATTAAACTTAGTCAAAACATTCCATATAATATATGTAAAAATATTACAATTGAAATACAATGAATGAATATAATAATGGATATAAAATATAATTTATACATTATTTATGTCCATATAAAAAATTAATGATTATTTGATAGAATCTATATAAAGATTAATTTTTTTCTAAAATGATTTAGTAAAACATCATAAATAAGGTATTATTCTTTTTCAATTTCCTTGATACAAAAATGTCAAATACATACTTTATGGAGATGAATAATAACAATTTGTTAATTATGTCCAATCTTATAAACTATTTCAATTATATTACCCCTTTCATTTGTTACATTTCTATGTTATAAATAAGTACTTATCAAATTATGTTTGTGTCTGATGTTTTAACGATATTATGATCATATGTCCAAAATTACATTTTTAGTGTAATTTTTTTTAAAATGAAAATATTCCATAATATAAATAATATATTTCATGATTTAATCATAATTTTTAAACTAATCATTATAATTTTGTTTAAACCATTATTTATGTGTATGAAAAAAGATCTATGATACATTCCTAGTGAAGAATGTCCATATGAACGCATGAGTAATAGTACCATTTCAAAATTTTCATCATGGAAAGGATTTCAATAATATTATTAAAATATTATATTTCAATTATATAATATATATATATATAAGTTATTAAATATTGAAATAATTTTTTATTTACTATCCACATGATGTGGTGATAAAAATGAATCCAATCTCTTCGGGGAGGTGGTGGTCCACATGTACATTGAAAGGATATTATCTTTTTTAAATGAATGAAACTAAAGTATAATATATTATATATTAATAATAAATTATTATAATTATATCAATAATATAATTGTTGTATATTAAATCAGTCATAACATCCATCCATTAAAGGATCTCATAAAAAATGCGTCTATTATCGGAGGTGGTAACCAACAGGCTCACACGACCGATGTTTTCATTTCCCCTATAATGTGAATTGAGAATAATATGGGTTGTACCATTATAATAATAAAATTTATTTCTATGGAATATATTGATTTTTTATATCATCAGGGTTAATGAATATTAAAATGATTTGAAATAAGAAATCAAATTGAAATATTTTATTAAATGATATAACTTATCATCAGATAGAATAATTGGCCTTAAAAAATAATTATCCATGATTTTTGTTATATCTAAATCAAGGACTCAAAAAAATGATTGCATATGTTATAAATTTATTTTAGTAGTTAATATTTGTTATATATTGCTCAAATGGGGTATGTCATTTAGTATTGCTGATTCCAATGTATATGTGAGTGTATGGGAATACATCGAATTTCATAAATTATTAAGTAAATATAAATTATTTATAACAATAAATAGATTTGAAATATTCTCCATAATTAATATTTTGATATATTTATTTGATTCTTTCGCTCAAATATTTTATTTTTAATCCATAGTTTAGTATTTTGGAAAAATACTAGGGCATCAAATAATTTTACACTAAAATAGGCAATATTGATACTATAAAGGATCACATTTCCAATAAAAGGACCTTATCTTATATTATCAACCATATCTTAATCAATTGTATTATGGTAATATTTTTATAGATTTTAAATCCTTTGATAAATCAAATATTACTATAATATATGAATTATTTTATTTTTAAAATTTATTTAATATGACTTTTAAAATTATTTAATCTTGTTAAAATATAATCTAATCTATTTAAGTACACTCTAAATGTTATTTAAAAATAAATATATAGAATTATTTTCACACTCTAACCCACTAAAAAATTATTATTTTTTATGTTTTTAAATTTATGTACATGAGTTTTTGGATTCTTTCATAAATACTATATATGCATTGTATAATATTTTAATATAAATAATTCACCAAAAAAATTTAATATTAAAATACCATGACTAAAAATATTATTTATATTTCAAATAAAAAACTATAAAGACTAATAAAATATTTTAACCCATTAATTTTTTTATAAATTTAAATCAATAGAGTAAAAATTATAAATCTATATTTACCTAAAATAATATATAGTTATTTTCCAAGAGAAACATAAAATTATTTCAATATGTTAGAATCAATTAAGATTATCGTTGAAACCCAATAATAAAATATATGTTATTACTGGTTTTGGGTTATTTTTATGCCTTGTTATTTAATTTTGAACAATAATTATGAGATCTACACTTTCTGAAAAGGAAAAAATTTATTAAAATGACTATTCATAATAGAAAAATAATGAACAAGAGAACTATGTATAGAATATAAAATTCCATATTTCAAATATGGAACATAGTTTTCAATACTGAATTTCTAGAATTGGAATAAATCATTCTATATATAAATGTGTAATATGAAACGAACCAAAAATAAAATTATTACAAAATATGGAATAAATATGATTCTTATTTAATTAATTAGTTAATATATAATTAAATAATATATAATTTACATTATGATCAATTTTGTGGAAAAATGGATATTTAAAATGAATTGAAATTATACTATAAAACAAATCCGTATAATTTTTATTCACTAACGAATAGAAATTTACAAAAGTATCTAAAAATTTTGCTCGGAGCTAATTTGTATATACTGATATCAAAATTGAAACCTGTATCATAAATAAAAATTACAAAATTTCCCAAAAATTAATAATAATACATCTCGAAAAATAATTTCCAAATAATTTTTTTTTTTAAATTTCAATATATCAACAATAAAATTGTCCCTTATTTCTTAGAAATTAGTAAAAAATATATAATGTGGGATAGTTAAATATATTTAATAATTTTATTAATCTTATTCATCAAAATTTTAAATGGAAACAATATATGTGTAACATTAAAATATTAATTTATCAATGTTTATTAAATCATGGGGTTGGTTATATATAGGATTTCAAATATGATGTTTTTTAATGCCTCAGGGTATCAAACTCGCCATATATAATTTCATCTATTTAGTTTTTACTTGATCTTAGTAATAATTTTTTATATATTTTAAAATATATTTGTTGGAAACCAATATTGTGAAAAGGTTTTATAAAACTATATATTGAAAATATAAAAGTCGAACTATATAGTTCATTTAAAATAACATATTAATGGGGTTCCAAATAATACAAAATTATTGGGAAGTGAACATATAGTTTTTGAGTAAACTTCATTCTTAATTAATTATATAGATTGATAAATACCATTAATCATAAGAATGTGAATGATCAAGTGAAATTTGATAACCAAAAGAATATAAATTATTTTTCAGTGAAAGCACCATGCATTCATTAATAATTATTTTATTTATATAAATTTAATTTTCAGGATTATATTTCAAGATATGAGCAATTTCAGTAATGTATATTACAAAAAAAATTGTATATATTCATACATTATAGTTATATTTTTATACATTATTGAATTAAAAAAATTCCATATAATTATTGAGTTTTTAAGATTACTTTTTCAATTCCAATAAAATAAAATATAAATTTTACAAATCACATAATCCTCAAATGAAAACAATATAATAGTCATGTATTTATACACTAAAATTTTTAATAGATTGGAACAAAATATTATCATTTCCTTAATGAATAAACCATAAAATAAAGAAATAAAAAATTAGTCAACAATTTCACATCAATAAAACCCAATTTCAAAAAGAGATCATTTTCAAAATATTTTATTTGATCTTAGAAACGTTTACTTATAATTTGTAAACAAAAAAATCAAAGGGATTTTTTCACATATTATTATGAGATTAAATCTATATTTTTCTCCAAACAACAACAGTCACTCATGAATTCATATTCCAAGAAACATATATTTCGTCCTTATATAATCTAAAATATCTATTTATATATTTAGAAAAAAATGAATATATATATAAATGATATAAATTATATATTCTCAAATGAAGTAATTTAACCATTATTATTCAAATAAAATGTCATCATATCCAAATGTATTTTACTTTATAATAGTCATATAAGGTTAAAAAACAAGATATCATATTTTGATATAACATTAATCGCTCAATATAAAAATCAATTTTAAATCCACGTTTGTATATATAATCAATCATTTTATCCAAATGTTAACATAATGTTTAAATTCAATCTCAATTATTTTAATAATCAATTTTATAATAACAATTATATCGTATAGGTCCGTGATATGTGATATATTATTTTCATTATTTGGTTGTTGGGTCAATCCCCATAGACTTACTAGATGTGATATGTTTCACCCATAAAAATTTTATCCATTTACTTAAATTTATATTAATATAAACCCTATTATATTCGAAAATGATGATTATCATCATAAAAGATAACCTTCATATTGTGAACATGGAATAATGTTTTTTTCATAAATTTTGTATCAAAATTTTCCAAAATCATGTTAAATGAAATAGTATTATTCTATGTTAATCCATTATAATAATCCTAAGGGTCACATATATCCTAAAAATGTATTTTTCACCAAAATTTCACTAATAAGTTTAATACTAATTATATTAAATTAATAAAGGTTGTGTATAAGACAATGAACATATGATAAAACATATACTTATAATCACATGGTGTTATCTATGAAACATATGAAAAAACTCAGGAAAAATGAATATCCTCTTAATATTTCTAAACTACTCATCCCTTACCAAATATTAGGACCCCATTGGAAACATTACATATCCTAAAGTAAGATATTATGACACAATTTATTACATTAAACGTATATTTATGATTTATTTATTTCTAAAATTATATCATAAATCAAGAAAAAAAATAAATTAATGGGAAGTTGGAAACATCAACTCAATAATTTTTTTTCAAAGAATATTTTCTCTCAAAAAAGACACCCATTTGTTTCTCATTTTAATCCTTATACACATTCATCATTCCTTTCCCATTTTTTTCAAAATCGTCCATAATCGTGCTGGAAAATATATTTAAATAAATAATTATTAAATTATATATGTCATACATAAAAAAAATCTGTTAATCCAATGAAAAAATATGAAACTACGTTTTTTCATTTTTTTCTCAATGTAATCTATAAGAATAGGAAATAATTATATTACATGAAAAACCATATATTTTTATATATTAAATCCCTTATGAACATACCATGAAAATTGATAAATCATTTTGGGTTCAAATTGTGTAACATTAATATAGAAATTCTGAAATAATTAGACCATTTTTAAATATATAGTATAAAACGACCCCATTAACTCCATCCTTATTTCATATAATGATATAGAATATTACCAACTGTGATGGAGTGAAATATTAGGATAAACAATCCCTATATTGAAAAACAAATCCATATACTGAATATATCTATTTTTTTATTTAATCATTGATAATGAATATTTGAAGAATGATGAATAATATATCAAAATAAAAAATGATAACACTTGATACCTCTTCTTAAGAAAACCTCCATTTATTTAAACCATAATTCATGAATGATTAAAAAACCAACCCAAGACAATTATAAAAATTTGAAGCTATTATAAAAAGGTAGTTTAATGTTATTATTTTCACTATAATAATAATAACAGTCGTGTAATAGAGGAGTTATGGTCCCCTATTATATGTGAGGGGAGGAGAATTTTGTAATTACATGGACATTATATGAAATTTTTTAATTAAATGGAACTATTCTGAGGCTGTGAAATTTGAAATCATTTGATTACAATTCATACTGTTCCTGGAAGGAAATTTTAATCATTCTTAAGATAAGTTCAGTAAATGTGCAAGCGAGATATCCTATATTTTTAACAAGTTCTCAGAATTGAAATCTGAGGGCACCGTTTAACTCATAGTGCCGAGGATCGATTAATGGAGACTTAACCTCAACCGCAATGGGATGAGAATGAAAGTTTGTTTTTTCTGTTTTTGTGGATGATTAATAAAACAAATCTAATTCATTTTAAATATCATCCACCTAAATTTTAGGTTTTGGTGGTGTGGAAAACAAGGGGTGGTTAGGAATTTAATATAGGACATTAAATGCCTTGTAACTAAAAAATGTGTAAGCACCCTACATGAAATTAAGGAGGTTCATTAATTGCATAAATTAATGAACATCTCTTAATTACGTGTTTTAAAGATAACTACCCTCCTCTATATTTTTTGTTTTTTAATTCTTTGAAAAATGAGTGGTGTTTAGGGAGAGGAGGATTTTGGAGGATCTTTTTAAGGAAGAACAGATCCATCAAGTATGAATGGAAGATCATCGTTTGAGTGGTATCATTTTAGGCTTACATTGGGATTCAAAAACAACAACCCATATTCAAACATGAGATTCCCTAAAATAACTCACAAGGTAGGGTTTTGTCTTGTTTAAATTTCAAGTGTTTTTTAATTAATTATCTTGTCCCTTGTTAGGATGATAATGCAGATGGTGCGGGGAAAATGAAAAAGGACCAGTCCCTTATCAATTTTTTTTATCATTTCGTTTTATGTGGATGAATTTTTTGGTTGTATAAAACCCAAATATGAGGTTCAAGCAGTGATGGAAATGACCGAGAAATCCATAGGTGAAATATTATGATCAAACAGACCATCAGACGTCATTGGGTGGCCCGCGAATGACCGCTGGCATGGCACCCGTGTGGGGGCTCCGTCGACAAGCACCATGTCGAGATCCCGACGGCCTTCACTAGCCATCTGTGGTGGTGCATGATCACAACCACACACCATAGGAAAATAGAGATGTGGTCAGCACACAGTAGGGAATAGTCGTCCGTGGAGATAGTGGTGGTGCCCCATCGCGCACCACATTAGGAGGAGGACAACTCCTTTAATCCATGGTGGTTGAGCGGTGGGGCCGGCAGTAGCCGGCTGCAGAGGAAGAGAATCACGTTGTCGTGCGCCACATCAGGTAGTCATGGCTCGATGCCGTGATAGAAGTTGGGAATCACTGTGGTCCAGGACATGCAACCTATGGGCCGACTCATGACCTCGCCCAACCAGGCCGGCCAGTTCATGCCGAGTCTGACTAGACCCTTACACAACCATGCCCAGTTTCGTTTAAAATCGGTTAACTTAAAATCCAGACTTACGTTTGACTAACTGTCTATAGCGATGTGATCCTTAGAGCAATATTGTACATTTTTGTATAATCCAATCCTATTTTGGAGAAATTTGGAGTACGGCCGGGTAGGATCGATCCTGAATCTAATCGGGCCCTTTCTACTAAAATTCTTACAACTCACAAAACAGACATCTGATTGATATGTCGTCTATCACGTTGGATCCCTTATGACATGATGGTCATTTGGATAACTTATATGTGTATATTAGTGGTGGTAGTGGTATGAATGATATATATTGGATAGATTCTACGGAACTCGAGTGCACCGTGTGTGGGGAATCCAATGTATAACTATCTTTAAAGTAGAGACCTTGTGTGGATCAGCATAATAGAGACCCTTTGTGTATCATAATCATAGAGACCTTGTGTGGATCAAAATCATGGCAACCTGATGAGGAAAAGTTTTAGAGTATCCCATAGAGAATCAGCACCTAGCAACCCTGATTGGATCTATAACTAGCGACCTTGTGGGGATCAGCATCCAGCGACCCTGTGTGGACCAGCATTCCAATGACCCTGTGTGGATTAGTATTCCAAACACCAAATGTGGATATACATTCTAGAAACCCTTTGTGGATCAAAAGTATCATAAACCAATGAGGATCATCCTTACAATGTCCCATAATATATCAACGAATTATATCCAATAGTGGATCTATAATAGATAAATATTCACTGAGGATCATTTGTGGAACTTCTAAATGGAATAAGACGACATACCATAATAATAATCATCTTTATTAATGATCTCTAAGTTTTATACCTGATGGGAGATGACAACTTCATCGCGCATTGTGATTGAGGTCCTACTTTGTGATTGTTTCATTGTGGAACTATGGGAGAGCTTCAGGAATCTAAAGGTCCGTAATGAGTATTGATATACTCACCTATATATAGGCATCACTCGCACCATTTTTTGTATTTTATAGAAGCTAGGAAGATTTGACCGAGTTTTAGGAGCTGTGAATGAATGTTGCATGGTGGTGTACATTTAGATGTGTCATGCCGTAGATACGACTGAACATGAGTTGTACCTTCCCATAATGTAGGAAACATGGTTGATGATTCTGTGGGATGTATTTCTATTTCTATTGTTTTTTTCATTTGGGCTTGTATTCTGACCGCCTTTACCTAAAATACTCTCCCCTTTTAATTGCAGTAGACATTGTCATGAACTAGTTCCGGTCACCACCATGAACGGCACCAAACCCGGCCCATGGCTAGCCCCGAAGAGAAATCCCTATCCCCACGGGCTATCAAAAGTGCCCGGGTATCAAAAAATATGGTTTGGGAACGATTTACCCGAGTATGAAAGCATAAAACATTAAAAAACATTAAATAATTAGAATATAAAATTTTCATGATAACAATTCTTAAAAAACCCAGATCTGAATACATATTTTTATAGACACTAAATGTGTTCTAAATACAAATAATTACAACAGAAAGACATCCCCATATACTCCACATGACAAGGGGGTTGTCACCTGCAAGCCTTCTCCACAACTCCGCCCCAATGATGGGGACTAACACCTTAAACCACCATCACCCATAGCCATCCCTTTACCTGAGTGAAGCATAAGAAGGTCTCATTACTCCCAAGGTGTGTATGTAGGGTGAGATCTTAAGCCCAATAGGATACCATGAGATGATTCCAAAGATCATGCAATACAATATGAACAAAACAAGCAATTTTAATACAGATGGAGAAACAATGTTAAAATTCCATGAAATGGAACATTCAAATGAAAATAGTTTTCAATCTGAGAATTTCATAATTTTAACACATTAAAAAAAATTATCTACTTTAATTTACTTATAAACACACCCTAGTTTATGGGTAAATAACACAAATCCAATGAGCAACAAAATCAGGATCACCCCTAGGCACAAGGTTGTCTCGGGCCCTATGTACCTCGTACCTCGGTGTAATGTAACCATAGAAAAATCTATTCTTGTGCACAAGACACTAGATGGGAACATACCCATAACCTAGTGGTCCATAATCATCATCCACATAGTTTAGTTAGAGTGGGTTTTATCCAAATTCTAAGGGAAACAAGGACAAAACTCATTCAGTCCACTACTCGTACAAGTTCAAATCTGCCCCACCTAAGTACCCGGGCTTCCCCTTTTGTGCTCAAAAAATTTCATCATGCAACATAAATCTATTTTCATATAACACACCACTACTGGTAACACATAAGTTATATAGTATCTACCACAATTTATTCCACTTAACAACAAAACAAATATAATTTTAATAAAACAATTCCTCTGAATCCCGTAATGTTTCACACACCAAACTCTTTAAGAACCAAACATACAAACTATTTGCACACCATACAGTTACCAAAACCGAAAATTCAGACCAATACATTTCTATTAAAACATCAAATCGTTTTTTGGGCAGCCCCTTCTGAACCAAGAAATGATAACTTTGAAAAACATCCATTTTTACACAAACATGGGACTTAAAGTCCACATGTTCCACAACCACTATTAAAACCCATTTACATAGAAACAAACAAAAGGGGACAAAATTCAGAACATTATTGGAATCCACATTATAGTTCAATAAAATCAATTACGTATTAATAAGGAATTCCCAAATAAACCAATAATACATTCCCATGAACCCCCCCCCCCCAATTTCACATGAAATTTGCATTTAAAAATTAATTTGAAAAAAAAAAACCAATAAAAAAATTTTTTTTTAGCAATAATAAAATGAGAAAAACCTGAATGTATGATAAATACAGTATGCTACGACACATGTTTTGCATAAACATGGAATCACCTACCAAAATAGTCAAGAACCACAAATCCTAGTGCGGAACTTCAACCGTATGACCACCACACCACAAGGGAGTGAGATCAAACTTAAAACTAGAGGATTTTACCAAGAAACTCAAAATGAAACCCTATGTTTGAATCCCTGGCTTTTGGAAATTTGGGGATTCAAGAAAAAAAGGGAAAGCTTAAGGAAAAAGAAGGAACTTAGAAGGATAATTACTTACGTGAGAAGTTTGGACGATTTTAGCATACATAAAAGATCAGCCCTAATTCCCGACTGATACGATCTCCAAATAGGGGGAAATGAAGATGGGGGCATCCAGGTACAATGTGAGAATGTGAGAGGTGGAATCAGTGAAAATGAAAAAAAAAATATTTTATGAAATAATTAAAAACAAATTTTAAAACTGGAAATGGGATTTCGGGTATCCCAATACCTAATTTGATCACCCAAATAAAAGATGATAATGAATTTTTAAGGAGCCAAAATTTCTTTGGTGGTTTGAATAATTTAATGAAGGTAATTTTGGATGTTTAATAGGTGAAAAAGTTTGAAAAACTAAGGAGTTATTGAAGAATAAAAATATACTTTAAAAATTGAAAATGAGCTCTTGAGTTGGACCATGTTTTGGAAACCCACCATTTCCTTCAAAAATGAACGGAAAACCCCCAAAACAAATCAGGTATGTAAATTAAAGGAAAAATACCTTTACAATATGTGATTTATTTTACAATTCTCCCCACAGTGAAGGACATTCCGCCACGGAAAGTCAACAAGAAGCTTGATTGGAAAACAAGAACGTGTACTCTACCTCGACCCATGACTTTTGCTCCCATGTCTCATGTGTATCATTCCCATGCTTCCATAGAACCTAGAATAATTGAATATTTTTCCATCAATGTATCTTCTCTTGGGTGTCCACCTTTTTCACTGACCCCTCATCAACAGAAAAGTCAGTCTCTATCTCTAGATCTTCCCAAATCAATATATGGGACAAATCCAGGTTGTATTTCATAAACTGAGAGATGTAGAATACATCATGGATGGATGTCAACTGAGAAGGAAAGGAAAACCTGTATGCCACCATTCCAATATTCTCGGTGATCTCAAAGGGCCCAAAAAACCACGACATCAACTTACCTTACTTTCCCAATCGATGATTGCCCAGACGAGGGGCCACATTCATGAATACCCTGTCACCCACAGATAACTCTAGGTCTCTATGCCTCTAGTCAGCATAAGATTTAATGTGACATTGAGCTGTCAATAAGAACCGCCTGATCAAATTTACCTTCTCAGAAGGCTCCTACACATGGCTCGGTCCCAACAGTGAACTCTTTCCTACCTCAGCCCAACATAGGGGGGACCGACATGGCCAACCAAATAGTGCCTCAAAAGGGGCCATTTAAATAGAGGATTGGTAAATGTTATTATAAAAAAACTCAACCAATCTCATATGGATATCCCAAGAACCACCAAAGTCCAGGACACATGCACGATGTATGTCCTCCAAAATCTGGTTCGCCTGCCCTGTCTGACCATCCTTCTAAGAGTGGTATGTCGTGTTAATCATATTCTGAGACCACATGGCCTTCTGAAGGCCTTCCAAAAATCTATAAGTGAAGTAGGGGTCTCTATCTGAGACAACTTCTAATAGTAATCCAAGGAGTCTCACCACTTCTTGAAGATAAAATGGACCAAATAATCCACTTTAGTTGTATCATTTATCGGACTGAAGTGGGGTGATTTGGTCAAATGATCAATCACCACCCAAATGGAATTCATACCCCGAGGTATAGGAGGTAAGACAACAATGAAGTCCATGGAGACCTCATCCCACGTCCAGGTAGGAATGGGTAGTGGTTGGAGCAAACCAGAAGGCCTTTGGTGCTTTTCTTTCACCTGCTGGCATGTGTAGCATCTCGAAAGAAATTCCGCTATGTCTTGTCTCAAACTAGGACACCAAAACTACTGACGGACATCATAATACATCTTTGCGGCACCCGTATGGACATCCCACTGAGACTGTTGGCTATCCTACATCACCACCTTCTGTAGAGATAATGGCACTACTGAATGACCCTTAATACACAAGATTACCTTGGGAGATGAAGACCAATCAAAGGATGTCTCCCCACCATGAAGAAACTGCTTCAACTACTAACAAAGCTCATCACTGGGTTGTTCCCCTAGAATCAACTCTAATAGAGAAGAAGTCAACTGGGTGCTCTCCATGAATTCCCCTCCACTGTGTTCTATGGTCTCTACATGCATTTAAGAAAAGAGCCCCATCATTTCCCACACATCACTGGACTTGCTCAAAGCCTGCACTAGAACCCTTCTTCTCAAGACATCAGCCACTACATTACCCTTGCCTGGGGTATAGATAATTTCAATGTCAAACCCCTGCAAGTACTCGATCTAATGGTGCTGCCTCATGTTGTGATCCTTCTGTGAGAAGATATATGCCAAGATTTTGTGATCAGAGTATACCACAAACTTCTCCCAAAAGAGGTAGTGACACCATGTTTTCAAAGAATGCATCACCGCTGCCAAATCCAAGTCATGGGTCTGGTTGTTCTTTTCATGTGGTCGAAGTTGGCGAGATCCATACATGACCACATGATCATCCTGCATAACAACACACCCAAGACCCATACGTGAAGCATCACAATAGACCACATATCCCTTTCCAGCCTCTAGAAAAATAAGCACAAGGGAGGTAGTGAACCACCTCTTTAGCTCCTCGAACGACACCTGACATTTTGGACCCCATACAAATTTCACCTCTTTCCAGGTGAGGGAGTCATTAGTGAAGCAAGCTGAGAGAAATCCCAAATGAATCTCCTGTAATAACCAACCATGCCAAGAAAACTCTTGATCTCGAACATATTCTTCGGTTTCTCCCACGACATGACCGCTCTAATTTTCTAAGGGTCCACTAAAACTCCATGCTCTAAGATCACATGCCCTAGAAATCTCACCTCTCTGATCCAGAAAGTGCACTTTGACAACTTTTCATAGAGGAGGTGATCTCGTAATGTACCAAAAACGATCCTCAAGGGATGTTCGTGTTCCTCTTCAAAGAAAAAGTATACCATAATTTCATCCAAGAAAACCAAAACAAATGAATCAAGATACTAATAAAACACCCTGTTCATGAGTTCCATAAATACTGTTGGATCATTGGTCAAACTGAAGGGCATGACCAAATACTCAATGTGGTTGTACCTGCTTTGAAAGGTTGTCTTTGGGATATCTGACTCTTTCACCCAAAGTTGATGATACCCTGAATGCATGTCTATATTTCAGTACAACTTTTCCCCCTTCAACTGATCGAACATATCATCTATTCTAGGAAATGAATAATTATTCTTAATTGTTACCTTATTCACCTTCCGGTAGTCAATGCACAACCGGAGGGATCCATCAGCCTTTTTCACGAACAACACAGGAGCGACCAAATGAGAGATGCTCGGGTGAATGAATCCTATGGATTCTAAGTCGTGATCCGATATCCATAATTATCTCATCTCAGTGGGGGCCATGCCATAATAGGGAAAAGATATCAACTGTGTTCCTGGTGCCAGATCAATCGAAAAATCTACATCCCGCTCTAGGGGAAATACTGAAAAATAATCCAAGAATACCTCTAGAAACTCATTCACTACATGAGGTAGTAAACCATCAGGGGAAAGAATCTTCTATCATGAGAGAAGATAACTGAAAGATAGAACTTTCCAACTATGGGAGTGGAGGCCCTGTGAGACCTGACCAAAGATCACATTTCCATGAAAAACCTAATGACTCCCATCTGGTGTCATGAAACTCACACGCCGTTTATAGAAATCGATGTGTCCCTGGAAGTGTACTATCCAATCCATCCCATGTATGACATCAAAAAGGTCTATATCTGAAACTAAGAGGTCACACTCCATCTCGACCCCTGACATAGAATGAGCACATGATGGGCACCTGAGACCCTGCTCTTTCTTTCCCAGTGGTGTCACCAACTCCATCACAAAAGACATCAAATTAGTTGGAAAATTCAGCATGTCGACAAAATGGGAAGAAATGAATGATACTGAGGCACTAGTATAAAAAATAGTAGTATTGATAGAAGAGACGATTAGAATGGAACCTCGAACTATCGACGGTCCCGCCTCTGATCCTGCTGGTGCCTGATCTACTACATGGAGATGTCTAGTATCTGCCTGAGGACGACTGCTAGTTTAATTTTGTGCCCTGAACTGGCATTGCTATGAAGATGTCCCATTCCTACCACCACGCATTCCAAATCATGATCCCCCAGTCCTCGATGGCTCAGACTGTGCTCGTACTCCTCTTGAAACCACTGACCCATCCCCACAGGGATGTGGACGTGCCACACCACAGAAACGCTACAAATTCACAATACCATCACACTGGTAACATGGATTCGGAGGAAGTGTACATGCTGGTCTGATGTTCCTGGGCTTCCCACACTGGTGGCACATGACCGATCTCGCATCAGATGCAAAATCTGAAAACTGGCTGGAAGTGTGGCCTGAACTGCCACCTCATTTCTTCACATGATCATCCTACTTCCTTTTCTTCTTTGAGGAGCTTCCACTTCCCACTACTAATACTGAACCATAGATACTTTCCATGCCTTTCTTATCAATCTCCACCATGCATGCCCGATCAATGACGTTAGCATAGGTCCTCAGCTAAACAAGAACACATGGGAGTATATCTCTGGTTTCCAGCCTTTCTCAAACCTATGGGCCTTCGCCTGCTCATTAGAGAAAATTTCTGGAACATATCGAACCAACTCAGCGAAATGGTTGGAATACTCCATCACAGATAGATTCCCCTGAATATGTTCCATGAACTCTCTTGAACTAGTATAATACAACACCTCAGGTCAGTACTTTTCATTGAAGACATCATTGAAATCTCCCCAGCACATCTGCTCATTCTTCCCATCCTGAAGCACTGACTCCCACCACTTACGGCTAGGACCCTCCAACAGAAATGAGGCACACTTTACCCTGAGCTCCTTGGGTGTTTCTAGGAACTCAATCATATACTCTATCTTATATATCCATTCATCTTATTACAGTGGTTCTGAGATACCTTGGAAGATAAGAGGTTGGTTGTTCAGAAACTCTTGGGCTTTATCTTTTCTAGGACAGGTCTCTTCTTCCCTAACAGGAACAGGAGCAGAAGCTGGTCCTTGTCACAAAGCTTGGATAACCTGAACCACAGACTCCTTCAGCCTCTGATCAATCAGCGTGGGAGAACTCTCTCTAGCATCCTCCTGTGGGCGCGTGGGAGCATTCTATGGAGGCATGTTTCTACAAAATGAAACGGTCACAAAACAATAGTCAATACCACAATTCGGAAAATTGTAATGAAATACATCAAATATAAATAATCTAAACACATTCTAGTAATAAAAGAAACTACTAATCCACATCCACATGATCTCCAGATGTGGTATGCAGCCCACACGTATCACATAGAAGTTAAGTCAATTCATAAAATCTACCATCCCATGGTTACTCAAGGTCTGCGATGAGAGGTTCAGGCCATGAGCCCTACTCACAACAAAAACCTCAATCCCCGATAGTCCTAGCTCATGTCTATCCTGACTCATCCCAAAATAGCAATATAACCCAAAAACCTTAACATCCTCCTTTGATACCATTTTTCCACGAACTGGATCATGTCTCCACGTTTAACGGAACCAAACCCGGCCCATGGCAAGGTCCTAAAGGAGTTCCCAATCCCCACGGGCTGGTACAAGTTCCCTAGTATCCAAGAATCTGGGTTGGGAATGATTTACCTGGGTATGAAAGCATAAAACATTAAAAAACAATCAATAATTATAATCTGAAATTTTCATGGTAATTTTTTTTTACAAAAACTGATCTGAATACATTTTTTTAAAGACACTAAAAGAGGTCCAGATACAAATAATTACAACAAAAATAAATCCCCATAGACTTCACATGATAAGGGGGTCATTACACACAAGCCTTCTCAACTACTCCTCCCCAATGATGGGGACTAACACCCTGAACAGCCATCACCCTTATCCTTCCCATTACCTGAGTCAAGAAAAAGAAGGTCTACATGCACCCAAGGGGTGTAAGTTGGGTGTGAGTGTAATCCCAATTGGATACCACCAGATTATTCCAAAGATCATGCAATACAATGTGAAAAAAACAAGCAATTTTAATTCATAGGGTGAAACAATGTTAAAATTACAAGAAATGGATCTTTCAAATAAAAATAGATTTCAATCTGAGAATTTCAGAATGTTAAAACATTAAAATAAAAATGTTATCTACTGTATTGTACATCCAAACACATACAATTATATGGGTAAATACCACAAATCCAATGAGCAACAAAATCTGGATCACCCCTAGGCACATGGTTGTCTTGGGCCCTATGTACCTTGTACCTCGGTGTAATGTGACCATAGAAAAATACATTCTCATGCACGAGAAACTAGTAGAGAACATACCAATAATCTATTGGTCCCCAATCATAATCCACATATATTAGTAATTTTTTTGTTATCCAAATTCCAAGTGAAACAGGGACAAATCTCATTTGATCCACTAGCCGTACTGGTACAAATCCGCCCCACCTAGAAACATGGGCTTAGCCTTTTGTTCTCAATCAATTGCATCATGAAAAATAAATATATTTTCATATAACACACGAATAATGGTCACAAGAAAATTATACAGTATCTATCACATTTTATACCAATTTAAACAAACAATAAAACACTTAGATTTTAAATAAAACAATTCCACCAAATCCTATAATGTTTCACACACCAAACTCCTTAAGAACCAAACATGCCCACTATGTGCTCACCATAAAGTTACCAAAATAGAAACTTTTGAACAATAAATTTCTAGTAAAACAACAAATTTCTTTTAGGGCATCCCCTTGTGAACCAAGAAATGATAACTTTGAAAAACCTCTATTTTTAGACAAACATGGGACTTAATGTTCACATGTTCTACAACCACTATTAAGACCCATTGTCACAGAAACAAAAAAACGGTATAAAATTCAGAACATTATTGTAAGCTCTATTATAGTTCAATAAAATCAATTAAGTATTAAAAGGTAATTGCCAAATAAACTAATAAAACATTCTCTTAACCCCCCACCAATTTCACATGAAATTTTCCTTTAATGATTCATTTGAAAAACAAAAACCAATAAAAATAATTTTTTCCGAAATAATAAAATGATATAAACATGAAATTATGAAAAATTCAGCATTATAAGACACAATGTTGTCATAAACATGGAATCACTTACAAAAAGATTCATGAACCGCAAATCCTAGTGCGGAACATAAACAGCACGACCACCGCACCACAAGGGAGTGAGATCAAACCTAAAACCATAGGATTAGACCAAGAAACTCAAAATAAAACCCTAGGTATAAATCCCTATCTTTTGTACATTTGGGGATTCATTAATAAAAAGAAAACTCTAATGGAAAATAAAGGAACATAGAAGGATAATCACTTACATGAGAAGTCTGGACGATTTTAGCAACCTCAAATGTTCGTCCCTATTTACTAACTAATTAGATCTGCAAAGAGAGGTAAAAAAAGGTGGGGGTGCGTCCAGGTATAATGGGAGAAGGTGAGATGTGGAATCACTAAAAAAGGAAAAAAATGAATATTTTATGAAATAATTAATAACAACTTTTAAAACAAGAAATGGGCTTTCAGGTTGGACAAACACCTAATTTGATCACTCAAATCCAAGATGCTAATGAATTTTTAAGGTTCCCAAATCTCTTTTGTGGTTTTAATAGTTAAATTATGGTCATTTTGGAAGTTTAATGTGTGAAAAAGGATAAAAAACTAAGGAGTTATTAAAGAATCAAAATATACTTTCAAAATTAAAAATGAACTCGTATGCTAGCCAAAGTTTGGGAAATCCACCATTTACTTCAAAAATGCAAGGAAAACCCACAAAACAAATCAAGGATGTAAATTAAATGAAAAATTCATTTAAAATATGTGATTTATGTGGCATAAATCTTATTACTACTACATTTATATTATATGGGCTGTTCTTATAGTGTTATTGGACTGTGTGTTTGCAAGATTAAAGGAAATGCTTTCCCATTTTTTAGGGATATGCCTTTTGGTGCTAATCTCCAACCTCTATCCTATGGAAGGAGGGCTTGGTGTAGTCACAGCATTGGGCCCGGGGGACGTTCCGTGGAAAAGTGGTATCAGAAGATTTGGTTCTACTAAAGAACTAGGACTCTGATATTTTCATGGGAAATAGTGTTAAGTGTTATAAGAGTGGTTTTCAATTTAGCGAAACTAGTGTTAGTGCGGAGAATTATGTTTCCTTGCACCAGGACCTTGATTTCATGAATTCCAACTCTGTACATGAAATCTTTTATTACGTTTGTTTTTTAAAACTTGTTTTCACTTTTGATCTCTTTTGAGTCATCTTACCAGGTATAACTTATTGATTATGGGGCATCTGTTTTAATTCAGGATGCCTCTACATAGATAGGTATCCATGGTTCCAGTGAGAGTTTACTATGATGGATCAACGAGTGGTGAGTCTTCGATGCAAGGCCCTCTTACAGGGATAGAACCATTTGGGGTTGTATTATAAACCCCACTACCCATTGAGAATCCTTTTCCACTATCCCTACTAGTAGATAGTGCATGCCAATTCATTGCATTCCACTAGCCCAACCAGTAGATTTTTCTAGAGTTGAGGTAGATACTGATGAGAGCCCCCTTATTTAGGCTATCAGAAGAGGGCGTTGGGTATTTATTCTTCTGCGAAAAATCTGGGACTAAACTTGGATGTTTCCTGATGTAGGAGTGAGCTGTGATTAGTTATTTTTCATGACAGCTGAGACAACATTAGTAGATCTATGATACACACAAACAAGAGTTTGGAGTAGTGGTCTTCACCTTAAATATGTGGCAACAATACTTTATGGGAGAACATTTTACAGTATACTCTTATCACAAGAGTCTTAGGTATATCTATTCAACGAAGGACATCAACCTGAGACAACGATGATGGATGGAGTTCATCTAGGACTATGACTTTAAGATAGTCTATACTTCTAGGAAGAAGAAAATGGTAGTAGATGAACATAGGTGGTGATCTAGTCTACAATTTCGGAGTGAGAGGATAGGGTAGGTAGACACATTGTAGATACAATTTCTTTATAGAGATGGATCTTCTTACCTCAAGTCTATGATAGTCCCTCCCCCACTCATTCATCGAGTTATAGAGGCACAACTTGGGGAATTGACTAATGAGGCTAGATGTGCCCAAATATCCTCAGGATAGGAACCTGATAAATTTTATGAAGGCGGTGAGCACGTCATATTCTTCAGATGATGGACCATTGTACCATTGGCTCGACTAGAGGAGGTTTTGAGGGAGTTCCATTTTCCCTCTAGTATGGTATATCATGGTGTGGCAGATATGTACCCGGACCACAAGGATTAGCACAAGTGTCTAGGGATGAAGAATGAAACATATGACTTTATTTTATGATGCCTCATTGGTCACCTAGTGAAGTCCAAGAATTAGGTTATAGCTAGGTTAGCACAACCACTAGAGGTTCTAGAGTGGAAGTGGCATGGAATATCCAATGATCTCATGATAGGGATACCACATATGCCCAGGGGCCATGATTTCTTCTGGGTGATCGTTGACCAACCCAACAAGTCATCCAAATTCCTACCCATCTAAGAGCAAGTATAAGTAGAGGTCTTGAGATTCCACTATGTAGAAGAGATTATACGACTTCATGGGGTTTCCATAAATGATCTTCTCTAACTTTGATGCATATTTTACATCCCTTATGTAGAAGGGATTATTGTAGGTGTTATAGACTCATCTAAATTTGAGCACCGCCTTTTGTCCTTTAATGGATGGTAAGACAGAGCAGATCATTCAGACACTAGATGACATGCTTCGTTCTTGAATCCTAGATTCTGGTTGTAGTTGTAAGGATCACATTCTCTTGATGGATTGCACGTACAATAACATATATCACTCAGCTAGTGGTAGGGATCCATTTTAGGAATTGTACAATGGACAATGAAGATCACCTCTCTGGATAACAGTCTTTGGGGAGTCATCTCTTATGGGTCCAGAGTTGGTAAGATCTACCACTGAGAAAGTGAATTTCATCTAGGAGCAGATGAAGACTACATATAATAGGTAGAAGTCTTATGCTGACAAGAGATATAGATCATTGGATTTCGAGAAGGGAGAACATGTCTTCCTATAGGCCCCACCTCAACAAGGCTTGCAGATATTTTTCCTCGGTGTAATGATATCTCTGAGATTCATCAGACCCTTTCAGGTTCTCATGAGAGATGGCGAGGTGGAGTATCACCTAGATCTTCTTCCACAGATCCATAGGTGCCTGATGTTTTTCTCATGTCATAGTTGAGGAGGTACGTGCATTATAGTGACACATACATTACATACATGGTTAATACATAAATACTGAAGCATACTTATTACAACAGATAACAAAACCATGAAAGGACCGTATAGGTATCCTGTATTTAGAAACTGGAAAACATAAATAACTTGTTCATAAAGCATCTACACTATCTCCCATTTATTTCATCATATCTATAGTCCCTTTTTGGCATATCTTACTTAATAACCTTCTTCCTTACCTGAGGAAACAAAACATACAAAAGGGTGAGCTCAAATTCTCGGTAAGGGTAAACAAAAGAAATATCAATCACATCAAATTCATAAGAACATAACTTTTTGGAAATCTTACCCTCGGAAGAGATCATAATTTCTTAACATGGGATAAATCTTGGTAGTGAAATGTAATCAAAATAATTATAACATAAAACATGAAACATTGTGGAATACACACATAATCATAGTTAATAATTTCTAATTAGTCAAGACTCATTTCCAAGACTATGTTAGTGGACAAAGTCCATTTCTGAACCGAGTTCACTCCTCGTTTCAGTCCTGTTTCACTGAACCGGTTTAACATGTCGTTCCATCCATGTCTATATCATGAGATATAAAATCATTACCCAATGAATTGGATGGAGATATAGGTCCCACCCATCTCATAATGATACCATTCTTATGTGTTCTACTAAATCATAAACCATAAATCATAGCATAACCAATGTAATAAAAATGGGAATCTTAAACATCATGACATCATAAAAAAATTCATATAAGATAAAGGAACTCATAAAAATATTTCCATAACAACAAAATCAATTCAGTCTAATAATAGGGATATAAATATAACCCTATATTATCTTAGATGTAAAATAATTTTGATAAAACACTTGAACTCTATTCTTGAGGAAAATATCTTTACTACATCAAAAATATTTTTCCTTTCATAACATGTCATACAATTTTAAACTAAAAGAAGTTGATTAAAAATAAACAAGAAAAATTTTAAAGGAAGATTCTTGGAAATAATTTTTAAAAAATCCATTCATGTCGTATGAGTTAAGAAAACATTCTCCTCATACTTTTGTCATAAAAGTCAAAAAGTACCTCAAATGAAAAACAAAAAAAGATTCCTTTCATATCTTTTACTAAAAACTCACTGAAAGGTAAAATTGGATTTAAACAACAGTATGAGGGTATAAATAATATTAAATATTGAGTAATCATGGATTTGGATGATAAATATTCCCCAGTAAATTCTGATGTATAAACAATCTCGGACAAAAATTGAGATTTCGAGATTGTCCCATACTTTAGGTCCGATTTTCTTCGTAAGTACCCGAACCTCCTGTATAATGATTCAAATAATTTTATTGAATTATTACAGAATCATAATTATTGTTATGATATCATATATGATCATATTCATAGCTTATTATTAGTAATATTTCATTACTACTTGTTATTCGGGTGTTTATTACTTTTTGTTCTTATGCGTGTTTTGTCGAATAAATTCTTATTCTTCTGTTTTGGTTATAGATACCTCATTTAAAGAATGGTATTAGAGTACTATATGTCATATTTATTCATTCAATTCCTTTATATAATCGTTATGAAATTAAGATCATGTAGAATGAATCACATCATATCGTGGAGACGGTATTCCATACGTACGCACGGGTGATGATATCGTTCCCACGATCATGGAATTGTATTGTAGTGTATGTATACTATTTAAGAATCAATACCACTTTTCAATAATCATATATAGTTATTTATTTGAACCATTATAACCATCCAATTATGGTGGTGATGGAAAATAGATTACACCACGGCGTGGAGATGGTATTTCGTACGTACGCATGCGCGGTGATTTTGTTTTCTGTAGGATGGAGAGATGGTGAAGTAGTGTTGTTTCATAATTATAATAACATATCAGTATATGATTGATACTGATGTTATTTATTCATAATGAAACAACTAAAGCAGAAGAAGTGGAAGAAGAAATAATGTTGAATGAATCTTTAATGAACAATACCTCTTCTTTGAAGCGCATCTT
Source organism: Viscum album (assembly GCA_963277665.1). Classification (NCBI taxonomy): domain Eukaryota; kingdom Viridiplantae; phylum Streptophyta; class Magnoliopsida; order Santalales; family Viscaceae; genus Viscum; species Viscum album. The sequence goes on from CAUJRU010000465.1 coordinate 237,195, forward strand.
TGAGACCTCCTCTTAGGGCACTACAATTTGACTTTGAAGAAGACCAGGAACTATAGGATGTTTCTAGGAGAGTGGGGAAGTGAAATGGGAAGGGGTTGGATGAGCTTGAAGGCTCAAATTGTTGTTAGGAGGAGAGGGATGAGGTGCCCTTTTATAAGGGAGGAGAGGGTCACCTTTGGAAATATAAGAAATATTAGTTTATATTAAATCCAAAACCCACATAAAATCTTCCAAAATGACTCATATCTAATGATTAGATGAGATAGGGTTGTAATATCATAAAAAAATAAAATTTAGACATGTTAGGAATTTATTTCAAACATTATCAACTTGATTTATCCTTATTTATCAATTTAATTTTATTTGCGGTAATAATATTCTAATTTTTAAATTATTATAAATAATTATATATGTGTCGTGAATTTTATATAATTTGACACGTAATTACATTTTAGATCATATAAATATTATTTTATAATTTTTAAATATTTTTGTGATTTTTAAACAATTTTATAATATGTTATTTTTATAAAATAACAATAGTGTCAATTTTGACACTATTCATTTATTTGAATTTAAATAAAATATATACAGAAGATATGATCAAACTAAAAGATATAATAGATTAATAAAATGTTATATGTGTCTATAAAATTAGTGGAGAACATTAAATAATTCATATATCATTTATTTTAATATTTTTAAAACCATTCATTTGATATTTTAATTAATAAAATAATTTCAACATCACTATTGTGTCATAATTAATGATAATTATTTAAGAAAGTGACATGTTGTCACATTCGTTGGTTTTAATAATAATTAAATTATTTTCATGGAACAAAGTCCATTAAATTAATCTAATCTGACCTTTAGGTGATATGGGTCGACTTTTAGTCATCCAATAGGATTTTGGAAGGTGTTAGGGTAATTTTATAATCATATATTCACCCTTAATTACACGATTTACCTTTAACAATGGTAAATAAAATTTACTATAGTTACTATTCATAATGCCCAAATAAAAAAAGTAGTCTATTAACATAACTTTGACCCACTGATTCCATATATGGAATCCATTTTTTCAAAATTTAAAATGAATAAGTTGCTGTAATTAATTTAAAATAAATCTCGTTGTTAAGAAAACATGTTTTAGAAGTTAAAATATTGCCAAAGATTAAATGTTTTTACCTATGAATTCAATGAGAAATTAATTCTAATGACATAAATTTTATTAAATGGTAAAAATATATTCTATTATTACTTTAAAACCATTCAATATTATAATTTATCCATATAAATTATCTCAATGAAAAAAGTTGTTTTTAATTAAAAATTAGTGTATTTTTACTATTCATCGAAATATGAAAGTTATCAGAAAAATATAAAAAATTTATCCAAAAGAAATTTTTATATCCTGGTTCAAAAGAATAATTTTATTTTTTCAAATTGAACTTATAAACAGGTCAAAAACTAGATTTAATGTGGGTGCACAATCAAAAGGTGGCAAAACTGCATTTTTTTAAAAATAATTATTTTAGACGAAAAATTTATTTTGTTCTCATACCATGTTCTAGAAAATACGTAAGATGAATAATAATTTTATAAAATTCAAAATGTAGTTAATACTATTCATAACAGCTAGTCTATAAAAATTTATCGTTTTTTAGTGAAACCCGATATTGCGTACTACACACGCTATCGAGAAAGGTCGTGATTGCGTGTAATGCAAGCCAAATCTATATTGTGTGCTGTGAAAGATTAATTTTGTGTGGCATATAACATAAGAAATAAAAAAAATATTTCTCATAAAAATCCGAGGGTGTTACATTCTACCCCCCTTAAAATGAATTTCTCCCTCGAAATTCATCACTTCATTATAAACAGATGATGATACCTCTCCCTCATCATATCCTCAAGTTAACATGTAGCTTATTTTAATTGGTGTTTCCTCCATAAAACATTCACCAAACAAGTGGTTTTGTTCTCTAGGAGATTTTGGCTACGATCCAGAATCACTTTCAGCTATTCGTCACAAGAAAGATCTTTCTCCAGCGGTACAACATCGGATTTGAGTACATGTGAAGGATCGGGTTTGTACTTTCTCAAGAGAGATACATGGAACACATCGTGAACTTGAAAGAGATTCGGTCGAAGCACCAATCGGTATGCTACCTTCTCAAAACGATCCATAATTTCAAAAGGACTGATATATCTCGGGCTCCACTTTCCCTTCTTTCTAAATCTCATGACCCTCTTTGAGGGAGATATTCGTAAGAACTCTTAATCACCCACTTAAAACTCTAGGGCTTTTCTTCAGTTATCGATATAACTTTTTTGTCGACTCTGAGCTACTCATATATGTTGTTGAATAGATCTGACCTTTTCTTCCATTTCATCAACAAGATCAGGTCCTAATAGATTTCTTTCTCCAACTTCTTCCCAGCAAGTTGGAGTCCTGCATTTCATTCCATAGAGAGCTACATAAGGAGTCATCTGAATACTGGAGTGAAAGATATTATTATAAAAAAATTCCACCAAAGGTAATTGTTGATCCCAAACCCCTTGGAAATCTATATATAAAGCTCTCAACATATCTTCTAGAGTTTGAATTGTCCTCTCAGACTGACCGTCTGTCTGAGGATGATAAGCAGGGCTGAAACTCAACTCTGTATCCAGAGTATGCGGAAGACATCGCCAGAACTTTGAGGTAAACCTTGGATCCCGATCAGATGTAATATAAAGTGGTACTCCATGAAATCTTACCACTTCCTTTACATATATCATGGCAAGCTGTTCTAGAGAGAAATCCACTCTAATAGCAATGAAGTGTGTAGACTTTGTAAGATGATCAACTATGACCCAGATAGCATGATTTCCTTTGGATGTTTTAGGAAGTCCAGTGACAAAGTCCATAGTGATGTTTTACCATTTCCATTCTGGTATGGGTAATGGTAGTAACATCCCCTTATACTTCTCTCTCTCATCTTTAACTTGCTAAAAAACCATGGATCGAGAAACATATTCAGCAACATCCCTTTTCATTCCGTCCCACCAGAAGTACTCTTTCAGGTCCCTATACATCTTTGTGCTTCTAGGATGAATAGAAAATGAAGAACTATGAGACTCATCCAGAAGCTCCTTCTTCAATTCGAGGATGGGAGGAACACAAACCCAATTACTGAACTTTATCATCCCATCACAATCAAGGTTAAATTCCAGAACATTTCTCACCTTCTTTTGTAACTCGACATCTTCTTTCCGTGCCTCTTTAATCTTCAGATTTATAGATGTGTGAACATTTATTTGATAATGATAATATTTCTCATCTTACATTAAAATTCCAAGATCCATACTTTTGAAATCCATAAATATTGGATCTTTTGTGATCCACATCATGAATAAGCTAGCATGGTCTTGTCGACTTCATGTGTAAGCTACCTTGTTTACATTCCCAGGGTGGTAATCAATTGAGCAGTCGTAATCCTTAATCATCTCCAACCATATTCTTTGGCGCATATTCAACTCCTTTTCTGTGAAAATATACTTTAAACTTTTATGATCAGTATAAATGTCACACCTTTCTCCATAAATATAATGCTTCCAATTCTTTAATAAAATGATTACCACAGCTAACTCCAAATCATAAGATGGGTAATTTTTCTCATGGATTTCCAACTGTCGTGAGGCATATTCTATCACCATATCATTTTTCATGACAACACACCCCAGTCCCCTCTTGGATGAATCACTATAGATCACAAACCTTTCTCCACTACAAGGAAGTGTGAGCACAGGTGCACAGGATAACCTTCTTTTCAACTCCTTGAAATTCTCTTCACATTACATTGTCCAAACAAACATAACTCTTTTTCGAGTCTACTTGGTGAGTGGATTAGATAACCTTTAAAAATAATTCACAAAACGTCGGTAATATCCGGCCAAACCATGAAAACTTCGGATCTCAGTTACTATTGTTGGTCTCGACCATCTTTCGATAACCTCTATTTTTTCTGGATCCACAGATATCCCCACTTTTGAGATTATGTGACCCAAAAATGCAACTTTTTTATGCCAAAATTCCCACTTGGTAAATTTAGCCTAAAGATTCTCCTTTCTTAGGGTCTTTCTTACAATTATCAAGTGATCTTCATGTTCTTCCTTGGTCTTTGAATAGACAAGAATATCATCTATAAATACTACCACAAAATGATCAATATAGTCTCTAAAGACTCTATTTATCAGATCCATGAAGATAGCAGGGGAATTAGTAAGACCAAATGGAATCACTATAAATTCATAGTGTCCATACCTTGTACGAAAAGCCGTCTTTTGTATATCATCCCTTTTGACCCTTAATTGTTGATACCCTGAACGAAGATCAATCTTGGAAAATTATTGACCTCCACGTAGTTAGTCAAATAGGTCATCAATGCATGGTAGATGATATTTGTTCTTGATAGTGATCTTGTTAAGTTCACGATAATCAATGTAGAGTCTCATTGATCCATATTTCTTCTTAACAAACAGAACAGGTGCCCCCTAAGGTGACGCACTCGGGCATATGAGTCCTTTATCAAGATTCTCTTGGATTTGCTTCTTCAATTCCTACAACTCAATTGGGGACATTCTATAAGATGTCTTTGAAATAGGAAAAGCACCTGGTACAAGTTATTTTGAAAACTCAACTTCTTGATTTGGTGGAATACATGTCAATTCCTCCAAAAAGACATCATCAAATTCCCGTAAAATGGGCATATTATTAATCATGAGTTTCCCTCCAACCATTTGAGATAAATAACCATCATTTAGTGGAATCAAGACACATAATATAGAAGAAATTTCCACTAGATGGTTATGTTCATCCTTGCATCGATAGACGATCATAGATTGATCTGAAATATGAAATGTGACTTCCCTTCATTGGAAATTTATATGAGCTCCATATAATGAAATCCAATCCATGCCATGAATCACATAAAATTCTACTATATGAAGGATCACAAGATTTGTAGGAAGCACTTTCCCACAAACTTCAATCGGAGAAGAATTGAAAACTTTTGATGCTACTGTTGTGCCAAAAAAAGTTGTCACAACCTACTCAACAACTAATTGTTGAGGTAATACGGTGATACACTTAGAAAATTATTCAGAAATAAACTAGTGGGTGGATCCAGAATCAAATAAAACATTTTCTACTTTATAGTTGATGGTAAGTCTACCTCTCACCACTTCGTTGTTTTACTCCACATCGCTGATAGTAATTTTATGTGACTTTCCTTTGTCATTGGCCTTAAGAGTTTGTTGACGTTGATCATCATCATCAACCCTTGTATTTGGGAATTGATTGTCATAATTCCCCATCTCCTTGCAATTAAAACATTGATGTGTAGTAGGTTTATTCTGTGTATCCCTTCCTTTGTTTTCATCATTAGACATCTTCTTCCCATTATTTCGACATTCAATTGCCCGATGACCTTCTTTTCCTCACTTATAACATTTTTATGTCCCTTTAAGACAATTTCCCCAATTATTCTTTCCACACATTGAGCATAAGGGAAAACTCATCTTCTTTTCAGTGTGGTCTTTATATTTTCCTTTGAATTCCATTTTCCTCTTCTTATCAAACCCATGTGACTGATGGGTTACACCAATATCCATCTCAACCTTGAGAGCACATCGAACAATTTCCTCGTAGCTATTGAAGTCCCTTATGGATAATGCCCTTCGAAGACTTTGTTTTATGCCAGTAAAGAATCGATCGATCTTACACTCTAGTTGGATAATAATTCCTAAAGCGTACCTTTCATGCCTTGTAAAACTTACTTTGTAGGTACCAACAGATTCATAATCCTTTTGCATCAGTTCAAGAAACAATTTCTCCATATTTTTTCGAAGAATACGAGGGAAATACATATTGAAAAATAAGTTCTTGAACTCATCCCATTCCATGGACTCAATTTCATCCCTTTGCCTCGTATTCTTAATAATATTACACCATTGATCAGTATCACCTTCCCAACGATACACTGCTAAGATGAATTTATCATGTTGAGAACATTGAAGAACTGAAAATATCTTTTCAGTGGTACTGATCCATTGTTCTGCCACTAAGGTATTAGAAGACCCACTGAATAAAGGTGGACATTGCCTCATGAAGGATTCAATAGAATGTTTCTACTTCCTTTGATCATTTCAAAGTCCTGCATGATTCATAGCTTGAGAGAGTTGTGTGAGCATGGATATACGATTTTTCATTCCAGCTCCAATAACGTTGGGTTGCTCAGGGGGGACAATCATTGCATTTCCCGTCGCATTCCGCATTAGCATGGTTCATTTGGGTTCCAGCCATTGACTAAAACAAAGAAGAATAGTGTGAGAAACACTAATTATAATAGGAAAACCACATAATTGAGAATAAAATTTCACACTTAAGGTCTTATAATAGGTTGTTCATGTCCATTTTTAAAACACTAAGATTGTGTTCTATGCTTAGACATATCATTAGGTTTCTTACTAATGCTTTCACATCCTAGTTTCCAATGGTTGACTACAGCTTTCCTCTGATTCCAACTATAGCGACCCATACTTTACATACATGGTTAATACTTAAAAATTGGAGCGTACTTATTACAACATTTAAAAATACCATGAATAGACCGTATAGGTATAGTGACTTTAGAAACTGGGAAACATAAACAACTGGTTGATAAAGCATCTACATAGTCTCCCATTTATTTCATCACATATATAGTCCCTTTTTTGTATATATTACTTAATAACCTTCTTCCTGACCTAGAGAATGAAAACATACAAAAGGGTGAGCTCAAATTCTCAGTAAGGGTAAACAAAAGAAATATCAATCACATCAAATTCATAAGAACATAACATTTTGGAAATCTTACCCTCAAAAGAGATCATAATTTCTTAACATGGGATAAATCATGGTAGTGAAATGCAATCCAAATTATCATAACATAAAACATGAAACATTATGGAATACACACATAATCATAGTTAATCATTTCTTATTAGTCAATAATCATTGCCATGACTATCTTAGTGGACAAAGTCCATTTCTGAACCGAGTTCACTCCTCATTTCAGTCCAGTTTCACTAAATCAGTTTAACCAGCCGTTCCAGCCATGTCTATCTCATGAGATATAAAATCTATAACCAATGAATTGGATAGATATATAGGTCCCACCCATCTCATAATGATACCATTCTTATGTGTGGAAGAAAATCATAAACCATAAATCATAGCATAACCCATGTAATAAAAATGGAAATCTTAAACATCGTGAAGTCATAAAAAAATTCATATAAGATAAAAGAATTCATAAAAATATTTCCATCACAAAATAATCAAATCAGTGTAATAATAGGGATATAAATAGAACCCTACATTATCATAGATGGAAAATAATTTTGATAAAATACTTTAACTCCATTCTTGAGGAAAATATCCTTACTAATTCAAAAAAAAATTTAATTTCATAACATGTCATACAATTTTAAACTAAAAGAAGTTGATTAAAAATAAACTTCATAAATTCTAAAAGAAGATTCTTGGAAATAATTTTTTAAAAATCCATTCATACCGTATAAGTTATAAAAACATTCTTCTCGTACTTTTGTTGGAAAAGTCAAAAAGTACCTCATACGAAAAACGACCAAAGATTCATTTCATATCTTTTACTAAAAACTCACCGAAAGGTAAAATTGGATTTAAACAATTGTAGGAGGATATAAATAATATTAAATATTGTGGAATCATGGATGTGGATGATAAATATTCCCCAGTAAAATCTGAAGTATAAACAATCTCGGACAAAAATTGAGATTGTGATATTGTCCCTTACCTTAGGTCTGATTTGCTTCATAAGTGTCTGTACCTCCTTTATAATGATTTAAAAATGTTATTTACATATTCCAGAATCTTAATAATTGTTATGATATCATATATGGTCATAATATTAGCTTTTTATTAGTAATATTTCATTACTACTTGTTATTCGAGTGTTTATTACTTTTTGTTCTTATGCATGTTTTTTCGAACAAATTCTTATTATTTTCATTTGGTTATAGATATCTCATTTCCAGAATGGTATTAGTGTACTATATATCATATTTATTCATTCAATTCCTTTATATAATCATTATGCAATGAAAATCATGTAGAACGAATCGCATCACATCGTGGAGACGGTATTCCGTACGTATGCATGAGAGATGATATCGTTCCCCTGATCATGGAATTTTATTGGAGTGTATGTATACTATTTAAGAATAAACACCACTTTAAAATAATCATATATAGTTATTTATTTGAATCGTTATACCCATCCAAGTAAGGTGGTGATGGAAAATAGATTACACCACAGCGTGGAGACGGTATTCCGTACGTACGCACTCACAGTGATTTCGTTTTCCGTAGGACGGATTGATGGTGAAATAGGGTTTTTTCATAATTATAATATCATATCAGTATATGAGTGATACTGATGTTATTAATTCATAATGAAACAAATAAATAAGAAGATGTGGAAGAAGATATAAAGTTGAATGAATCGGTAACGAACATTACCTCTTCTTTGAAGCTCCTGATTGAGACATCCTCTTAGGGAACTAAAATTGGTCTTCGAAGAAGACAAAGACCTCTAGGATGTTTCTAGGGAAGTGGGGAAGTGAAATGGATAGGGTTTGGCCGAGCATGAAGGATCAAATTGGTGTCAGGAGGAGAGGGAGGATGTGCCCTTTTATAAGGGAGGAGAGGGGCACCTTTGGAAATATAAGAAATATTAGATTATATTAAATCCCAACCCCACATAAAAACTTCCAATATGACTAGTATCCAAATATAAAATGAGATAGGGTTGTAATCTCATCAACCAATAAAATTTAGACATGTTAGGAATTTATTTTAAACATTATCAACTTGATTTATCCTTATTTATCAATTTAATTTTATTTGTTGTAATAATATTCTAAATTTGAAATTATTATAAATAATTACATATGTGTTGTGAATTTTATATAATTTTACCATTTATGACATTTTAGACCATATAAATGTTAATTTATAATTTTAAAATATTTTTGTGATTTTTAAACAATTTTATAATATGATATTTTTATAAAATAACAATAGTGTCAATTTTGACACTATTCATTTATTTGAATTTAAATAAAATATATACAGAAGATATGTTCGAACTAAAAGCTTTAATAGATTCATAAAATTTCATATTTTTCTAGAAAATTAGTGGAGAACATTAAATAGTTCAAATAATATTTATTTTATTATTTTTAAAACCATTTATTTATTATTCTAATTAATAAAATAATTTCAACATCACTATTGTGTCATAATTATTGATAATAATTTAATCCCTAAAAATTTAAAATAAATTACTATGATGTTGATAATTGTATTATATTTCTGTAGACTATTCATTTTCGATGATTCATTATGATTATCAGTAAATTAAAATTATTATACTTATAAGATTTAAGAAAGTGACATGTTGTCACATTCTTTGGTTTTAATAAAAATTAAATGATTTTCATAGAAAAAAGTCCATTAAATAAATCTAATCCGACCCTTAGATGATATGGGTCGACTTTTAGTCATCCAATAAGATTTTTTTAGGTGTTAGGGTAATTTTATAATCTTATATTTTACCTTAATTACCCGATTAACCTTTAACTATGGTAAATAAAATTTACCGTAGTTACTATTCATAATGCCCAGAAATAAAAATTAGCCTATTAACATAATTTGGACCAACTAATTACAATTATGGAATCCATTTTTAAAAATTCAAAACAAATAAGTTGCAGTAATTAATTTAAAATAAATCTCGTTGTTACGAAAACGTGTTTCAGACGTTAAAACATTGCCAAAGATTGAAATGTTTCTACCTATGAATTCAATGTGAAATTAATTATAATGACATAAATTATATTAAATGGTAAAAATATATTATATTTATACTTTAAAACCATTATTTATTATAATTTATCCATACAAATTATCTCAATGAAAAATGTTTTTTTTAATTAAAAATTAGCGTGTTTTTACTATCCATCAAAATATTAAAGTTATTAGAAAAATATCAAAAATTAATCCAAAGTAAATTTTTATATCCTGATTCAAAAGAAGAATTTTATTTTTTTTATATTGAACTTATAAACATGTCAAAAACTAGATTTAATGTGGGTGCGCCATCAAATGGAGGCAAAATTGCATTTTTTTTAAATACTTATTTTACATGAAACTTTTATTTTGTTCTCTTACCATGTTCTAGAAAATATGTAAGATGAATAATAATGTTATAAAATTCATAATGTAGTTAATAATTTTCATAAGGTTAGTCCATAATAATATATCATTGGTTAATGAAACCTGGTATTGCGTACTACACACGCTATCGAGGAAGGTCGTGATTACGTGTAATGCATGCCAATTCTGTATTGTGTGCTGTGAAAAATTCCTTTGGTGTTGCGTATAATATAAGACATAAGAAAATATTTCTCATAAAATCTCAGGTTGTCACATGCATGATTCATTGCAAGTTATTGACAGGTGAGATCTGTACATTGATGAGGGTGTGACATTTAGGGAGGTTCCATTGGAGATTTAGTATCAACAGGAGTAGGTCATTTGTTGATGATCGATACATCAGGTTCGCGTTCGTTGGCAGCACGATAACCTTTAGGAGAGAACATGAGAGAATAAGGCTCAGATTCCTACTCAATACCCCCATTTGTTTCTTTATTCTATGTTGTGGTTTTGGGGGACAAAAATCCCTAATTATGGGAGAATGTAAAAACCCATATTTTCCATGATGTTTTTTTATAATTTATTGGATCTATTCCAAGACTACGAGATATAACATTGTTTGATTCTAATGCCTGGTATGCCTGAAACAGTATTTTTAACTCTCTTAATATTTTATGTAAACTTGAAAGCGAGAAATCCTAAATTTTGAACTGCTGATCAAGATTGATATCTGAGGGCACCTTTGAACTCACTGTACTATGATTCGCTGAACATACCATTAACCTTGACAGTAGTGGGTTGAGAGAGGATGTTGGTTTTTGCGGTATTTATGGAGGATTAATAAAATAAATCTAATTTATTTTAAATTTCGTCGACCACTATTTCTGGTTTTGGTGGTGGGTACAACAAAGGGTGGTCAGTCATTTAATAGAGGACATTAAATGCTCAGTTACACATATATATGTAACCACCTTATGTGCAATTAAGGAGGAAAATTAATTGCACCAATTAATGAATCTCTTTTAATTATGTGTTGTAATGATATCTCCCCACTTCTCTATTTTTGGTTTTTTAATTTTTTGGAAATGGAGTGGTGTTTTTGGATGTGTTGATTTTGGAGAAGCATCTTGGAGAGTAATAGATCCATTTAGTAAGAACCAATGTTCTTCGTTTGAGTGGTATCGTTGGGGGCTTGCTTTGGGATCAACGAACACTGACCAATCATAAAATGTGGGATACTCTCCAATGACTCATGTTGTTGGTTTTTTTCTTGTTTAAATTTCAACAGTAGTTGAATAAATTATCTTCTCCCTTGTTAACATACAAACAGGGAGGGTGCGGGGAAAACGATCAAGCCTCAGTCCCTCCGCCACTAGTTTCATCATTCCGTTCTACGCAGGTGAATTTTCAGGTTGGACGGATCCCAAATCTAATGGTCAAAAAGTGATGTAGAAAACCCATAATGTTTGTATGTGTGGTCAGATATAAAAATTACCCACAATGCTCCCCCGGTGGCTTATAGAAGACTGTCAGCGCGACACCACATACCGACACTGGAAGGTGATTACAGTAGCCAGCACAGATTGAGCGCAGTGGCGGCAATGTGCTGTCACGCGCCGCCGGAGGAGGCTGGGGAACTAGGTCATGGAACAATGCAGAAGGAGGAGGTTATGGATTTTCAGGCATGGCGGTTGAGGAGGGTGGATAGTATCAAAAGGCTTCGGAGGCGGAGTGACACGCCGTCACACACTACTGAAGGGGACCATGGCTCGAAGCTGAGGTAGAGGCAAGGACTCGCCCCCTGCAGATCCCATGGGCAACCAGGCGGCACCATGTAGAAACACTTCTCTAAATCTTGAATGTCCTAGGAATTTGAGAAAAATGTCAGACATTTCCACCCCATGTCAACTAGGGCAGGCCGCACTACCCTTTGGGTTGGGACATGACTCCATTTGTGCAGGACAGGACCGCGGCCAAGCAGGTGGAGCCCACCTCAACCCATCCCAACCTAGCCGGTCTATGCATGTTCGGGTTGGGCTGCGTCGGACACGAACCAGGTCGGACCAGAACTTGGTCGGGTAGGCCCAAAATGGGTCGGGCTGGACCTAGACCCACCCAGACCCATTTTCACTTAAAATTCTATAACTTGAAATCTAAACGTCCGTTTGATGAACCATCTGTAGCACCGAGATCCTGGGACAGAGATGGTCCATTTTTATACTGTACTCAAATTTTAAAAAAAGATGGAGTATGGCTAGGTTGGATCAAATCTAAATCAAACCTAGCCCTCATTACTGAAACACTTATAACTCAAAACCGTGGTCAGATGGATGCATCATCTATCGCATTAGAACCCTTACGAGATCTACGTCCTTTGGGTAACTCCATTGTGGAGCTTAGTGGGGGTTGAGGTACGAATGATATCTCAAGGAGAAGATTATATGGAACTCTAGTGCACCAGGTGAGGAGAATCCTATGGATGGCTGTCATTGATGTAGAAATCATGTGTGGATCACCATCATAGATACCCTTTGTGGATTAGCATCTTAGCTACTTGATGATGATGATTTTTAGAGAGGCCTATCGAGGAACAACACTAAGAGACCTTTAGTGGATCAGCATCTAGAGACCCTGTGTGGATCAGCATCAAGATACCGTGGGTGGATCAACATTCGAGTGACCCTATGCAGATCAGCTTTCTAGAAAACCTATTTGGATCAGCATTCTAGTTACCCTGTGTAGATCAATAGTATCATGACATGACAGGGACCATCCTTACATAGTCCAATCATGGAACATCAACTTTAGTTCAAGTGTGGATTGATAATAGAACAATTTTCTTTATGGAACAGTTGTGGATCTTCTAAATGGAATAAGATTATACTTCATAAGACTAAACATATATATTACTATTCTCCGAGTAGATTACCTAGTGTGAGCTGACTATTTCTTCGTACTTTTTGATTGATGTCTTTCATTTTGGTTTTTTCCTTTGTGGAACATTGGGTGACCGTTGAGGGTCTAGGGATCCCTACTGAGTATTGATATACACACCCCTGCATGGGCTTCGCCCATAACTTCTTTTTTTTGTGAAGATGACAGACCACATTAACCGAGGATTAGGAGCTAGGACTGAAATGTAATCAACTACGTACCTTTAGACGTGATGTGCCCATGTGACTACCGACCATGAGAAATACCTACCCTTCAGGTAAGATCCTTTGTCGATGATTCCAGGAGATGTATTTCTTTTGTTGATGTACTTTTCAGATGGGATTGTATTTTGACCCCCTTTAGCTAATTACTTACACCTTTTACTTTCAGTACACATATTTTTACTACTATAGTTTTACTACATTGGATAGGCACATTGAATTCATCAGTTGTGTGTTTATAGGTTTAAACCGAACTACTTTCAATTTTTCAAGTATATATCTTTTAGTGCTAGTCACCAACCCATTCCCTATGGAAGAATGGATTGTGTTAGTCACGACACGGGCCCCGAGGGATGGGTGGTGACAAATTCTAAGAATTTCATTATGTAATACATTAATATAAATTAACTAATGTGGTAAAATAGAAATTAAGAATTTGAAGACATGAGAAGATCACATAAAATAAATAATTGATAGGTATTTGATAAATGTTTCTACATTAACTTGTAGTTTTAACCCACCCCCCACCCCCTGTTAACAATTTCATGATTTCAATGCTTTCTAAGATTTTGAGAATAATTGAGTAATGAGTGTTACTATAAATAGAATGTTTACTAATTAATGGAACATGTTTTATATTATTATTCATATCATATAATCTTATTTGTTTATATGAATTTTATAATTTGGAAATATTTTATTAAAACATTAGTTTTTATAAAATAACATTCAATAATTTTTTTAATATATACATTAAATTTGGAACTGAATATAACATGAAAAAATGTAAATGAAAAAAATAATTCATATTCATAGATTATATTATAATATATTTATTAAATTTATGGGGTATTATAACTCACAAAAAAAATATTAAATTTACTATGCCTAAAATATTAGCTTAATCTTTCAACAACATGCACAAGAATTGTCTCAGAAATTCATAATAACATAATGTGATTATTTCTTTTCTAATGTCTAAAAACCAATTAACATGATAAAAACTCATTTATATTTCAAATAATTATTTACAATATATCATTTGTTTTTATCCTTAATAGAAAATATTAAAGTAATTACAGTTAATGGTGGGTCATATTTTATGTTATATTTCATTCAAGTAATATATAAAGAATTTTTTTTTGAATATTGAAAAAACAATTCCTTAAATATGAATCATGCATCATGATTGATGAACTATTGTAAAAAAATAGATATTAATGTTTTATGGTTAGTTTTAGTTCCCATGATATTACTGTTAATATTATTTACCAAATTTTCCCTCACTGAGGTGACAAGTATCTAATGAGTCTACCATTCTTATTGGAAAAAAGAAATAGGGCATTTTTTTTGACACATTCACTAGAATGCGACATCTTCACATCTTTTAGATGCAGACAGGTTCTATGATTGTTTCTTCCATTGAATGTTTTCAATGGTGGGTGATATTCATCACTTTCAATAGTGATGTATGATACATGGTCCATATAGGATGATGGGATGCTAGTTCTTCCTTCGATGGATTCCTCCATAGAATGGGCAGCCTAGTACAATTCCCCCGCAATTAATAATTCATGTTCATGAAAATCATTCCTAATTACTTATTTTCGTGGATGTCGGTTATGTACAATACTTTTGTCTTGAAATTACAAGTTATTTTCACAATGTATAAACCTTCAATAACGAGATTAGTTAATCTTGTCATCATGGGCTTGAATACATGTTGTGAACACTAGCCATCAGTATCTTCCCCATGATAGGTGATCTAATTGAGAATTCATTATTTTTAGAGCCCATGACAACACATGTCCATTACGAGTTATATAATTATAGAGGCATATATTCAATGGATTTCAACTCATGCATCCCATGTTTATAATGATTTGGATGAAATAATGGTTCTATATATTCTAAGTATTTCACCTAATGTATACCATGATTTTAATGTGATAGCTATTTAGGGTCATATGTATAACATATTTTTGAGGCATATTGGATTGATCAGAATTCTACAAGGGGGATGATCAATGTGATGAATCAATTAGAGGGAGTGAATAAAAGGCAAACTGATGGATGGTTCAGGACAGTCATGATGGAAAACTTCATGTGTGTCCCGAAAAGGAAAGATAAAAGATGGTGTAGGTTAATATGGAAAACCCATGATGTGGATTAATGTGGTTGTCCCAAAAAAGGTCAGGGAACCTAGGTCATCAAATGTTTAGGATTGAACCTCATTGTGGCATCCTAATTACCATTTTAAGAATCCATGGATTAATATCCATGTAGTTTGATTCTGTAGTTTAAGGTCCTCGGATGAGACTGGCCCATGTAGTTTAAAATCAATTGGCAAGGATGCTCCCACCATGAAAGGAGTGTATTCGCGGGATATTATGGGCCTTATGTGTGAAATATTCCCTTCAAAATAGGATATCACCTTGTTGGTTTGTTTTGGTATTTTTCATTGGAGCTTTCCATGTTCGTCATGGAGTACCCATGAAGTGGATTGGACTTATACATGAGAGAATCCGAAAGGTACACAAAATAGATGTATCCAATTCGTATGTTCATGATCTTACTGGGATGTGGTCGACCTATTAATTAAAATGATGTATGCACATGGAATTGATGAAATTTATGGAGTTGATGGATTAGATATAGGTGATGGAGATCATGGTGTCTGGATTTCATGGTGGATGGAGTGCTTGGTGAAAGAAGATATATCATTGGGCCTTTTAGAGGAATCATAATTATTTGAGTTATTTGGTAATAAAATCCCCCATAATTCATAATGATTGGGTATTATTATTTAGAAGTGTCATAGTCATTGGGGTGATTATTCACGATTAAACTCATAAGGATTCTCATTTGATGTATGATAAGGGTACTTACATCTATGTAGATGGCCCATTTTCATAGAAATAGTTGGGACATATACTAAATTAGAGAACCATATAGTTAGATCTTATGAATATACATTCCTAATGGGATCCTTTATTGTTGGGTCATACTATAGGAAACATTCCTATTGTGTAGGATTGGTGTCATGGTCACTACAAACCCCTAGTCCCAAGTGATTCATGCACATTGTGATAAACAAGTAAAAGACATGGACCTAGAAATCGTGACATAAATTATAAGACAGTGAGAGATGGTGTGGGGATTATTCATTTATGTTTCCTAAGAAGTATCTCTTTTTATTTCGGGAGGATCTAATTCCATTTGAGGAATATATCATTCCTTGTGATCTATACATGGAACATCATATGAAGTCTGAATATGGATTTTGAATGAAAGTTGTCCATTTTAGACGTATGTTTCACATGGTGGGAAACGTATTCCTTAAATGATGATCTTATATGGGGAATCATATGTACATTAAACAGGGTAAGAATATATTTTTATTTCTTGTGCTGATGATATTGTTCTAGTATGTGTTATGTCACCCATTATAGACATAAAGGGTCACTCATTACCCCTAGGGATTTCATTACTGTTTCTCATATTCAAAGGATTGGGGAATGTATTTATAAATACCACTATGTAATAGTGTGGAGTAGTGGATGTCCATGATTTATGCATTATTATTTCTATGATGAGAATAAAATGGAATTATTGTACCTATAATGAGATGGAAAATGTAAATAGAAATCAGAGGACACACATGAAGTTGAAAGTGCCATAGGAATGGGATTCGTTTGATACAAGTGGCATTGATGTGAAGTTGAAACAATACTAGATGCTTATAGATTCATTGGAAGGTAAAACATCAACAATGGATGTTAGCAGAAGGGAGGCTGCATGGGGATTCCCATTAATGGATTTTCACGAAGCAATGGTCATTTATAGAAAGGTGTTCATGAAGCTCGTGTGATTTGTAGAGGTCATGAACTTCATGATATATAAGGATTTGTGAAATTGGTTGATCCTACCTTAATCTGAATTCCATGTTCTGGGGAGGAGGGCTTCTCGAAAGATTAATGCGTCGCAAAGCCAAAAATTACCCTAAGGATTTTATTTCGTCTTTAAGGGAGGAGGCCAAAATAGAATCCTTCAATATCAATGTTATAGGATTTCATGACCAAAAAAATGGGTTGATCAAATGACCAAATATTTTGAATGAACCATTTTGGTATGGATTGGAGTGAATAGAGCATCATAAATTAGTATTAATTTGGATGCCAAATAGTCAGGAAACCATTACTAAAAAGATATAATGTTCTGGGTATATATAGAAAAAAGTGTTTCATGATGTAGGGATATAGATCAGAAATTTGAGGTGGGATTAACAAATGGCTACCTCTTTTATTAGAATCATTTACCATGATATGGAAACTTTCCATGGTCATGAAGCTTGTTTTGACTCAAATAAGACACTATTACGGAACCACTCTCTAAAAGAGGGTGAGGGGTAATCACAAAACAGATTCACGAAATATATACTTACGTGTTTTGACCAATTTGAGATAATAAATTATACAATAGGTTGTGGAATCCTTGACTAATCATGTCTAACATATTTAGGTTTTAAAAAATTCCAACCCACACAAAATGATAGCTGATGGAAAATGAGTTTTAGATTATATTGAAGAATCTATAAAAATTTTTAAATATTCTCCCATTCATGAAGGTTTCTCAAGATGGTCAGTCATGATGCTGACACATGCGGACTATTGGAACTATAATCATTGGGAAATGAAATACATTGTATTCTTATAAATATTATGGATGGGGGCCCTCAAAGGAACATTTCTCCACATGAATAAATTATTTTATTCTTATTTTTCCTTATTATCATCTTCCCTGTTATCATTAAATGTTAACGACTCATTAAAAACTAAACAAAATGAAATTATCTATGGGAACACTACTTAGGGAACCAAACCTTGTGACACATTATTTCATGAAATGAGTATTCTAAATCGAATCCATGTGAACTGATATTTGAAAATGAGCTAAAAAACTATAATAATTCGTTGAAAACACATAAGTCTAGAATTCATTGTCCACTATAGATATTTATTTAGAATTAAATGTAGATTAATTCCAAAATTATGAAATTTCAAATAATGTTATGCTCAGGGAATATATTCACAACACATTGGAACATGAATCCCAGCATGGGTAACTGTATTATATTCTATGGGGAAAACTCTATGAATGATTTTATCATTGTATTTAATTGGATTGAGAGAAGAAAACATCATCCAAGAGGTGATCAGAGATGAACGTGCCTCCAAGATATGACAAATGCTTGGGAAATACATGTTAAACATGGATTATATAGGCCATATCTGTAAGGAACATGCTCCCATTATAAACACATTCCTCTACAACAACATTAATAACAGACATTATGAAAATATGGATTATGTGGAATATCTTCTACATTAACAAATGATCTTTAATATGGGAATGGATAACATAGTAAAAGGATTGAAATATCGATGAGATATGCATTAGTGTGTAAACTTCATAGATTAGTGGGTATGGGCCTACTGTGAGTGGGCATCAGGCACTGCATTTGGAATGGGGATGAGGTTTTTAGGGATCAATGATAAAGAAAGGTCTTCCTAGTTCCATGTTTACTAGATATTCACCATCGAGCTATTTAGTATTTGGTCACTAGGGACTTACACTTTCCACATACAACACATTGAGTTAATTATCATCCATTGAGACATTCATTAGATCTCATGAATCCTAATTATGGGGATAGTATATGATAAGTTTTTATATGTGTCGAATGTCCAGGATGATCTTGAAATGAGGATATATTTTCATTATGAGTAGCTTTACCAAGATTAATAACTAGTGATGTGGTGATAGGGACAATTGATTTCCCCGTAACCCTATGGTCAATTATATTGTGAATGACCCTGTAGAGGGGACCAATGAGGGTTATTAGGATGCCAATAAATTTACAAAA
The DNA here is from genome assembly GCA_963277665.1 of Viscum album. NCBI lineage: Eukaryota > Viridiplantae > Streptophyta > Magnoliopsida > Santalales > Viscaceae > Viscum > Viscum album. Next base: position 256,564 of record CAUJRU010000465.1, read on the forward strand.
GGTCTATGAACTTATTAATGGGGTTCTATTGGGGAAATAATGGCTCTTACTAGAAGATTTCAGAAGTAATAAAATGTATATTTTGTGTATTTAGATTAATAATTCCTATGAAAACTATATTTTGTTTGGAAGGGTTCACCTACATACTGATCAGTGGGTATTGGATCCTAATAAGGCATTCACACATGGGGGTGTGGAACATATCATTCGTAATTGTATCGATTATGGTGACATGGAAACATATCAGTCTCAAAATACATATTCTAGTTGTGTTGTAGAAATTAATTTGAAACGTTTGAGTGAGTAAGATAATTCTTGATTTTGATGGACACAATTACATTTGGTGCACCTTGGTTTCAACACACATTGTGGTCTATGTATATCCAAAACGTATTTACTCTCCGACAACAAACCACTGATCGATGATTATTAATATCATTGGAAGTTGACTACTCTTTTTTTGTAAGGAATAATTGTTAAAAAGAACATGATATCAGAATAATGAACCTTTCACATATAAGCTTTTCACATTTAGGTGATAACCTATAATAGCACAAAGACTAAAGAGCAATGATCATATCTCCGTTTTTTCTGATATAGGGTTCTGGTGGAAAGGGTTTACTATGTGTCTACCTATGAGCCATGTAACCTACACCAGTTTGAGAGGAATTTTATTTTTCTAAAATAATAACCCCTAATTTATACTCTGTGTAGAACCATGAGTTCCACCATTCGATGATGGGGCATATTTACCTAATTTTCACACGATAAGATGAAAATATGCCGAATAAGCTAGAGTCACTATCTATTTTTTATGATATAGACCATTACTATTCAAGGATTTGGGAGATCACATATCCTAGATTAATATAGATAGAATATACCATAAGGACCAATGATGTGTTAATACCTCCACCACGGGGCCTGATATGAGTTATTAATTGAGTGTCTCATGACATTAGAGATGGAATGGTGTGTATGATATCAACATTTGGACTATTATTTCATGGGAAAATATATGAAGAAAATGAATAAAGAGGATATGTATCCTTAAAAAATCACGTTATAAGGGGGACTCTATTGGAAGGGATTCATCTGGGGAGGTCCCCAAAACATTAACCTACCCCCCAAAGATGTAGTTTCACTGTGTAGACATACAAATAAATGCAATTAATCTTGAAACATGGAAAAAATAGGATTTCATGATATAGTTCTCCACTATCCACATATGTGGAATAATATCAACATTTGTGGGGTGCATATCATTGAGATAATTCATTCTATGGTCGGTTTCCAGGTGTCTCATAGAGAGGGTGTGAAGGCGCTCGAAGACCATGTGCATTTCGAAGGAATTTTTCTTCTTTTAATAAACAATGTAATGGTTCATCTATATATGACCACTAATCTAAAACCATTAGTTATTGATAAATATTGGAATTCTCCCTTCGCCAATGAAATTAGAATAATCTTAGGGAGGTGATGGTTATCAATGTATCCCCCAGAGAGGAGTGATATCATAGTATGTTGGGGATAACTAGTTAAACTTTTTATGTGAAACCCTAACTCACCTTCCCAATATACACCGTTAAACATAAAATCATCTATATCATCTAACTGAAACTTTTTATGTGTAGTAGTATCTTGAAAGAGAAGCCTATATTGTTGTAGAAGAAGGTGGAATGACTGTTGTATATGAGAGAACCCTGGTGTCAATGCTCTGGAAAGAGGTGGCTGGTATTCCTACCAAATATTAGTAGTTTGGGGTAAAAATATATACATCATTGGATGTCCCATTCATCAATGGGTGGCCAAACAATTGTATCCTGACAACTGCAATCCAATAGTTCAATTTGTCACAACTAAACTCAAGTATGTCTCCTCTATTCATGTTATCATACCTTCCATTTTTTATATGACTGAACGAAATTGACATTTTTAAAATAGTTCTAGAGATACTATGTGATCAAATATTAATATAGGTTAGGGAATCTATTTTCACTTAATTCATAGAAATTGTAGTCCATTTGTGGTTAGTCATCCAAGCTGATCAGGCCATGGTCTCAAGTGAGCAGTTAGTTGGGGCTGTGAGTGATGCCATTACTAAGGAAGAACTCGATAATGGAAGAGATAAAAATGACGTGTAAAACTTAATTACGGATGAAATTACACATGATCTGAAACTCATATTATCATATATTATTCTAGAAGAATGTCATACTTCCTAAATTCTTTAATTATTTTATGAATATAACCCTACACTACTCAAACTACTGGAGGATTCTGACAATGTTGTGGTCAACAAGAATTGCATTTTCTAGTGTAGGTAATTGGAAATAATCAATTTCATCATCTATAATATTCTATAATCATAGTTGGTTGGTATTATGGGATCTCTTCACCATGGGTTAGGCAACCATTATACTAGTGCAGTTGATTCTTGAGGTCTTCATTCTCTGATTCGTGAATATCCTATCATGTAATTGTGGGAAGGATTCCAAAATCAAGATGTCATTAGGAATTAGGAGATATTTTAAACCACATATATGCTCTCAAATGTCAATAATGATATTTAGTACCTAGACAATCAAATTGTATGAGCTTTTTTCCATTATCAATAATCAATCAGAACTCTTCATCAAACTATGATCGTAGCTTGAAGTGGATGAGGAGTATCTAAGGAATACAACATTTCAAGTTCTTGATATCTAGGATGAAAACGACCATCCATATAAATGATAAAAACAAATATATCCATTTTCTTACGAGGAGGAAAAAGATCATGGTATGTATCAATAGACCCTAGAAACCACACCCCAATTTTTTTGAAGTTGAAGTGCTCAATCACTAGATTAGAGCAATATGGTTTAATTTTATAGATTTCATAAGAGGCTATAGCATGTTGTTTCCCACTATAATTTACACAACCTTAACTTATAGTTTTAAAAATTCATCTACTAATTGAAAAATTGAATTTATTTTATTTAATTATCTCACAATGATCATATTTCTGAGCAGAAAAATGATCACTCCTAAATTTCAAATACATAATACTCGGTGTGAGAAAAAAGGGATGAAAACATGATTTCTTAATTTAATAAGAGTTATATTTAAATATAAATCACTTAAGACATATTATATTACTTACAAATATGATTTTTATTCTTGAAAATGATATTTATGGAGTTTGGGGGTCCAAAAAAATATAACAATGAATGATAGGCACTAGTGCCTAAGCGGGGTAATGCCATAGGAATTGAACTATATCTAAGAAAAGAAGACTGAGAAGTGTGAATTCAAATTCCCAAAATATGGAATACATTGTGTGTGTCATGGATATAGAGGAAAACTATATCCTTTGTTAGAAACATAGAATTCATACAATTATCCAAGAATGGGGACAAACAGATGTGGGTCAATTGTTGACCATTTTAGAAACAAGAAAACTATCTCAGAGCATTTTCCATTATCGGTCGAGGTGTTGGACTAGGATGGTATGTGGGAAAAATGAATCAATATCAAACAATTATTTGTTCCTTTTATACATTATAAAGAATGATTATTAAAATTATGTTCATGAGAAATATAGAAATTGAGTGATGAAATTGTTGAATTGTTTCCAACACACATAGAATTATGCCCCCATGGACTATAAAATGTTTCTATGAATGCATTGTATTTGATAAAACATCAAATTCATCATCTATAGATGCACTATATCACATTTGGAGTGATAAATCAAATGAGAACAATGTGTTATATAATGATCGTTTGAGAATATGACCTCTCAGGTGAGGTCATGTGATGTTTTTCATTTTCACATCATGATACTAAATAATGTAGACACACTTCTTAACATAATATGGTGTAGAAGTTGTATGTTATAGTTTAACATCATATGATCATGACAAATATCACAATTTATCTTCATGTAATTGAGACATTGAACAATTTTTAAAGTACTACAATCTGGAACATGGGATTTGATTCCCAATTAGGCATGTAATGTTTGGTTGAGATGAAAACCAATAATGAGTGAGGGATAAACAGACTCAAACACAACCCAAAAACATTTATTAGTATGTATCATAGTTTAATGTGATAGATTATAGGCCTATATCCGAATTTTATAGATCTAAAACAGTTAAATACACCCTACATGAAATCATAAGCCCACATGAGTCATGGAAGGTGTGGGAATCAAGGATTTGTATAATGGTTTTTCTGACATGTGGAATTGCACATCAAGAATGTAACAAATGGATTTTACTTCAAGTAGGACACATGGTTGTACCCTAATGTGAATGGGGACCTAGAAGTCCCACATCATGCCATACATTCCCAGTGGAGACAATCATATGGATTAATGTCTTGATGCATGAAATTAAACTCCAAGTATAAATTCATAGATTTTGGATGGTATTGGGGGGTCATTTAAACCGAAGGACACATGAATGAATTAAAGGAGTAACCTAATGTTAATGGTGTCCATGGATTCCATCATTATATAAAAAATTCATATTGAGACTCATACAATGTCTAAATTCATGAAGTTAAAAATTGTCCCCTTAGATTATAATTGTGATGAATATACCATAAGGATAAAATTATTATTTAGATATCTATGGGGCGTCATCATGAAAAAAATAATGTTAATGAAGCCAAATGTTTCCTTGCACTGCACAACAAATTCCTAAGAAGAACTCACAGACATATATAATATGTGTTTGAGAGACTATTAGATCCCTCAAAAGATGTATTTTGTAAAAAATGTGGAATTGGGTGGGGGAGTGATGAACTCACATAAATTAGTGAATAAATACTAGGATGCATTGGGTTATACTATATGAATTATGTTAGGTCTTTCCCACATTGGTTCTAACGTTGGCGTAACTTGGTATCGATGTTGTTCTACGATCCTATACTACGTCACTCAATAAGATGGGTTGGAGGTAAACCTTCATGTTGAAAACCTTTGATATTTTGTTTCTATTCTACTCTATATTTGAAAATTCTTAAATTATTTTCTGTAATATATCCTCTAGCTCAGATAGATAGACATTTGTGATAATTTCTAATGTATTCTATCCATAGATAGCTCATAATAGTAATGAAATTTTATTCTTGATGGGCATGAATACCTCTATTATGTAGACTAGGGATATATAGTCACATGGCTATAATTTAATGTTGAATTATAAAATTCATGTCACGATTTATATATATTTCTTCATCTAAATCTTATTATTCATTACATAATATTAATTATAATGATATATATGGTATTGTAAAACTCAATTATCTTTCTATTTGTCTGGGCATGGTATTCAGAAGAATGGTTGGACTAATGCTATACTTGGCGCATAAAATATATACAACATCATCCATATTTTCTGTAGTTATGTGTTATAATATAATGAGGGATTCATAATTTTTTAATGACAATAAAGATTATGAATTCAGAATCTTATCGATCCTTGACATCCTTAAGATGGATCTCTTCTACCCATTACAAAATGAAATAAATCATGGTTATGATTAACCTACAATGAATAGTTATTTCTGGTGGATACATGCATAAAACACAAATACTGCAAACTAAAATGGCCCATTAACACTTGTTTTTATAATGGATCTTTAGTAGTCAATGCATAATGTTTTCATGGATCTGACATATATGACACCTTATGGAAAACATGATGCAGACATGGAATATTATGGGAATAATTAGGATAACCATTGAATCTTGTGGGAGGTATTCAATCCTACCAAATTCACACCACATTACCCAATATTAACTTTTAACATAACATGGGGAATCTTGTCATCATTATTAAAAATCGATAATTCTACAAATACAACCTTTTTTGAGTGCCTGTACAAGGTTGGGACCACTATATAGGGTTATCTATGTTGTACACTAATATATTGCTTCATGTTTGGGCATGTGTGGCATATTAATTCAGAACTAGAGATTACCAATGAAAGGGTTGACCATTCAGTGGATTCTCATATAGGAAGGGGATCTCACATCCCTGAAGTGGAATTTCCATAATCCAGCTAGTTCACATGCTGGATATCATCATTTTCATGATCAATGATAATGGGAGCTGTGACACTATGATATACCACAAGAATGAACTGTATAACTATTATGGATTGATGATATATGTTTAATAATCATGAAAATGGTTTGTATCCATTTTGTGAATGGGTAACATGAGTCACCTCTAGTGGAGAATGGAACTAGGCTACTAGCTGGTGAGTGTACATGACCATCAAAACATGATCTGGCTTCTTAATGATGTAGTCACCATTAATATGCATGATTAATAACTCATAATCCCCCTTCACATGTAAGTGGGGACATTTACCATGAGGGATATATTATGAACAATGATAAGATCATGAAACTGTACCTCAATGTTGGTGAATTTTTATAACAGATGAAAACAATATAGAATAAGAACTTTTTCTAATGGGATGAAGATGATATCCATGAATACTCTTTTTATCTTGGTAAATTGGGACTTATCCCTATTGGGAACAAGTGGGATATATAAGAATTAATTTTCTAGTATGTTGATGCATGATCTATTATGATGATGGTCGCATTTGGGAAATCAATATCCATGATAAACTTTCCAGGGGAAGGATGAAAGGAATAAATGTATTATAACAACTATAAATTGATGAAATTCTATAAATAAAATCTACTTTCGAACTGCTAAATGATCACTACCATGTGTTCTCGAAATCATTTCAAAATTAAGAAATTCTTGATATACATTACGGGATCCACATGGGACTATAGATATATCTCGTGATATTATAGTCAGTACCACAACATCTTCATTATGAATATAATTCATGGAAACTCTTATTAATGGGAGAATAACTATATTCAAGGTCAAAGAGTATGTGATTGAGATATTATAAACCATTATTCGTCACTTAATTGTTATTTTGGGTGAGAAGGGAACATAGGCATCATTATTGGTTGGTTACGTACTAGAATAAATGATTTCTGGATATGGGATTCATCAGAACCCAAGGATATAGTAGATAATACATGATCTTCTCAAATTCAGACTTTAACCCTACATCCCACTTTTAGGAAAAATCCTTCTAAATTATCCTAGAAATGGTCATACTGATGACATCCTTATACATGATGAATTGGTGTATATAGGTAATGTCGCTCTGAAGGCCTCAGTGATCTAGTCAGTTGCTCGGTGTATTCATGTGGATAATAGGCATGATCATCCTATATTCAATCCTGAAGCCTCTATATCTGAAAAATATAGAGAAACATAATATAGGTGAACCCAAACACAAATTTAGAGCTATTAATCAACAAATTTTAGGAGAAAATGAATCTGATAAAATTTTTATGGCCTCTGAGATAGTCATCACATTTGTGTGATTTAACCACTATATAGTCAATGTATCATTTCAATGGAATACCATGGATCAAGATGAACATGTGTTTCTTGGATCACCAATAAATACCCCATTCATTTTTCAAAATAAAAGGATGACCATTATAACAAAAATTATCTTCTAATGCTATGATGGTTTTAGAATCATCATCATTACAGTTCATGAATATCTGATTGAAACGATAGTATCTATCCATGTTGGATAGATCCTGGATCCCAAATGTGTCATCAATCAATAGCCCAGTCACTAGGATGGGAAAATCATCATTTGTATAGTGGCAGTTGAGATCTCAAAATTCACTATAGACTGTAATATGTCCATTATAAATCTTGATAAGAATGATATTGTGGTCCCAGTTATAGTATTGAACATCCTTGATGAAATGGTATTTGATAATCTTCTCAGCATCATCCTCAAAATTGGATCTATAAAAAGGATAATTTTTCATGGGAGGATTCCTAAACCCATTATGATCCATCAGGTGGCTATGATGTAGAATGGACTATTAATGTAATTGTACTAAAATTTCATAATAACTTCATAAAAAACAACACAATGATACTTGGGGAAGGACACATACTACTACTATTAATCTAGAGTAATTGATATGTTGATTAACATTGGACTTGGATCTACCTTATTAATAAATATGACTAGGATAATCACATTGATGGTGGTGGAAAAACCCTATTTCAATTTACATATGGGAATAATCCCAATATTATTTTTCATTTGAGGTAGGTGACTCATATGGAGGAGATGGTTCATTTGGGATAACTAATTCTGGAGGAACATTGTTTCCATTTGGGTTGATGTAGAATCTTCCCTGGGAGACTCTTCCTCTAATAAATCAAGGATAAAGTGTTGGTTATGATTATTCTATCAGGAATTCAACAACAATGTCTATAATTTAAACCAAATAAATCATTGTATTTTAGATTCCGATGATTCAAACCTTCTCCACAAAACTGGTGACAATGGAATATAATATTATTAATGTGGAGAAAATATTTATACCTCATTGGGATAGGGGACTTATAATATAAATAATAATTTACCTATGTCGGGGTATGAGTAAATATTCTGTTGTTTCTAAACTTGGGATGTGTTTTCCTTTTATCTTAGAAATGTCTAACAAAAAAAATATATTTGGTGTTCTGGACTCTAATCAGTGAATCGGGAGAATGAAATCATCATTCAAATCTACCCATGGGCGGGATGCAATGGTGGAATCCTCGACTCATTATTCTGATCATTATCATCCTTTCGATTGTATTAAGAGGCATTTACATAGAATCTATCACATGTTTCGAAGAGAGATGAACCACTATGGAGAATTTATACTTGATCATTGGTGGTTTAGGTGATGAATTAGTGATATGAGGAGGGAACCTCTATGTATAGATGGAGCTAGGGACAACCCATCTATGTGTTTGGTGGTGTCTTATGAGATTACTATGATTTCATTATTTTCAATCGAGCCACCAAACTAGGTCATCCACCAGATTCTTCCACACAACCTCTACTCTATATTGGCATAGCCCTAGATCATCAGGAAAGAGGGACTCATGTATTATTTATTAATTAATTTATTTAGAGTTTTATTATTTGGATTAGATTGATATCTACACCTACATTGACAATACAATAGTAGAGTTCTACAATGTTGACTTCGTTGGTGATGTACATCCGGTAAATTTCCCCCTGCACAAGAGATCCCTCATCTTCTTCTGATATTGATATTATGTCTGTACATTATACCTATAAGATCCTAAAAATTATAGATATGTACCAATATTGTTTATACGTACACCGTTTCCTTTTTTTACATTTCATTTGGGTTATGTACTGGGTACTATATGGAAGATATTTTGGGAAAATAGTAAGAAAGTGGTTTGTGGATGGTAGGCACACAGTTAGAGAAACCCATACACCCCAGCCAAGAAAGATATAAAACCCCAAACAAGGGGGTTTATCATGGAAATATCATGGTTGGAGTATGGTTTGTTAAATCCTTACACCCCTACTCAAGAAACCATCAATTATAATTATTATCCCTTGAAATTTGAGTTTATTTTCTCAGACAACATATTCTAAACCCTATTTGACCCTAGCATGAATCAAATCATAATCTCTATTTTTTGACACACCTAGAGGGTTCCTAGGGATCCCAAAAATCATTACATCGTGATTAAAAAACATTTTTTGGATTTCTATATCAATTATTATTTGGTTTCGTTAAAATTGATTGCTCATCTCACATAGGTTCTTCTATCATTCCATAAAGAAATTTATCCTCAATATTATTATATATAGATCTATAATTTGGGGATAAATATATAGGATTTTAAGAAAAAAGATATAGAAAAAGGAGATCTTGATTTTATTGAATTCGAATATAGGGTTCAAATATAGATTGTGTTCTTCATCACATTATTATTCATTTCGTTTGGAATTGGGGATATCTATTGGCGTTCATTCAACTAATTTCATGAATTATGTGTTCTAAAATTATAATCAAATTTCCTTTTTCATCAATTATGTTTGAGTGAAAATATAATTTCTAGAGTTTGTTTAGTGATTGGAATTCCTAATATAAGAAATTAATGTGGCCAATTAATTCTTTGATTAATTGGGGACATGATTGAATAATAGAAATTATAGTACTTGTATGATTAATTTGGTGAATAAATTATCAATAAATTTAAGTATGATGTTGGAGAAAATTGAATATTGTGTTAACTATCTCATTGTTCAATTTCAAATTGTGATTAATTAAATAGTGAATTAATTATTAGTTATTGATTTGTGAAATGGTTTATTAGTTATTTAATTGACTAACAGAAGGGTTGTGATTAATTTATTGGTAAATTAATTAATGTGTATGTTAGGATTATGATATGGTCATTGGGGTAATTAAATTTACAAATATTTATATGATATTGTAATGATTATTGAAGTATTTGAGAATAAACAATTAATTATTTAATTAGTTGGGATATTGAATTGATCGAGATGAAACAATTGATAATGAAATTTATCAGGGTTATTGAATTATTTATGTAGTATTAATTAATTTATTAATTTATTATAGGGATATTTTATGATTATATATTTGAAATCATTATTTATATATAATTTAAATAAAGTAATTTCATTACTTGATTTTTTATTTGAATAATGTCATTGATGAGATTAATTAATTGATGAATTAAATAATGTGATTATTGTGATTATTAAAATATTTAATTAAATAGTGGGATTTAATGGATCAATAAATTGATGAATAAATTAATGTTACTAATCTTATAATTTAATGGTTGAATTAAATAATGTGATTGGTGGGATTATATATTTTATGAATTAATTGATAGAGGTATTGGGATTAGTTAATTTTGAATTAATTAATGCACTTTATGTGTAATTTATTAGTCAATTAATTAAGGATTATTCATTTGTTATTGAAAATGAATGACATATATTAATGAATTGATCAATTATTCAATGTGGAATTTATATTAATTATAGTCAATGAGTTAGAATAAATAATTTCATAATAAATTAATTGGGATTTATTTAATGCAATTGAATTAGTTTGATTAATTAATTAGTGAATTACTTAATGAGGATTTCTGATTTAATAAAATTGATAAAATTGAATAATTAATCGATTAATTAACTATATTAAATTCGATATAATGATAGAGATAATTAACTTTTGAATAAATTATGAAACGTTTAAATTGTGTGTTTGAATAATTAATTTTTAAATTTATTATTGGATTTTATAATAATGAATGGATTAATTTATTATTTAAATAATTAAGGTGTGGTTAATATATATTTAATACTTTGTTATTATGATATACGTGATTATGAAATGGTGAATTTTAACATTGATATTCATCCATGAATTACTAAATTTTATCGTGGTCATTCCATTGTGAGAATTAATGAATGGTAATATAGTAATTCATTTGTTAAATACAGAATGAAAATATGGTTATCCAATTGTGATAATTAATGACTGGTAACATAATCATTCATTTTTAAAATACTGTATTGTAACATGATCATTCAATTTTGAGAGTTTATGAATCATAACATGATCATTATTTTTTGAAATAAAGAATGGTGACATGATAATCTAGTTGTGACAAATAAAGAATGGTGACATTTTCATTCATGTATGGAATAAATATTGTAGACATTTTTACTCAACTATGAGAATTAATGCATGGTAACATGGTAATTCTTTTTTGAAATAGCGAATAGAAACATGATCATTGAATTATGTGAATTAATTAATTGTAACATGGTCATTCATTTGAGAATATAATAATGGAAAAGAAAACATTCAGGAAAATGATATTCCATATGGATGTATCAGATTCTTTCATGGTCCATAGAAGGTATTAATATAGTAGTGTCTCTAGGAAACTATAGTTCTTGTCGATAAATACATTTCAATTGTCAATGTGATAATAATTGAATTGTGAATTATAATTATTCATTTATACAACTATATAAAGTAATTTTTAATGGATATTATCTTAGACACTTTTTGTGTGGGATTACTAATTCATACTCACTCCCTAGTCTGGATGACTAATTGGTACCTGGATAGATTACACGATTATAAGACATTATAAGGGAAAAGTCCATGTGATAGATAATTTATTTTCGATGTAAATGGATGAGGGAACAAGACAAGGTTTTGGACTAAGTTGGGAGTTGTTAGTTTCTATAATTTTAGGTATATTAGCACAAGAAATCTATTTCTCATTAGTTGGGAACAATACAAGATTTTGGACTAATTTGGGAGTTGTTAGTTTCTATAATTTTAGGTATATTAGCACAAGAAATCTATTTCTCATTAGTTGGGAACAATGATTTTGAAAACATGTTAGGAATATTGTGGAAGTTGATATTGATATTGATTCATCCTTACGAATAATATGAATCGTGTCTTAGATTTAATTGAAAAAATGTTGTGGGAGTATGGTGATGATATATCATGTATTGTGGAAACATGGATGTGTTCAGTAAGAATGAATTAAAGGAGTTGTGGATTAGAGGGCATAGTGTCCTGACTATTTGACTCAGAATCATTGTGATATTTCACAGTAAAGATCAAGGATGAGCTGTTAGAATATAGAGAGATTTTAAGAGTCCAAAATGTATATATATTTATAATGATCCTTTATAGGTACACGTTTTCCTCATTGTATTTAATTTTATTTTGGGTTACTTATCAGGTGTAACAACCCGATATTTTATGAAATCTATTCTTTTTAATTTTATTAATGTCTTGTGTTGTACGCTACACCAAAAAGAGCTTGCACAACCCGCATCCTTGACTTTCCTTGCATTACACGCAATCACAACCTTCTCGATACCGTGTGTAGTACGCAATACTGAGTTTCACGAAACAACGATATGCTATTAAAATATTATTAAACCTAGCCGTTATGAATAGTAATAACCACTTTTTAAAATTTTAGAAATTTTAGCTCTCAAAATAGACTTCATTTTTGGATTCGTAATATCGAAATTAGCTTAGGGTAAAATTTTGGTACTTTTCGAATAACTTTCATTTTCTAATGAATAGTGAAAATTACTAAATTTTAATTAAAAACAACTTTTTTTATCGAAATAATTAATAGTGATAAATTATTAATTTTAGTGGTTTTAAAGTATATTTAGAATATATTTTTATAATTTAATACAATGTCGGTCATTGGATGTAATTTCACATTTAAACCAGACATAAACAAGTGTCAATCTTTTGATAGATATTGTTTCTTAAAAACACGCTATTTGTTTTAACAGTGGGATTTAATTATAAAATTAATTAATGAAACATCTATGTTATGAATTTGGTAAAATAGACTTCATTTTTGAATTTGTAATATGAAATATAGCTTAGGATGAAATTTTGGCATTGTTCTGAAAAACATCAATTTTTGATGAATACTGAAACTACTAAGTGGTAGTTAAAAAAACTGAATTTTTCATAAAACTTAATTTTACTGTTTCTGTGAATGGAATTTCAAAAATCCGAGAGACACGGTTGATGTTATTAAGTAAAATGTGGTTCAATGAGATGAAAATAATTTTTGGTGAATAGTAACTTTTTACTTTTATTTACCACGGTTAAAAGTAAATAGGGTAATTAAGGGTAAAAATGATATTAATATTACCCTAACACATATCCTAATCCTATTTGACAAGTGTATCTCGACCAAAAACAACCTTAAGTGTAAACTATTATCATTTAGGCCCACTTGGATTAGATTAGGACATTTATTATTATTTAATTCAAAGAAGAGTTAAAAGAGTAAAAATCAAAGTTTATTTACTAAAACATTTTTAATATAAAGTTATACATAAGATAAATTCTATTGTAAATATTCATTGGAAATCTAAAACGATTTCCTACATGATGGTATTTTATTTGTAATTTTTATACATCCAATAATTTAATTTATTTATGACACAAAGATGATGCAGTAATTATCTTATTAATGAAATATTGACATAATTGATATTATAAATTCCAAAATAAATGTAATTTAATACTTTTTATGAATTCCAATAATTTTATAGGTTACTGTGATATATTAGTGTTGATTTAATCAACTTGGTTTGAATGTATAATTCTGTTATGACTTTCACAAAAATCATATATCAAATAGTGTCAAAATTGACACAAAATAGTTTTTAAATCAAATATTATATTATTAATTGTTATTTTATTCCTAAAAATCTAAGGTTCGGTCAAATGACTTAGATAAGGATATATATATTAATAATAAACAATTTGGGGTTCGTTTGGCATGTTATTGTATGTTTATTAACCATATAGTGAAAGAAAACAAAAAGACACGGTAAAAGATAAATTATTTAACATAGAGTTAAATCTAATTGATAAGGTTAAAATAATACCCCAAACTTGTCTAAATCCTATTGGTTGATATGATTTCGACCCATCCCCACTTTAGCTTCGAAATAAGACCCTTTGGAGCCATTATAAACCGATTTTGACATTAATATAAAATAATATTTTGACGTATTCCTAAGGTGCCCCTCTCCTCCCTTATAAAAGGACACCTCCTCCCCCTCCTCTTCACACCAATTTGAGCACTCAAGCTCGGCCAACCCCTGCCAAAATAACTTCTACACTTCCCTAGAATAATCTTAGAGGTCCTGGTCTTCTTCAAAGACCAATCATAGTTCCCTAAGTTGAGGATTCAAAGAGGCGTTTCAAAGAAGAGGTTATAACCATTACCGATCTTTTCAATTTCTTTCTTCTTCAACTTCTTCTTCTTTAGTTGTTTCATGACAAAGTGATAAAATCAGTATTACTTACATACTGATATGTTATTATAAATATTTAGAAACCCTAATTCACCTTCTATCCATCCTACGGAAAAATGAAATCACCGCGCGTGCGTATGTACGGAATACCGTCTCCACGCCGTAGTGTAATCTATTTTCCTCCACCACATTTATTGGATGGGTATAATGTTGTAATGAGTAACTATATATGATTATTATAAAGTTATATTGATACTGAAATAGTATACATACACTTCAACACAATTCCACGACCTTGGGAATGATATCATCGCTCGTGCGTACGTACGGACTACCGTCTCCACGATGCGATGAGATTCATTCTCCATGTTAACCAATTAAGAATGATTATAAAGTATATATAAGAAATAATAATGAAATATATGACATTATAAAGATACTGGATTCATGTATATATATATATTTATGTCATCTACTTACTTCCTTTCAAGACAATAAGGAAAGGAAAACAGCGTTCATGCGTACGTACGGACTACCGTCTCCATGAACAGTGTTTTTCATTTCATTTATCTATCTATTATATATATATATATACTGAATATATATGATATATAAATCATATTTTATATTCTGGAAGTAAGTAAATCATGATATAATTATTAATAATGTCAACAACAACATGTCAAAACACCTACGATAAATGAAACAATTTTACCCAAAACGCTCTTTAACATGGAATTTACAAAAGAACGGGTAATATAAAGTCATAAGTGAACCATATATGATATCATAGCAATGAATATGATTCTGTAATAAGTAAATGACCTTATTTAAATCATTATACAGGAGGTTCGGACACTTACGAAGCAAATCGGACATAAGGTAAGGGATAAATTTTCAATCTCATTTTTATCCGAGATTGCTTATACGTAAGTATTTACTAGGGTTATGTTTATCATCCATGACCATGATTTCTAAAAATGATTTCATAAAATCTTTACCATTCTTCCATGGATGTTTAAAGTCATTTTTACCCTTTATTTAATTTTTACCACATTGTATGAATGGAATCTTTCGTTTGGTTACCATATAAGGTACTTTTTGACTTTTCCGACAAAATTACGAGGAGAATGTTATTTTTAACTTATACGGTGTGAATGGATTTTTACAGTTTCATAACGCCTCATTTTCAAGAATCTTACTATACAAGATTGCGTGATTATTTTCAATAAAACCCTTATCTTTTAAAATTTCATGGAATTTTGTTAAAAGAACATGATTTTAAATAAGAAAGGATAATTACTTCAAGAATTCATTTCAAGTGTTTTGTCAAAACTATTTTACATCTAAGATGAAATTATTTCATATGTGTATGTTTCAAGTAAAATTTCTCTATGATTTAAATGGATTAAATTTTCTTATGATGAAATGATATCAATTGTTTATGGATTATGTTATGGTGGCATGATGTTTAAGAATCTGATTTTATTTCATGGGTTATGCTATGATGTATGATTTATGATTTTGTGGAACACATAAGAATGGTATAATTATGAGATTGGTGGGACCTATATCTCCCTCCAATGCATTGGGTAAAGATTTTATATCTCATGAGATAGACAGGGCTGGAACGGTAGGTTATAGCGGATCAGGGAAACAGGACTGAAACGAGGGTTACTCGATTCAGGAAGGGACTTTGTCCACTAAGATAGTCTTGGCAGTGAGTCTTTACTAACAAGAAATGATTCTCTATGATTATGTGTGAATTCCACAAAGTTTCATGATTTAAGTTATGATTATTGTGATTACATTTCACTGCCATGATTTATCCCATGTTATGAAATTATGATCTCTTTTGCAGGTTAAGATTTCCAAAAGTTATGTGCTTGTGTATATGATGTGATTGATATTTCTTTTGTTTACCCTTACTGAGCATTTGAGCTCACCCTTTTATGTTTTCTTTTCCCCAGGATATAAAAAAAGGGTTTTAGGTAAATAAAAAGAAGATCTTTATGGGAGATATTGAAGATCTTTCACCACGATTAGAATATTATGTTCCGAGTTTCCAAAGACACTAAACTATTACGATCCTTGTGTGTGTGTTTTTGTTATGTACCAAGTATTCCGCAAATGTAATGTAATGTCTATGTACGTCAGGCTTCGGGTCTCTACAGTTGGTATTAGAGGAAAGGTTTAGTCAACCTTTGGAAACTAGGATGCGAGAACTTTAGTGAGATCCCTAGAGATATTTCTAAGGTATGTATAGGGATGTCCCTAAGGTTAAGTATACGTATAGGTTATAGTACTAGAATTACGCTAACGATCAAAGAATTAAACCTAAGATGTTAGATATTGAAGGTACTCCCCCTTTATTATGTTGTTTTCCCTAGCATGATTTTTTCCTCTCACACTATTCTTTTTGGGTTTTAGACGATGGCTGGAACCCGAAGGAACCGTGTTGATCAATGCAATGGACAATGCAATGATTTCCCTCCTGAACAAACAAATGTTATGGGAGATGGAGTGCAAAATCTTATTTCTATACTTACACAAGCTATGAATCATTCTGGACTTCCAAATGAGCAAAGAAGGGAACAATATTCTATTGAGTCCTTCATGAGGCAACGTCCACCTTCTTTCAGTGGGTCTTCTGATCCACTTGTTTCTGAACAATGGATCAGTACCACTAAAATGATATTTTCAGTTCTTCAATGTTCTGAGCATGATAAAGTCATCTTAGCAGTATATCGTTTGGAAGGTGAATCTGATCAACGGTGGAATCTTATCAAGAATACGAGGCCAAGAGATGAAATTGAGTCCATGGAATGGGATGAGTTCAAGATCTTGTTTTTCAGTAAGTACTTCCCTCGTATTCTTCGAACAATGATGGAAAATGAGTTTATTGAGCTGAATCAGATGGATGATGAATCTGTTGGTATATATGAAGCAAATTTTACAAGACTTGCAAGGTATGCATCTGGCATTATCATCCAACCTGAAAGTAAAGTTGATCGATTTTTCAGTGGCTTAAAACCAAGTCTTCGAAGGGAATTATCTATAAGAGACTTTAGTAGCTATGAAGAAATTGTGCATTGTGCTATCAAGGTAGAAATGGAAGTTGGTGTTACATATCCATCTCATGGTTTTGACAAGAAACGAAAGATGGAGTTCAAGAAAAAATCTCAGAATAATGGTGAAAAGAAGATGAATGTTTCCTTATGCTCAATGTGTGGAAAGAAGCAAGGTGGAGATTCTCTTAAAGGGACTATAAAATGTTTTAAGTGTGGAAAAGAAGGTCATCAAGTTGCTGAGTGTCGAAGTAATGGAATAAGGGTTTCTAATGATGTGAATAATTCAAACACTGCAGAGAACGCACCACAAACACTTCAATGCTTCAAGTGAAAGGAAATGGGGAATTATGCTAATAAATGCCCTAATCCAAGGGTTAGTGATGATCAACATGAGCAACCACTGAAGGCAATGGACAAAGGGAAGTCACATGCGATCACTATTGGCAATGTTGAATATGACAACGATGTGGTGGAATGATTAAGTGTTTATGTAATAGAATTCCAAAATAATATTGTATCATGGAGTATTGGAATATTTATGTATTGGTCTAATGTGGTATTCAAAGTAATTGAGATATTTTTGGAAATAAGATGATATGCACATAATGAAGGGAAAACGAGAAAATGAAATGTTTAACAGTATTCTTGAGCTCATGATTGATATAAGGACTAAGTGATATCATGGTTTGAGTATATAGAATTTTGAGGATTTTGGTATGTGGAAAGTGTGAACTTTTAACTACGTTCATGTTTTCACTAAGGTATTCAAGAGAATACATGATTAAGGACTTTGAATTTTTGGAATGTGACCAACAAAACATATCTTATGATATATGGGGATCGACGATGGTGTTAAATCTCTGGTAATCATTTTCACTATGTTATGAGAATGGACTGCAGTATTATGGATAAGCCTAAAGATTGGAATGGATTATGTTGGACATAAGTGAGTATTGTTTAAGGATAGAAGATTTTCTATATTTTTGATGGGATGTTATAGTAATATAGTTTTATAAAAAGGACAACCTGCAGGACGGGCGACAGCCCATCGCGTCGGATAAGGCTGTGGGGATCAAACCCACAACCGAAGTGCGACTGGCCTTTATTGCCTACCACTGGCCTACAGAAAGTCCTTGTTTAGTAGAAACTAGTTTTATTATATTAAGCAGTATGATATATGAATTATAAGTCCATTTTAGGAACCATATATGATTAATCTCACTATAGAATGACTTATGTAACCTTTTGTTTGAGACAGATGGAATGACCCGTCATTCTATCACATAATCTTCTAACACTTCATGAATAACAAATTCAACTTCATTTATTTAAGAGATGAAGTGGAAATTGTTCAAGGCACGAACAACAGTAATATTGTTCCAAAATAAAGTAAGTATTTATTCTAATTCCAATTTTCAACTTTAGGGAAATGATCTTGAAAACCAAAAATGGTGTCCTAGTGATCTTATACCTGATGAATCAGATGGTACCTTAGATCGTCCCATATTTATGGCTTTGTGATTGCTGGATTTTCCATAGCCATGTTCTCTACCACTCTCTATCAGAACATGATGGTTAGATTTCTCTTCCATATCCATATTTTCATCTATGTGGAAACCTAGTGATTAGTTTATTTGGGTAATCGTTACATTTCATACTTTAGTTTTTAAAGCCAAGTTTTGGTATTCCTTTTTACGATGTGGGTTTATATTAAAGAAACTTTCGAATAGTAAACAATTTATAACCCCGACGAATTTCGAGGGCGAAATTCATTTTAAGGGGGGTAGAATGTAACAGCCCGATATTTTATGAAAACTATTCTTTTTAATTTTATTAATGTCTTGTGTTGTACGCTACACCAAAAAGATCTTGCACAACACGCATCCTTGACTTGCCTTGCATTACATGCAATCGCAACCTTCTCGATACCGTGTGTAGTACGCAATACTGTGTTTCACGAAACAACGATATGCTATTAAAATATTATTAAACCTAGCCGTTATGAATAGTAATAACCACTTTTTAAAATTTTAGAAATTTTAGCTCTCAAAATAGACTTCATTTTTGGATTCGTAATATCGAAATTAGCTTAGGGTAAAATTTTGGTACTTTTCGGATAACTTTCATTTTCTAATGAATAGTGAAAATTACTAAATTTTAATTAAAAACAACTTTTTTTTATCGAAATAAATAATAGTGATAAATTATTAATTTTAGTGGTTTTAAAGTATATTTAGAATATATTTTTACAATTTAATACAATGTTGGTCATTGGATGTAATTTCACATTTAAACCAGACATAAACAAGTGTCAATCTTTTGATAGATATTGTTTCTTAAAAACACGCTATTTGTTTTAACAGTGGGATTTAATTATAAAATTAATTAATGAAACTTCTATGATATGAATTTGGTAAAATAGACTTCATTTTTGAATTTGTAATATGAAATATAGGTTAGGATAAAATTTTGGCATTGTTCTGAAAAACATCAATTTTTGATGAATAGTGAAACTACTAAGTGGTAGTTAAAAAAACTGAATTTTTCCTAAAACTTAATTTTATCGCTTCTGTGAATGGAATTTCAAAAATCCGAGAGACACGGTTGATGTCAGTAAGTAAAATGTGGTTCAATGAGATGAAAATAATTTTTGGTGAATAGTAACTTTTTACTTTTATTTACCACGGTTAAAAGTAAATAGGGTAATTAAGGGTAAAAATGATTTTAATATTACCCTAACACATGTCCTAATCCTATTGGACAAGTTTATTTCGACCAAAAACAACCTTAAGTGTAAAATATTATCATTTAGGCCCACTTGGATTAGATTAGGACATTTATTATTATTTAATTCAAAGAAGAGTTAAAAGAGTTAAAATCAAAGTTTATTTACTAAAACATTTTTAATATAGAGTTATACATAAGATAAATTCGATTGTAAATATTAAAAATGTTTTAGTAAATAAACTTTGATTTTAACTCTTTTAACTCTTCTTTGAATTAAATAATAATAAATGTCCTAATCTAATCCAAGTGGGCCTAAATGATAATATTTTACACTTAAGGTTGTTTTTGGTCGAGATACACTTGTCCAATAGGATTAGGACATGTGTTAGGGTAATATTAATATCATTTTTACCCTTAATTACCCTATTTACTTTTAACCGTGGTAAATAAAAGTAAAAAGTTACTATTCACCAAAAATTATTTTCATCTCATTGAACCACATTTTACTTACTGACATCAACCGTGTCTCTCGGATTTTTGAAATTCCATTCACAAAATCAATAAAATTAAGTTTTAGGAAAAATTCTGTTTTTTTAACTACCACTTAGTAGTTTCACTATTCATCAAAAATTGATGTTTTTCAGAACAATGCCAAAATTTTATCCTAAGCTATATTTCATATTACAAATTCAAAAATGAAGTCTATTTTACCAAATTCATAACATAGAAGTTTCATTCATTGGAAATCTAAAAAGATTTCCTACATGATGGTATTTTATTTGTAATTTTTATACATCAAATAAGTTTATTTAATTATGACACAATGATGATGCAGTAATTATCTTATTAATAAAATATTGACATAATTGATATTATAAATTCCAAAGTAAATGTAATTTAATACTTTTTATGAATTCCACTAATTTTATAGGTTACTATGATATATTAGTGTTGATTTAATAAACTTGTTTTGAACATATAATTCTGTTATGACTTTCACAAAAATCATATATCAAATAGTGTCAAAATTGACACAAAATAGTTTTTAAATCAAATATTATATTATTAATTGTTATTTTATTCCTAAAAATCTAAGGTTCGACCAAATGAATTAGATAAGGATATATATATTAATAATAAACAATTTGGGGTTCGTTTGGCATGTTATTGTAAGTTTATTAACCATATATTGAAAGAAAACAAAAAGACACGGTAAAAGTTAAATTATTTAACATAGAGTTAAATCTAATTGATAAGGTTAAAATAATACCCTAAACTTGTCTAAATCCTATTGGTTGATATTATTTCCACCCATCCCCACATTAGCTTCGAAATAAGACCCTTTGGAACCATTATAAACCGATTTTTACATTAATATAAAATAATATTTTGAGGTATTCCTAAGGTACCCCTCTCCTCCCTTATAAAAGGACACCTACTCCCCCACCTCTTCACACCAATTTTAGCACTCAAGCTCGGCCAACCCCTACCAAAATACATTCTACACTTCCCTAGAATAATCCTAGAGGTCCTGTTCTTCTTCAAAGACCAATCATAGTTCCCTAAGTGGAGGATTCAATGAGGCGTTTCAAAGAAGAGGTAATAACCATTAACGATCTTTTCAATTTCTTTCTTCTTCAACTTCTTCTTCTTTAGTTGTTTCATGACAAAGTGATAAAATCAGTATTACTTACATACTTATATGTTATTATAAATATGAAGCAAACCTAATTCACCTTCTATCCATCCTACGGAAAAATGAAATCACCGCGCGTGCGTACGTACGGAATACCGTCTCCACGCCGTGGTGTAATCTATTTTACTCCACCACATTTATTGGATGGGTATAATGGTGTAATGAGTAACTATATATTATTATTATAAAGTTATATTGATACTGAAATAGTATACATACACTTCAACACAATTCCACGACCATGGGAACGATACCATCGCTCGTGCGTACGTACGGACTACCGTTTCCACGATGCGATGAGATTCATTCTCCATGTTAACCATTTAAGAATGATTATAAAGTATATATAAGAAATAATAATGAAATATATGACATTATAAAGATACTGTATTCATGTATATATATATATGTATGTCAGCTACTTACTTCCTTTCAAGACAATAAGGAAAGTAAAACAGCGTTCATGCATACGTACGGACTACCATCTCCATGAACGGTGTTTTTCATTTCATTTATCTATTTATTATATATATATATACTGAATATATATGATATATAAATCATATTTTATATTATGTAAGTAAGTAAATCATGATATAAGTATTAATAATGTCAAGAACAACATGTCAAAACACCTACGATAAATGAAACAATTTTACCCAAAACGCTCTTTAACATGGAATTTACAAAAGAACGGGTAATATAAAGTCATAAGTGAACCATATATGATATCATAACAATGAATATGATTCTGTAATAAGTAAATGACCTTATTTAAATCATTATACAGGAGGTTCAGACACTTACGAAGCAAATCGGACCTAAGGTAAGGGATAAATTTTCAATCTCATTTTTATCCGAGATTGCTTATACGTAAGTATTTACTGGGGTTACGTTTATCATCCATGACCATGATTTCTAAAAATGATTTCATAAAATGTTTACCAATATTCCATGGATGTTTAAAGTCATTTTTACCCTTTATTTACTTTTTACCAAATTGTATGAATGGAATCTTTCGTTTGGTTACCATATAAGGTACTTTTTGACTTTTCCGACAAAAGTACGAGGAGAATGTTATTTTTTACTTATACAGTGTGAACGGGTTTTTAAAGTTTCATAATGCCTCATTTTCAAGAAGCTTCCTCTACAAGATTGCATGATTATTTTCAATAAAACCCTTATCTTTTAAAATTTCATGGAATTTTGTGAAAAGAACATGATTTTAAATAAGAAAGGATATTTTCCTCAAGAATTCATTTCAAGTGTTTTGTCAAAACTATTTTACATCTAAGATGAAATTATTTCATATGTGTATGTTTCAAGTAAAATTTCTCTATGATTTAAATGGATTCAATTTTCTTATGATGAAATGATATCAATTGTTTATGGATTATGTTATGATGGCATGATGTTTAAGAATCCGATTTTATTTCATGGGTTATTCTATGATGTATGATTTATGATTTTGTGGCACACATAAGAATGGTATCATTATGATATGGGTGGGACCTATATCTCCCTCCAATGCATTGGGTAAAGATTTTATATCTCATGAGACAGACAGGGCTGGAACGGAAGGTTATTTCGGTTCAGTGAAATAGGACTGAAACGAGGGTTACTCGATTCAGGAAGGGACTTTGTCAACTAAGATAGTCTTGGCAATGAGTCTTGACTAACAAGAAATGATTCTCTATGATTATGTGTGAATTCCACAAAGTTTCATGTTTTAAGTTATTATTATTGTGATTACATTTCACTGCCATGATTTATCCCATGTTATGAAATTATGATCTCTTTTGCAGGTTAAGATTTCCAAAAGTTATGTGCTTGTGTATATGATGTGATTGATATTTCTTTTGTTTACCATTACTGGGCATTTGAGCTCACCCTTTTATGTTTTCTTTTCCCCAGGATATAAAAAAGGGTTTTAGGTAAATAAAAAGAAGATCTTTATGGGAGATATTGAAGATCTTTCACCACGATTAGAAGATTATGTTCCGAGTTTCCAAAGACACTAAACTATTACGATCCTTGTGTTTGTGTTTTTGTTATGTACCAAGTATTCCGCATATGTAATGTAATGTCCATGTACGTCAGGCTTCAGGTCTCTACATCAGGGATTGTTTGGGTGTAATTTTTTTAAAATTGATAGAAATAATGTTCTGTAAGGTTTTTGCATTGTGGCTCATACTAGAAACATGTGCAACTATAGAGAGTGGGGGTTTTCATGGATAGAGCATGGTCTATCAACCCACGTTCCCAAAAAGTACTAACTATGCACCCCTAAAATACTTGATACACATTTGGAAAACAATTAGGGAAAAACATTTGACACTTCCTAATAAACTGTGTGTGTGAATCAATGTCCCCTAAAATATTGAATTTATGTTCCTAAACCCCATATTTGTTTTCTATGATTCAACCATTGCTCTACTCAAATCAATTTCTATAATTATTTGAGGATCCTCCGGGGTTTTTTAAGGATATTAACCTCTATTTGTGGCAATTTTATGCATTTTTCATTGATCATAATTTCTATAGGTATGTGGTTTCTTCCCAATTGATTTCCCATTTAACATAAATTATTCTATCATTACATAAGGAATGTTATCTTACATATTATTAGATATAGATATATATTATAAGGATCTTGGTCTTGAATTTTTGGATGCAGATCTAGTAATAAGAGAGATTTATTATTTTTGTTTTGTAATATGGTTTTGGATGTAGACTATGTTCTTCCATGTGTTCTTCATTGATCCATTTGAAATTGGTGATATATGATGGCAGCAATTCATCACCTTTCTTGAGTTAGGTGGTCTAACATTCAAACATGAGAGAAATTATTATTAATTATGTGTGTGTGTGGTTGTATAATTTATAGATTTAATTTACCGACTATAACTTAAATGTGAATTAAATATTGTGGTTATTTAATTAGTTGTGGAATTGGTGATTTGATTGAAAAATGTTAATTGTTGAAGGGGGATAATTTTTTTGTGAATTAATTAGCGAATAATTGAATTGGG
Source organism: Viscum album (assembly GCA_963277665.1). NCBI lineage: Eukaryota > Viridiplantae > Streptophyta > Magnoliopsida > Santalales > Viscaceae > Viscum > Viscum album. Next base: position 281,850 of record CAUJRU010000465.1, read on the forward strand.
ATAATATGGATAATAGATTATTGTGTTAATTATCAATTTTTTGAGTTTTAAATTATGAATAATTAATTGGTAAATTAATTATTAGATTTTGGGTTGTGAAATGGTTATTTAATTTTTGAATGGATTAATCGATGAGATGTGACTAATTAATTGGAAAATTTCATAAAGGTAACAACCAAGATCATGAAATTTTTAATGGGATAATTGATTGTAGAAATAGTTAATGGATAATGTTTTGAGAATTAAATATTTTGAGATAGATCAAATAATTATGTAATTATTTGGTAAATTGAATTGATTGGGATAGAATAATTAATTGATGAATTAATCAGGTTAACAGAACTGTTTATTATATAATAATTAATCGATGAATTAACTCTGGATTGTTTATTTAGATCTTTTTAAATAATTAATTGAATAATTATTTAATGGATTATTTAATACAGTATGTTGAAGTAAATAATTGATGAATTAATTATGGGGATTTTTTATTGTAAATTTGATTATTTAGTTTAAAATTCATTATTATATGTAATGTAATTTTTTATTTTGTGAATTGAATAATTTGACTGAGGAGAATAAATAGATGACTAATTAAATAATATTTGTAATATTATTTTTTTATATAATGGAATTAAATGGTTTAATTAGTTAATGAAAAAATTACTTTGAGTAATGAGATTTTTTAGTTTTTGAATGAAATAATGAGATTGATGGTATTAATTAATTGATGAATTATTTCTTATAATTATTACTATTATTTAATACTAAATTAATTTAAGCACTTCATGTTAACATTTAAGTTGTTAATTAGTTAAAGGGTATTGTTTTCTTATTAACTATAATGTGGTAGATTAATTAATTGGAGAATTAATTAATAGGGATTGTAGTTGTAATTCAATTGAATGAGTTAGATTAATTAATTAGAGAATTAAATAATTTGGAATATTTTGTTAATTATATTAAATTAGTTTGGATAATTAATTTGAGATTTAATTAATGGGGACTGTTGTTTTAATAAAATTGATACAATTAGATAATAAATTTATAAATTAATTAAAATATATTAAGATTTGAGAATTGAGATAAATAACTTTTTAAATAATTATGAATCACTGAAATTATTTGTTTCAAAATTAATTGGTGAATTAGTTATTGGATTTTGATATTGATAAATAAATAAATAATTAATTAATTAATTAATTGGTGGTTGTAATATATGTAATATTTTTTAATTATGATATATGTGATTATTAAATGGTTAATTGTAACATGTAAAATCGGCCAAAAATTATAGAATATTAACATGATCATTCAATTGTGAGAATTAATTATTGGTAACATACAAAATGATTTTCGAAATAATAAATTATAAAATGGTCATTCAATTGTGGAAATTAATTTATGGTAACATGGTATTTAAATTTTAAAATATATAATGATAACATGTACATTCAATTTTGAGAATTAATGACTGGTAACAAGGTATCTCATTTTTGAAATAATGATTGGTAAAATAGTCATTCAATTATATTAATTTATGAATAGTAACATGCTCATTCATTTTTATAATAATGTATGATAACATGGTAGTTAAATTTAAAGAATTAATTAATGGTAATATGATAATTAATTTGTGGATAAAATAATGCTAACATGGTCATTCAAATGATATAATTAATGAATGGTAACATTGTCATTCAATTACGAAATAAATAATGCTAACATGGTTAATCAATTATTTGAATTATGGAATGATAACATATAAATTCATTTGTGAATATAAGAATGGTAACTTTGAAAATTAGACACACTATATCACCCAAGGATTTATCTGATTATGACATCGGATGAAGAAATTATTGAGGTACAATTTTGTACAGGATCCTGATGTTTATCTAGTATAATTAATACTAATTGATAATGTGATGACTATTTAATTATTCAATTGAATTATTTATTCACACAACCACATAATGTATTATTTTCTGGATTTGTTTTGTTAACCATTTGTTGTGGCCTACTATTTGGTACTCACACCCTACATGGAATGCCTGATCAGTACCTGAATAGATTACCTAATTGTAATATATAATAAGTGAATATGAATTGTGATGGATAGTTGCATTGGGATGGAGTGTTAATGGGGAAACTGAACATGTTTTATGACTCAATCAAGAGTTTTTAGTGCCTTTACTTTTTATTTTTCATTTTTACACTATGAATATATAATAACATGGAATATTTATTATTTAGTTTGGATATTTTAAAACTAAATTTTTCATGATTTCATATTTATATTGGTATGGTTTGGTTATATAATTTTTTTATTCATTTGATTATAAGTAATTATATCTACTGGTGTATTACATTGATGAAAAGGAAATAAAACATAGTACAGTCTAACCATGATTGACTTATATGACACTCCCTACTAGTCAGAATACTCTATAATATAGGGAGGATAACATGATGTCATTTGGTGGTCCATCATGGGGCACCAGTTTATGGATCTTTGGAAGGGACATTACACTGCCTACTCATGATCCTCAGTATTGAAGGTATCTATAGTCGCCACATCAATTTTAAAATAGAGGTGGAACTTCCAGAATTGTAGGAGTGACTAAAACATCTATTATGACTAACCCTTGTAATTGAATATTGATATATTCATAGTTATACTAGATAGGTTCTTCTTCATATCATACCTCCATTACAGTTTCACATTTTATCTCGCAGGGGGTTCCTCATTGGATAAAGGCATGGTGGGAACTGGTAGCGAACCACATGATTAGGGATAGAACTCTAAATTATCTTTTTATTCTTATATTAAATATATATATCCACTACTGGATGAGAACCGAATTTCTATAGCCAAGAATTATTTGGATGTGGCCAATAATGATACAACTGAGGGTATTCATTCTGGTCAATTTGCATGGTAAACTATGGGGTAGGGTCTAGTAGAGTGACATGGGAGGGATATTCCTATTGATCATGGCCCACAATCTATTTAATGTTCCATTAGAATTCATGCCATGTCTTGAATCATGTGTGAAAGCATTATAGTTTTCTACATGTTTGCGACCACTTCTTCGTTGGGGTTAGACGTGGTACTCGGATGTCATTCATAGAAAAATTTATCACTGGGGACAATGAAATAGTACACCATCATGATGGTATTTATAGAGGTATACTCCTAATAACCTAGTATAAGAGACTTCCAAATATGGTTTTAACATTTCGTGAGATTCCCATCTCTGGAGGGATAAATTCTCCAAGGGTTCAAGGTGACTTCGACACTATAATAAAACATTGATTTCCTTTACGCCTTTAGGGATTAATATTTGGATACCAATAAGGATACAATGAGGATTCATAAGAGGTATTTAGGGAATATGTAGAATGATTATGGGTTTTGGGCTTACATAAGGTTTCACTTGGTCATGATGCCATTCCTTGAATACATATCATTTCATGATATAATATGCAACAATTATTTTTTAACAGTAGTGGTTAGAGAGATTTGGGAATTCATCCTCATAGGAAATTTTTCATTATGGATATGTTAAATTCCCTTATTCCGAGGTAGTTCTAAAATAAAAATGATCTAGTGAATACTAAAAGGGATATGACTAGTTTCTGAATTTCGGGAATGAAAATTATGAGCTCTTGGACCTAGATAGTGTCTATAGCTGGAAGAGGTACTAGGTACATGGTATCTTGTAGAGCCATTTCATTATTATAGGGTAGTTACACATGATTCTACGCTGTTCCAGGCTGTTTTCAATGGGATTCATCACATGGTGAGGTTCCACTACTAGAGGAGTAAAATTAACTAGTTGTGTTGGGGCCTCTACCTATACAGCAGTGGAAATATCTAAATTGTAAATTCTTCTTACATGAGAAGGAAGATGAATTTTATTTTTCTTCATGGACTTCTTCTAGTCAAATTATTGTTATTTATTCCTCTCAAATAAATCCCATAATCCACTGTAGACATTATGAGTGATTTTGGTAGGAACCAATTCAATATTGATGCTACCCATGAAAATAATCAACATTTGTCCTTATTTTATTGGAATATTGAATGATTTGTTGAGGGACTTCCACATGGATTAATTGTATTTGAAACACTCAAATGGTAGTTTCAGTCATTTGATGAGTTCTACAATTCTTTTCATATGTTTGGTTGAGTTGAACTAGTAGATAAACTTCCTAGGGATGTCTCTTTATCCTTTGATGGATGAAATGGGTAAATTGATGTAAAAAATGAATAAATGTCCTTCTAATTCCTCATATAATTATAAGAGTTTTATGGCATCGTGGTATTATAGCTTTCCTTGCATATACACACACCTAGATATGGTGTTTTATAGTTTTTTCATCCTGGTAACCATCATATTGAATTTGGAGATGATAGGGTTCCAAAAAACCAGGGGTGATAAAATGACATCCACCCATGTCATGTATGGATTTCATTCATGTGGCAGTTACACAATTTGTGTCTCAGGGGATTTTAATCAAAGTGTTGAGAGAATCTAAAAGATCTTATTCATGAGGGATCATTTCGTGGGGAGGATTCCTGACCACAAATTCATCAATGGCCTGATCAATGTTGTAGGAAATATTTGTGGCTCATGGGGATGTTTTATCTGAGTTCTTTGTAATGTTATCACACAACTCGTGCGGATTCAGTGACACAAATCATAGTTCTCTTCCATGACTCTGTCTCTCTACTATATATTGATATGTTGGATCACTATGTTAAAATTGGATAAATATTTAGAGAATGAATTTTGGATGCCCCTACTGAACCGTGGTGAGAGGAACAATATCTTGTGGAAGAGTACAAAAATATAGGTAGCACTCAGGTTGGGGATAATCATTGATCCTCTTTTGATCAGTTACCTTTTATAGAATGGTTTTTATTGGTGGATCAAACTATTTAGTTACATAAATAGTACGTGGATCATAGGCCTTGATAGACACCTTTCCCTTGTTGGGATTATGACCACAAGGAAATTATGATTGGGACTCCCTGAGGACAATAGGTTTCCCTTGCAAGCAAGTGCATGCACTAATATAAATGTCCCCATAGTATTCCTCTTCCATAGAGGGAATGTCATCTTTTCAAACCCTACATTGATGTCACCATTTTTATAATCTCTGGTAAAACGATGTTCCTCATCCAGAAACTCATAGGTATATCCACAATACCATAGGTAAATACATGCAGCTGTTGGAAAGGGATGAAGTGGATGGGGATATTTAATCCATAGTCATAGATCATCACATGAATAGATACATATTCAATGATTTTGTGGAGAATGGTGCAACTCCTTCCACATCTCACATGGAGGGTCCAATGGTATTCAGGGGATGTAGAGTGATGATCTAATAAGAGTATCTCTAACTCAACCATGAAATATTTTTTATTAATGTTGTCAATGTGATACTACATACCTTTGGTGACTAACTAATGGTCCTGGATATGAGATCATGTCATACAAATAGATCAGTGGATACACATGTACTTTTCCTCAAAGAGGATCCATGGATTTTAAAGTGGGGATATATATTTTCTAATAATGTGACATACAATTGAATGAGAGACATAATATCTCAGAGGGTTACATGTTAAGAATAAATGTATACATGTTGGTTAGACCATGCATCAATTAGTACATTATGGGATATTTGTGGTGTCCATAATGTAGATTAGTGTGGCATTTGGTTGACTTATTGTGGAATATATTCATGAGCTAACTGATCGCAACATGTTGGGATGTCTCTCAAAGGTGCTACTAACATAATCATTGAAACCATATATGACTGGCTAATCAACAAAACATCATGTTCTATGGAATAATCTCTCATTGATGGGTCTATATTATGATCATCATCTATAAAAAAATTCAATAACTATCTAGGAATTTCTGTTGTGGGATAGAATGAAACAAGAAATAGTATATATGAATGAAATGTGAGACCTCATAAGAGAGCCACATCCTCCTCCTCATGTAATTACATTCCATGAGATTCATAAATTTAGAGGATCTCACCAAATGAGAATATTAATTTCACATATTAGGATCCTAACCTAGTCTATGACGTAGATGAATAGGTTAAACTCTATATCATTGAATCACATTCTTCCTTATAATCTAATATTTGAATGTGATTAACATTGCCTTAGAGCATCATGAAATTTTTCTTTTGGAAGTGATAGTTCTATCCTCTACCACGTGATGGTTCGTAATGATTGGGATGGTTTACACTGGGAGGACCCCCACGCTGATGGGTGATTTCATGAGGACGACCTCCACATTCATTGGTGGGAATACAAGGAGGATATAAATGTTGATTGTGTGATATGGTAGGTCCCCGATATTGGTGGGTTAGAATGTGAAGAGCGTATTCTCATTTATCATTCCTGGCATGTAGAGACATCTATTTTGGGTTATTAAACTATAGGGAGGACATAGAATGTCGTTGATGGAAGCATGAGGGGGACTTTATGAAGAATATTTAAGGAGTGGGTAGGAACTCTTTTTTTTGTTAAATAATGAAATCCACTTTGTTGGTGGGTAGTGAGATCATGTGGAGGAATTATATTATAATCATTGTGGAATCAGAGAGGAAATCCAAATTGATAAATATTAGAGTGGGTATGTCCTTTTATTGAGCTTGGAATTGCGTGAATATGATCTTCACACTAATGGACCATGTCATGTGTAGGACCTCCATACCAAAAACAGATGTATGGGTAAGACCATTATACAAAAAAAAATGAATCACAGAGGAACACCACTATGAATGAGGCAGGTAATAATGTAAGGGCCACCATGATGGGTGTGGGAAATGGGAGGAGCTACATTGTGTTTGGTGATAGTATTGGGTGGGCCCTATACCGAATCTCATTATCTTGGTCTAGCCCATAATTGATGCAGATGATGCATGAAACATACAAAATCATCCCAGACATTATATAGGGAAGATGATGTATCAATACAAACCATGCATTGATGATTCCCAACACATTAGTGACATGAATCATGGAGAATTCACCAGTAGTTGTGGGATCTACTGGGGATGGATAATATTATTCCTCTAATCAAGAATAATAATGGTCTTGTACATGATTTTGGTATCGAATAATTTAGATTGGTTCTGGTAGATAGGTGGTGTAGTCCAACTACTACTCGTCTAGGAGGATCAGTCTTTGTTCGTGATAATGAGGCATGGTGGGAGACATCATAGGAATCATGAAATTAGTCCTCACATCCATGGTGAATTAGGAACACCACAAATACATTATTCCTGGAATATAATCATCAGGTCATTCTAGGTATTTTATTCCAATAATAATAACTTATGATCAATGTCCAATTGAAATTCATATGGGTATCACAGTGTTGGCGACCAATATAAGCCTCCAGATACTGGCGGACCACTTCCCTTCTGGAAATGATTCCCTCTTGCGCCTACCAACATATGGGTGAATCCATCACCTACCTCGGAATAAGGTCTAAGGGTGAGAATGGTAATTGTAACAAGATATCAATATTTGTGGATAATCTCATAGAAGAGGTGGAGTAATGAGGTATTTGAACATTTACATCTCTTTATCCCTAGTTTATCTAGGTTCTAGGTGGGTTGTTGAATACTGGTAGAGTTCTATATTTAAGGAGGATTGAATTATAAATACATGTTCAAGGAATGAAAATTTCAATTCCCTGGTGTCATACAATCATTCATAATCATATAGGGATACTTATGTTGATTTCTTAGACTATATTTCCCAAAATTTAACATCACCAATTTTGTGAGAGTTCTATACATGGCCATAAATTTTCATTGTGGGACCTAATTATGGAGATATAGAATATGTGGCATGGAAATAAACAATTGTCTTTAATTATACTAGTATTTATGTTGTTGAAAATTTTTAAAAATAAGGTTTTCCATTTCTATTGTGGGCCCAATGTAATATAGGTCTATGTAAAATCTTTAATATGATAAAGAATATGTACATTATCCAATGGTAGATGGGAAAAATTTTCACATTGGGTTCACCATTTATGTTTCTAATGAATTATATAGGGGGTTTGGAAGCCTCACATATTTTAAATGGTTTTTAGATTGATGATTGTTCCCGAACATTCCTAGTTTATATTGATGAAAAAAATTCATCACTTTTATTTGTAATATCTCCACCTTAATAAAAATCGGTTGATGGGATGTAGGTTACTCCATCTATATATTAACCCATGTAATTCATTGATGAGTTCTTATCTCCCTCATATATTATGTTGTGTTCAAGAAACTCATTCATGATTCCATATCTACATTATAAGTGTTAATTTCACTAATTTGGTCTTCCAATTACAAGGTTTATGGCTAGTGCACCAATAATTATTTATAATAGTAGTAATGTTGGGAATCATTGGGATATCTAGACACTTGGATAATTGGTGACCTAAATTTTATTCATATATGGGAATATCATCAGGGGTTGTTTAGGTGATAAAACAAAGGAATATAACATTAACCATGTTGTATCTTATGAGAGAGGCATATTTATAATGATTTTTGCTATGTTACCTCATATTTACCATGATGTGGATGATGACATGGGTGTATATCTTTAAAATATTTAAACTGAGGAAAACCATGTTTTGATTGAGGTTGTTTTTTAGGTTATGATGTTTAATATCATGGGGTGATGGAGATGATTGTGCCGAACACCCAATGGGTGCACATCATTCCAGTATGTCACAATGAGATATGACCTTTAAGGTTTACAGATACATGGATCATTAATTTCATGGGGGGTGATCTTCAATGTGTGTCCAATAATGGGTAGATTTCACGTCGTGATGGTTGGTTTGAACTCCCCTAGATGGTGATCATGAAATTTCCCCCCTAAGAGTGGTGAACATTGTATTACCATTGGTCAGAATTGAGCCTCATAAAGCCATAACAAAGACCTTGTTTAGAAGTAATGGATCAAAACCCATATTGATAGATGACACATTTTTGGTTCATGTGATGGTATCATCCTATTATGTTTAACAACAGTTAGTAATGAATTTCGTTCATAGAATTGATCATATTAAAGAGATTGATTTAGGATTACTCATGGATGCTTAAGTTCATATGATGATTTTCCTAGTATGATAGCATGGTGAATATGAATGGGAGATGGCAGAGTTCTTCATGGAATAAAGATGAAGTGGGTGGGGATTTAACATTATAGTGGTCCAAAGGTACACAAAAAAGCTTTACCAGCCATGAAATTTTTCTGATCTTCCTATGATATGGTGTCCCATGTATTGATAAAGATTGGATGTAGATGGAATGGATGGTGTAAATGGAGATGATTAATTTGATGGTGGTGGATGGAATGTATGGAGTGGAAGATAGATGGATTAATGGGTGGATATAGTGACGGGTTTATATAGTGATGGGTTTAGACCTAATGAAGGAATCCTACAGATCTCAGTTAGTTAGGAATCAAAAAATCATAACATTCTTAACTAATGGGGAACATAATATACAGGAGGCACGGTTAAAGGGTGAATTATTGGGGCATAAATTATATTTTATTTATATTTTATTTTTTATTTGAAATCATACATTTATTGAAATGTTATGCGTGACTGGATATATTTTGGACTTCTACCTAATTGAAGTTCCATATGGTTAGGGTTCACACATGTATCTTTTAAAGGGACAATGTACGGTAGGAGAATATTATAGTTTGGATTACCAATGATGTCAGTTGGGTTTCATTACATCATATATCCTCTATAACCATCTGAGTCATACATAGTGTTTGAAATAAGTTAAAGTGTTAGACCTGACAATTGTACCATGAATGATGCGCCAACGAGTATGTGGGTGGGTAATAAGGATAGAAGTTTCCCATGTCAAATGTCATTCAATTTTTGTAGGATCTAGTTCCATGTGTGTAAGATCTAATTACTTTTGATCCATACCTCAAGTATACTTTGGAGGGTGCCTTGTACTTATAGATTAAAGGTGATTGTTTTGGGAAGTATGTTTTCCATGGTACGTGAATGTGGAATCCCTTGATGAACATAAATGGGTAATCTGATCTATATTTCATGTGGTAATACTATAGATTAACATCATTTTATATGGTGTAAATTCATTGATGTTTTACATCTTGTAGTGTGGAAAGAGGTGGCTCACTCTTTACCCATTAGAGATACCAAATTTTGGCACATAAATCAATTTTAGTGGAATGGATATGGAACTTACAAGGTGTAATGGTCTGAAGAATTGGTCTATCACGAGGTTCGTATTAATGTGCCCATCCTGATGAAAAAATACCACATTATACCTATGCTATGAATAAAAAATATAATGTATTATTAGGCCTCAATTTTAATAGAGTGTGCCACTAGAGTGGGTGTCACAGGTCACAAGGGGACTTGAAGTGCATATAAACGAATCATAGATGGGTACAATGACAACATGAGATCATCCTTTATGAAGATATGTCATAAAAATGAAGGAATCATATTGAATCTCAAAAAAGTGTCTTCACAAACCATATAGAAACACAGAGAGGTGTTCCATGATTCCCAGGAGATTCATGGTGGATAGGGATATCACAAAGTAGTTGTCTCTTGGAAATACAGTGACCATTCCTCATGATGATGTCCTGGTCCATAAGTGGAGTGCATCGTAGAAGATTAATTATTTACAATGAATCAAGGACCTATAAGGGCCTTCTTACATTGTTAGGACTAGAGTCCAACAAAAAGGAATCTAAACCATGTATGGAGGATTTCTAGAAGACATAAATGGTGTTTCATGATTCTTGGGTAACTTTGATCTTCCAATTGGTTTGGCTCATGATGCTTATACAGTTTGTGAATTTGGAGAAATTAAATAGTCGAGTGGTTGTGTAACATTCCTCAAAATTATAGAATAATAATGGTATATATAGAAAAATAGGTTCTGTGATGTAGTTATGTGGTTTTTGAAGAAAAATTGGGATTGACCAGTTGTCACTATTTTTTTTGAAATTTTAATGATCATGGATGACCATATAACTAATGGAAGAAACTATCTAGGAATAATGTGCTCATTAAGGGAGAGGGATAATTGAGAAAGGAATTCATAAAGAAGACCCCTCAGATTTATTTGGATCCTTTAGAGTAAGGATTTAATTCGATCCAGCAGTAGCTTCCTCTACTCTTCTCATGGAATGCTTTTTAACACCAATAAGAAAATTTACCAAATATTGAAGTCTTGATTCAATAAATGGAATCCAATTTTCATGATATTATTTATTGAAATATAATAAATAAATATAGATTTAAAATTCAAAAATTAAATGAAAATATTTTTTAGCATAATGTTTTATATGAACAAAAATTAACTTATGAAAATGTATGGAATAATGAATATTAAAATAAATTTTTTTAAATAATACCCATATAAATAATTACATTATGACATAATGAAAAACTGTAATAATATGTTATATTTAAAAATAATATATATTAATGATATAAAAAGTCATATTTTTCCATTATTCTATAAAAACACAATATTTTAAAAAAAATCTAAATAACTATAATTGTCATTTTTTAAAAGTGTCATAATTTGTTTAATCTTAATACAAAAATATAATGGTTAGGATATAAAAATATCATTTAAATATTAATACAACATGGTTTTCTTACGCTCTATGTTGCATGTTATATATGATATCGAATATATCAAATTTTAAAATATCATTGTATTAAAACAACTCTCAGTATGAGGTAAATAACATCCTAATTTGGACTTGGATTTAATTGTTTTTTTAATATTTTCATTTTAGAGGATATAGTTTGAGGACTAGTAATCCAAGATAAATCTCACTTATAAGTGTATCATGTTTATGATAATATCAATTTTATGCTAGATTATATTCATTATAAATTGTATCTTATGTGTTGTAGCAGATAATAGTTTTGAAATTCATGATATATATAAGAAAAAGAGAAATAAGGTTCTAATGTTTATCTGTATCTACTTTTTAATGACTTATTGTTAAAAAAAAATTATATCCATTGGGTGAATGCTGAATTATGGTATATTTTTTATGAAAATTTATTTATCATATATTAATTATAAAATATAATTATGTAAATGTGATAGTGATATTTTCGTGATAGGCTTTCAATAATTTGCTATAAACCATATATAAATGAAATTATATTGGTTAATAAGTGATCATTAGGCACTGATGATATATTTTAATTATAATCCTCTACATGAATATGTTTTTGTGTCTTTTATTATGTTCATTTATTAATATAGGCAACTAATCAAAATTAGTGGGGTTTTTTCTTCTCATATGGTCATTTATAGGGTAACAAATATTCAATGATATATATATATAATGCATAATAACATAACAAAAAACCAATCATTAGGAATCACAGTAGATATAATTACAAGAACATGACATTCAAATAATTATGATTGGGGGAAAATTAAATCTCACATTCAAATTAGCAATGTAAATCTGGCCACACTCATTCTAAAGAAACTAAACCCCCATATTGGTAAACTCTTTCCTCCATGATACACATATGGAAATTTAATAAATGAATTAACAGACACAGAATCCCAAAAAAATACACAACTAAACTCAATTTAAGGACTCTCCCATTAAATCACCGTTCGAGTATCTTTTTGATACCCAAAAAACACATTTATAAATTTTTTTTCTGATAAATTTAACTTCTTATATATATATATATATGTCATAGTATTTTTCTCTCAGGATCTCAAGGATGATATTCAGATGATTAGATTCATAATGTTTTATTTTGGAATAAAAAATAATATCATCCATAATGCTAACCATAATGGAATCTAATTACTGGTGAATGATTTGATTCATCAATTATTTATGCAACACATTATAGTTAGTAAGATCTAATTGAATCACTAAATTCTCATAGGTACTATAACATATTGTTAACATCTTAATTGGAATATAAACCTCAAATATACTTATATGATGGTTACCGAATCATAGGTCACATTCCAAAATCCACATAACTTGTTAAACATGGAAAAAATTAACCACTCTTAGAAAATAAATATATTTTTCTTTAATGACACCTGGATGATATTTGGGTAAAACACATAAAGTAATATATCTTTTTCTTTCATAATTGATAATAATAATGGATATAGAAAATGTAAAATAATAGGATGAATGGGTATCATATCATCATTATTATCATGAGAACCGATTAATTATTTTAAATCATTGTGGATGATCGGGTATGATGTTTTAGAAATGGGTCTTATCCCTAGATGTATGATTATAATGAATTAAACATCCAATATGGGAAGTACCCTAGATAAGTCATATAGAATGTTATCAAGATACTGACATAATAAGCAATTAATAGGATAAAAATTATGTCAATCAATGATATCAACAACAAAAATTCGTAAATTATTAGAGAAAATCGGAACACGATGAGATGATGAACATGTTATTCCCCATCTTCGTTGTCACTCACATTTCATGACATGAGTGACTCTATAAGGAGATAAAATATGTACCCAATGGGAATATAAGTCAATTAGACGATTGTATCTAGTCATAAAATTTCTGTAACTGATATGATCAATTATGTTAACTATATTTAATAAAAATGTATAGAAATATTCCTTGTCAAAAATATACATCGGACACCTTGTATATTATATTCCATTATCTGAAATATTTATTTAAGGATTATAATGAATAATCAGTGATGGAATGATATTTTTACACATTACGAATTAAATTGAAATATTTTATATTATAATTGAATTATTTGTATTTGTATCAAACAAATAAAAAACATATAACATTCTATAAATGTTATACTTCTCATGGTAGCTAGTTATTCCTACATCTTATCAGGTGAAAACAATGATGCTATCAAACTTCCAACATCATTATATCCTTTTTCCAATTTGAATACATTTAATTATATGAGGTTGATATCCCAAGAAATTTTTATGCATGTTCTATATTATTATAATTTTTGTGATGGTGTTTCCATATCTTCAAACATAGGGTTCTCACTTTTATATGAAATGATGATGACTATATTATCCATAAGTTTAACAGACCCAAGATATATCATTAATATCATGTTTGACATATTATTTTTCTTACCTAATTCTTAATAGACCACTTAAATATACCCTAATCTAGTCACTACATCATCAAACGTAGTTTTATTCATCACATTTCCTTTTCTGGCTAGACTATGACCCATGGATTTCCATAGTAACTGATCCTCAAAAGTAACATATTTCCCCATTATATCAATCTAATCCATTTATTCCGTATTTGAAAACAATATATAGGTGCATAGGAATATATGAATTATAATATATTTTATATATACCCATATATCAATTTCATACATACAATAATAAATATTATTATTGAATTCCATCCATGAAGTCATGTTCATAGAATTGGATGACCATTTAGCGCATTATTTAACAGAATGAGCTCCTTGCATAATATAAATATACTCATATAGAATCACACCACTCTTTCTCTCAAGTTGAATCTTTTTTATGAATTACTTATTTATGTTAGTCCATATAAGTTTAATTCATGAAAGATTCCCACTATATCCACCAATCTCGTTCGATTATATATGTTGATAATCCATCCTCCAAGTCCTATAGATACATCATAATGTTGAAAAATATCATTAGACATTTGGTCCCTTAATTTAAATCATCTGTTGAATTATCTCTATGATTGATTTGAAGATATATCTTCGTAAATTATATAGTATGACACAAATTGTGTTCTAGTTAAAAATTTGATGCTAGAACCATGAATTTCATAAAAAAATTAGTTTCCATCATAGTTGGATTAACTAATGTAATTTACTATTGTTCATACACCCCTGTAATGAATAAATAATTTATAATAACAACATATTTGAATCTTCATCAATAAAAAATAACTTCAATAGAATATGTAATCCCTATTTTTTATTACATGAACCATTCATTACATGGAATAATAAAAACATTCTTTTATTTTTTTGTTTCATTTATATTATGAATAATGTACAATAAAATTACAAACATTCTTATAATCTAAATGATATTATTCTTTATTGGACCATCCTATTTTACTTTTACCACATATCATATCCTAGAGACATACATCAAGAGAACCAGGATATCATGAATCATAGTAAGGGAACATGAAAGAGTGGAATTTAACTATTTATCATGTGTCATATTAATAAGAATGTGAGGCATAAAAATAAGGATACATCATTTGAACATTGGGTGTTATCATAATAAAAATTACATGAATCAAATAATGGAAAAGTTATTACTATAATTGAATTATTTTATAGTATTCGGTTGAATAAATTGAACATATTTGGTGGATTTCATTTTACACTACACAGTGTTATTCTAGTGCCGCACGCATCACTAGCATAGCATGCGTTAGACTCAACATTGTGTATCTACTGTACAATATTTTAATATAATATAAAAATAATGATTAAAATCTTGAAATTATTATAGACAACATGATAAAGATTAATGGAATTATAAAATTACGGTTAACACATGTATATATAATAAATTATTTGGGGACCAATAGATAATAAATTTAAATTGAACATTTTTTATTATAAAAGAAATTATTTTACAAAAATCTATTTAAATTTGAGAAAGTTAGTTTTTAAATATAAATAAAAAATAATTTTTTTAATTATATTACTGAAATTTTTTTCTTGTTAATGATTAAAATTAATAATTTATGTATTTATATGTGATAAAAAAATTAAATCCATATTTATACTAACAACATTATATTTGTAAAAGTAATTTTATCACCTTCTAATGGTACAACTCTTCTCAAAATAAATTATAGAACACCAATAAATTCTATTTGACTAAAACACAAATACATTCTGATGGTGAATATTTAAATTATCACAATTGTAAATTTTTTATTCTATTAATAAATTTTTTTTGGATGAATAATGGGAAATACTTCATTTTAAATAAAAAATTACTTTTTAAATTATTATATATAATATATTTTTATATTATAATTTATGAAATTATAAATAATAAAATTTTACATAATACAGTCGTTTTTGGGTTATTATAATCAATTTCAAATTTAAATTAGCATTAAAAAATATCTAACTTTAAAGCTTTTTCACATCAGAAACACGTTATTTCGTCTCGTCTAGGGAATTATTTTTAATTTATATCGAAATATTAAATTAAATGAATTATGAAAAATTTATTCCATTTTTGGAAACAAATGTACAAAACATATTAATATATCTATGTTATTTTTGGGAAATATGACTAATAACTTTGGTAAATTTTTTTTACCATGTGTGAGGGTAAATCATGTAATTAAGGGTAATTATTATATAATATATTTTATCAAATTTCGGAAAGACCTTCCGAATTAGTATTTGATGATATTAAATCTACCATTAACACACAATGATGTAAATTTTAATATTTAATGGACATATGTAATTGAAAATTACATAGATTTTATTAAAAAAAACATGATTGAAAAAATTCCATACTATTGCCTATAAAATGTATAATATTTTTAATATGTTGTTAAATAGGATATATGATGGACTATAAATATTAATATGAAAACAATTTCTAACTACAAAATGTAATTTAATTTTTATATTTTATTGAAAAAATAATTATCCTAAATAATACCACAATGATTTTGTAAAATTTATTCAATTAATAAAAAATATATTACATTATATTAATATTTTTTAATATTTAGAATTGGAAGTAATTGTATTTCAAAATAAATTTTATAGGATAATTAACATTTTAGGTGTTTCTGTTTTTTGTTTTAGGTTATCATGATCAATTTATGTTATTGTATGCAATGTAATGAATAGTGGAAAAGTTGAAAATACCTTTATTTTTTAAAATATAATTATTTATAAAATTATTTATAAACTATAAAAAATATTAAATTATGGTAAATTTTGATTTATATACCCTAAAATTCACAAATTGGACATTTATGGCCCCATATACAATTTATATGGAAAAAGTAATAGCGTTTAATATTGTTTTGTTTTTTTCAATTGTTAAAATTAATATTGGTAAGGTAATGTTGAATCAAAATTAAAAGGAATAAAATAAGAATAATTTTATTCAAAAATTTATTATTTTATGATTTTAAAACATTTTAACATCATAACATTAAAAAAATGAACTCTTAAAATATTTAGATTAAGTAAAAATTTATTATAAATTATTATTTTTAGATATTCCATGAGTTCCCCTCCCATATAATTTAAAAGGGAACCTATTTTTTTCTTTTCTCCAAACATTGAAAACTATTTCCATCTGAAAACTCCAATATACATTTCTTCACAACTCCTTTCCCTTCACACTTTAATCATTCATTTGGGATGATATCCTATAAATTAAATCCCTTGCTGAAAACCAATATGGGATATATACTGAAGAGGTAATGTTCATCAATGAATGTTTTTGTTTTATCTATTCCATTATCCGGCTAAATTATTTAAATTTATTATTTATAAAATATCAAAATTTGATTATTATATTGGGATTTTATATGAAAATTTTATAACATACAACATCGCACTATTTCATAATATGGGGTATTCAATCATTATTCTAGTGTATGGCGGATTACAGTCTTGAGAACAAATGTTGATCTTTCATTCTTTTGCACATTTAATGTTTGGGAATAATGATTGATTTATAGTTTATGAATTTTAAAAATGATATCACTTATTTAATTATGATTCTTTAATTTTTATAAGACACATATCTTCGTTTATTCCACTTTTTGAGAATATTATAATATCATTCATGTGTATGGTGGACTACTGCTTCGTGAAGTGATGTGATTCATTTAAACAGTAAATGTAATTTATTAATGGTGGTTTTAATTAAATAATGCTATGTATAAGAAGAAAATATTTGTATATAATGAAAATATATATTCTACCTTAATATAATTTAACATGATCTTTGTAAGAGGACCAAGAATAAAAATATAAAACATGTACGAAAACCAAATCTATTACATCCTGAACTATAACATTAACATTGGTTTTTTAATAAGTACGTTATATAAATCAATAATTAATTCATATATGGTAGGGGATAAATGAATTTGTTTTTATGGAATATTTATAATAAGCATTTATTTTTTATAGTATGTTTGAAAGGTTATGATGGATGATATGATTTATGGTATGGGGATTCATAGTCTAACTTTTATTTCAGATAGACTTATGCATTATTCAACATTTGTTCATTTTAGATTGGTTTATATAATACCTATTAATAAATATTTTATGTTTATACTTAAATTTATTGGTATTAGCATATCACTTTTATGATATCTTTTTTAGGTATTTTATAGTTAAAAATTATCAATATCATTGAGGTAATTTTGAATCAATTTCCATTAAAAATATCATTAAATATTGTTTCAATCTAAGATGTCTATTTTTATTCAACTTATTATTTATTTTCATTATGATTAAAGGATTATATCATTATTCATTTTATAGTTAATCAATTATTATGGTTATTTATTTATGTTATTAAGGAAAACATATGTATTGTTATCTTAATGTGATGGGTGAGACCTGTATCATGCTTTAATTCCCTGGGTAATGATTTATAAAAATTATAAGACAATGATGGGAAATATGTCTATGGTCTTGATCGACTATGATAAGAAGTGTAAACTCATTCGGATAAGGAATGAATGGGAGTCATGATCCACTGTATTGAAAGGACTGAAAATGGGGAGGGTGTTATCGCCCCTTAAGTAGTTGCAACCCCCATGATGTTGTGATATATATTTTGATATTTAACCTCTACATATATGGAATTATATTACATATTTATGTGTCATTCACAAATTTTTTAAATTATTACTATGTTATTAATTAGATTATCATTCCCTTGATTCTCTCACGATTCACTTCTTATGAAAATCAAATATTTATTAAATGAATTTTTATATGATTATTTATATGCATGATATTTTCTTCAAATGTTATTATCATGATATCATACCCTTATATCCATAATTATACATACATACCTTAAATTGTTCCCTTAATTTTCATCTGACCTCACCCTTTTATTATGCTTCATTATCATAGGATATGAAGAATGAGGCTAAAATAAATTTATCTATAAGGATTCACATGGATGATAATTATGAATAATTGTAAAATAATAAATGCCAGGTATAATGGGATATAATGTTGATATTTATTATATAGTTATTTATGAACCTAATTTTTTAAGGATTTGTACGAATTTTATAATACTATAAACATAAATTTAGTATGTAAGTGATCTAATAATTTGTTTTAATTTTTATGATATTTATTTTATAAATTGGTATACATTTTTAAATTTTATGCCATTAGGATAGGATGTATAAGTGTGTATTTTAGACTATTATAGTTTCTATCAGAGTACGGTTTAGGAAACACTGAAGATTGGGATGTTTTATTAAGATTTATTTTATATTTATTGATATAATAAATTTCATATAAAAAATATGTTCAATGATTTTGAAACCGAATTTTAGGATTTATGTAATGAAATTTTAAAGATCCTTATGATATTTTTGGATATATTTATTTTTGAGGTATATATGTTTTATTACATTTTGACATGTTAGATGAATGGAATGACATAACCATTGATGTTTAAACACATCATTAATGATGAAAATGTAATTTTCATAATGTGGATGTTTATCACGTTTCTGGAATTCAATAAGGATTTTACTAATAATGTTTTTAAAAATGGAACTCTGGATGATGAGTAAAAAATCATCACATCTGAAACGGCCAATAGTATTAAACCCATAGATAAACAATAATAACGGTTCATTTCCTATAACGATCTTACATGAAATACCAATTAGTGTAAAATTTATAAATTTTATGGATGAAGAATAATTTTAATTTTTGGATTATATGTTGTATCCTATATATGACAATGGGTTTAGATATTTATTTGTTGGTTAAGTGATTAATGAAACATTGAAAGAAGATTTCAATTTTAGAAAACAATTAATGATTGGATATTATATATGTAAAAAACGGTGAATTGATTTAAGGGAATATGTATTTTTATCATGGATTTATTGTGAGTAATGATATTTATGGACAGGGGTAAAATATCATGATGATTTTAAGGGAAATTACTTTTTGGAATGATACATGAGGAGTGATTAATGTTATTTGGAGATCAATGCATGAAATTTACTTAAAATATGATTGGTGTAAATCCATCAGAATTTTGGGGTTTAGAAATTTATCTTATATTATAATGATGATTTTTGTTAGGTAATATTAATTTATTGATCAATGTAAAACATTAAGAGGCACTGATATAATGGGTTTTTATTTACAAATAATTACCTAATCATATACTAACTATTTCTGTTTTGAAAAATAATTAAATAAGGTGATAATTTATATGTATATTATTTTTTGGATTTTATAATCAATAGATGTTTATTGTTATGATTTGATCATGAAAAAATAAATTTTAATATTCATCATTTGAGAAAAACATGATTTTGTGGTTGGAAATCATTAATGGGTAAAACTATAGTTTTTTAAGAAGTATATTTCTATATACTCATAAGCTACTTAGTAAAAAAATCCCAAAACTCAAGGAAAAGGATATCAGAACACACACATTATACTTTTAGTTATCATACAGAGAAATAAATAATAATTTATCCAAGCATAAATTTATTGTTTATTGACTGTTAACATTATAATGACCATATATTCTATCACTCTAGATTAGAAAATGTTAAATTGGTTTCTCATTGTTGTCTTGGATTTCAATTTTCAAAAATTTTATCTTATTCGGTGGCATATTATTTATGTGACCTTCAAATTTCTCATTCCCTAATATTAATATGATTTTTTATTAAAACTATTTATGATGTTGGAATGCCTCAAATGACATCCCATGCATCAACAATTTATTTTCTAAGTGAAATTTAAAATATAATTGATGTGAATTACATTTTAAATTAGTGATTGTATTGGAATGGTATCTTATCAATATGGGAAAACATAAATTATCATTAAAAATCATTATGTGTTCCATGAATCCATTAGAATAAATTATATAAATGTTCCTTCATAAGTACTAAACTCATCGGTCGTACTACTAGAGCAAGCTGTTTCTTATGAATAAAAACATATTGAAAACCTGAATCCTAGAGATTATTTTATTCAAAAAAGACCAATTATATTGTTCAAATTTTGTGGGAAAACGACTCGTATGATGATGATATGTGGGAACTAATGGATATTATGAGGAACAAGTATCCACATTTGTTATATTAGAATAATTAATTTTAATTTATGTGTTCATTTTATGAATGTAGAATAAAACCCCATGAATTTTTATGAATTTCTTTAATTCAACATATTTGAGGGATTCCATTTCACACTACACCTTGTTATGATATCATTAAACACAATACCGACTTAGCATATATTAAACACAACACTGAGTTTCTACAAAACCATATCTTCATAATTTTTTTAATAATATAAATATAAAGTAGTTCTTATGTCAAGAATGAATATGAATAACTGGATTATTAAAATATTTTTTATAAGTATATATGTAAATAATTATATTGTTTCATATTAACTATTAATGGTAATAAATCCTTTTTAAAATAAAAGTAAAAGATTTTTTGAAAACCCATTAAAATGTGAAATTTTTTTTACACTAGTAATAAATCAATATTTTTATTTTATATCAATTAAAATATATATTCAATACTGTGTTTAATATACATAATATGTGTTTTATAAAATTGTTATAACATTAAATGTAGTTGTATTAATTAAATCAATATTTTATTAAAGTGATTTTATCAACATTTAATGGAACACCATTTTATAAACTATATTAAGTTATATTTATATTAATATTTTACAAAACAAAAATAATTTTCTGAAATTGGAATTGAATAATTATCTCAGTGTAAATTTATTTGTGTTGGTAATAAGTTTCATATCATAATAATATTTAAAAATAATGAATATTATTTTAAAACAATGTTCATCTAATATATATATATATATTAATTATATTTTATATTGGATTAAATGCATAAATAGTTCAACTATACATCAATAAATATAGTTTCTGTCTTATAATCACATTCCCATTGAGATTTTATATATAATATTTTCATATTTTCAATGTTTTAATATTTTAATCCCATTATTTTATCCATTTATTGAAATTAATTTTTTATTAACATGTGAATTAATTTTTGGAAAATGAATTATTTATTTAGAATCTAAGGATTGATTTTTTTAAATTTTTCTCATTTACTGTTTGGAAAATATGAATAGTAAATTTGGTAATTTTTTCTTACCATGGACAATGTTAAACATATAAATTATGAGGAAAAATAATATTATAAATATTATAATATTACCCTAACCATTTGAAAAATGTTATAGGATAAAATAAATTATACCATTAACCCATATGTTCTGAAATTGAATAATTTAAAGGTCACTTATTCCTAATAATGACATTGATATTATTACAATCAAATTGGGTGACAACATTTCACACTCTTACTTTTATTGTGTATAATATATATATAGTTTGGGAGTTAATATAGTGTAAATATTTAGGGGGAAAATATGCTCTGAATGTATACAATTGAAGGGAATCACTCTAGTTTTATCATTACAGGATCTTGATGAACATCCATCCTTATATCTCTGTTCTTCCAAAATATTCTAGGTGAATAGTTGACAAACTAAGTTTAAGCTATTGTCACCAGAATTTTCTGTGCTATATTCTCACCTTCACTAGATTTTCACAATCCAAATATCATCTTCATATATGCATGTGATCATCCTATCTAAATAAATACCCCTTATTCTAATAACCTGAAGATTATTTTTGTCAGAATTGTGTTGTCTAATGACCCAGACCGATGTGTTTTTACTGGATCTATTGTAAATGAATTGAATGTTAAATATTTTCATTAATTTAAAACTCTTTCATCTCATTAGTATCACTATGAAAATTAATTATTGTTCAATGAACTCCCACTGATGTTATATTTTTATTTTGGCACATTTGGAACAATTCCTTACAAACTGACGGCAATATCTAACATAGATGGAGCAGTCCTGCCTCCAAATTTTTATGCTGCTGGGAGATAAAATATTAGTTTATGTTTCACCTATTATTAAACTACAAATGGGAGAATTATTTTTATGGATACTTAATCCTGTTTTTTTGGGAGAACATTTATCAGCATATCTATTTAATATTTTCTTCATCATTGGTTTTAAAGTGTATACTATCTAGTTTATGATAGATAATCGATGACATTAATATTCACAATCATAATCATGGTCCATAGTTCAACAAGAAATAAAAAAGAACCATTATTTTTCTCTAGTTTTTATCATATGTAAACACATGGAAATCAGAGACTATGTATTGTAATTTAGTATGCTTTACAAAGACTTAGTGAATGGTTCATCCCTTATGAACCTTATTTCTCCCCTTCCATCTTTCAGCAGTGGATTATTTTCTAATGTTAAATAGATTAATTAGAATCCCCTTATCTTAGGAAAAATGTTAAAAATATATAGGTCATGTTGTATGGGATAAAAGTGTGGTGGTTGATTTATCAAATACATTGATGTATAGGCTTTGGCAGCTTTCCCATTTATCATTGGTAGTGGGGATTCTCTTCTGGTAGAGGCCCATTATATCCCCACAGGAATACTCTTATGTGATCAGGGGAATATTTCTATCATGGATATATGGATAAATTCTATAAACAATTCCACTATTTTTAAGCAAAATTATTTAATCTAGGGCCAATTTAATACCACATCATAATGTGTGGGAGGATTATGAAAAACCACATATCCCTCCATCATATATAAAATGGGGGTAATCTTGTTTCTAAAATTAATACTTCCCAATCATCTCCAAATGATGGTATCCTATTTTCATCTATTTTTGGTCCCTTTCCCCCTGAGGGTATTATAATTTTTCGGGATGATGCACTTGAGCTTCTCTATTTTATATCACCTTATTTGATTATTTATTTTATCTTTATTATTCTTCTAATTAATTTCATAAATAGTACTCTATTGTTATTTTAAAAGGTTTAATATAACAAAATTGTCAAAAATATGTTGATTGATTTAATTTTATCCTTATAATATATAATATATTCATAAATAGACTTTTTGAATTATTTAAATTGTCATTAAATTATTAATAAATTAAATATTTGTGAAATTTCATGAGTTCCCCCTTCTCATATAAACAAAATATCTTATTTTATTTTCATAAAACAAAAAAACATATTTTTAATGCCCATAACCTATCCCTATCTCCCATAAAATTCCTTTAAATCCTCATGGAAGCATTCATTTTTTAAAAATACAACAAATAATTCCTCTAGTTCTAACCAAAATGTGATTCCCAATGATTATATAACATTAATAAACAATTTTTTTCTTGTATTTCATCCATAAACTCCCTAAATTATTATTATTTAATTTATATTTATAAAATTGTATAATAATTATAATGTGAATTTTATTTTATGACCTCGAACATAACACACTTCCATCATAAGATATATGAAATCATCGTTCCTTTGTACCATGAACTACAGACTGATGATCCATTCCTAATTACTGTTACATTACCAAATGTATTGTTGGGAATAGTTTTGGAAGTATAATATATATATGAGATTTATTATTTTTATTATGTTATTAGGGTTCTATACTTATTATCTCACACATACCTTTATTCTTATCATTTCATGGGAATATGATAATGTCATTCAGGTGTGTGGTAGAGAATCACCTTGGGATGTAATGTGATTAATTCATGATTTTCACCAAATGAATTATTGATTATCTAAATAGTTATATATTAAATAGAATTTTTTTATTGATTATATATCATATAAATTTATTTTTTTACCTAACATGAAAATTTAAATAGTGTTTATGCATACATATGACCAACCATCTCCCTAAATAATTTATTTTAGTTTCTAACTGGAAATTTTATAAATCACCATTCAAATATATAAAATTAAAATATAGGATATTTTTCTCTTGTTTTTTGTTATTTATATGAATAAATAATGATATATCTTAAAGTTCCTAGAATAATAAATCAATATATGTATGAAAAATAAAGATTTTATTACCTGAGGCATAACTTTAACATGGAATTGATCATAACAGGGAAATAAAATCCATACATATATTGTAAATGGAAATATATATATAAATATGTTTATATGGCTGATTTACAATATTATGTTTTTTATACTACTTGTTCAAATGAATATGAAGGAATTTATGATTTATTGTAAGGGTATTTCATGTCTCTCTCTTAGTTTTGTAATACATATGAAATATTCAACACTAAACTCATTTTTGTGTTGTAAATACAAAAAATCAAGGTAATATATGTCATATAACACTATATTTATAATAATATAAATATTTATTTTATGATATTTATTTCCTATAGTTGATGGTTTAAATAGTAGCAAGTTGATAAACTGATTTTGTCCCAATTTTCCTTCTTATAGAAAAATGTTATATAATATTACTATGTTATTTTATGTGGTGTATATACCATCCTTTGAAATATTGTATCATAAATTTACTTTTTAAATGATATTATATGTTAGATATAATTTTATTCTCTCTTTATTTTGAAATCTTTTTTCCTTCAAAACAATTATTTCTAAAAAACATAACTTTGTTTAAAATGACATTGAATTTATAGTCACAGAAAAGAATTTTGAGGAAAATTTAAATGGGATTGAAATACTCATATATATGTTTTAAAACATATTTTAAATGAAAATGTTTTTGTAATTTTTCTCTATTATAATTTTTTTCATAAGTAAATTGATATTATTATCAAGAAATTTAAAAAAAGATATTTCAAAATTATTTTCAATATATGATGGCTTATGTTGATGTTACTTATGATTTATTAGTGTTATTATTCAGTGATTATATACATATTATTTCAATAAAATGTTTATATTTTTATTTTATGATTTATATTTTATGGGAACACATATGAATTTTTTTCATTATTTGACATGTGGGATATATCTCTCCCTTCAATATATTGGGTAATGATTTTTATATGATGAGATAACTATTGGAAAACAGTAATTTGGAATGATCCATTATAGGAGAAATGAAGAAACTTATCAACTGTAGGATAAAGAGGAAACCTATCCACTATAAGGAATATAAAAATTCGGGATGGTGGTGTTTCCCACTGAGTACTTGGATCCCCCATTATGGGCCCTAATGTGTTTCTACAATGATCCTTGACATATATGTATGAATATTAGATTTTAATTCCTCTTCCAAAAATTTTATTCTTTAATACAATGTTATAGTTTCATTTCTCATGTTACAGATTCCCTTATGATTCATATATTTTGAGATGTCAATATTTAATCCATGAATGAGGTATATGATTATTTATATATGTGGTATGTTTATCTAATGTTATTATCATGATCTTATACCCTTAGGTTCGTAATTATGCTTATGTATCTCCCCTGTTTACCATAACTTGACATCCCAGATTATCATTTTCTTATGTTTATTTTTACTATATTGTTAGTAATGATATTAAATAAATTTTATTTAAATGGATATCACATGGATGATGTTCGTTAATTTTATTTGATATAATAAATTATGGGTATAGATGGATATAATATTTATCTTGATGAACTAGTTTATTATGAATCCATGCGATAAAAATATTGTCCTAATTATCTAAAAAAATATCCTTAATATGTCTCTAGGTATGTAATTAATCACATATTAATATTCTTCAATGTATTTTTTATGTAAATCCATATGTTTAATCATTGAAATGTTATTGTAAAATAATAAAGTGACAAATTCATTAAAATATCACCATGGATTATCACCAAGTATTCATAAAATAATTTTTACAATGTTATTCACCATGGAGTCATAATTCATTTATTCTAACTATATAAGTTATTTTATCCATTAAATTAGTACAGTTTTATTGAGCACAGACATATTTTTTAATTCATGTGAGATACATGTATAATAAAAAAACATATCATCAATTATATGAGGATAATAATATATAGGTCACATATAATAGCTCCATGTACATATTTGGTAAAATACATCACATAAACTTATTTCCAATCAACATAATAAAATTTGAGATTCATATATGTTTATTCCCAAATAAATTAATAACATTTAAATATTGGCTTTTAAGATTGTAAAATTGTAGTTTTGGGTTTTCATGATATGAGCATTATTCATGAACAATATTGATAATCATGATATTAATTCACCAACATGACTATTATAAAACATGGTACATGGATAGTTTAAAATGAGGGAAAAAGAAGGAATCCAATTTATAAAATAAAATATTCTCAATTATTGTATAATGTAAATTGGATGAAAAGAATAAAATGTCACAATTGGATATCATACACAATTTAGGGGGATTCAATGGAAAAAAGAAATGGAGATTCCAATATATTAATAAAGTTACACAAAAACAATGATGATGGAAACCAAGGAGATTTAGGACATCTTGGGGGGTCCCTTTTGAATGAAAATTAATCGATATTCTTAGAGGGTGGTTTTGAACTGATGATGAATGTGGAAATTGGTGGGTATTTATTCAAAAATTAGAGAAATTATATAAAAATTTCCATGTATTTATTAGGTAATTCTATGCTCTAGAAACTAAAAAATCCATTGTCATACCAATGATTTTTTCTTATTAAACAATGAATTTGATTAATAATATATGATATTCTAATAAATTACTACTAGACATGGTTTCATAAAACATCATGTCACATAGTATAAAAAATTTTCTCGAAACAAAAATTTTTTAATTCAAATTTCCATTTTATTCTTTGGAATGTAACTTATATTTTTAAAAATTGATTAATATATATTAAAATATATAATATTATTTAAAACAACATTGTTATTTCATTTGTATTAATTATTTACTAAATCATTATGACATAAATATTAGGTCATAAAAGATATTGAAAACCCAAAACTGTACTCTCAACTCTCATTTAAATATAAATTAATTTTGAAAATTATAAAATATAACCCCACATAATTATGAAATTATTATTTGAAATTTAATATTTATTTTAACAAAATTGATATCTAAATATGATAATTTTATCACTTCTATATAATAATACTTATTTATTGATAATATGGTAGTTTTATGGAATTATCCAATTTATGATAGTTATAACAATTTCCAAATCTAATGTTTTATATTTTCAATTAAAATAAGAATATTATCAATAATATATAATTTAAAAATATTTACATAAAATAAATAATTTTACAATTAAATTGAATATATATTATTGAAATAAAATTATTTTTAATTTTATTCAAAAATTAAATATGGCAAATTCACCAAACAAAAAAACATATTTTATTAATAAATTATGCAAAATGGTGATTGATGGAGAAACATGCTTATCAGTAAAAATGAAATAACAATGTGACAAACATAGGTTTCGATACATAACCTCTTATTACACTCATGTACACATTATGGTTAAGGTTTTCAATAATGCATGATTCATGGGGTATTTTTTCTAACATTCCCTAAGTTTTGATCTCTACTAACACGAAATTACCACATAGGATATTTTTTTCTATCCTCAATTGTTAATAATCATCTTGTTTAGGTTCAATGGTGAGACTAATGATTATACCACCCTCCAATGTTCAACCAAGTGTGTATCAAACAACATAACACTAAGGGTTGGGGAATTATTTCACCTTCATCATAAGTTATATTTACTAATTATTACATATAAAAACTGTATATAATAGTAAATTTATTTCCAATGGGTATATTTCAGAATTACCAATTACACCAATAGTTTTTTTTACAAGTGGTCAAATTTAACTAATGGTTATATAACACTTGAATACCAATAATAACATTTTCATTTTCACCTTATATATAATTCAACATTCATCATAATCTACTACATCATTCCCAATGGTTATAAAAAATCCTTCAAAAATATAAATTATATTCTTAATACGTATTTTTATATTAAATATTTAGATGGATGTACTGTTAATTATTTTAGGGTTTGAAAAAATAGAGTAAACCATTGTATGGTTAATAGTATTTGGTGTTTAAATTATGGTATAATTCATTTGAATAGTAATAGGTATCATTACATGACATATAATATTCATTTATAATAATATCTGTATATACGTCTATTGTGAAAAATTGAGATAGTAATTATGAATACAATTTCATTTATTAATCATAGAAGTGATTTTTGGGCCACTACATTCTTCAAATTTATAAAATATCAGCCTCCAAATTTGAATTCAATCTCCCGATATGGAAAATGTGAATATAATTTAGCCTCATTTTCTCCAATAGTTCCAACATCAGTTCTTATTACCTTTCTTTCATAATAATCTTACAAGGAATGTTTCCTATTCTATATATATGTGTCCCTGTAGTCAAAGATCTATAAATTGAAATCCTTTTAAGGGATACCATCATCCAATTAAATGACCTAACTATCTTATATATGTGAAGGGTCATTTATGAATTTTTATACGATAGTTACATGGAATACATCATGATCACAATCAACATTTTCTAGTAGTGATAACTAAAATGACATTTCTCTTATAAGATCCTGGTTTCCAATGGTTCCATTACAATAAGAACTATGCTTCCCTCTATTTAAAAATTACATGATTCTATTTAATGGTTTTATATAAATGAATTTATTTAATCCAATATAAAAATGTGATTCACTTTAAACTTTTTAATTAAATATATTATAATTATTATGAGAATATTTTATATTTTGTTGGATGGAATTAACTTTTTTGTTATATCATTACAATGGTCGAGCTCATGTATCATTCCCAAACCAACATCATGCATAATTTAATTTGTTCAAAATTTCAACTCATAATGATTGTTATTTGATTCTATTTTAATGATCAATTTAAATGTGTTCTTGTATAGGAACTCAAATAATTTTAGGTGTTGATACCTTCCACCATTAAATTCCTTTGAGCATGTTCTCAACATTTTTCATGATTTTATGAATAAAAAATCCATATTTGGCATTAATATGGGGGTTATATTCCATACATAAATTCCATTTTGGATTCATATAAATTTTTATATCATTTATATAATTTATGTGTGAACCATGGATCCTGAAGATAAATGATCAATAGTGGCACCCATTACATCTATACCACATATTTTATATAAATCATGGAATGTTATTTATGAGTGAAATGTTTACTAATATTTTCTTAAATGGGGTGTATTGTTGAGTTGGTCCACTATAACCCAAAATTACAATGTATCCAACATATTTTTTTAACACATGTGATAAATTCTGCTGTTATATTTTTTGTCTTTCATGACAGTATGGATAGTTGTTTCAGTAATCGTTTAGGATGTTTTACTTCTCATTCACTTGTTCACTCACCTGAAGCATTAACGCTTTGTTAAAAATCTCCATTTTCATAGTATACATACCAAACAAATCAAAAAAGATGACAATAAATTTTAGTTTTTCATGAATGTATATAATATTTTGAGTTATGATCATAATCCACCATATCATTTTCTCTCATCGAGATATATGTGGATAATATCCTCTTACAAATTTTTTATTAATCCTTATTAATCAATATTTAAATTATGTAACATCTCATTCTATACAATGTCGATAGTCGTTTTCTGAAATGAACGTCACATTAATCTCTCTTGATATTTTCAATAATTGATGGTTGAAAAATCAACAGTAATGTGATTGATGACATCACATCAAACATGATTCCCATTCCCATCCTTATTATGACATTGATCTCTATATTTCCTTCATTCCACATCATTTCAAGAACTACATGGTATTCCTATTTCAGGAATATGTTACATAGTATACTCTACTATGGTGATAAATAATTAAATAGTCACATTCCATTAGATTATTGATCCACAACCTTTTTCTCATGTTGATTTTTTTTCAATGCATTCATTAACATTGGTGGCCTATAGATATATCACATTTCTCCCCATAAATATATTTCCCTCATATATTCATATCATAAAAGTTTACAATTTTACCTATATGATGAGTAGGTGAATCCAACTAATAATAATATTAACATTAGAGATTCCTATGATATATACTTTTAATTTTTTCATTGGAAATACCCATCAAATATTAGAGATACATCAGTGTATATAAAATATATCTTCAATAGAGAGTTGATCTATCATGGGTGTAGAGACTGATCACTTCTCCATTTCATAGAAACATTCATCAGAATCATTATTTAGATGATGATAGAACATTTTAGAGTTATCATCATTAATTTATTATAAATTAATGAAATTATTTTCATTAATCACCCACAATATCAGTCTAAACAATGGAAAATAAGAATGAATGTTATTATTGTAGTATGTGGCCACTATTCTACAACCAATGTCAGGAGGGTCAACCATGACCCCTTCAGGGTTTATAATGTTCCCCAATAATGAAAAATGATCTAATTATTATTTTTATTGGTTGATTTTTCCAATCATAATTACTTTTATTGATGACTAGAATATAACATACATATGATTATCATTCTCCTTAAAAATTTTGAAATGTATCATACTACCAAAAATATAAACTAAAATGGAATTATCAAGGTAATAATAAATGATTTTATTCACCATGTCCATAATTATGGAAGGATCATCAATAAATTCAATGGGAATACAAGTAAACTCATAATTATCATATCCTCTCAGGAAGGAAGTATTTTTAATATCTTCTATAATCGGCATCTATTGATGAAACACATATCAATGATCAATCATGAAGAAAAATTGATACCCACAAAGATGGAGAAAAAAATAAATCATTACGAAAGGGTATATTTTCTTTATTAAGATACAATTATGTTCTCTACAATCAATGAAAAGGCACATTGAGTCACCCTTGTACATTAAATAAAAAATAGATGCTACCCAGGGAGATATATGTTGTTGTATAAATACCTTCTATAAAATATATTCACATTGTTTCATTAAATTATTTATATCTAAATTTTCCATCTTATTCATGGTATTGAATATCAACATAGATACAAATATGAGCTAAAAAAGGAAACTACCACACTTTCTGGGGAGGTTTTGTAAATCTTCCAAAAAAATTTAAATGTATTTCTAATTTTTGGGGACATTTTATATAATTATAAATTCATCTCATTTTACCAAAACAACTATTATATATATAAATAAGTACAATTGGTGTTCATTAAGAACAATATTACGTCAAGATATATATTCTTTAATAATGATTGTATGTTTTTTATTCATGACTACAAAAATTTAAATTATTCTATAGTTGATAAAATAAATATTCATTAACAGTAATTCAAACCCTATTATTTTGTTTAATTATAGAAGGTGAATGAAAACTAGAATTTTGATGATCTAGTTCTAAACAATAATATTACTAGAGATTATATACTCTAATAATTTTTGGATAATCCTTATACGAGTCTTAAATAATATTTATATAGTTAGAATATCAGGTATCGATTGTAATTTTTTTTTGAAAATTTATGAAATAATAATATTAATCAAACAAAAAACAACAAATTACCTATTTTCTTTGAGAATTTAATGTTATTACCTACCACGACATCATTTAGAGCATTACATCATATGTTCTAATTGAGAAATATTAAACTTTATTCCATAGAATAATATGAGGCTGATGTGGGTATCCCTATATTATATTTTGATTTAAAATTATGTATGTAATGTTCCCATTCTATTCATAAATTAATCATTGATCATTATGCTAGGACTTTCAATCTTCTACGTATTGTTACTATTGATATGGTTAGGATTCACCTCAATATAACACATCCAATCAATATCTCCATCTCTTATTCAAATATATGACATTAAAATCATAGTTACTTTCTTCTAAAAATTCTTCATGCCCATTTATTACATGTGTGGAGTTATAATTTCTTTACTTTTCATATATGATCAAAATTATTCCCTATTATAGGTTCTATTTTTCTTTTAATTTCATTCTACCAATATAACCACTTAATTTATTAGATATACAATTCATCGGTCATATAACTCGACAATATCTCATCATACCATTCATATTATATATTTTATAAATTCCTCTGTATATGGGGTCATAGTATGAAAAATAATATATTATGCTTTCCATTATGATCCAAAAAAATTCTATAGGATTATCGAGGATCTATTAATGATAAAATCATTTAATCTAACTAATTAAATTTCCTTATTTACCAGTTATACAGATTTTTTCTCTATTTTGTCACATCAAATGGAGAATATATTTATTGAAAAATATTCACAAGATATTTTCATCATTCATATCATCAATCTCTCAGCTAGGAATTATTTTTTATCATATTCCACTATTGGTCAGCTTCACTAT
The DNA here is from genome assembly GCA_963277665.1 of Viscum album. Lineage (NCBI taxonomy): Eukaryota > Viridiplantae > Streptophyta > Magnoliopsida > Santalales > Viscaceae > Viscum > Viscum album. Next base: position 315,595 of record CAUJRU010000465.1, read on the forward strand.
CAATGTAGTATAGATCCAAGGTTATATTATATATCTCTTAAAACGTTCAGTAAAGAATATATATATATATAATATAGGTAATACATTTTTTTAAATCAAAACACCAAAATATCCACTTAATAAGGTGGTATTTTGTAGATGAATGTATGATAAACATGTTATTACATTCTAGGTTAATATAGTCAATAATCATGAATAATGTTATTATAAGAAACATATGGTAGTTCATTCAATATCTGCAAGTTTTTTTATGTTCCATAATCCATATTGTTAAGGATTCTATTAGTGAATCATATATTTTATTCTTCATTTACATGTTTCCACATATTTCTCTCCACTTTTCATAAATAATAAATGCTATAGGAAAACATGTCACTTTTGGAAATATTTTAATTCCATAGGGTGTTTTTTCCTCAAAAACCATTCCCAAAAATGATATTCATTAATCTCCTATAATAATATTTTATTTTTTCGATATATCCTTTATCATTTTTAACAATAATATATTTTATACTTATCATATCCCATGATAGTATCAAACTAGGTGTGCAACAAGTCTCTTTGTCCTACACTAGTTCTTAATCTATTCATGAGAAATACTTTGTTTTAGATGTTATTACAACAATGTTCAACAATTCCAGATCCACATAATTTTCTAGATTCATGATATGGATTTCTGTTTATGGATATTAAACACATAAATATTAATCAACTTAAAGTATAATTTCTTTTATTTAGAATTATACATATGGTTATTACTAAATTCTTATAGAACTAATTTCAATAAGTAGCTAAACCAAACTCTGATATAGACTATAGAATCAGGCATATTTATTACATATAATATTTATTACATAGAACAAATCACATGTTGTTTTAATGTGTAGTTTCATTGAAATTATGACCAAAAAACATGAAAGACGAAGTTGTTATTATAATATTCATAAATTTATTTTTCATGTGTTTAATAGAAGTTAATTTAGTTAAATATCATATCCTTAGGGAATAAATCATTATAATGGTTTGAGCATGAATCCCCAGATAGGGACAAGAATGGGAGACATTTACAATGTGATTATGAGGAATAAAAAATACAGAATGATAAAGTTAACATGATTCATATCATAATAAGAATAATAATAGTCCTATAATTTATATTTTTAATAAATAGAAAATTATAATTTTAATAATATCACTGTGGATTATCACTATGGTGGAAGAAATGAAAAGGTGGTGATTGTGCATTCATGACACACAAATTTATCATGAAAAAGAGAGAAAATAAATATATAAATTCACATGAATTATTAGTATAAAACAAATTTTATGGAAAGAAAAAAAAATTGTTTAAACAATTTCCACCAATTCCTAAAATCACATTTTTAATGTAATATCAAAAAAATTTGAGATAAAATTAATACAGTTTAACAATTTCAAACCATACAAAAATAATGATAGGTTAATGGAAAAGGGAACTGATGGATTAACTAAACATTAAGAGTCTCTCATAAAATATAATGATGGAACTATGGGATCATATGGGAGGATTGGGGTAGAGGACCACATATTCTTTTGGTTGAATATAGGTTGGAGGGGATGGGGGAAATGGTTTTGTATTCATTAAAAAGTAGTGGATATATATAAAAATATCAAAATATTCTCTCTAATATATAGGTCATTGAAAATGAATACATTTTGGAAAACCATCGAATTTTTTATTTGGATTGGGAAATATTATTAATATTTCTTAATATTTTAATTCATTTTAATAAAACAATATATTAAATTCTACATTTTCCTTGAAAATTAATATTTATAAAAAGAAATATCTTTAAAATAAAATATTCATTTTTTAATTTGGAATGTCACTAATAGGTATGAAAATTTTTTAAAATAAATTTATTTAATAAATATTAATAATATAGTATAATATAGGTCATGTATTGTGGTTAATTAATTTTTAATTCTTTATGACGTAAATATACAGTTATAAAACATATTGAAAACAAAACCATTTATTATTACTATTTATTAAAAAAATATTGGATTTGATATTTGTTTGAAAAATTAACCATAACATAATATCAATTTTATTATTTCAAATATAATATTTATGTTCTGAAAATAGTTATAAAAATATAAATAATTTATCATTTATATTAAAATTAAACTGTTTATTGAAATTTCATAGTTTTTATGAAACATTAAACATGTTAAAAAATATTAAAAATATAAATTCATTTAAATTATTGTATTTATTTAAATAATATAATTTTAATACCTATTTAATAAAAATAACTTTCTTTATAATAAGTTTTTTTATTAATGTGTATATATTTTTTTTAAATAAAATTTTGTTAAATTTTTTTTTTCGAAAAATAGATTTATAAATTACATCTTACATAATATTATAATTATTTAAACAAACATATTCTCAATATTGAAATGGTAAAAGTATCATTTTATTTATAAAAATCAAAATAATCTTTATGAAACATGATATAGACATATAATTTAATATTACACCAAAATATCACCAAATAGTAATGTTTTAGATGGTGGTAGATTCATGTTGTGGTACTACATACATTGACTTTGTGGTAATCTAAAATTACATGAACTTATCCCATATGTTATTTCATATAGCATACCACATTAATGTAGTGATTGGTCAAGGTCATGGGAGAACCTAGTGGTAATACCTCCCTCCCATATTCTAACAAATGGGTATTAAATGGAATGACTATAACGATTTACGAAACCCTTCTCCATTTTTCATCTATTAAACATTAACATTACTTCTTATAAAAATATTATATAGGTAAAATTATTTTCAATTATATAATTCCTTATGGCTATATTTACCAATAGTCATATTTGAGGAATGGTCATATAACAATCGAATCATGATCGTCAGGTTTCCCATTATACAACATATATAATACACCATTCATAAAAATTTTATACAACATTCTCCATGGTTATTTAAATTACATTGATAATTTTAGTTATATTTTCTATTTTTAATTTTCTTTTAATAGATTTATTATATTGTTAATCATATTATTAGAGTTCAAACCAATGGATTATACCATTTCATGGTTGATATTCTTTTGTTTTCATATTCATGTACATTTCATAGCTATAGTAAATTGTTTCAATATATGATTTTTAATATTTATCTCATAATTTTATGTCTAGGAGATCATGCTACCTATGGTCTCATATTGATGCCCTAGAAGATGAAGGAGGATGATTTCCCCCTCTTCCTGGAGGAGGAAGGGGGTGTATGATTTTATCTTGCTTCCCTAGTCTTGCAAAAGCCGTTCACCCCGTTTTCAAACCATAATTTACTTCTAGAGTTTCCAGTGATCTCACTTATCCCGAAGGTCCCTGGTCTTCCCCTTGGTGATCCTCAGCTTCCGATCTCACTTGCAGAGTTCTATGAATCATCACGCCATCTCGATTTAACACAGGTGGATTGTTTTAGTCACATGTGGCCCTCAGTTGATGATTTAGACCATTTCTTCTTCAAAAAATGGGACATGCAAGACCGCACGGTTGTCGGTCTCCTTATTAATCGTCACTTTATGGTCCAGTTTTTTTAGAAGAATATTTGATCTGATCTTGGTCTAGTTCCCCTCATCGTTGAATGGCTATATGTTTTCCCTCCTTCGATGTTCATTTGATTTATTTATGAACTGTGATACATCCACCGTCGCGACATGGGTGGTTCTTCCTCAACATCCTATACTGTTTCAAAAACCTTTGATTATCTGAATGATTGGAAACATGTAGGGACTCTACATATGTTCTGATTTCTAAACCTCCATGGTATGTCATCTGATTAATCCCCGCATCTGTGTTGAGGTGGATGTCGCGAAGCCTGTAGTGGAGTGGATATGCATCACTGTGGGTGAAGAATACCAATAGAAGGAGGCCATTGTTTATTAGACTTGGATTGATTACTGAACTAATTTCCATCATTTGTGGAACATCGTTTATAAATTTCATGTTGAATTAGCGATCTCGAGGATGTCTGGTCCGAAGGAGAAGTTAGGTAGGTATTTTGGTCAGGGACCCACAACGGATCCCGTGAATGGCATGGTGAAAAAGATTGAATTGAGTGAGGGGGAAGGTCACCCTAATCTTATGGATTCTTTGATTTCTTGTTGACTAAGTATTGATCTGTTTTTAGGGGTTGGGAAATAGTAGTCTACTGGTGGATATGGGACTGGTGACATGGAGGATCCATCAGGTGTTAATGTGATCAAGGCCTCACAACAAGAGGTTTGTTCATTAGTGGGTGCTAGTAGGAAGGATGTAGATGACTGCAAGGAGTCAGAGCTTGTGATTGAGGCTCATGTTGTATGTTGTGAGAGTTATCCCATGGAGGTGTTGGAAGATGCTGATAGGTCTCAATGTCATGAGGTGAGGGATGCTGCTATGATGGCTGCAATTGAGACTAAAAAATGTTTCCATGGAGTAGAAGAGGTGAATGCGAATGAGGATGTTCAAATGGATAAAGGTGGCAGTGTACAGTTGGGGACCTCTTCTCCCGATGATTGAATTTGGAAAGATGTCTTGCGGCATCAGACTTTGGAAAGTCATGAATTATTGGAGCAGCCTAAGTGTTTGGCCCGGAATGACCCTAACTGTCAATCTTAGGAAGCCCGAGGAGGCGAAAATGGCTCCCATGAGGTCCATATTTCTAGAAAGTGGGGTACTACATAGATAGTGGCATGGAAAATGATAGAGGCTCGATTGTGCCCTCTTTTAGTGAGATTATTCATGGTGGGGGCGTAAGATGACCAAGAATCAGGGAAGCATGAATAATCAATCACGACAAAGGCCAAGGAATAACTACTCCAAATTTCCAATGTCGATGTACACTAGGTCATCAGATGCGAACACAAAGCTGCTATACTAGGAACAAATGATACTGAAAAATACGTATGTGAAGGTTCCCAATTATTATGAATGTTTGGAATGGGAATCTGCTACTGCAGAGGATGATTCTCATCATGAATGTGAGGACGGGTATAGTTTCTTTGATATGTAATCTTCTCTATCAGCCTATGGTACTTGTTTTCTGTCCTCTTTTGTTTATTGAATAAATAGTTAGGGGGTTATCCACGGACATATTTTTTGGTATTATGTCTATATAATTCCATTTTGAGAAAAAATGAAGTAGACATTATGAAAAAATATTTCTTAAAATTAAAATATAATGAATTATAAGTATTTTAAAAATAATATCATTAGTCAAAAGGTAATTGTATCAAAATAATAACATGATTTATCACATGGAAATGTGGATATAATATTAACATGATAAATTCATTAATATATCACTACATATCATAAGTTAATTGTTTTAAAATTTATTTTCATTTATTTTTTCTATAGCACCATAATACATTACAAAGGAATTATTCGAAGTATTCATTAACATGCCATCTCTATAAGTGATTTATTTACCCATTCCATCGGTGCTCTATCAAGGTGGTCCATTTATATGTATTCAGTTACATGTTCCATATCAATCAAAAATAATGAATTCATATAAAATCTAACCCATTATTCAAAAATATTATCTTATCACTTGGATGTTTATAATCAATAGTTTAATGTTTCATCATAATGAATTAATTTTTTAAAAAAAACAAGGAAATGTATTCATTAAATTAAAATATATCATAGAATATCAAGGGATAATTTATAAAAAAAACATTATCAGTATGTGTTCTATCATGGACGATATTTAATCCATGACTTGTTGAACCATGATGACACGTAACAGGTTCCTTGAGCCTATTGGTACACATTGCCTCAAGTGAATCTCACCAATTTCTAGAGGCTACCGACTAGAAGAGGGCCAAGAGTTTGTCCGTGGGGAGAAAATTCCATCATTACATGATTGTAACAGAAAGGGAGGAATATAAAAAGATAGTAAATAGTTGATACAATATAAATAAACATCAAAAGAAATCTAATGTGGTAGTTAAATGATAATAATATCAATTGTATCAACGGAAAGAATGATGATGTAATGTCATGTAATAAGAAAATTGGAAAACTTGGATAAAAGAAATCATGCATAATATTTTACAAAATTGAAAAGAAAAAAAGAGCACACAATGCATTTTAAGATCCAACTCGGCCATATGCTACCATGATCCATCCAAAATAGCAAGCAATCAAGTGTTTGAAGTCGTATGATTCCCTTTTTCAATACCTACAAACATGTAATCTACTATGGGTAAAAATGACTCTTAGAGAGGGTGTGATTTAAATCTAAGTGGGACACCTCCTATTGTGTCTATAAAATATGTCCCTGTTAATGGAATATAGTAGTGTGATGGAATCAAAATATAATGTAAATCAAGTAGTACAAAAAAAATACCCAAGTACCCACATCGGGGCTCGTCTAGTGTCAAAACAAGTATACAATTTGTTAATTATTTAATTACCCTTTAATATTAAAGTTCATATGAGGCATATCCAGAACTGAAGTCACCTCATGATAGTATAAATAGTGAAGCTTCGAAAATATAATATGGCAACCTATATATGATATCCAGTGATACAGTTACAGGGTAATAACCAAGGTAATATAGATCTCGTGGAATGCTAACTATGTAGTATATTAGTCTAGATAAGGGGTTAGAATGTAATCCAAGGAGCATAATCCAATTCATTCCATAATTAGCTGACTATCGAGTCAAAGGTGTTTGACCAAGGTAACTTTGGGCAATGCAAAGATTGTGCCCGATGGGATTTTACAATGGAACCTACTAGTTAATGTTGGATCCATGGAATGCATATGAGTAATCATGTAATATTATAAAGGAACCTATTTGACTATACCATATATCCCTGGAATAGAAAAGAAACAAATAAATGTGGGTATCAACCTATGAAAACCGAATCCTCAAATCGGAAAGTGGATCCTAAGACAAAAGGTATTCTACTCTCCAAATCCAAGGAGATTTTGAGGAAGTCCATTCCTATTTCATATTGTAATCATGTAATCATTCATTAGGTTCAAGCCTTGTCTTCCATTAGTTTGTACGGGCCATGTAGCATTACAACCATTTAATCAAGTCTTTATTATTCATTGATGCTAAATTAATTATGGATGATCAGACCACTACCATTCAATAATTTGGAAATAGGTTCTATGAAAATGTTTAATCTATTCCATCTCATTTACTGTGTCCTAGTTAAATACTTATTATAATTTCCATAACACTTTTTATGATTAATATCTATATTTATAAATATACATTAGGCAAGTCAAGTGGTGAGAATATATGGTACATGAAATTTTGTAATTCTCAATAAAAACAAACAATTTATTATAGGATGACTGAACATTAGAATGTTCAATCAAGGGCACAAATGAATGGGGGCTCAAAAGTTCTAAAACACTAAAAACCCCAATATTTAATAACATTAAACTTGTGGTGGATTTAGTTTTGGTTCTAATGGATAAAACCGAATCACATATTTTGAAATCACATTACCATACCATTCTAACAAAAATAATAATGACAAGTGAATTTAATAAACATCATCCAACGGAATTTGTGGTCCCCACCCGAATATTCTAAAATCAACGAACCTTAGGGATGAGTTGTATACCACCAACCATTCGGTTTTACAACTCTCGTCCCCTAGTATTGGCCCTTGATTTTCCTTGGATTAGAGTATATCTAAGAATCATTAAAAAAACTCTCAAGAGAATATTTAGGTCAAGATAAATGATTATATGAATAGGTAGAGAGGACTCGAGTACTTACTGTTTCACATCCAACATGATGAGTGACAACTCGATTGATAGTCAGATGATAGAGATATCATGATTCCAAGGTTAGATCATCAAGATGATCAATATAGATGAAAATAGAGGAATATCATGTTTTTTCAATTTGGGGAAGAATAGGGGAGTAATTAAATAATTAATGTATGAACATGAAAATTAATCCAAAAAATTTCTTGTGAAAGGTTTGTCCGTATAGAATGTAAAACCATGTGAAAACCAAGTGAGACAGTTCCACCACAACATACTGTCTTCACATTTTGATCAAACCATGCACAATCCTCCCATGAGAACCTGAGGAAAATGGGGCATCATCACGGTTAGGTTGCATGGACATCCTCTAAACGTACGAGCTTGATTTTCCCAGAAAAAAACCCAATCCACACAGTTTTCCTTACCATGTGAAATTTATGTTTTATTAAAAAAAATATAGGTTACAATATTTCAACACACCTGTAATACACTCATAAACATTAAAAATTCATTAGGCATCCATATAATGTTCAAAGTAATGATTCAGACCTTAAATTAAAGGATTCAATCCTGGGGGAAAAAATCTGGTTTCTATAGTCTTACCCCCCATAAAAGAACTCAACCATGTGTTATCGTTCGAAGGGTAATGAAACATTATATAAGAACAACTCTAGACATTAGGTATTTACGTTAGCTTCCCACTCCCATGTATCATCTTGTACTATTTTGTGCTACCATAACACTCATTCAAGAGGCACAAACAGACCTCTAAGATCCTTCATGATTCAATCAATAATTCATATGGGATATTCCTCAATGATCAAATCACAATCTAACTCAACTTCCTTGGGATCAATGGTATGAGATGGGTGAAGCTATCAGGCAGGAAAGACACCATACTTGGAATGGTACCTCTGAGGTAGTATCAACTGATTGGCTACAAGCCCGACATTCTCTATAATTTTAAATGACCTGACGTAATGAGGTGATAGATTTCCATGTTTAATTAACCATCTATTACCTATCCTAGAAATTACCCAAAGAAAAATGCATTCCACAACCTCGATATCACGTTTTCATCGATGACGATTGGCATAATATTTCAATATAGACCATGCAGTAGTCATATGCTTCATTATCAGTTGAACTTATTTTGAAGTATCATATATGATATAAGGACTTAGTAGGGCTACCTCACCTATCTATAGAATATAAAAGGGTGAATGTATTGGCAATCCATATATGGACTCAAAATGATCTATCGGAATTGTCACATGAGATCTGTTATTATAATTGAACTTGATAAGAGGGATATGCTTCTCCTAAAAAACATTGAAATCAAGGATACATGGTCAGAACATATCCTCTATAACCATAATTTCACATTAATATTTTTCATTTTATTAATGGTGAATTGCAATGCTTAGATGCACCTTAGTCCCCATAGATTTCAATAATCCTTGCTAGAACCATGATGTTAAATGATAATTCCTTTCTAAAATGATAGTTTGGGGAACCCCTAATAGTCATATAATCTCATGGACATATAGTCATCCCAATTCATCAAATGATTATGTATCATGTATATGAATTAAAAGAGAAAGTTTCAATATTAGGTCAATGGCAACCTAGATAGCATCGCTACCCCTCGACGGCCTAGGTAAGCCGAATTTGAAATCCATTGAAAGATCATCCCATTTCTGTTTTGGGATTGGGGGTGATTGTAACAAGCCTACAGGCCTCTGGTTCATTTCCTTCACCTTCTGACAAGTAGAACACCTATTGATAAAGCCTATAATTATTCGTTTCATTCATGGACACCAATACGGGCATCACATATCTCGATACATCTTTGAGATTCATAGCTGATCTTTCCACTAAGAAACATGGGACTCTTTCATCAACAAATATCTTATATCTGTGTGAACCCAGATGCATCAACATAGACATAGGGAATTGTCTCTATCCACATACCAATCCAGAGGTGGGTAGTCTCCTAATAAAATCCCATGATGAACTGAAACATAAGGATTTGAAAACAACATACTCTTCACCATCTTAAGGAAAGAAGAGTTAACTATTAAGGATGAAATGTAGGACTGCTAATTACTAGAATGAAACTTTAGATGATGTTTAGAAAAAAGACTTTAACTTCAATTCATCACTGGTTCCTAAACGACTTGCATTTTTGTTTTCTAACATAGTGCATTAGATACCACATTTACCTCTTGAAGAATATAGACAAGCTCAAAATCAATGTATTGTAGATATTCAACCCATATCCCTAGTTTGAGGTTCATGTCATGCTGGTAAAAGATATACTTGAGGCACTTGTGATCTGTATACACCACAATGTGATCACACAACAGATAATGTCTCCAAAAAATATCGGAACGTACAACTAGTTCTATCTTGATGTTGTACATCAGGTAATTTCATTCATGAGGCCTCAAATGATGAGATTCGTAAGCAACATATATTTTTCCATTCATCTACCATTCTCCTAGTTCAATGCCAAATGCATCGAAGTAGATGATATAACCTTTACCTGGTTTTGGAAGAATCAAATTCAGTTCCAAAACAAGACAAAATTTTAGTTCATGAAATGATATCTCAAATGCATATGACCACATGAACTACAAACCATACTTTTACTGTCTAGTAATTGGTGAAGAAAGACGTGAGTAGTCCAGAATGAAATGAATGTAATATCCAGTAAGCCCCAAGAAACATTTCATATAAAACCTGTTCTTGGGATGCTGCTCGTAAACTATAGCACTAACCTTTTCATGGTCTAAAGAAACTCATTATTATGAGATATTATAACCCATTAAGAGATCCTTTTTGATCCAGAAGTCAAACCTAACAATCATTGAAAAAATATAATGCTCTCTCAGTATACTCAGAACAATATCATGATTTTTGTAATGGTTGTTATGAGTGTGGTAATACCTCATGATGTCATCTACAAAGACCACAAAAAAAGAGTCCAAATAGGGGTGGAAACCCCAATTATCGATTCTATGAAAATATCCGACACATTCATAAAACCGAACGACATAACAAGATATTCATACAGAACAAACTATCCATGGAATGTTGTATGAGGTCTATACGATGGACATGCATGCACTTGATGATAACGTGAACTTAGGATAATCTTAGAAAAACCCTTTTCATTCATAATTGATCAAATTAATAAGATATTCGTAGATGTGTATTTCTATTATTTATCATTATCTAGTTTAACATTTTGTATTCGACAGATAGATATATGCCTCCATATACATTCATTGTGGAAAGTTGGTGTGAACACCCAAAATATGTACTAGGCCTTATAAATCTTTTGGATTCTAGGTCCACTATCTACTGCCTGAGCTCCTGAAGCTTAGTAGGAGACATACTATATAGAGGGATGGACACTGGGGCCACATCTAGAAAAGAAATCTATTTTCAACTCTACCTCTCTTTTATGTGGTTTTACAAAAAAAATTGGGAAATACTTTTATGAAATCATCTATTTCTTGTCGGAAAAAATTATGTTGTAAAGCCCGATCCCCCATGAAATTATTTACCTTATGGGAATTCGAATCACCTATCCCCTGATGATTTGTTCTATCTATACAATTCTAGACATTCCACACACCTTTGAATAGATAAATTCTTCCTTCAATTGATGTAAAACTGACCATGTAGTGATAAAAGTCTAGAAATGTGTTATTGTGGACTAACAATCCCATACTAAGATTGACATCGATTACCATAATCATGATAAAAATGATATTACACAAGAAAGGGAAACTTCCAACCATAAGGGGGAAGTCCCTACACTGGATTATGTCCTCTATTTGTATTCCCAATAGTGTATTGAGGGTCACTACACCATAATGATATTGTACCTCTAGATTGAGACATTCATGGAATGGTACAGAAATGAAATATTTTTAAGCACATGTATCAAACAATGCACATAAAAAAGATGATTATAATAGAATATAACCTCATATATTAGATGGTCTTACAGCTTTATCCTAGGTATAAGCAATAAATCATGCATCTAACCTGATCTAGGACATTGTGAAATAGATAGACTACCATAATCATGTCTGCTCTTTTAGTGACGCTTGTGATCATGGATTGGAAAACGATGACCATGTCCTCCTCCTCGGCCTGACTTTTTGGTGCTACTCCAACACCCTGACTGATGTAGCATAAAATAACTCACTCATGTAGGTGGAGCAGATGTGGATCCGTTCCCACATGAATTATGTGGAAGAGACATGAAAAAATGATGAAGATGGCCTATACGACTGCAAAACCAAAACACAATAAGGTCTCTATCACATTGGATTTTCATATTCCATGGTCATCCACAATGATAACATTCCATAGATATATCAAACTAGATACTCTATCTACCACTGTCCAGATGAGAAACCTAACACGAATGTTTTCTACCACCGAAAGAACAAATATACTAACATGACACTTATCAATTAAATCCGGTACTTGTGGTGTCTCTCAGGTTATGCTCAGTGATAAGGGATAAATAAAATATTTCGGATAATGTAGGTCGACAAATGATATTCACCTGAGTTCAGATGGCATAATGTAGCCCATTCTCAAAATGTGTATAATGTGAAATACATCTCTGAATATAAGGGGTGAAATGTTCTAAAAATTTGTGATATGTACTGAATATTCTATAAATCACATAGAATTCTACTTTAGATTCATTAACTATCAGGAATTTTCATCTCTTAGTGCCATATGAATGAACTGATCCTAGAAGGTAGTATGGAAATCTACCCATAACATGACCTGATGATGACTAGACATGGTAACTGCATCTCACCAATGCTTGGTTTTATCATAAGGCATGTAGGTAGTTGGATTGACTCCTTACTCTGAAGTTGTTTCCAAATTCTCAAGGATGGTCAACATCACGTCTAGCTAAGACTCATCATCATGAGAACAACCAGCCCCTCAAAAAGTAGAAAATTACAGCTGATGGAACATGGGGTATGATCATCCATCATAGGTGAAATCCATGGAGAACCCTACATGGAATGAATTAGTCATAGAAAACTATCACATACTTTAGAATTAGTGCCCGGATCAAGTACATTAGGTAGTGCCTCGAGTGGTTCTTCTAGACGTAAACCTGCTGTCTCAGGGTCCACCATGTCTGGAGCATGATCATCACCACCTTCATAGAGAATGACACGAGGAAATAGTGGTATAATTTCTCTAAAAATGCAATTTACACACCTCAGAATGAGCATTGAAGAATAATAAAGAATCACTAGCAAAAACTGAAAACATTAAAACTCATTACACATTGAATAGTACCCCAAACTACTTGCATAGATGTTTGGGTATTGATAAGTACTCAATTATATGATTCATGTGCTTTTATAGTTAATTTTACAGTTTAAATTGTTTATATTTCTTGTACAAGGAAAAGAGGGGAAAGGGTGTGAAACCATTTAATTTTAGATTTTAGGATTCACATTATAACGGATAGTCATTTCCGATGAATCAGTTCCCATAAACCGTTCACCTATAACAAAAACAATTTCTTACTGAATATTAGATAGACTCAATTAATTTCTCATACCAACCCATGAGGGCCTATAAACCTCATAAATTGAATCAAGTAATCACTCAATCACAACCAATGTAATAGATGTACAATTAAACTATCATAACATCACTCAACAATCACAAGCATATAAAGAAATAAAAATCATTGAAATTCAAATATATTTCATTAAATATGCATGACATGTGAACTCCTGGTGCTTTTAATGATGTATGTAAAAATTCTACTTCTCCTCGTAACATTGGGATAAGGTTGATATAAAATATCAAATAGAGAAATAATCAAGAACGCCACAAAATATGTGTGTCACCCAATGAATAAATAATACCAACATTAAATGGAAATGTAGAACTAAAATTACATTTTGGGTAAATAAGATTTTATCTCTAACACAGGTTCATGATTCCCATGAACGACTTGTTACAATGTCCCATAAATTCATATTCTCCATTATATTATCTCCAAATAGTAACATAAGTAAAGAAACCATCTCTAATACAACTTTGTGATGTCTCGAACCTATATTCCACTTAACGAGTACCCTGATCCCGGTGGGACACATGGACTCAAGTGCATCACCCCAAACACCAAAGGCTATCAAATAGGTGATAGGGAGTAGGGTGTGTCTATTGGGAGACTATTTCCTCATTAGCAGAGTGTATCTCAATGGAAGGAATATAAACAAATAGTAAATAGAAATGGAAATATAAGTAAACATTGTAAGCAAACTGATTCAATAGTTAAATGAGACTAAAAATTACTGTATCACCTAGAATAATGATGATGTAATGTCATGTCACTAGAAAAATGGAATACGTGGATACAATATAGCATGCATAACATGTTCCACAATGGAAGATAAAATAAAGACTTATCCATATCTCATGAGACCTAACTCGGTCATCTGCTTCCATAATCCATCCTAAATAGAAATAAATAAAGTGTTTGAATCCATATAATTGTCATTTTCAAAACCTGTAACCATTTATTCTACTCCAGGTTGTAAAAGGAACTCAGAGAGGGTGTGCCATAAATCTTATTGGGCCATCACAAATGGTGTCTATATCATCTTTCCCATTTAATAGAATATAACCCTGTCCATGAATCTATATATAATGTAAAGAAATAAGTACATGAAAACAAAATACTGAAGTACCTTCTTCAGAGCTATGCTAGTTTCTGAAAATATAACCAGTTTGTTAATTTAATAATTACTATTTAATATTAATAGGTCATGTGAGGCATAACCAGCACTGATGTTTCCTCATGATAGTGTAAGCAGTGATGGTTCTAAGACATAATCTGGAAACCTAAAAATGGTATCCAATGGGTGAGTTCCAAGGTAATAACAAAGGTAATGTAGATCCCACAGATTGATAACTCAGTTGTATCTATGTCTATCTGTTGGTTACGAGTGTAATATAATGAGAGTAATCCATGTCATTCCATAATAAGGATCCTATTGATTCAATGGTGATCAACAAAAGAAAAATGGGTCTATGGAATGATAGGGCCTTATGGGATTTCACCATGGAACCTACTAGACAATGCTTGATCCAAGGAGCGTATCCAAGAAATCTTGTAATAATGTAATCGATCACACAAGATTATATCAGGAATCTGAGGAACAAATGACAACTGGAATCTAGGTGGGTATCAACCTAATTAAACCAATCCTTCTATCTGAATGAGGTTATCGATACCCAAGGTATTCTCCACTCATAATCGAGGGTGAGCTCCAGTCAATCCATTCCTATTTTATATTGTAATTGTGTAATCATTAATTAGGTCCAATCGTTGTATTCCATTTGTTGGGATAGGCCATGTATTGTTTCTACTATTTAATAATTCATTTATTAACCATTTAGGCATAATCAATTACGGAGGTTCACTTCACTACATTCCATTAATATGGAAATGGGTTCTATTGGTATGTAACCTCTTTTAAATCTCATTTAATACAGCTGAGTGATATACTTAGTATACTTTATATTTCATATTTCAAATTTAATAATCATTTTGATGAACTTAACATAGGATGGTCTTGTGGTGCGCATATACGGTACATGTAATTATGAAAATATCAATTAAAGGAAACCATTTATTATAGGGAGGATCACATTTAGAAAGATCAATAAGGAGAACACATGAATGGTGGATCAAACATACCAAAAAAAATCAAATTTGAAATAACCTTATACCTGAGACTGATTGAGTTGTGGGTGTAACTGCTTACAACAAATATCAAATTTCAAAAAAAACCTAACCATATGATTCCAAATTGAATATTCATGACATGTGAATTTAAAAAAAGGCCTCAAATGAAACCGGTGGGCCCCACATGATTATTCCAATATCAACAAACATTAGTGATGAGTAATATGCTTCCAAACCTATGGTTTAATGACTCTTCTCCTCCAGTATCATCACTTGATTTTACTCACAAATGCTGATATCTAGGTTGAGAGAAAACGATATGAATATTGTCTAATGTGGAATCAATTAATTACCATTATGCATACCACATGATGAACAAAAACTCAATCGGTGGCCAAATAAAGGAGATTTCTTGATTCAAAGTTAGATCTTATAAAAACTCCAAATGGTTGAAAATGGAGGAAAATCCCACTAGTTTCCAAGTTATTAGTGTAGATGTGAGTAAATAAGTTAGTAACAGAAAAAATGGGAACTTACCTAGAAATTTAGCCTGTACATGGTTTGTCTGAATAGTTTGTCAAACTATGTACAAACCGTGAGAGGTGGTTCATCCCAAACATTTTATCCACATGGTTACATCAATCTATAAGAAATCCATGCACTTTCACATGGGAAAAAATGGTTTCCCCACTATTATTCCACATATTTGTTTTCCAACCATGTGAGGTGGATCTTCCCAAAAAAAATAGAATCTTCATTGTTAACTATAAACCATACAAAATGTCTTTTTCCTTCTAAAAGATGGTTTTTGGGCACCAAACATGCCCTGAACACCCTTGTAACCATTACTAACTAATTTGACTTTTTTTAGGTCCCAAGTAAATATTAAACCTAATAATCAAGTATACATACCTACGTGACATAGTTAATACAAAATGGGGTTGAAAATAAGAATATAATAAAAAATATTTCTTATTTAAATTATTGTTTGTGTTTATAAAACCGAAATATAATAATAAACGTGGAATCCAATGGAATATGAAAAAAATACCAGAATTCAAAACAATGAGGTAGAGGTAACATACCCTTATAAGATACTTCACTCGTATATGAGATAAATCAATTTAATACACAGAACACAATAGTATGGATTTATGGTCGTATAGGCAGTGGATATTCCTTCTTGATGGATTTTGTGTTGAGATGTAGGGTAAAAAGGGAAGAAACGTAGGCCTCTGGGTGAAATAAATTCAATATAATCTTATTTATTATTAATAATAAAATGAGACCTAATTTATATATATATAAATCCCCGGTGTAAGTTAAGAATTAATATAACACATTTATTGGACCAAATGAAATAATATATTATATTAAAAAATAAATTTATTTTATAAAAAAATTATGTATTAAAATAGGAATTCAAATTAAATTGTATAATTATTTTTTATACATAATAAATGAATTTTTTTCAAAAAAAATTTTCATATATTATTGCACTCTGAAAAATAACAATGAGTACATCATGACTTGGAACTACTATGGTGGTAATTTCAAAATTTTGACCAATAAAATTCATGGTTAAAAAATTTAAAAGAATATCCATAATATAAATTAAATGAGATGATTCCAAAATAATATTTGATTTAAAAATAATTATATAAATATGATTATTTTAAATTTGAAATAGAAATCCATATTTATAGAAAAATAACACTATTATAAAATAATAAATTGTTCGGCGATTGTATAAATTATTCCATGATTTATGATTTCATAATATCAATTTAAAAGTGTTTCATATTTTTTTCAAACAAAACATGATTTCCAACTCCTGCATATACCATAAAACATATTTCCTATTGAATTTTATTTTTCATACTTTCCAAAAAAATTGAAAAAACATCCCTTCCCCCTATATCATAAAATATTCCAAATAACTACTTTACTAAATATCATATTAACAAATATTAATGACAAAATTACATAATGGGTAATTGATATGATTATATTAGTACTCAGTATGATTAAATGTAGAACATTCATATAAATAATCCATCATTAAAAACATGTATTATAATGATTCTTACCAAAACATCGATAATTTCAAAAAAATTCCAAACACTTAGCTCCATTTTTACATTGATTGGTATATGAATGATCATTATAAGGGAGGTCACACACAATGAATATATATTATATATAACACTAATATTGGGTGTCTATATTGAATTATTATACATAGTTTTGGAAATAATTATTTTGAAATGAAGTGTAAGGAAATGTTTTATTTTTTTATCTTATTTTATTATATCACATAATTAAATATATTTTGAGATACATTAGTACGTCTATTAATAGAATAATTATTTTTGGTCTTTACATTATATCACACATAATAAATAATATCCCCAATATTTTTGTCCATCCACCTTTTCCCATTTTTATTAATATGTACAATGGAATCATTAGGATCCATTGGTTTTTTTTCTGGTTTTTACTTGTCATTAAAACATTTACATGATGTTTAGTTTTGTTAAAAAACACATGTTTCCCAATTGAGAATCTGGATAATTTCTCCACCATATCAAATGTAATTTTCCAATTCCTCGTCATTATAGTCACGTGTTTGTGATGGGTCTATTATATTATTCCTCAATACCACCTCTTCGAAAATTTTATGGTTATTAGAATGATTTTGAGGTGATGATAGTACATATTAAATAACACCAATGCACATTAGGATCTATAATTTTCCAGTTTACATTGGACATATATTCCATTTATATCCATATATCATAATCCCATTTAAATATAACTCATTCCATAAAACATAATCACTAAAATGAAAATAAATATCCTTTATTAGATTATACACATAACACTTTTTGAGTGTAACCGAACTTGCAATGTCGTTGAGTAACTTTTTTGTTTTCCTTAGTCACATTTAAAATGTATTTTCAATATATTTTCCCCATTCCAACATCATCCCAAAATGATGGTGTTCTGAAAATTGTACTATTATGTTATTAATATCAGTACTATTGAATACAATAGTGTAAAATTTTGTAGTAAGTCGATTCAATGAGTGGAACTTGTTGGACCTAACACTAATGAAAATCATGTATGATATCCATTAACATGAACTTCAATGTTTAAATAGTTATCCCAGACTTCACCACAGTCTGTGGACGACTGATTTTCATAGTATTTTCTATATATTACTATCATTTTTATTTATCCTCTAACACTTATAAGTAGTCATTGTAACTTTGTATGAAATAATTTATTGAGTGACCCATGAATCTCATAACATCCTGAATATACTTTTGATGGAGGATCTCAACTAGTAAATCCTATTGTATTTAAATGAAATTGGTATATATTGTTATTCATTCAATGATTAACTTAATGAAGTGACTCCCATAATAGAATTTAGAATTTTGAGTATCAATGTCTAGTGTAATGTTTTCCTACATCACTAAATTTAATATTTTTTGTTGAATAAAAACATTTAGAGGTTTCATTTCTACATTAACTTGGTGATATACCAATCATCTTTTATTATATTCCATAATATTTATTTTTTTGTAATATAAAAAATAATGACCAATCAAAAATCGATACAGTTTTTTCTAGGATTTGTAGATAATTAAATTCAATGAGTTCTATTCTATTTTTATTTTTTATCTATATAATATATAATATATATATCATTTTTTGAACCTCTTTACTCTCTATTGACCACGAATGAACATGAGAAACATTCCATGTTCCATTTCCTATATCATTTTATGTATTATAAGACCATAATTGGATTCTTATTGACTGTAAATACCAAAATATTTCAATGAAATTTTCTTCATAAATTCATTGGAATTTTACGAGTCCACAGTTTCTGACGATGCCTGATTCTGAGGCCCGGTGTGCCTAGAATCAATTTTTGGAGTTTTGTTTGTGTACATTCAGTAAACTTACGTGTGGGTTTTTCTAAATTTTTAACTGGTGCTCGAAATTGAAATATGAGGATACCGATGATCTCCAATTGCTGATATTCACTTTAGAGGAACTCTACTACAGTTACTTTTGGTCGAGAGCGGAAGTTAATTTTTGGGGATTAATAATAAATTAAAAATTATGGTTGACATAATTTTTAGGTGGTGGCTAAATCCACCAAAGGGATTTTTGGAGTGGGGCCACCCCCCCCCCCCCCCCCTCGCATAACCTCCCATGGGAGGATAATGTGTTGGGGCCCACACGAACATCATCTCTTCGAATCCCCCTTGAAACCCTTGGAACACCCTGTTGATGAGGGTTAAACCTTTCACCTTCATCTCTCATCTAATGTGCCAACACTACTAATTAATTAATTGAGGTCCACAATTAATTAATTAATTTTTTGTTTCATGAATTCATTTGAAATATTTTTAAATTAATTGCAATATTATAATATTGTAAATCCTATTATTTCATTTTCCTTGGCAATTATTCTTTGGGTAGGCTTTGAAATAATTCACCCTCTCCAACGAAAAACTCGAGTAACAATATTCTCTCGACGAAGAACACCATTTTTCAACCGAAAACACTCCACGTCTCGAAGACCATGAAGCAACACCTTATACCGATGTAGGAAATGAGAAACCCTCGCCCACGAATTACACCAAAGTCATCGTCTCGACACGACGTTTCGAGCTCTACTTGCTCCGACGTTGACAGAACGACACTCGTCTTCCATGACACGTCAACGTTCTAGGCTGATTACGAGGTAGGGGTTTTGTATAATTTTATATATATGTAAATTATACCCTCATACATGGGAGTTTATATATTGGATAATTATTTGAGCCTCTAACATGGTGGGTACGTTCTAAAGAAAACATTTGGACCATCTACCAAATTGTTCGTGATGCGTGGTTTTTTAGGCGATGGGTGAATGGAAGGGAAATGATTTTTTGAGGTTGCCGTTGTGAAGAGAATGACCTGAGGAGGACGTAGGTGCTGACGAACGGTAAAAAGGACCACTGGAATGACTCTGGTGGCCTGCGAAACATCGTGGTGGCACGGGTCACCAGTGACCGGTACCGATCGGCTGCCCAGGGGCAGCAGTGCCCCTCGTGCGCCACCAGGTGATGTCCATCACGAAATCAGTTTCGGTGGTAGAGATGGACCCACATTGTGGGTTCTGGGAGAAACGGGTGGCGCCAGCTAGCGCTCCGGTTACAAAGAACCCCACCCCCCCGGTTCACGCTTGGCCAACTGTTCGAGCCTCGACCAGCCACCAGGCCGGTCAGCCTACCGCCCATGCCAAGCCGCCTTCTGCGCGGGCCAGGACACTCTCGCGTGGGCCGGTCCACACCCACCGGGCAGGCCGAGCCTTACCGGGCAGACTCAGGGCAGGTTCGGCTGGGTTGGTCCGGACCCGAACCCCCTTCTTCAGGATACTTTTGGGTTTTCACCATTCACACGAGCTACATACCTCCAATCGATACACCGTCATTTGAGTAGGATTCCTTGGATTTAGACTGTTTTTTTTGGTATATCACACTCATGATTTTGGCGAAGTATGGATATGGAACGGTTGGGTCGATTCCTAAACCAACTGTTCCCTCAGAGCGAAAACGCTTATAACTCTCAAATCGGGCATCTGATTGACGCACCATAGGTTTCTTTGGGTTTCATTGGATGAGACCGAACTTCGGGATACATAAAATCAGGTAATCGTGATAGTTTATGTATCGATACCTTAGCTCGAGGAGGAGACCCTTCAGAAAATAATGGTGATGTGTGTGGGAACCCTAGAGCTGGCTGCGACTGTGATGATGAGTACTGTACTGGAATCCTCCATGGGTTCGTCGATGATGAAAACTATACATGAATCCTATGTGGGACGACAGTTCTGATAGAGTTGCTTTTCTTGTATTGTGTTTGGGTCCAATAGTGTAGATGAATCTGTCACTACATCTGATCATCCATTTTACTCTAGAATAGATGGCCTATATTCTGTGTGGGTCCGTCAGCTTAGATGAGATAGTAGGTCTATATCCTGTGTGGGTCTGAAATATTAGATGAGGTAGCTGGACAGTATCCTGTGTGGGTCAGATTGTGTAGATGAACTGTATCATGGGTGGGTCCGACAGCTTAGATGATCCAGTTGCAACATCTGATCATCTATATCTCTCTAGAATTGTGGCATACATGTGTGAGCTGAGTCACGCCTTTCACCCATTATCATCATAGTGATTGAATTTACTTCTTGGGTGTACTAGTTTGTGCTAGGTCTTGTGAGTTGGAGCCAAAATGTGATTGGTAAATAAGGTATTTATATTTGCATATACCTATGTTGGGATGGTTGATACTTTCCGTTCGTATTTTTCTTCTTTTGTTTATCCTCAGTGGATATAGTGAGACCTTGCGGGTCTTGGGTTACCTACTGAGTATCATTATAGTCAACCCTGCACGGGATATGCCCCCACTTCATTATGTTGGTTGTATGCGTCAAACAGCGTTGACGGAGGCCGAGAGCGCCACGAGAGGACAATACCCAGAGATTGATCTTTTGACGAGATGACACACAGAGGAGACTGATGGACGTGAGAGAAGAGGTAGGTATATGTACCTACCCTTCAGGTAGGGACCCCGGAGGATGATCCAGGAGTTTCTCTTTACTTCCAGCTGCTTGTCTTTTTTTTCTTGTACATGTTGTTCAGTTGGATTTCTATAGTGGCCCATTTACATTCCAACACACTCTTTTGTATCCAGTTTACTAGTTTTTTACTACATTTTGCATTCTATGTTGTGTTTTTTTACTTTTATAAAGGCAATGACTTTCCAACGTAGGGATTTACCCCTTTGGGGAAAGTCACCAGCCCCTGGCCTATGGAAGGATGGCATGGGGTAGTCACGACACCGGCCCCGAGGACAGCTCATGACAAATTGGTATCATAGGATTCAGTTCTACTGCAAAACATAGGACTCTTATCATTCTTATCTGTGAAGCAATAGTGTTAAGAGTATTGAGTGTGGTTTTCAGTCTAGCGTGTCCAGTGTTGGTGTGGTGACTGACCTATCTAGACATCAGGACCAGGACCTCTAATTGCAGAATTAGTGCACGAAAACACTGATTGTGTGTGTGTTTACTTTGAAATGTTTTCTTTGTTATTACATTGTGTCAGCTCTCCAGGTATTCTGTCTAACCGTGTAAAACTTGTTTCTTTTCCGGATGGACCCACGAAGGCAGCCAGGTATGGTTCCGAGTTACGCACGAGATGGTAGCCCACCGAGCGATAAGGCCTTGGTTCAGAGCCCCATCACAGCTGAGGCACTAGCGGTACCACTACCATCTGTGCAACCAATACCACCATCCCCAGAAGTAGAGATTTCATGACATCTGAGTTTGTTGCACGAGTTCTAGCGATAGAGGCCACCTAGGTTTCGAGGAGAGACTTACCCTCAGACAGTTGAGGATTGGCTGGAGGCTATCGTGAGAGTCTTCATATTGGTAGGGACACCATCTCACCTTATGGTGATGTTTTCCATGTGTCTCATACACGCAAAAGCAGGTAGATGATAGAGCCTGATGCTCTAGGTTCAAGATGAGTCATATCTAACTATATAGACATCAATAGTGAATTCCGCTCAGAGTTTGTTTTAACTACACATCATGTGGTGTGGATTCAAGAGTTACTTCATCTGCAGTAGGGAATCATGACAGTAGATCAGTACTCAGTGATGTTTACCAAGCTCTCATTCTACTAGATGGATATGGTGTGGTACTCGTTCATCTGGGCCCATACCTTCGAGCAGGGACTCAGACATTAGATTACGGCATTGATGATTCCCCTCAGCATTCCGACATAGGTGGGGGTTCTAGAGCAAGCCCATCTAGGGGAGAGATTTCTTGTTGTGTTCTCATCAGTAGCAAGTCCCACCAAAGGTGACAGGTAGAGGATTATTCTATAGCTGGAAGTAGACATATGTCACAGAGGTTCAAGCGAAGTAGGCCATCGGGTTGGCGAACCTAGTATTAGGGTTCTCTTGTGCTGGTCACACGAGACAGAGTCAGGTATATGAGGATCAAGTAGTGCTATGCATGCGGCGGTAGGGCCACATGGCTCGTTAATGCCTGACCCGCCATGCAGATGAGCATTTGACAGTAGAGGGACCTCCCAGTTAGAGTATGTGGTTCGACCATGATGGTTCGCCGGGAGTAGGCAGACGCGGCAGAGGAGATGGACGAGCAACAGGTGGTGGACGACGTTTCGAGGCACTACCACCACCACCACTAGGAGGTTGACCCTGACCACAAGGAGCTGGAAGACAGTGGTGTACTCAACTCCAGAAAGTCAAAGCCTATGACCACGACACACCTGAGATGATTCAAGTTATATATGTGTCTACTCCACAGTTGTTGCAGTACTTATAGACATAGGTGCGAGTCACTATTTTATTGTCTATTTCCTTGTTCGAAGATAGGAAATTCCAATGTAGTCGTTGGCTCGATCCTTATGGTTGGAAGCACCTATGGGAGCAGACTTGATGATTACGCACTAGTGTTGGAAGTGTGAGCATACTCTTGGAGGTGAGAGCTTTGGCTAGGATTATCTTGTAGCGGCGTCGAGGCCTTACAACTTCATTTTGGGTATGTACTAGTTATATACAGTCCATGATCAGATTGACTATATTAGGTGAGATGTGTGGTTTGTCCGAATGGATGGGACCAGGTTCAACTTCACCAGTGAGAAGGGAGCCTTTTCAACATAGGATGGACTCACACAGAGGAGGGGTAGCCGATCAAACATTATATGGCTTGTCTCATCCTTGGAGAGGTATATGTGTGGATTCCGAGTTTTCTTATTGTGGTGGATCAGTACGCGGATGTTTTCCCGGATGATGTTCCAAGACTACCACTTTATAGAGAGGTATATTTCTACATTGACCATTACACTGAGACAACACTGATATCTACTCCAGCATATCAGATGGAACATTCCGAGCTTCGTGAGCTACGGGTACATTTGGAGGACTAGCAGGAAAATGGATTTATCCGACCCAATGTTTTACCCTAGGCATCACCAATTTTTTCTCAAAAAATGTGGATGTGTGTTTAGACTATGTGTCTACTATCACCGCTTGAATCATGTGACCTTGAAGAACAAGTACCCACTCATGAGGATTGATGACCTATTTGATCAGCTCATGGGAGCACGATGGTTCTCAAAGATAGACCTCAAGTCAGGCTATCACCAGATCTGATATTGAGATAAGGATTGCAGAAGATGACTTTCAGGTGTCGGTATAGCCACTAAGAGTTCTTGGTTATACCCTTCGGCATAACCAATGCACCAGTACTGTTCATGAGTCTCCTGAATAGGATCTTCCAGCCTTACCTCGATCGATTTGTCATAGACATCATCGACATAATACTTATTTACTCGATTAATGAGGAGGAAAAATCCTACCACTTGCAGGTGGTACAAATTACACTCCGTGAGAAACCAATTTATGGAAAACTCTTGATATGTCAGTTATATATTAGAGGGGTTAACTTCTAAGGACACGTCATCTCATAGGCTGGAGTTGTAGTGCATCTAGAGTTGAGGATCATGTTGAATAGTGTACCCATATTTAGGCAACTGGAGTAGTTCTTTGGGTATGTAGTTTACTATGACGCATCAGGGACCAGACTCAGGTGTGTCTGGATGAGGGAGCGATCTGTTATCGTGTATGGTTCATGGTAGTTGAGACAACATGAGCAGAACTATGCTACCCATGAACGGGATTTAGTAGTAGTGGTATTCTCCTTGAATATGTGGTGACACTATCTAATGTGTGAGTGTTTTACATTCTATTCTGACCACGAGAGTCTCAGTTAAATCTTCTCACAGAAGGACCTGAACCTGATATAGCATAGATGACATGAGATCCTCTGGGGCAATGACTTCGAGATAGTCTATACTATTAGGAAGGGGAATGTTGTAGTAGAAGCTCTCCGCAAGATATCTGGCATTCATCTTCTAAGAGAGGATACATAGAAGATAGCCACATTCCATATATCCTTTATGGATAGGGATGGAGAAACCTTTCTACATTCCCTCATAGTCACTCCACCACTTCATCAGCGAGTTAGAGAGGTGTAGTGTGGGGATGTTTACTGTGAGGTGTGACGTGCTTAGATATCCTCAGGGCAGGAAACTGATGGGTTTTATAATGTTGGGGAGCACACCCTCCTCTTTAGAGGACATACCATGGTACCAGTTGCACTATAGGAGGAGGTGTTGAGGGAGTTTCAAACATCCCCTCTAGCGGTACATCCAAGGGTTGCGAAGATGTATTAGGACCTCAGACAACAACACTGGTGTCCAGTTATGAGGAAAGCAGTAGAAGAGTTTTTCTCACGATGCCACACTTGTTAGAATGTGAAACCAGAGCACCAGGTACCACAGGCATGGTACAACCCATAGAGGTCCCAGTGTGGAAGTGGTATGGGATGTCCATGGATTTAGTGACGGGACTTCCACATACATCCAGAGGACACAACTCTATATAGGTAATCGTAGAATGACTCACCAAGTCGGCCCACTTCCTACCGATCAGAGAGCAAGTCTCAGTAGAGAGATTGTGACTCCTCTAAGTTCAGGAGATCTTGTGACTTCATGGTGTTCCACCGAATATCGTCTCTGATCATGATGCTCATTTCACCTCCCAGTTATGGAAGGGGTTACAAGAGGCTTTTGGGATACACCTTCGCTTGAGAACCGCCTTCCATCCTCAGACAGATGGTCATACTGATAGGATCATTCAGACACTTGAGGACAAGCTCCATGCATGTGTCCTTGACATTTGATGCTGCTGGGAGGATCACTTACCCTTGGAGGAGATTGCGTAAAACAACAGCTACCACTCCACCATCGGGATGGCCCCTTATGAGGCACTATATGGCTGACCTTGCAGGTGACCTCTATGCTAGAATGACCATGGGGAGTTAGCACTTTTAAGACCAGTGATGGTTGAAGATATGACAGAGAAGGTGCAGAACATCCAGGAGCAGATGAAGACTGCACATAGAAGACATTAGTCCTATGATGATAAGAGACGGAGACCACTGGTGTTCGAAGATGGGGGCCACATCTTTTTACAGGTCTCACCTCAATGAGTTCTGTAGAGATTTGGCCGAGGCAGAAAGTTGTCTCCTCGATTCATCAGACCATTCCAGTTCCCCATCAGAGTAGGCAAGTTTTCTTACCACTTGGCCCTTCCAACTAAGTTGTATCAGGTGCATGATTTATTCCACGTGTCTCAGCTAAGGAGATACGTGCAAGACCCATCCCACATCATCAACCACGGGGAGCTAGACATGGAGGACTGCGTGAAATTCATAGAGGTCCCAGTTGAGATTGAGGATCAACATGAGTGGCTCCTACGAGGACGGTCTATTCCTCATGTGCGCATTTTCTTGTAGCACGGGAAACATCAGGAGAGAACATGGGAGTGGGAGTCTCAGAGTTGTGCTCAGTACACCCATTTGTTTCTATAGTGTGTGTTGTAGCATTATGGGGACATAAATCCCATAGGTGGGGGTAATGCAACGACCCATTAATTTGAAGGAATTTTTTTTCTAAAAATCATTGAAATTTTATGAGTCCGCAGTTTCTAATAGTGCCTGATTCCAAGGCTCGGTTTGCCCGTGATTAATTTATGATGTTTTGTTCGGGTACGTTCAGGTAACATACGTGCATGTTTTCCTATCTTTTGAACAGGTGGTCAGAATTAAAATACGAGGATACCGATGATCTCGCAGCGCTGGTATTCTCTAAAGGGGACCTCAACCGCAATTGTTTTTGGTTTAGAGTGGAAGATAATTTTTGGGGATTGTTAATAAATTAAAAATTATGTGTGACATAATTTTTAGGTGGTGGTTAAATCCACCAATGGGATGTTAGATGTGGGGACACCCCCCCCCCCACAACCTCCCATGAGAGGATAATGTATGTGGGGTCCACACGAATATAAACTCTTCAACTCCCTCTTAAAACCCTTGGAACCCCCAATGGATGAGGGTTAAACCTTCCACCATCCTCTCTTATTTAATGTTCCAACACTACTAATTAATTAATTGAGCACCACAATTAATTATTTATTTTTGGTATCAGGAATTCATTTGAAATATTTTGAAATGCATGGAAATAATATAATATTGGGGAGCCTATTATTTCATTTGCCATAGCAATTATTCTGGGGGAAGGCTTTGGGAGAATTATCCCTCTCTAATGAAGAACTTGGGGAACAATATTCTCTCGACGAAGAACATCGTTCTTCAACGAATAACACTCCACATCTGGAAGAACATGAAGCAAAACCTTCTTAAAATGGAGATGGAAAAGAGGCACCCTCACCCACGAAGTACACCGAAGACGTTGTCTCTTCATGATGTTTCGAGCACTACTTCCTCTGAAATTGACGGAACGACACCTGTTTTCCACAATGCACATCTTCCGTGACTCGTCAACATTCAACGCCAATTATGAGGTAGGGGGTTTTTGTATAATTTTACATATATGTGAATTACACCCACAAACTTGGGAGATTATATGTTGGAAAATTATTCGTGATGCGTGGCTTGTTGGGTGATGGGTGAACGAAAGGAAAATTTTGTTTTGGGGTCGCTGCAGTGAAGAGAAAAACCTGAGGAGGCCGTATGTGTAGACGGGAGGAAAAATGGATCACCAGAACGACTCCGGTGGACCGCAAAAGAGTGCATCAGCTCGAGTCACAAACGCGACATTGTCGGCGACTGGAGGCGCGTCTGGCACCTGCCGACCGCCTGGCGGAAGCAGCGCCCCTCACCCATCTTCAGCGGAAGGCCGCCTTGGAATCAGCCAGGGTGGTGGAGAGGAACCCGCCTTGAGGGTTTTGGGAGAAATGGGTGGTACCAGCTGGCACTACCATTACAGAGAACTGGGGGGGGCGTGCCCCCCCCCACCTGCTTCGCGCTCGGCCAGCTAGTCGAGCCGTGGCCGACCACCAGGTCGGGCTTCCAGCTGTGCAGGATAAGCCTCTCTCGTAGGGGCCTGGCCACTAGCCATGAGGGGGCCGCACACTACCAAATTGGATTCGGACCCAAGACGGTTTGACCTGGTTCGGGCCGACCAGGTCGGGTTGGGCTGGGTCGGACTAGACCCAGACCCCCCCTTCTTCTGGCTACTTTTGATTGTTTGCACATAACATGAGCAACGCACCTACGATCGATGAAATGTCAGTTTTGCATGATTAAATGGATCCAGACAGTCATTTTGGTATAACACACTCATGGTTTTGGTGATGTTTGGGTATTTTCAACTTGGTTCGATTCCAAGACCAACTGAGACCTCAGAGCGAAAACACTTATAACTCACAAACCGGGTGTCCGATTGACGCGTCGTCTATCACGTTGGTTTTATTTTGATCAGAATAAACCTTAGGATACATAAACATAGGACATATTAATAGTTGATGTATTGAACCCTTTGCTTGAGGAGAAGACCCTCCCAGAATCGAGCATGTTGTGTGCAGGAACCCTAGAGCTGGCTGCAGCTACAACGATGTCTACTGTACTAGAATCCTCCGTGGGTTCGACGATGGAGACAACTGTACCATAATCTTATGTGGGTTCCATAGTTATAACAAAGTAGCTGGCCCAATATCCTATGTGGGTTCAACAAATTAGATGAATCAGCAACTACATCTGATCATATCTTTTACTCTAGAATAGCTGGTCTGTATCCTGTGTGGGTCTGACAACATAACAAGATAGCTGGACTATATCTTTTGTGGGTTCTAAAGCTTAAAGGATATAGCTAGACTCTATCTTTTGTAGGTCAGACAGCTTATCTGGACTGTATCCTATGTGGGTCCAACAACTTAAATGATCCAGTGGCTACATCTGATCATCTATATCTCTCTACAAGTGTGGAATACCTATGTGAGTTGAGTCATGTCCTTCAACCATTATCATTGTGGTGATTGACCTAACTTTGTGTGTGGACTAGGTTGTTCTTGGGATAGTTAGTTGGAGCCGGACTATGATTGGTAACTTTGGTATATGTATGGGCATATACCTATGTAGGGATAATTGATACTTTGTGTCTGTATCTTTCTTCATTTGTTTATCATTAGGGGATATAGTGAGACCTTGCGGGTCTCGGGGTCCCTAATATGTATCATTATACTAACCCATGCACGGGCTATGCCTATACCTCATTGTGTTGCATGGTGATGGCAGACAACGTTGATAGAGTTTGAGAGCACCACAACTAGACAGTACCTGGAGGTGGACATTGCGGCGAGACGAAACATAGAGGATACTGATGGACATCATAGCTGAGGTGGCCATTTGTACCTACCATTCAGGTAGAGACACTAGAGTACTATCCAGGAGATGCTCTTTACTTCCAGCTGCTTGTCCCTTTTTACTTGTACTTGTTTTTATGTCGGGGTTCTATACTAACACATTTATATTCCAACACACTATTTTGTATTCAGTTGACATAGTGTTTTCTACCTGTTCTTTACTTTATTGTGTGTTTTTACTTTTATAGGGGAAATGCCTTCCCATCATAGATATTTATGCTTTTCGTGCAAGTAAACAACCCCTGGCCTTTGGAAGGCAGGTTTGGGTTAGTCACGACATTTCCCATGGGGACGTGCCGTGACATTGACCATTTCTGTCAATGAGGGTTGCGAAATCATTTGAAATATGGTTGTGGGTTTAACTTCCCTTACAAATCTTACTTCCATTTAATATAATAAATTCATCAATATTACTACTTAAATCTATAACATTTAAATAAAAATGTGGTATTGAATACATTAATTATCTATAACATTTATAATCAAGGAAAATATGAAAATGAATTGAATAATCAATGTCCACAAGATGTTCCAACCAAAGGGTATGACTCATGTTCTATTCTATTTAATTCAATATATACATTAGTGATCCAAACTACTTCACTACATAGGTGAATGACGATATGTGAGGGGTGATTTATTCATGACTACGTAAACTCCCTTGTAAATCCTAAACATATTTACCATAATTTTATATTAATAATTTTTAGAAATGGTTTGTACCTGATCCTAGATTTTCTGTATATATCACAATTAACAATATTATGATTTCCCTCAAAATTATTAAGGTGAATATAATACATAGCTAGATACAAATAATTATAAGTGTAATTATTCTCATCAGGATTCAATCATCTCAATATGCATGATACAGTATATTAATTTTTCATGAATTCATATCCTACTCCATTATCATATAAATTCATGTAAATGAAAAATCCTCATCAATTGAATTGTAATTTTAACATATTGATATTGGAAGAAATAATTATCTTTAAAAAATAATTCACAAATATTATTATAGTTATAGTTATAATGATTAAAATAAAAATTGTTACAATGTTATAATGTCATTAAATGTTTATATTAATCCATATTAATACCGTCCAAACCAAGAAAATCAATAAAACATAGTCACTAATATGTGTTGATTCCAGTCCACTAATTTCATTATCACAGAATGATCAAAATAGATTTTTTCAAATGAATAAATGTGTCCCTTGATTTATAAATGTTACAAAATGAATTAACAATTATTTAATATAGATAAAATCCTCACTCCTATTAGTTTTTTTAATGTATGTCTATAGAGAACATCGTTTTCCACACCACATTTTGAATATATTATTATATTATAAATAATAAAAAATAAAAATAATTTAATGGTAGAACCTATGAACTATATTCATTAATTACATATATGTATTTGGTTAATTTTATAGAGAGAAGGAAATAAAAATGTGTTTATAATTTAAATAACTTTTTTTGAAAGGATCCAATTTGTATATATCTGTTATTCAATCTTATTTTATGATATTTTGATCCCTAATCAATCATTTAAATGAACAAATCATCATGAAGGTGATCCAACAAGTAATCATTTATCAGAAGATGGTATTTTATCATAATTGATATCCCATTATCATCTCTAGAATCAATTCATATACTCATCATTTCATTCTTATTATTCAAAAATAGAATATGTTCTCCCCAATGAGACTCAATTCGATAGATAAATCCTTTATCCAAATCATAACCAAGTTTATTATTTAGTTATTCTAGTTCTATAAATTTCATTCTATATGTGTACATCATTATAGTTTTCATCTATGTAAAAGTTCAAGAGATAATTATCTGTCTATTTTTTTGTGTAGTATACATAGTTATTCACGATATAAATAAATTTATAGATGTAAAATTTGTAGAAATTCGATCTTTTATACCTTCATATTATTATCTTTATTCACCAATCATTTCTATACATAATCATATAGGAAATAGTTCGTTATAAAAATTGGGTTCAGATATATCTATTAAGAATATGATTTTAAATTACCCTATAATATAGATGTAATTTACATTCACCTACATTTGATTTAAGAATTTTATTTTGATACCCAAACCATCTAAAGTATTATGTGGAATTTCTCCACTATAAAAACTATATATTGGTGATGAGTTTTTATCACTATTTTAAGTAGTATAAAGTATAAATTATCATGTTTATTGAACTGGTCTACTAGTATTTTTAAATTACAACTCTACATTCAATGGATCTAGAGTCAATTAGATGCATATTTTAAAATTTAATGAAATAAAGAAATCATTATAACATGAATAAAATAGTATACAAGAATTCATTGATTAAATAGTAAGTACACCTAATAAAATGTAATTTAACATCCTAAAATAATCTTTTGAAAAAAAAATATTCTCCTTTTATAATCTACAAATTTTAATTTTTGATTCTATTCACCACTATAATATTTATGAAATTTGTTTAAAAGTGATTATGATATAAATAAAAACATTGGTTCACCACATGATTCATATGAACCATGTATCCAATGTTAATAAATTTAGGATGTTGATTCTTCATGTCTCTCCAAAAATATTTTTCTATACAGAAATCCTTTACACATGTATATTATATCCCACATCCTTTAATATAGATTCCAATGTACTTTTTTCAAAAGTTGTCTCACAGTGAATGCTATAATATATTCCCACCAATTTATGGTTAGTAATATTTTAAATTCCAATATCTATACTTATTATCTTTTAATTAATTCCACGAGGCCAATGTGAATCCTTACATAATTTTTTCACATTGAGATAAATCATATTTGTTCTTTATACCTCTCAAAATCCTAAATTATAAAATATCGTTGTATATGTTGTCATATAATTTGAATAAATTTATTTATATTATCATTATAATAAATTACAATGATTAAATCATAATGTGTGAGATGTATGGTATTCATCAAAAACCACTCCCTGATTCACCTTCCTTTTTATTCATCTATATAATTACTTTTTTATCATTTCCCATATAGTTTGATGATTTTTTTAAAAACTATATCTTAATGTCATACAATAACATAATGTAAATATCATACCATTTAATGGTATTATTTATCAATGTAAAACATTGATCAGAAACCACCTATAACCATTACATAGTCAAATGGAAATAAATTTCATAAAAAATGTATTGTCAAAGGATTTTCATTATACTAATCCACTATTCAGAAATGAAATTGTACAAGGGTCTTTAAAAGACTAGTGGTCAATGATGCATGAATTAATAGAATTATATTAGTTTCCTTTTATATGAGGTCTAAAATTATAAAAGGTACATTTTACTATACATAACATGGGATAAATGATTTAATATAATGAAGAAATTCTAAAAAAAAGCTTTAATAATACGAGGTGGTCTAAAAGGATAATTTTACTATACATAACATGGGATAACAGATTTAATATAATGAGGATATTATTTCCAAATGCATTAATAATATTAGGTGTTCTACAATTATAATACATATTATTTATATATTTCTCAAAGAAGCATCTATTTATATCAATATTTATATAAATAAATAATTAAATAAGGATAATGATATTTTTTATAATTATTCGGAAAACAAACTAAAACATATATTTAATGATAATATTTTTCTACATATGAACTTTTAAGATCATATACAGTAATCTGGTAATTGTTATAAAAGAAATATTCTATTCTTCTAAATATAATTTCATGAGGGTTTGAAAATAGTGTGTTGAGAAAATTGATTTCCATTATGAGTATCAATCCTGGTATGTAGAATAACCAGTTTACCAAGCACTACCTAATGATTAGTTTATTTCCTAATTCACAATTTTATGTGTATTACCTATAGTTCAAATTATTCTACATCTGTATCAACTTGCATTATCTAAATAATATATTTTTTTCAAGCCTAAATTTTTATACATCAAAAATATCAAAAATATTTTTTATATAAATAGATATCCTTTGGGATAATATTAGTGTTTTAAAGAAACAAATCCACTAATTAACAAAACAAAATCTTTATATCATCAATCACGAAATACCATTTTAAAAAAATATTTTAAATCTTATTCCATGAAAAATTATTACATTAATAACCCTAAAACCCCTTTTTAGGTTTAATTTAATTTTATCATGTATAATAATACAAGACATACATAATGTATAAAATAACTCACAAAAATTATTTCATCTCGATTAAAGAGATTATTTACAAATCCATCCTTGATGAAATCACTATACAGGATTTGGTAGAGAAATTAATTAAATAGTATATATGAGATTAAATACAACTAATAAACAAATATAGGAATAGATAATCATAAATAAAAAATTATAAAAACATAAGATAATGAAGATAATAATTTTACACATAATGTAAGTACATGATCATAATAAAAATTGGATTCATATGACATGTAGATAGAACATATACCCAATACATTATGAAACATATCAATAATTCAGATCACTATTGTGACATAAAATATATTAAAAAGGTTTTTTTACCATGGTTTCATATTACATTAAAATGGAATTATGGAATGTTATCATTAACATTTTATCTTTATAGATTATTTCATTACCCAATTCAAATGAGCTCTATCAGGGCGTACCCATCACATTTCAAACATTTTGATTTCTAAAAAGATTAAAATCCTTATTAAATATTATTCATATCTGATATAGTAATATTTTTTCAATCGTACATGTATTTATAAAAGTAATATTTTATTGATACATAAAAAAATTTTAAATTACATGAATAAGATATTTTCTATAGACGATAAGAAAAAATGTATTTTTATAAATGGTTGTTTATAGAAGCATAACAAATATTCTTATGTGATCCATTATTGTTTTACTGTAAGAAAAATACATATCTAATTAATGTCACATGTAGTATAACATAATATTTTTGTTTATAAACACATGAAATAAGAATAAATTATAATTTAAAAGGCATTGTAAAAAATTATTACCTTAATTAAAACTAATTGTGAAGATATACATTTTTATATGATCCCATATTTGTATACTGTATGGATACTATAAATTTAATCTTTATATATCAATTTTATATAAATTAATGATCTTAAATTGTCATAGAGGTGTTAGTGGTTATTATTTGTGGTTTATGGAATGTCAAAATTCATTTGGAATGATTAATGGTTTCACATGTTTAGTGTTGGGTTTGTAGGATTTGTATACCTAAATACATTTATCCATGAATTCATTCACATGGTTATTTTAAATATAAATATGAGGATTCATGAACATTAGTGGAACTAAAATAGTGTTGATGAGATGTACTATATGACGTGTACATGGTTTTGAAGATTATGAGAGTGATTATTCTTAACTACTGGCTAGTACCCATGAGAAAATGGTTAGACCAAAAATGTGATCAAAATATTCTACCAATAAAATTATGATATTGATGATTTTATATCCATCCATTAATACCCGTATAATCAATTATTCAGAATGACACATAATCTTCCCAATAGATCCTCTTATTATATTATTTCCCCTAAGAGATTATCCATGTTTGAGCTCTCATTCAAAAGTCATTTATATCTTTTGAATTCTCCTTATAATGATATGACACATATTCATTATTTTCATAATATTGTTCGAAATATTAATATAATATTGGGTTAGGATTCATCTATATGTATTGGGTTGGTGTTATAGTGATTTCCACTAAATATTTTGGTTTCTACATCATTTTCTGTTGGAACATGATCTTGACCTCACATGAATCACATCTTAAAGTGAAATATAATGATATTAATTTTCATTCCTTAAATATAATACCCATTTTGAAAATATAATTTCTTTAGGTCCAATTAATCTAATAGAACCTTCCCTTTTTGTTTTTTAATTATAAACCCATAAATCCAATTGAAAATTATAATGAAATTAACCCACCATTGTTGTCTGTTGAAATGTTCCATTCTAATTGGTTTATAAAATAGAACTAATAATCATTATATTGAATGAAAACATTGTTGGACCAAACCAATAAAAAAACTATTAAAAAGGGTCATAGAAACAAATAAAATATAACTATATAATGTATTTTTTTGAGATTAGTTTTAGTTTTGCTATTTTTTTACTCTTTGGTCCCCTTTTTTAAATGATAATGTTATTTGAAAAAAGAATGGGTGGAATTACATAGACATGATTATTAGAGGAATTTTTTAAATAAATCAATATTAATTAAAATAATAGACATAATAATCATTATTTGTATATGGTATAATAGAAATACTTCTCTATTTCGTTTATGAGGAATAAAAAACATGGAATTATATAATATGTATTTGAAATTAATGAAAATGAATGTCCATTATTCTAATTCGAAATTAAGTGAAATGAATTCCTTACTAAATAATTAATAATTAAAAACATGATTTTACATTTTCTATAACATTTTAATGGTATAGTGACATTCCATATTAGTATAATATTAGTTTTATCATATTTATGTCTAATATGAACCATGATCCATCGTCACATTCATTTAGTATTTTTACTATTTTTCCTTAATATTTAAATAAAAATTAAATTTATTTCAATAGATTGTATAGTATAATAAAATTTTCATGTTTGCAAAATTAATTGTTCTAAATAAATATTTGATTCACTAATTCATACGTGGATAGACATCGTAGAGAACGATTATGAAAAAGGGATGTTCCAACTAATGATAGATGAATTTTTTTCATGGATAGAGTGTGGGAGTATATGAATGAGGTAGTGCACCTCATTTATAGTGTATTTTAGTTTTTTATCAATTTTTATATCTTGTATATGATGTAAAATGTATGGCGTCTTTATATACCCCTTTCATGAAAATTTTTTATAACATCATGAAATTATTATTTTATTAATGAAACTTCTATTATAATATAAATTAGTTTTATTTGATGTTTTATTATCTAAATATTTTTTATCAATATTGATTACACTACATCTATAATATTTTACCATTTTGAAAAACTATTATAGTGAGGGTATACTATCCACATTATATAATAAACAACCCTCACGACTTGTCATCATCCTCTAGGTTATGCGTAAGCATGCATGATGCCATATGGATGACCATATTTTGTAATATTTGGCCTATATAGAATTAGTAAACAAAAAATTATTTATTATAGGGATATTTTCCTTTATATATTATTTTAGTATGAATGAAAATATAAAAGGATGTGTTATACTTTTATAATGTTCTGTTATTTGGTTGTAGAAAACCCATATATACAAAAAAGACATGTTTTCAGGGATCAGACGTGTTGTTTTGTATAAAATTTGATACAGTTTTATTGACTTCCACATTGAGTGACCCACATGATTTTCGAAGTCTGTTATGATTATGGTGTTTACCTTTCACATATTATGAATGGAATCATTATTCATGAATCATTATATATTCCTTCTAATTTATATTTTATACATGCTCGATTCCATAGTAATTTTTTTCATACATTTTCAAATAACTTATTATTAGTATCATGAATACCATATTTATAATTATATTGTCATTTTATATAAGAAAATGGGTAAATATTTTGTTATTTAAACTGTGTAAAAAAATTACATTTTCCTTTAGTATAATGTAATGGTAGAACCATATAATATAATTTATAATAGGTTTAATCTTTGTAACTATGATCATAAATTCTTAGAAATTATTTTATAAGGATTAAATGAGTGGTAATTGAAAATTATAAAGTGTCTAACTATATAAATAATTAGTGGTTATTGGTGAAATTTAATCAATATATATGGATACATATCTTTTGAGACAAATTATATGAAAATGTCAGGTTGTAGTTACATAAAGTTCTAATGGTAAGTTATAATTATTTTCTATTTAAAACATGGTAATATGGACCACTATAATTCATTAGTTTTTAAATTATAGAAGCTGAAAATCAATGTCTTATAGACGAATTGGTTACAATTATATTGGTATTCCATCTAAAAAATTATTTTATCCTCTAACAAATTAAATTAAAATTAAATATAATGGATCACCTATTATTTAAAAATAGAATGTTGCGAATTCAATAGAAATAATAGAGTCGTGTGGGGGTTAATGTTTCATGGGAAGTGATCCAATATACCATTATTATTATCTTATGTTCACATATTCATTTATGTTATTGTGTTGAGAGGGTTTTTCCCATCCTGTGTTCTATTAAAAATATTTTTGTTGTTGAATTTATTTTTATGCCAAGGATTATAAATTGTTGATATATGACACAATGATAGACTTGGGATAAATTCCCCAAAGGTTGTGATGACCTTGATATAGGGGTGGTGGGACATGAAACACCAGTATTACCTCTTATAGTACCACCTATATCACCACTTATTATTCCTATTTTGGCCGCTAAGGCTCAAATTTTAGAGAGATTTCCAAGTTCTATATATAACATGAATTGAACCACATCATCTACCCAATCTAATTAAAAGCTAATTTTAGAAATCTAGTTGTATAATCGACCTAATTTATTAAGGGATTGTGGCCTATAAGATTTATATTCTTTTATAGGATACATTTTATGTATATTTGAGATTGTAGGTGTGCCTCAAGAGAGGTTGTTCATGCTCAAGAATTATCATTTTAGGATATTCCAAAAATTGGGAGGGGGGCTGTTCTAAACATGGTATTCAAGATTTTGGTCATGATCTAGATATATTTAATATCTATTTTATATGACTACTTATACATGGATATGTTGATGGTTGGTCATTTTAGAGATATTATGCACATGGATACTATATATATGTTTGTTATGGTCTAATCATATAATATAATTGTGTTATAATGTTCCATTTACTATTATTTTCTTTGAAGATTTCTAAAGGACAATCTTATTTGATGATGAGACTACACTGGATATCCATTATGAGTTGAAATCTTTCTATTTGATGATATTTCCTGTGATAGTGAATAAATAATTCATTTTTAAACATGATGGAAGAAGATGGTGTGGGACATAGAGATGTATTACATAGATAAAATTTAATATTTTACATTCATAAAATTAATTTCATTGAGATTACTCATGAGGAAAATAATATCCCAAATGTGCACCAAGGATTCTTGATGTTTTTATTTCAGTGTGAGGTTCTGGTCACAAAAAATACAATGCGTAATAAATAACCAATTCAATTTTCATTGACTATTATAATTTGATATTATCAATGTAGTGATCATAACCCATGTAGCCCAATGTTTGAGCCTAATACTACTACATAATAATATGATACACATAATTAAATACTAAAGAATTGATCTGTGTAGTTGTTTTGGTAAACTAGAGACGTTTATGATTCACATATAAAATATGAATACCCATATTAAATAATATTTTTGATAAGTAAATTATTATATCTTGAACATCCCTTAATAAATATCATAATTAACATCATTGAAGCATGGGGAATGAATGAAAATATGGGTGATCCCAAATTATTCATTTTGGTTACATATAATGGATCAAATATTGATTTAATGGTCATAATCAACATTCCAAGGTAATTACCTGATCACACATGACATTTATATATCTGGATATGAAAAAAAAATATAGAATGGTAAATATATTAAAACATTCCATCTAATAAATGATATGAATATTAAATGAAATTAAAAATAATAATAAATTGATAATTTTCTCGATAGTTATTACTTAATTCTGAGTGAAGTCAACAACTATACATTAGAATCTATTCACCCCATGTCTATGGAACCATTACCATAATTACCATTCATAAAATGTTTTAAAAAAATACTGCGGAAAAAACATTTAGTAGAGGTTTGAAAATTATTTCCTCTCTAGAGACTATAGATGCCTCGAGTGTATACATTAACTAGTCCCTATCCTCGCTCATAACAGTTCATATCATTCCTTATGTAATGAATAGTCTATTTAATTAAAAAAAATGTGCCCTATCATATTTTTTGGATGATTACTAAATAATTATTTCTTAATATTTCACAATATTAGAAAATAAATTTTAAAGTGAACAAAATATGAAATTATTTCATATTGTTTTGGAAATAATCAGATCATGGATAAACTGGGTGGATATTTTGTGTAAATTTATGTCAAATAATCAAATAAAGGGAATAATTTAAATAAATTTTTAATGACTGCAAAAAAAAATTAATCATAGTATTTATTGTTAATAATATCATTTAATGAGATACTAACAAAAAATCTAAATGAATAATTAATATTGAATCAATATATGATATACCAATTGCTATGAGAAATTATTGTTGTTTTAATTGATAAATAAAATACAATAAAAATATATTTAAAATGATTTTTAATGAAAATATCGATTTCCATTATATTATTTATAAAATAATATTATTAGAAATTATATTTTCATAAAGTTTTCATGAAAAAGATTATTGTGTTCCAAAAATGGAATAATCAGTGAAACTATGGTAATGTTGTTGGGTAATTCCATTCATTCGATAAATTACAAACCTTTTTCCTTGGAAAAAAGATAGAAAAGGGATTGTTTAGAATGTGCTAAAATATTACATTCAAATCATTTGTAAAATAGAAAATAGAAAATTTTATTTTATGAATCATCAGGAAATTTTTATGGATTTTTTTTAAAATTTTGATTAATAAAAAATAGATTTATTACTGAAGAGTGAAAAGAAGATATATTAAATTAAAACATGCCCTCATCAAATTTAAATTCCAATGAGTTGAACAATGATGTTATCATTTGAAAATGTTCATGTATAAATATTTTATTATTAAAGGAATGGTTTTATAATTAATTTATCATATAATTTATATAAATTTAAATTATGGAATAAACAATATTGATTAGAATGATATTGTGGGATAATCCATCAAAAACAATGTAATGTTGATGTGATAATTTAGAAATGAATAAATTGTGTCTATTAATGTTAAATATACATAAAACAATTTCAAATAAATATGATGAATATGAAAAGTTAAAATAAATATAATAATAGAATATCTATGACAATGAATTTGTAATATAACCCAATGAAAAGATGTTGAGTTACAAAGTTTCATTATTACTTGGTAACATTAATATATAATTATGTTAGATGAAATTATTAAAATTAAATCATATAATACAATGATCAATGAAGTATTCATGACATTATTTTTCAATGGGGGATGTATATACACACTATATAATTAATTAGCCACCTACGATTATAGTATACTTCCTTTAATAGAAATTGAGACTAAATCCATTTCATCATGCTTTACTTTTGGTATTAATTAATTTAACCACTTCTATAATGGTTTCAAACAAGTAATTTAAATATTTGATGAACCTATAAATAATAATTATTACATGTATAATTATATTATAACATCTTAAAACTTTTTGATTATTAATCCCTCATTACTTTCATTGTTTCTGTTTTTATTTTTTTGGTTTTCCAAGTATATTTTGAAATTTAATTTTTTTTTGTTTCAGATACCATGACAATGATTTAAAAATATTAATAATTGGAATGATGATTAAAATATAATATATATTCATAAAATATATATTATTTTTAATCTATTAAATATGGTGATAGTAGATGAAATACACTATTTATCAAGACGTTACGCCATGCATACCCACTGATGTGGTTTCTGCATTTTTATTTTTTCTTAAAGAATGAAATGTAAATAATATATATTTAGATATATTATAATTGTGATAAAAATTATATTTTCGTTATATCAAATATTTTTACTCTAACCATCCAAAATATATTCCATGTAATAAATCAGAAAATTCCATCACTTTGTGAGGTGGAAGTCTGATATACACAACAAAAACATTATTGTATTCTCACAAAAAGGAATTCATGATGATACATGTGATTTAATAATTTAAAAATAAAAACATCATAAAAAATATCATATATTTCATATATAATAAATAAATTCATCGTTATTTCCATGCATGGATCATGGTAACAGAAAAATGAATGACATCGATTTGCAAGGCAATAGTATGTAGTACAAGGAAATGATGATTTAATTATTCATCTAATCAATGTGTATGAATTGTATGCTATAAAAGTAACATAAAAATATATTATTATATCGAATATACTGATATTATTAAATAATCATTGTATAATTGGAATTAAAATTGGTTGATTTTGAAGTAAAATAATAATGGTTTTTGGAGAAAATTACCTCCCCTCCGGGTATCCTCATTAGGTTTTTATCAATGCATTCAAAAGATCGATTTATGAACTAGATAATTCCTAGAAGATGCGGGATAGATTTTGGGAAGTTGTTTTTTTATGTATTTTATAGATCATTGTTTTTTATGGATTGAATTTTTTATGAGAAAGGAGTCCATTTATAACTCTCTTGAGTGAAAAAAATTTATTTTTTTGAAATAAATAAATCTTCCAATGTGTTTTCTCTTGTTACTAGGCCCATTAATTTTTTATTATCAATAATAGATGGGTTTAATTCAAAATATGTCCATCAAAAAAGTATTTTGAAAAAAATTATCTTATTTTTATCTTTTTTTTCTGATAAGATATCAG
The DNA here is from genome assembly GCA_963277665.1 of Viscum album. NCBI lineage: Eukaryota > Viridiplantae > Streptophyta > Magnoliopsida > Santalales > Viscaceae > Viscum > Viscum album. Next base: position 358,202 of record CAUJRU010000465.1, read on the forward strand.
TTTATTTCAGGAATTTTTTTATAATTTTGATGAATTATATTACTATGTGTGAAAATGATTAAATAATATTATTTTATATTTTACAATTTAGAAATAATAATTTAATCATTCAGTAGTTATTTTATCAATTTCAAATTCATTTCTTATTTTAAGAAATACATATTTTGAAATGAATTTTTTATCACTGAATCACTAAAATTAACATTTAACAAATCATAAGGTCCCTAGAGAGTGATATGTTATTCGATTTTCCGGTAAAAAATATTCAAAAAATAATATGGTGTATACATTTATCATTAAAAATAAATATTAAAAATACAAGTTCAACAATAACACTTATTCTTCAAATTATTTAAAAAATCAATGTCATTTTAACCAATACATCTCATAGTATAGGGGATTATGCTAAACATATATCATTCAATCATCAATGGATAAACCCCTTTCAGCTCTCCTTATTCGACATGATGTCACCCAGTATACGGTGTTTGTTCATATAAACGAAATTAATATAATTCATATTATTTTCCAAAAAATATGATCGACAGACATGAAATAATGTTAATTATTAAATATCAAATTTACTAATGTTTTCAAAAAAATTTATTTTTTTTTATTTTTTTACAAACTATAATAATTTTACTTATAAATTATTCTAATGTTAGTAATTATCATATTAACAAATACTGTATTAAAAACTATAATCATTTGTCAATGAAATTTAATTATTTCATTCGAAAATTAATTTTTCCATAAATATTATCCATTACTAGATTCTATCCTTTAATATAAGATGTATTGAAAGATTCCTATAATATATATCCACATAATGATTAATAATTTTTTCTTATTTTCAATCTTAGACTCATTAAACCATGCTTTTATCCATTACATATAGGTTAATGATTTCACAATTTCTATTAAAATTTAATTGAAACCATAAATGATTCACGCTTTATTTTACCAAACAATTACTAAAAAACAAATTAACAATATATTTCTTGAATAGTAATAAAATAATACATAATCTATATTATTTCTAATTATCTCATTCCATGGTCTCATCATTACTCTATAGAAGATTAAATTGACACATATAATTCCCTTGTTCTATATATTTTAAAACTGAACTATTAATGGATACATAGGATGGGATTTATTTTCTCTCACCACACTATTCATTTTCCCTCATAATTTCTTTTTGATATGTACTCTTTATATATATATATACATAAATAATGTCCTTAATCCTCAAAAATAAATTCCCTACTATCTACTTCCACATAACACACTTGATGGAAATCCGCCATTCTCTTCCCCGCGGTCTCTGTCACCTGAGATCAATACAAATATGAAAACCACTTCTTTGGTGAGTTGGGAAGTAAGTTAAGGTATATTTTGTTAATTATAGTTTATGGAAACTGATTCAGCATAAATATAATTAATCTCAATATAATAATCATATAATTTTGTAGATCATTTTATCATCATTATTCATTCAAATCAAGGTTATCAGGATTCATTTGGATTCCACTCATTGACTAAAATAAATAATAATGGTGTAATTAACATTAATAATACTTAAAAAAATATAATCATGTATATGTTGTCTAAATAATGAACCTTTTTTCAATATGACTACCCAAAGTCTTACCATAGGATATTCATTATCCTAATATGTTCCACATAATTTTTCTTGGTAGTAAATAACTTATGAAATAATTTTACAATACCCAAGAGGATTTTGAAAAATCAGTGGGGTAAGTCTTGGATTCATATACCAATCTATGATCAAGTCAATCCCCACAGTCCCGTTTCAGATATAATACCCCGATGTACATTTTTCTAGAACCATGTCGATTTTTAAAATCCATATTCTAATTTATTACCAAAAAACAAGATATGTACCTTAACTAAGCATTACAATATTTTTCTTTGATTATTCCCAAATACAATCTTAGTATAACATACCCTAATCAATGTTTTACTAAATAATGTTTCCAATGATTCTAAAAAAATTAATAATACCATCTTTCAAATCTTTAACCCTATTAGCATAGTGCGGGTGCATTCACAAATTAAATTAGTATAAGGTACATAGAATAACATCCAAATAGATTTGATCAGTTTAGTAATAGTATTAAACAAAGTAAATTTATTATTCAAATATTATATTTTAATAAAAAATATTAGAACATTAATTTTTTATAATTAAATTATTTAATTAAGCATATCTTTATACAATAGTCATTGTAAATTTCATGGAATCCTGGGAAATAGAAAAAAATATGTGTGATAAAAAATGATTAGTAAAGGATTATTACCACTAGAGAAATAATTTATCAATGAGAATAATATACACGGAAATAGTACATTACGGAAAACACATTCTATTTATTAAATTAACATAACAAAAAACACATTCTATTTATTAAATTAACATAACAAAAAACACATATTGAGATAATACCATTTTGATAATTGTTTTGGTAGTAATAAATAAATCAAGATTGGTGTAAATTAATAAATGTTAAACTTCATAATACCTTGTTACGTAGAACTTTATCCATCAAGGCCTTCCATAAATATAGCTTAAATCATACTGGGTATAAACCTATTTTCTGGATTTTATCTATCTAATTTGTCCCATGAGACTATAAATACACCAAGAGGCATATATTAACTAGTTCCAAACCCGTTTTATACTAGTACAAATAAATCCAACTAAATTTGATAATAAATATAATTCCAAGTCAACATACACTATCAATTTTTTGTAAAGATAATTGATTATTTATTTTTTGATATTTCCCTAGATAATCAAATAATATTCAATGCAAACATCATAGGAAAACATATTATGAAAATATGGGTACAATAACATCCATGGTATTTAATATTGATATTTTGGGGAAATTCAATTGCTAAAATATAAAATGGATGTGGACATTCCAAAATGATAACAATGCCTACAAAAATTAAAACAAAGAAGTGAATGTCAATTCAATACTTGGTCATGATAAATTTAAACAATTTGTCACAAACTGACCAAAAATATTATTTTATTTTATTATTCTCTTTTTTTATAATATTGTTTTCATGTTTCTAGTTGATTCTCAATTTGAATATTTTTTTGGATGAGGAATTGTTTTTTGGGCTTTATAGGAAGGGGATCACATAACGAATAAGGTTAAGTGAAACTATGTGGCATTTCAAAGTGAAAATTTAGACATTAATTGGTCATAAATTATTGAGGTTCATGAGAAGGATTAGGTTTGGTAAATAGTATGGTAAATATGTGGTTTTTTTCATATAATAGATAGATATGTTTAACACCGTTTTCACATAGTTTGGGTAACTATACGAAAAACTGTTTAAGGTGGACAACTTTTCTAGTATCTCTATTACAGTTAGAGCATGATTTGGAAAACCATGCTCACAAACTATTCAAACTTATAGGTCATTAAAATTATCAAATTAACTCTTATCGTTATGTTATTTTAACACAAAATCGTGGTTTTCATCCATCCTCTAATACAGGATCAATAGGGTGCTTATCCAAACCCCTCTATCTTTCTCTCCTTCCACCTTGGAAGGTCCTTAATTGTTCCTAAGGTATGTTCCATTGGATTTTAGTAGTTTTTAAATTTACTATCAGTTATAATTCATTTTATTAGTGTTTCCTGATTTGGTTTCCCTCATCTATAAACCCAAAACATTATGGTTTGTTTGTGACTCGATTTTTAGTTGGCCAATGGTTTACAAATCATTCCATGGGGAGCATCCTTCTCTAAGAGATTCAATGCGCTCTTACACCATTGAAGTATGTGTCTCCATTATTTTCCATTTAATATATTTTCGTTTATGATTGTGGATTTTTATATAATGTATAAATACGTTTCACATTCATATGGTGTATCTTTTTGTCATTCTATAGGGTTTTTATGTTGTAAAAAATCATGGAATTGGTTCGTAATGGGGTCTCTTAAAAAATGATAAATAGTTATGCACAATATGTGTTTTTAGAAGGTAAATTTACCCATTTAAATTTAATAGTTCTATTTTAATGATATTTAATATTTATTATATTACAATTTCGTCATTGGATTGTGAAAATAGCTTTATGTGTTAGTGCTGGTGAATTTTCTAAAGACACTAATCATTTGTGTGGTTTTTTTTGTTCGTCTAAAAATATGTGGTGTTTATTTAAAAATCAGTTTTTAAAACATAATTGTTTATTTTGGTGAACCATTGGACATGGTAACATCCATGTGTTCTTGTTATGCACTAATGGATGGGTACATAAATAAAAATGGTATTTTATAAATATTCTCAACCTGAGAACCCATATTTTAAATCCTCAATCTGTCTTTTTCCTTCCCTTCTCCAAACACATGACACATTCAAAATTTATCCATGGTTTCAAATGAATAAAATGTGATATTAAATGTTATCTTTTAAATAATCTCATTTTGAATCAAAATGTTATGCCTGGAGGAATGTTTGAAACATTTCACCTGCTCTCTCATCAAATACACTAAGTAAATAAAATGATATTGTGTCCCATGAGGTATATTGGTACGTATATTAATTTACTAGGTGATTAAAATACCATTTGAAATTGGTTATGTGAATGTGGTTTTTTATGATGATTTAGGAAAATGATGAGGAAAAATATTTTGAATGTATTTTTGTTTTAGAAATACATATCTCTTTTAGATGTTAATATGAATTGGGCATTGTAATGAAAAAATGTTTTATGTGAAGCCGATTGGAATTTAATTTTTTTCAAATGGTTTGAAGTCATGTGTGGTGTTGATGTGTGGTAGAAACTTATAAATGTATTTTTAAATGATGGAACCCCAATTGTGTAATTCCTCACAAGGGATATCATGTCGGTGGTGTCAGTGTTTGGGATGGGCATGTGTGGCGTTAGTAGGTAAGGTGAGCCATGTTTGTGAGGTCCTTCTAAATACATAGTATAATATAACTATGGTTTTCCTAGGAATATATTACATGGTTGACTGATTGATTACTGTCAACAAAAATTAAATTTGTTTGTACCCAATTTACATGACAGGGATTTGTAGGATGTGCAACATGATTTGGTAGTTTATAGTAGCCAATTGGTAATAGACATTGCAGCAACACCATATGCCAGTACGTGAGTCCAATTCATGTATGCGCAATTATAAATCTTTTGATTTCATGGAAATCACATGGTATATAATTTGTATATTTTTTATTATTTACAATCACAATTGGTTTATTGTTTGTAGTTCTTGATTATTTTCAGCATTGTGTTGTAGTTCATAGTAGGACTTGTGTTTGGAATTTGGACTCAAAATAGAAATCCATTGTAAAATGGAAATGTTGTGTGTGTTGATTTCTTAAAATGTATAGAATTTTTGTTTAACCAAAATATTTAAAAAAATTTAAATATATGTGTTTCGAACTAGTGCATGTGGACTTTTTTGAGAAAGGAACTGTATGGATTTTTTGGTGGTTACTGGTGGAGGTATTAAGCTCACACCCTATATATAAAACATATTAATCATAGACCTGACTAATTTGGTAGGTTTAGGTTTCGAGTGTCAGTTTAATTTTTAGTAGGTTGCATGGTGGATGTTGGGGACTCTGAAGTCCTATGGAGATCTCTTTGTTACCAGTGTCATTCTATTCTATTTGAGATTCTTCTTTATTCAGTTGTATTTTTATCTAGAAATGCCTTAATATTTATGGATATTGGGTAATTTTTATTTAATACCTTTGTTTATATTACTTTTTTGACCTATGAAAATGTTTGGATAAATCTTTCCTTTTATATTAGCTTGAATTCCCAACTCTAGTTTCTAGCCCGTGTGGATCAGGAATTCCATCAGGCCATGGCTCAGATAAGGTCAGATTTCAGTTTGGACAGAATATCGGCTTGATTCAAGAAAAAATGTTATCATGGGATGTCATTGTTACATGGTTTGTTAGGTAGTCAGAGAGTAGAACCATTAAAACATAGGTTTATGTTATAGTAATAACACCGTTAACTCATGCTCATTCTGATCCATGTGTTTCTAGAGTAGTATGTGTTTTGAATCTTTTTTTTGGTTTATGTTTGTTATATTGTGAAAGGAAAATGGAGGTGAGGCATTTCTATGTCATTAACTCATATGGATTGGAGACCAATTTGGAGTTTTAGAAAACGGTTTAGGAACCTCTTATTTGTTTATTCATAAATGGGTCAGGGCCCATAACCATGTCACTATGTTATGAATAAACACTAGATTCTCGTTCCACCTGTTTGGTGTGAGTTATTCTATTTACTGTTGTTTTTAGGGTTGGGTTTTAAAATAAGATCATTTTTTAAAGTCAATTTTTCCCTCTCAAATGTTTTTGGATTGAAAAATGTTATTTTTAAAGAGAATGTTATTTGAATTATGAATTTTCTAAAATATTAGGTTTAATAAAGATTATTTTTTTCACATTTTTCTTCTTATTAATGATCATATATGTTTACGAATGTGTAGAAAATTCATGTGGCAATGTGTGCATTGAATGAATGAAAACAAAAAGTTGAAGGAATGAATATGTGATTATTCAATGGATATCATAGGTTGTTTTTTGAAAAGAATATTTTTTATGGAAATATGATTTGGTTTTTGGAAAATAGATTTACAGGAATGTTGTTTTAAAATAGAAATCCAATTGTTTGTTTTAAAAGATTATTATTTGTTCTTATTTTATTTTATTTACTTTTGATATAGTTGTTTTGGAGTGATATGGTCTTATAGTTGGGTTTAGGATGGATATTGTATTGGGTTTTTTTCTCCAATCATAATTTTACACTGTTAAATGTCCCCAAATTTTATTTTGATTGATGGATTGTTCTTGTTTCGTCTTGAAAATTTCCTATATATAGTGCTGATTGTGGTATATTATATATAGTTGTGTTCCTTGATAATGTCTATAGATTATTTAGATTGTTTGGAGCTCCTGATGTTGAAAAGGTTCATGATGTCTTGGGGTTCTTGGATGGTCTAGGTTGGGATTAAAGGAAGTTGAACATCTATAAAGAATTACAATAAGAGATGTGTTGGGATATATTTATTATCACATTCATATAAATATCAATAACTTCAGATGTGAAGTGTTGGATGGTGGAAGAGCTATGAGATATTTTACAAGACCAGCTGTCAATGAAACCTATATTCTGTACATTAATTAGTTGGATTCCATCCCTCTAGAGATGGTGTAAGAGGATCTGATGATGTATCCTATTTTCATTTAGGGGTCTTCTTCCAGAGATCGCGGATTGAGTCTTCCCCACTATGGATCATTGTTTATATATTTTGTGGGACAAAGAGTTTTTATCTGAGAATGTTTCCATAGCATAGGTAGTAAGACTTCATTATCTCATGTTGATCGCAATCGTTTCCCATTTTGTGAGGAATTAATTTCAAACTATCCATTCCTCATGGAGTCACCATATATGGTTCTGATATCATGTTCTTCAGACTATTTGGTTTTATTCTACAACAATGGAATCTTTCGGAATTATAATCCATATTTACAGAACCTTCTAAATACATGTCATCATTGTGGACGGTTGGGTCATCAGGAGTAGTTTTTTATGTATCATAAGATTACGAAGAAGTCATGATGAAGATATTCAAGTAGTTATCTATGAAGAATAAGATGCTTCGGTTATCAAGACACCAACCACATTCTCGAAGTGAAGATCATACATAGTCATGAATTGTCTGGGTCTTTGGAAAACCATATAGCAGATCGTCTCTTGTGTTGAATTGTGGATTTTGTAGTTTCATTATTATTACGTGGATATTGCATGTTCATAATTTCATATAAATTTGTGATGAAATATTGTTTTTTAGGTTCAATTGGTTTTTTTTCTAATGCCCTATTTTTTGTTTTGAATGATGATGATTTAATGTTAATCCCCTTATAAATCAACATTTGTTTTTATTCATTACTTTTTAGGGATATCTATTTTATGGAAGGTGCTACTTGTGTCTTGTGTTCAGTTTATGTGGGAATGTTTCCAGAATCACTTGTAATTTTACAATAATTTTTTAAAAATGCTAGACATGTTTGCTTTGGTAGTTTTTTAGTTCGAACATTATATATCCTATTGTAGAGTGGGTAGATTTCCATATTATGTGTCTTTGTGATAGGGGTTTAAATTTTGGTCATTTTAGTTGATTTCATAATGTGGGGAGAACCCTACAATTTTCTACCCTCATTCATGTTCATTTTTTTTCATAATTTGTTTTTTGTGACTGAGGAGTGTAAGGTCACCATGAGACTCACATTTAATTTGATTTTGATCAGGCATTTATTCATTTTTTCCGACCATTTTGCAGGGTGATTTTTTGTTACAGAAAGTGTTTTTTGTGGGGAGAATTATCACAATGTGACCTTGGATATTATTTTTTTATTATTATTATTTATTTAGATATTTTCTTCAACATTCAGGTTGATTGATGGTTTAATTTCATTGGGTCTTTGATGAAAAATTTAAATTTTTTTATCGACATTAAGGGGAGAATGGTTTGATCGATGTTAATTGAAATCATGGGGCCCAATCCTAGTAACCATGATGTCTATTTTGGGTGTCTATTAGTTAGGTTCATTGGTTGTGCACATTTTTGGAAATCATGTTAAAACTGTGTGGTTTGATAATATAATATAATAGAGGCATTCATCATGGTGGGAACAATTTTTTCAAACTATATAGCCAAGCCATGAGAGAATCCCCTCACTTTTTGTAGATAAAGAATGGTTGGCACATGATATGTAAAATCATGAATTAAAACTATGTAGGCTGCCATTTCCTTAAAATTTTGAAATTGAAACTATTCCTATTTTTTAAATGAATCAGGTTTTTACTATTTCCTCTCACCTAGATGCACTAAGGGTCTTCTCTAACTCCCCCCCCTACTCTCCATCCACCATAGAAATTCAATTAAGTTTATTATGTAATGATATGTTAGTTATTAGTCGATTTCCAACCACACTCTCCATTCTCATCCAATTTCATGGGGATTCCTTGTGGGGGTTACCACTTAGAAGAACCTTAATGTTTTAGGATTTTGTGTGAATATATTTTCTCAAGATCTAGAGTGTGTGGACCATTCTTTTCTTCACATCCTTCATCCTTTAGGTGTTTTGTTGGGGTCTCACACCATTGAGGAAGTTGATTCCATTATTTTCCCTTGTAACTCATTCTGTTTATGCTTTTCGATCTATAAATAATTTATAAATGTGTTTTCATGATGGTGTTGTACTTATTTGTCTTTTCTGCGGTGTTTTCATGTTGGTTGTAACCATATATTTCTTTTCATCTTCTAAATGATTTGGGACTATGCCATATAAATTTCCCATCTGAGGTGGATTTCTGCAAGGATGTCTTCCTAGAATAATTATCATGAATCTAACCAGAAAAGAGTGCTAGAGGTTACTATTGAGAATTATCCAAGAGTATCATCATTTTATATTACTCTAAACAAGATGGATCTTACTATGCTCTGATAAATCAATAGGTAAATACAGTATATGGATGGAAAAGGGTTTATCTAACCCATCCCATTACCTTAGTGTTCACTGATTCTTTTTTCCATGATATAGGTTGAGACTCTCATTCTTTTTGTGTATTAAATGAGGATGAATAAACATTCATTGATGAACCTATGTCCAAACTATTTTATATATTATTATTTATAAAATATTACAATATCCAGATTTTCAATACTAATATAAAATGCGGTTAGTCTATCCTTGTGAAGGGTTTATAATATTATATATACTATTAAAAACTTATTGAATAAGTTATGTAAATTCAATGTATATAGTAAAGTTATTTTTTCTAAAAAACATAACTTTATATAATTTATTCTTGATGAATTAACATTTAATCAAGTACATGGACATATTTATTATATTTTTCATATATGATATTATAGATTATTTTCGGACACAACATAATTATTCCCACCCATATAAAATCACATTCAATAGAATTATAAAGAACTAGTTATATGTTATTCTAAATATTTTCATGTTGTTGGTTGATAATTTCTAATTTATGTTTTAAAATATATCACAATGAAGGGTATATATGTATTAAAAAAGGTTTCTATCACAGTTTTGTAAGAATATCATATGACTGTTTTCATTATTCATTGCATCCTAGGGATTACTAGTTATTATAGGTTTTTTATTGTATATATATTATTCCTTGATGTTACAGTAATGAACAATATAAGTAATGTAATTAAATATTCATTTTATGATGCATGTTTAAAATAATTTCATAACTATAAATAGAGGATAACATTACTATAGAACCTGATTTTATGGGATCATGGAAGAGGATATAATGATTATTATGAAGCATCAGACATCATGATAGAAAATATTTTTGTTGATCAGGGTTGATTAATGGAATATATGGGTATCACATATTGTATACACATGAGTATAACTACAATACAAAATACCGTGAATTAATAGTAGTTGTCAAATATTCTTTTGTCTATATACATTAATTGTAGGTAGATTTGTTCATGGAATAAGAGGACCAAAAAATCATCGAATGAATTTTCATTTCATGAAAATTATAACATGGACATATATCGGGGGTAAATTACCACCAATACATGGATTTTGATATTTATTTTATATTTAGAATGGGATGTGAAGATGATCGTGCACTGAGATCGATTTTCTGAAAAAATGTTATTTATTAAGTTAGTAGTTAATATAGGATGCTGAATATTTTTAATAAGACATGTTATATGGTTCAAGAGTGTAATAGTTATCATGTTCATATATAAATAGATATAACATCATCACTTTTTGACCAAGAAAATATGAAATATTGTATCAGATCCTAATGTATTGGTCTTGACGAAAAAATTATCAACTAAGAAACCTTGAATAGTGGGTTCACCAATGTAGATATGATCATAGATTTTCATTGTTATGCCAATGTTACCTGAGACGTTAAAGAGAAATTGATTCCCAAATATCAATCCTCAATTTAGGATGTCCTCTAAGAACATTATATTATGTATCGTGACATACATTCACTATATTTGTTTACTTGTATAATAAAATATGATTGTGTTATTTTTACTAAGTGTTCGATGTTTCATTTTATAATGATGCAATACATGAATCTAACTCGGATTCAATATTCATTTCCAATTCAAAAGTAGAAATTTGATGATGTCACTATGGATTTTGCGATGTATTTTATGATATATCCTCCATTATGTTTCCCAATGTGGCTAATGATAAATTTATTGACAATGGTTTCCAAATTTTTCCCATTTGGGAGATAATTTTAGTGGATTATATAAGGATGATATATATTAACAGGAGATCATAAATTATCAGGGTAATCTATATTACATAATATTGGAAATGGATAATTGTTTTACATCATTACTATTGAAGGTATTGTAGAAGATTGTTGATTCGGCGGTGCTTCCTATCAAATCATACATCCCCCAAACCAATAGTTGACGTAAAAATATATCACATTTATTAGAGAATATTTTATGAGAATATTTTATTCAATCTTTGGGTTATTTTTAGAATCATTTATTTATAGTTGAATTTTATTATAATAACATCTTTTATGTGATAATATAGATGTTTCCAAATGAGGAACTATATTATAGTTCATGTCTTTTAACTATTTGTTTGTTAATGTTAGGGGAGGCAAGATTACAGAGAACACTTCTCAATTTTTATATTTCAAAATATGTATACTTTATAATAAAATAAATAGCAACATATCTTTCTTGAAAGATATCATCTGTCGATCATTGTTTAAGATATTTAGAATTTGATATCATTGATAAATTATTTTTTAGTGTTTCACATAGTCTAGGTAATTAACACTTTATGAGGTTTAAAAATATATATACTAAATTCATATAAAATTTATATATTTTAGAGAATTTCATAATAGTCTATTATAGGGTAGTACTCAATTTAAGATATATTTATTTTAACAATTTCGTCATTTATTCTCAATTAAGTCATTGTGATTTTCCCAATCGCATGTCATTCAGTAAGATGTGGTTGGTTTGGATGTTCAAGAAAATTTTGATAAGTACCTGGTTTAGGTTATTGATTGTTTCATGAAGTCTCTTTGAGGTATGTATGTTTTCCTTGTTTATGATATAATAATGTACATCCCTATATAGGATGATACATTTTTTGAAGGGGAAATATATATTCATTGTGGCCATATTTTTCATTAGATTCCATTCCACCATCCATAGAAGTGAATCATTGTGCAGAGTTGTTTCATTGGAGAGGATAAAATATATCAGATATTTATGTGGAATAAATCAGTTAAATTCCACTATCAACCATCTCCTTTATCTAATAAAATTTATTATAATTTCATGGTCGTTTATTATGGTGTTCTTACATAATATGGTCCCTAATGTTCCAATAATTTAATGAAGATGTAAGGTGTAAATTTTGATCATAGTGAGAGAATTTCTTAATCCACAAGTCATGGGACCCATTAGAATAGAAAATGTTATGTTAAACAATGAAAATGAGGCAGAAATGCCATTTGGGTAATTATATAAATTTTTTATAGTTGAATTTTACAATATCTCGATCATTTTTCAAACCTAGCATGCAATAATTAACAATGGATATTCATTAATAGATTCAACCATAAGGCCAATGAATTTATTTGGGACCATTTAGATAATAATTGAATCCTAAAAAATGTCGGTAATGTCCATTATCCCACATTCCATTTAACACTTTATCCCTCTCAATCTCCTTTTAAACAGACATTAGATACAAAACATTTGATATCCCATCTCTTATATAGCTAGTCTATTGGGGAACTACCATGTAGGAGAATTGGTTTATGCATCCTTCTTCTCATGGAAGACACATGGTAACACAAAAATTCCCCATGATTATTACTTATAAATTTCTATCACAGTTTCTTATGTAATATTTTTGGGATAAGTATTTTTTATTTTGATGGACGTTTTCTTATTTCTATGATTCCTCCAATTCTATCTAGAATCTAATGTTCATATTATAAAGGGATTTATCTACCTATAAAATGTACATGGTATATTATATTTATATTTATGTATTAATATCTATATATTTTGTTGGTGAGTCTAAATCTATACATTACGTGTGTCACCTATTTAATATTGTACTAATTATGTAAATTCTTATTCTAATTTTTTAGTTATTTCGAACCAAATTTCATCACTCTATGTTTTAATCTAGAAACTAAACCACACAATTTCATGTGTTACTTATATGTATATTATCTATATTTATAGTTCACTATAAATTGGAGAACCTATGAGATTTTATAACCTTTCCAATGATACAGTTTAATTAAACAATGTCCTAATGAAATTAAATATAAAAAAACCATAAATATAATTTATTTTCTGACGGATCAGTCAACTAATATTCATTTCAACACCATTATTTTCTTGTTTTTATCAAAAATAATTTTAAAATTTAAATGTCCAACCAATTTAAATTATTATTTATGAAAAAACATTTCAATATTTACAAAATAATAGACCCTTATTATACCCCTAAAAACCACTCAAATCATTCATTTTCCTCTTCAAAGACTTCCCACTACCACATTCTCAAATACTTCGTAATATTCTTATAATTTTTTTCAATATAACGGAGTCCTATATCATTTTATTCAATACAATCTATGTCATGAATGAGGGATGTAGTCAAGTCTATGTCTTATTCATTCCATTATTCAATTCCCTATTAATTTCAACATTTTCCAAAACTAATAAACCACTATAATGATTTTATTTGAAAGTAATTAATATTTTTATCAAATTATATAATTTTTTATATCATTATACTCATTCTCATTTAGTCTTAAATAATTCCATAGTTTGGATCAATTTATCAGTCCACAAGATCAATATTATACAAACATCATCATTTTCAGAATAAATTTTTTTTGTAAACATAATAAAAGTAATATAACATATAATGGAGTAAAATATTTTAGGGAAATCAATAAATATGAACTAAATAGGAAAATAATTCATTATAATGTAACATGTCATTATTAAAATATTTCTATAAAAAGATTACAAATATATTTCATTCTGCAAAATCATTCACACAAAATCAATTAAATAATCGTGGACTATATAAATCAATTTTTTCTAATGATTATCGTACCATTCATAATATTTAAATAATGAAATCATTATCAATAATTTTGGAAAGATATTTCCATTTTGTGATTTTTAAGGAATAATAAAATTAAATAACATGTGATGATGAAAACAAATAATAAATCAGATATATCATGTTATGGTGAATAATTATAAGCGAGACAATAATTTTCATTATATGTGAATAATGTTAAAATTTTTTTAATATTAAACAGAAATGTATTATCCATGTTAATAATCCCCATTTTTTTATGTTTGGAGAGAAATAATGGAAATTCATTCAAGTTATACATTGAATTGGATAGTTTAATGACATAATTTACATATACGAAATAATATGATATTTATATATAAAAAATTACACTATGTATTACTTTATCATTTCATTATGTTTATATTTCCTATTAACATTTCAACTCCCATCCATTTAATAATTTACATGATCTATTTTTTATAAGAACAATCAAAATTTCCTCTTTGGGATTGTTTGACATATTTCACCACCATGCCTTAATAATTTTTTAAGGATATCATAATTTAATGTTATATTCTTTATTTTGATCTTTTTAAAAATGCATTTTCATTAAATATTAAATCTACATTTTTAATAATTTATAATTTTTCCATTCAATCAAAATTAAATCTCATTTAAAAATTGTGATGAAATATACTTTTTAATAGTTTTCAACAAGAATTATTATTCAATTTTTTATTTCAATTTATTTTGAAGGTTAACACCTATATATTTTTTTATTTGTAAATAAAATTCTATTTAATTTTTAAAAAATATTTTTAAAACTATATAAATAATATAAATGGTATTTTTTCAACTTTTTTTGACTATTCTTTATTACAAATTTGAAATTTTTTCATATATATTTTAATCTGGTAATATATCTTTTTCATTACTGCGGAATATGATCTAATGGAAACATAAACCAAATTTCAAATAATTTCATATATTGATTTATTATGTGTGATTTTCATAAATATTTTCGTTAATAATTTAATAACAATATAATAAAATTAAAATTGATTAAATAATCTTATGTCATGCATTTATAAGTTTACAAATTAAATAATTGATGGATCCATTATATAAAAAAATTATTTTGTTAATTATATATATAATTGGAAAGATATTGGAATTATGGGTTTATTCGATGAGTAGTATGTTAATTTAGGATGGAACTTAGGCCATGTACAATATGATAGGGGATTGTGGTTAAAGTGGAAAATTATAGTCTAAATGTGTTTGTATCTTTCCATGAAATATGTTATTATTTATAAAACTATTATTGCGGATAATTTTTCCATGAAACATACCATTGTTATTTTTTCAATGATCATTATTGTTTACTCAAATTTTCACACTCCTATTATATAGGTACTATATTATTTTGTATGTTTAATCCAGGAATAATGATTTATGATATACGGTATGATTATTATATGTTATATTCATAAAAATTTATATTATATCATACAAATATTCACATATTGTTCTCAAATATGAACATTAATTAACTTATCTCATGTTTTACCCTCATGATCATTCGAGGTCAACAATTCATATGTGTCTATTATCCATTTTATAAATTAGAGTGTTATGTAACATATATAATAATGGAATTCTATAAGAATAATATTTATTTATAATGATAATGATGATATAAAATATATTAATTAATAATGTGATATATATGAACACTAAAAATTTCGATTCAAAGGTGTGGATTATTTTATGATTTAATGAATATTAATGTGAAATGAATATATATATATATATATATATATATGTGTGTGTGTGTTATAATCCCATGACCTAAATTTTTTCCATTGTAGTGTTTAGTTGTATTTTGGGTATTATGTTGTAAAAAATAAGAATAATGAACCCTAAAAATGTCAAACTAAATGAGAACTATGATTATCAAAAAATAAATAATAGGTTGAAAAAATAGTTTATTAATAAAATAACCAATTTTAATGATTTTAATTTTTTTATAAAATATTATTCTTTTTTATTGTTTCCTGATAATTACATACACCATTTAGTTTAATTCAATTTTATTAACTATATGTAATTTTTAATGAAATAAATTTTATGCATGGTGTATTAATTTTCCCAATGGGAAAAAATATTTGACAGGATTGGGAGTTAAAAATCATTTCTGAATGATTTCTAAAGATTCTCATGAATTGAAATATTATATTATTCGTATATAACCCCCTAAAAGTCCAAATAAATTCTCAATATTATATATTTCATATTGAAAGATCCACACTCAATTTGTGTGTCTTTTTTCCCACTAATTAATATTCAACATATGAAAATAATAAAAGTGACATTTCATATTCCCTAAATAAAACATTATATAAATAATATGATAATCATTTATCATTCATAATTAAAATTGGAACCATAAAATTATTTTAATAATAAATTACAAATGGCTGATGTTGAATTCAATGAATTAGAGGAGTGTATCAAAATATTGACACAAAATGTTTTTCAATAACTCTTAACATCATGTTAATGAAATATTTTAAAGAGTCAATATAAATTTTTTTTTATACATTCGTTTCTATATATAAAAATTAAAATTTAGAAGTTATGTAATTACATTCATCACTTACCATAAAAGGATGATAAATCATTTCATCAGTGTCCAAAAATTATTTCCCAAAATGGGTTTTCAATCAGGTAATATTGTTTCTCTAATGAGATTGGTCAATGTACTTTCAAAGTGAAAATGGAAAATATTGAATCATATAATTCATTTTATTTTTTTACATTATGATAAAAATTTATTTGTGATAAGAAAAATGAAAATAAATATCAATGAAATTAAACAAGTCTCTATACATGAAAATAATATGATAAGAATATTTAATAGAATTATCCCAATTGATTTCATAAATGATTCATGAATGGAACAGAAGTATATACATTAAATTAATGATTATGAAATATGAATAGAATAAGAAATTAAATAAATGGATGTACATTTCAATAAAATTTCCCACCCAAAATAATACATTCAATTGAATATATTAATTTAATTATTCTAATAATTCATTATAACCCATAATTAATGATTAATACATTAACAAAAAAATTTCAAATCCATTTAAGAATGGGAAAGACCATTCCATTAAAATTACAAATGTTGGTTATGAAAACACGGTGTTGAATTGTACATTCCAAATTAAAATAGAAATTTAATTATTTTAATATTGATCACACCACAACAATAAATATTAGAATTTTTATAGTGTAATAAAAATGAAGCCTATAAACTATATATTAATTTTTTTTTTCAAAACTACATGTACTATAATTATTGAATACCTTGTTTTTTAATCCCATTTGAGATTTTTTTATTATAGATTTAATCATATTAACCATACTACTTTCCTTTTAATAAAATTTTATATGTTTTTTTATGGATTTATTCTTTATAAATTGATCCCATATTAATTGAGTTGACATGGAAGTGGTGTTTCATTTCATGAATCAACATATTATAATTTATTAGTGAAGTTTCTTACATGATATCCTTATTAATTTTACAAAATTACATAGTTCATTGTACAAAATAAATAGTTCTATTTCATGTGAATTTTTGGGGAAAATATGATATTATTTATAAATTAGTTGTGAAATATAGTATTTATCAATATTAAATTCCATTTCATTTTCGTCACCTAGTGTATCTTAATGAGTTTCCAATAGTACTCAAATGAGATTCTATACATATCTATGAAATTACAAAAAGAATGGAACCGATTTAATTAGTGTAATTGATGAAGAGAAATTAGTATATTATATACAATGGTATTATATTACAACGTTATTCATCTTTGGTTTCAAAAGTCCTCTTTTTTTGAATTATGATAGATTAATTTTCATTCATGTTAGTATTCATAGACTTAACAATATATTGATCATGAAAATCTAATTTCAACACCAATATTGTTGAAATATCAATTAATTTTGAAAGGGTTTTTAAAAATTATATATTTACCTATGTTCCCAATATCAACAATTTAGGTTGAAATTAAATTATTTATAGAAGATATCATGTAATAAATGATTCGGGTATTAGAAGTTATTTTTAAATCAATTTGGACTCAAAATTTTTCTAATATCTTTTGTATCATATGAATAGAGACAATATATAGTATAATGATTAATATCATGTATCCTTTAGAGATTATATTAATTGATATTTTGGGATAATGTAATGTTATTATGACAATTTGGGTATTTTCCCTGAACATAACGGTTGTAAACATGAAGGAAAAAAGATTAATTTATTATATATATATATATATATATAACATAGGGTTCATGGGAAAATTTGTCTAAATATTATGTTATATTAAGGGATCATTCAAGGATAGAGTTTATTGAATAAAATCCTATTCATACCATTGTAAATGATATCGATAGTTTGTATTGAGTGGATGGATATTATCAACTCATTATAAAAAACTCTAACCCTTTCCTGTTCTATAGAACTACATAATTATATTTTCAAAATACATGTTATTTATTTATTAATAAAAATTAATATTTTTTGAATAGAATGAGATATATTTTGGGAGGCTAATGAGTTTTTTCTATTTAAAATTATCAAACATGATCCACTAAATATTTTAATGTTTCAATAATGTTTTGAAATGTAAATAGAGTGGGGAGGACCCTTTGAACTAAAAGTTCAAAAAATGAAACCATGGAAAATATATTAAAGGAATTATAAATGTATAATTAATATTTTTTATAATTATAATATGTATAGGTATATGAAATTTTGATTTGGGGTGATAAGAGTCTCTCATCCATAGTTATTATTCACTTACATGATGATTTATCACCAATTCATCAGTAGAATAACGTATTGTTAGTTTTGATCATGACCTAATAGTAAGAATAACATTGAACCATAATATTTCTTTGACCAATTTAATTTTATGCCTATTCATATGGATAATTTTTGTTTTATCTATTTGTAGGGAGTTCATAGGGTAACATTTTTCTCTCATTTCATGAATAATTTGACGTTGTTACATGAAATGTGTTCTTTGAGGAAAATAAAGAAATTAATATATTATATTATCATAGGGAATTATTTTAATATATACTTTTTTCATGTATAGTCCCATTAAATAATCATATTCCTGATATAAAAATTAAATTAATTGTCAAAATATAATTATTATTTCCATAAAATACTTTTTTACATATAATATAATGAAATATTTTGGAGACTTTCATTGTATGAATTATTGTAATTTTCTTAGAAGACAAATTATTTTTATTGAATTAAATTATATCGTTTGGGGATTCCATAGTAATAGTGAGTCACTAGTGCAGAAAACATTTTTTACGTCGGTTATTTTTTATTATTTACGTCGGTTTTTAGGCGACGTTAATACGGACGACGTTATAAATAACGTTTTTTACGTCGGTTATTTAAAACCCGACGTAATATCCCTAACATTACGGTGGTTATCACGTCGGTTCATATGATAACCGACGTGATAAATATGCGCGAGGGGGCTTTATCACGTCGGTTATATCATAACCGACGTGATAAACCCTTCCCCTGGCCTATTATCACGTCGGTTATTTAAGAAACCGACGTGATAAAAAGGCCGGGGAAATGTTTTAGCACGTCGGTTATCCAATAACCGACGTGGTAAATCGATTCTCGGGCCTTTTAGCACGTCGGTTATATAAATAACCGATGTGATAAAAGCCCCGGGAACGGTTTATCACGTCGTTTCTAGAAAAACCCGACGTGATAAACCCCTACCGATTTATTTACCACGTCAGTTATAAAATAACCGACGTGAAAGAAATTTTTTTTTAAATAATTGCACTGCTCTCACCAAAAAGCAACCAGAAACCAAACAAAAATAACCATTCCAGCCCTCCCCCAAGCCCCAACTGAACCCCACCCTCATCTATACCCACCTAACAACCTGGCCAGCCCTCCCCCAGCACATTGGAGCCCCACCACAACCCTTGGACACCCCCCACCCCTTGGACAGCCCCCCACCCTCATTTACACCCCCACGACCCCTAGTACAGCCTCAAACACCCATTGGAAACCCCTCCCATATCCCTTGGACACCCTCCACCCCTTGGACACCCCCACCCCTTGGATAGCCCCCCCACCCTCATTTACACCCCCAAGACCCCTAGTACAGCCTCAAACACCCATTAGACACCCCCCCACACCCTGACAGCCCTCCCAGACCCCTTGGACACCCCCCCGACCCCTGGACACCCCCCCCCCCCCGAGCCCTTGGACAGCCCCAACACCCCTTGGACACCCCTCCCATATCCCTTGGACACCCCCCCCCCCACCCCTTGGACACCCCCCACCCCTTGGACAGCCCCCCCACCCTCATTTACACCCAACCGGCCCCTTGGACAGAACTCCCAGACACCTTGGACACCACTCCCATATCCCTTGGACACCCCCCACCCCTTGGACACCCCCACCCCTTGGACAGCCCCCCACCCTCATTTACACCCAACCGGCCCCTTGGACAGAACTCCCAGACACCTTGGACACCACTCCCATATCCCTTGGACACCCCCCACCCCTTGGACACCCCCCACCCCTTGGACAGCCCCCCCCCCCCCCCACCCTCATTTACACCCAAACGGCCCCTTGGATAGAACTCCGAGACACCTTGGACACCACTCCCATATCCCTTGGACACCCCCCCACCCCTTGGACACCCCCCCACCCCTTCGACAGCCCCCCACCCTCATTTACACCCCCCGAACACTAGGACAGCCCCAAACACCCCTTCGACACCCCTCCCATATCCCTTGGACACCCCCCACCGCTTGGACACCCCCCACCCCTTGGACAGCCCCCACCCCCTGGACACCCCCCGACCCCTTGGAAACCCCCCTACCCCTTGGAAACCCCCCCCCCCCATCACCTTGGACAGCCCCAAACACCCCTTGGACACCCCTACTATATCCCTTGGACACCCCCCCACCACTTGGACACCCCCCCACCCCTTGGACATCCCCCCCCACCCTCATTTACACCCAACCGACTCCTTGGACAGCTCCAAACACACCTTGGACACCCCTCCCATATCCCTTGGACACCCCCCACCCCTTGGACACCCCCACCCTCTTTTACACCCCCCCGACCCCTAGGACAGCCCCAAACACACCTTGGACACCCCTCCCATATCCCTTGGACACCCCCCAAACACGCACCCACCCCCTTGGAACCTCTCCCCCCATACCAAAATCCAGACCAGAAAAACCATCAACAGTAGACCAAAACAAGAAGTAGAGAAAAATTAAACATTCACTTATTTAACAATCAAAACTTACACTGTCAACTTCAAAAAAAACTAAATTCAACCTAAACGACTACGAAATACACAATTACATTGACAATATTCAAAATTACATTTTACATTACAAACAACTAAAAGTCAATAAAACCTGTAAAATAATTTGACCACTCCACTTGTAAGTGTTTGATATCTTCAGCAGTAAAGGGTTGAGGGTCATCAAAAAGCTACAAAGGAAAAGGATAGTAGTCAACGTGTATAATGAATAAATCAAATTGAAATATTATGAGAAAGAGGAAATCTTACCAGGTCAAAACTCAGAACTGTCCCAGTTGTTATTATTTCATACATAAATCTTAACATGTAATATCCGCATTCGATGATGCCTTGTTGCTCATGACATTTCTGTTTGAATGAGTGTAAATTCAATATATTATTTTTATGTAATAAATCAAAATGTACAAATTATAAATGGATATTTACCTTCGCATGTACATATTTGATCTTGAAATTCCTTTTCATTGCGCTTTTTCGAAAGTGGACCCATGCCCTGTTAGAAAATAATATGAATGGGGTAAATTTAAAATTCATTATAATATATAAAACTATTGTGAAATTGAAACTTACGTTTCCAATATATTCTTAAAACTTTCTCGCACATCATCATGGAGAGAGCATATCCAATAAAGTGTTTTCTCCCTAGGGCAAAAATCCCCTAACATCCAATGATCCCTGATAAAAGGAAATTTAACGTTAGTGGTTTTTTATGTTAAAAGATAATTAACTCTTTGAGAGGGATGTGTTTCATACCTCTCACAAAAAGGCATCATCCAACACTGTGTGATTACATTCTTTTCAAATCTATCAGCAATATAAAGCATTCTTTGTTCCTCATCCAATGCACATGCTTCAGGGGAAATCAATTGTGGGTCCACGAATCCATATACATCTTTCAGCTCATTCCTCTCACAAATTTTATACAGATACCTAATACAAAGCAGACATAAGTATACATTTTTAATAAATATAACGCAAGGAAAAGGTGTTAAGACTTACATGATAAAAATTTGCACCACGTTGATGCCCAACTTATTTCCAGTGACAAACTCCATGATATCAGTTTTCATAATCCCCACACATAGTTCACGTCCACAGACATGAGCTTCCATTGTAAAGTCATAATGATCCGCCAACAAATTTGAATATCTTGACAATTTGTCAAGACTGCTAGTATCTGCATCTGATGTCATAGCTATCTGTCTTTGTTGTTGTCTATACAGTATTTCTTTACCTTTGAAGTATTCCTGTAAAAATAAATTGAAAAATATATTTGTTTTCAAATGATAAAACATTAATAAAAATATAAAATAAAAGATATAACATCCATACCTCTATGGTAATGAGTCGAAGAAGTCTGGATGGCCAAAGTAAAAAATGGCAGATACTATGTCCAACTGTCGTCACCTCATCTGTAGGTAATGGTATCCGAGCTGATCTATCTATAATATCTTGTATAGTGACCCTCTGATTCTCTACCTCTAACTGTTGATGATGAACTGTATCTCCTATACAATATACCATCCCATATGCAACTATATGATGTGGATGATCATCAACATACAACTCACAATAAGTAGGTAGCTGCGACGGAGGAGGAGGATCAAAAATGGGGTCCGCAGGCTGAGGTGGGTTAGTGGGAGCTACGGGGAGAGGTGGAGTGGGAGCTGCACCCTGAAATTGTCTTTGCAAGTCTACAAACATTAACTGCACTGATGCTCTAATCATGTCCTCCATTGTCGCATTAATATTATGGACTTCAGCCTCCAAGTATTCTATTTTTTATTTAAACTCCCTCAACGTTAGAAGTTGAGGAACGTGGCAACACTTTTCTTACCGATACACCTGCCGGATATCCTCTTACACGGCCAGGATGTTCGGGCTTTCCCAATGCCACAGATAAAATTTCTTCCCTCCCAGATGGTGTAAATGTCCACTGTGAACTCTGGTCCTCAAGAGAGTCCTGTAATAATTAATTGAACATTTCTATAATGATTGGAAATATATGACGAAAATAGTAAACTTAAATAAATAAAATAGATATCTTACAATCCTCTCAACTACGAGTCTCGATTCTTTCGAAAGATATTGTCCTTTTTCGCCCTTCCGAGCTCTTTTCCATTTCTCATGTCTAGATGGAGGGGATGGAGGGGCCACCTTTCCAGAGCTTGAAGACTCATCTCTTAGTTGTTGAAATTTTTCTGCCATCATTTGTTCTTCCAATAATGCATACCCTCCCCGAGATAAACTATGAGGGTATACATTTTTAGATTGGATCTCTTGATGAGCTTTCCTTGTTTGCTGTAAATTAAGAATAAGTAATCATTAACAAAACAATAATAAGACCATTTATATAAGAAAGCTTATAAAAGTTTACATTTCCCTTACCAAAAATGATTCTTTTCTTCTACTTTCAAAAAATTGTCTCCATGTGTCTTCATCTATAAAAGGATATATACGACATGGATTCTCACGACTCCTATGACCATAAATGAAATTAGATGAGAGGGTTGATTTGAAATCCCTCCATCTCCTAGCAGCCAACGATAAGCATTTCTTCCTGACTCCTCCAGTGTCAGAAATATCAAATGTCATCTGATAAAAAAGAGTTTAAAAATATTATATATACTAAAAACATTTAAAGAACAGTCAAACAATAGCAAAAGATCTTACCAAAATGGTCACCCACAGCTGAGAAATTATCTCCTTATCCACACTACTCCAATCATCATAGAGAATGCTTACTTTGCTCTTAGCCTGAGTTGCTACAAAACCCTTAAAATCTTTAGCATTTGGACCTCTAGGAAGATCATCATCATCAAACTCCATGACTATCCTCTCCTCCTTCGTACGGGCAAGTGATAATTTTGGTAAACGTGTGCACCCACGCTTACCAACCTTTGAACTCTTTTTCGTAATAGGAGCATGTGAATGTTCCTCCCCAGATGTATGACCAATATGCTCATCTCCAAAATCATGTGGCTGATCAACTGATTGATCTGTCATTTTCCTTCAAATCAAAAAAACAAACATTAGTTCACAAATAGAAAAGTGTACTAAATTACATAATAGTAAACATTGGTAATATGGTAAGCATGTTAAACAATGATAAACATGGTAAACACAGACAAAAGGTTGCCAAGGAGTTGGCCCAAGAAAGCTGAAAAGTGGACTCACTGAGTCCACCGGTCAGCCGGTGTGAGCACACCGGCCAACTGGAGGACCCAGGCAGTAGACTTGCCCACTGCCTGGTGCCACCGGCCGGCCGCTGGCTCACCACCGGCCGGCCACTGGATCACCACCGGCCGGCCGGTGGACCAGACAGAGAGCCTTCCTCTCTGTCTGGACCACCGGTCGGCCGCTGGCTCAGCACCGGCCGGCCGCTGGTGATCCAGACAGAGAGGAAGGCTCTATGTCTGGTCCACCGGCCGGCCGGTGGTGATCCAGCGGCCGGCCGGTGGTCCAGACAGAGAGGAAGGCTCTCTGTGTGGACCACCGGCCGGCCGCTGGCTCAGCACCGGCCGGACGGTGGACCAGAGAGAGCTTTGTTCTGGACCACCGGCCAACTGGTGATCCACCACCGGCCAGCCGGTGCGCCCAGGACTTCTCCTCTTTACGGTTTTTATTGTTTTATCGTTTTTGTTTGATACATGTTTTAATAAGTAAAAAATTTACAGTATCTAACATTATATGAAAAAACTAAATGTAAACAAGAAATAAACTTGTGTTACCTGTAATTTTAGGAATGTACAGTTGGATTGTTTTCCCAAATTCCTTCGTCGTGATCGTTCCTTATGGCACAAGCCATGTCTTCAACATACTCATCATTATGTTACTGTTAATCTTTCCATGGAAGTAGGGATCTCACATAAATCAGCATCTTCATCAAATTCATCCTCACCAACATATTGGTTTTTCCCTTGTAAAACAACAGCCCACTGCATATCTGATTGATCTACTACATAGAAAATTTGTTTGGCATGTGTTGCCATTATAAAAGAATCAGCTGTGTCTTCCAATCTATTCAGATTAACAAGTGTCATTCCAAATTCATTGTGTCTGACACTGTTGTTACCGATAAACCATTTACAGATAAAAACGGGAACTTTAATTTTAATGTAATCAGCCTCCCATATGTCTTCAATCACTCCATAATATGCACTTGATGCCGAAATTGGGTTTCTGTCCTTAGCACTCGAAAAATGCATTTCTTCTGCAAACACCAATACACCACTATTCTGAACTGCACTTCTGTTGTCCTGAGCTTTCGTATGAAATGTATAGCCATTAATGTCATAAGCGGACCATGTTATCACATTTAAAGATGGACCACCCACTATCCATTTTAATGTCTCTGATACATCTGATCTACCAAGCAAGGTCCTTTTAAACCATGGAAAAAAAAATTTGTTATGCTCATTCAAAATCCACATTTCTTTCTTCTTTGGATGACATTGTTTCAACTCATTAATATGCAATGTGATATACGGTTGAACATGAGCTATGTTATTCAAGATGTATGATTCTAACTTCTTCATATGTTTAGCTGACAGTGATTTGACTTTCAAGCCACGAATCCCCTTTCCCTCATTATTAACCCGTTCATGGCGAGATGGAGGCAAATCTACGTGTTGCGCCATAGACAAGTAGCTCGTACAAAACTTTGCTACCTCCTCAGAAATATACTTTTCAATAATGGAGGCTTCAGGTCGATATGGATTTTTAACATATCCCTTTAATATTTTCATATACCTTTTAAAAGGATACATCCAACGAAGATATACAGGTCCACAAAGCCTTATTTCTCGAACCAGATGAATCATTAAATGCACCATCATATCAAAAAAAGTTGGAGGAAAATACATTTCCAAATGACAAAGTATAAAAATTGCATCCTTTTCCAAAATGTTCAAAGCATTCACATCAATCGCCTTGTTGCAAATTGAATTGAAAAAATAACACAACCTCATTATAGTCTTTCTGACACGGATGGGCAATATTCCACGCAGTGCAACTGGTAGAATTTGTTGCATCATGACATGACAATCATGTGATTTCATATCTATCAACTTCAAGTCTTTCAATGAGACAAAATTTTTTACATTTGAGGAATAACCTTGCAGCACTTTGATATCATGAAGACACTGATAGAAGCTACTTTTCTCCCTCTTCGATAATTTATGACAAGCCGGGGGAAGAAATGTTCGTCTTCCTTTAGGAGTGGGAGCTAACTCCAAACGTATTCCCATTGACAGTAGGTCTAACCTTGCATTCAACCCATCTTTTGTCTTTCCTTTAATATCTAGCAATGTTCCGATCAAAGAATCACATATATTCTTCTCCACGTGCATGACATCAATATTATGTTTGACTTCATGATACTTCCAATATGGTAGCTCAAATAATATTGACCTTTTCTTCCAAATATGTCTATCATTACCAGATTTCTGTGTCTTTCCCAATGTCACATCAAGGTTTTTCACCCTCTCAAAATACAATTCTGGGGATAAAGGTTGAGGAGCAGTATCAAATTCTTGTGAGCCATTGAATTCCTTTTTTAGTCTTCTATAAGGGTGATCCATAGGCAAAAACTTTCGATGACCCATGTACATTGTTTTCCTCCCATGATGCAATTGACAATATGACGTCTGTTGTTCTCAAATTGGACATGCTTTATGCCCTTTAACACTGTATCCAGACAAATTTCCATATGTTGGGAAGTCATTTATAGTGAATAGAAGCATTGCCTGCAGTTGAAAATATTCCATTTTATAAGAATCATACACCCTAATACCATCAGCCCATAACAGTTTCAAATCATCAATCAGCGGTGACAAGTATACATCAATATCATTGCCGGGTTGCGTTGGACCAGAGATCATGATACTCAACATGACATATTTGCGCTTCACACAAACTTCAGGAGAGAGGTTGTAAATTACCAATAAAACAGTCCATGAACTATGTGTGCTACTGAGGGTTCGGTATGGATTCATTCCATCTGTGCACAAGCCTAGTCTCAGATTTCTAATTTCATTTCCAAATGTAGGGTACTGGGCATCAATTTTCTTCCATTGTGGACAATCAGCTGGATGACGTATTTTTCCATCACATACCCGCTCATCAGCATGCCATCTTAACCTTTTTGCATCATGTGAATTAGCAAATAAACGTTTGAAACGAGGAATTATAGAAAGATACCAAAATACCTTTGAAGGGAGCTTTGTAATCTCTACATCAGCTTGTGATTTTTCTTTCACCTTATACCGTGATGTCCCACATTTAGGACACTCTTTCAGAAATTCATATTCCTTCCTATATATAATGCAGTCATTCGGACAGGCATGTATTTTCCTGTATCCCAATCCCATTGGGCATAATATTTTTTTGGCCTTATAATGTGAATCTGGAAGATCGTTATCTTTTGGAAGAATGTCTTTCATCAATTGTAGCAGCTCTGTAAAACTTCTGTCACTCCATCCATGTTTTGCCATCAGGTTAATCAATCTTAACACCGCCGACAAAACCGTAAAATCTGTACAACCAAGATATAATGGTTTTTCGGCATCACCATATAGACGTGCAACTGTCGGTTCTATCTAAATTTGTTCTGCTACAATATCGCGAAACATTTCTTCAATTCCATCGGAGTTACCATCTTGCGATTCATTATCATCAGTGACATTCTGTCCAGTTTCGCCATGCCAAATCCAAGGGTTGTAACTCAGATTGAAACCATGAGACAAATCAGATGATCTTTTCTCTCTCTACTTTTCAAATTCTTCATATTCAGACATTTCAGGCATGGACAGAAAAAAATGTCACTACTTGGAACATTTCGTTTAGCAAATTCCAAAAAGGCATCAACACCTTCCTCATATTCATTGCTCATTCGATGTGCCGTAATCCAACTTCGACTCATTATTACCTATAACAAATAGCCAAAATATATATAATTTTTAGATAAGACAAATATATGTTTATATGAAAAAAATCATAATTTGAATGTAAATAATTTTGAAATATAAAACAAATCGATGTGTAAACCAACCTTGACACCCCCCGACCCCTCTGGACAGCCCCCCACCCCTCCTGGACACAACCCCCCACCCCCGACCTGCTTGGACACCCCCCTGGACACCCCAACCCTCTGGATAGCCCCCCACCCCTCCTAAACACCACCCCCACCCCTACCCCCTTGGACACCCCCTGGACACCCCCAACGCCCACCCACACCCTTGGGCAGCCCCCCACACCCACCCACCCCCTTGTAAACCCCCCTGGACACCCCCCGACCCCTCTGGACAGCCCCCCACCCCCTACCCCCTTGGACACCCCCCTGGACATCCCCCAACCCTCTGGGCAGCCCCCCACCCACCCGGACAACCCCAAATACCCTCTGGAGAGGCCGCCACCCAATTGGACAGCCCCCCACACCCATCCACCCCCTTGGACAGCCCCCCACACCCATCCACCCCCTTGGACACCCCCCTGGACACCCCACCAACCCCTCTGGACAGGCCGCCACCCCCTTGGACAACCCCCACACCCACCCATCCCCTTGGACACCACCCTGGACACCCCCCGACCCCTCTGGACAGCCCCCGACCCCTCTAGAAAGCACCCCCACCCCTCCTGGACACAACCCCCCACCCCCGACCTGCTTGGACACCCCCCTGGACACCCCCAACCCTCTGGACAGCCCCGACCCCTCTGGACAGCCCCCCACCCCTCCTGGACACCACCCCCACCCCCTACCCCCTTGGACACCCCCCTGGACATCCCCCAACCCTCTGGGCAGCCCCACCACCCACCCGGACAACCCCAAATACCCTCTGGAGAGACCGCCACCCACTTGGACAGCCCCCCACACCCATCCACCCCCTTGGACAGCCCCCCACACCCATCCACCCCCTTGGACACCCCCCTGGACACCCCACCGACCCCTCTGGACAGGCCTCCACCCCCTTGGACAACCCCCCACACCCACCCATCCCCTTGGACACCACCCTGGACACCCCCAGACCCCTCTAGACACCCCCCGACCCCTCTAGAGAGCACCCCCACCCCTCCTGGACACAACCCCCCACCCCCAACCTGCTTGGACACCCCCCTGGACACCCTCCAACTCTCTGGACAGCCCCCGACCCCTCTGGACAGCCCCCCACCCCTCCTGGACACCACCCCCACCCCCTACCCCCTTGGACACCCCCCTGGACATCCCCCAACCCTCTGGGCAGCCCCCCCCCCCCACCCACCCAGACAACCCCAAATACCCTCTGGAGAGGCCGCCACCCACTTGGACAGCCCCCCACACCCATCCACCCCCTTGGACAGCCCCCCACACCCATCCACCCCCTTGGACACCCCCCTGGACACCCCACCGACCCCTCTGGACAGGCCGCCACCCCCTTGGACAGCCCCCCACACCCACCCATCCCCTTGGACACCACCCTGGACACCCCCCGACCCCTCTGGACAGCCCCCGACCCCTCTAGAAAGCACCCCCACCCCTCCTGGACACAACCCCCCACCCCCGACCTGCTTGGACACCCCCCTGGACACCCCCCAACCCTCTGGACAGCACCCCACCCCTACTAAACACCACCACCCACCCCCTACCCCCTTGGACACCCCCCTGGACACCCCCCAACACCCACCCACACCCTTGGACAGCCCCCCACACCCACCCACCCCCTTGTAAACCCCCCTGGACACCCCCCGACCCCTCTGGACAGCCCCCCGCCCCTCCTAGACACAACCCCCCACCCCCTACCCCCTTGGACACCCCCTGGACATCCCCCAACCCTCTGGACAGCCCCCCACCCACCCGGACAACCCCAAATACCCTCTGGAGAGGCCTCCACCCACTTGGACAGACCCCCACACCCATCCACCCCCTTGGACACCCCCCTGGACACCCCACCGACCCCTCTGGACAGGCCGCCACCCCCTTGGACAGCCCCCACACCCACCCATCCCGGTGGACACCACCCTGGACACCCCCCGACCCCTCTGGACAGCCCCCGACCCCTCTAGAAAGCACCCCCACCCCTCCTGGACACAACCCCCACCCCCGACCTGCTTGGACACCCCCCAACCCTCTGGACAGCCCCCCCACCCCTCCTAAACACCACCACCCACCCCCTACCCCCTTGGACACCCCCCTGGACACCCACCAACACCCACCCACACCCTTGGACAGCCCCCCACACCCACCCACCCCCTTGTAAACCCCCCTGGACACCCCCCGACCCCTATGGACAGCCCCCCGCCCCTCCTGGACACCACCCCCACCCCCTACCCCCTTGGACACCCCCTGGACATCCCCCAACCCTCTGGACAGCCCCCCACCCACCCGGACAACCCCAAATACCCTCTGGAGAGGCCACCACCCACTTGGACAGCCCCCCACACCCATCCACCCCCTTGGACACCCCCCTGGACACCCCACCGACCCCTCTGGACAGGCCGCCACCCCCTTAGACAGCCCCCCACACCCACCCATCCCCATGGACACCACCCTGGACACCCCCCGACCCCTCTGGACACCCCCCGAACCCTCTAGAAAGCACCCCCACCCCTCATGGACACAACCCCCCACCCCCGACCTGCTTGGACACCCCCCTGGACACCCCCCCAACCCTCTGGACAGCCCCCCACCCCTCCTAAACACCACCCCCACCCCCTACCCCCTTGGACACCCCCCTGGACACCCCCCAACACCCACCCACACCCTTGGACAGCCCCCCACACCCACCCACCCCCTTGTAAACCCCCCTGGACACCCCCCGACCCCAAATCCATGCACCTATTCCATGGTTGTGTGTGAATAAAGTAGTAACAACTGTAAAAGGGAAACCCATCCAAATGGACACGCCCCAACCCTCTCGGGGATTTATAGAAAACGATGAAAAATTAGTGAAATCATAAAATTACTCAATATTGCAAGTCGAACAAATAGATCTAGGGATGATAAATAATATTATGGTGCCAAAACGAGTTAAAAGGGTTCGCAATCGAAGAATCTTAGCTAGTTTCACAAAAAAATCACAACACATATATATATACTATCCGCGAAGAAAAACGAACGAGTGGGAGGATTACCTGAGTGCTGCGAGTTTAGATGATTGATCCAAGGAGATTAAATATGAGAAACGATGATCGCAAAACGAATCTAAACCAACGAAATGGACGAGCCGATTCGGGTTTACGCGCGAGAGAGACGAGTCGCGACTGTCGAAGGTAAACTCGCGAATGACAATCCACGGGTCTGGGTAAATTTTTAAATGAGTTATCACGTCGGTTATTCAATAACCGACGCGATAATTGTTTTAAAAATATTTATAACGTCAGTTATTTAAATAACCGACGTAAAAACCTTCCTCCGATTCATTTTTTATGTCGGTTATTTTATAACCGACGTTATAAAGGGCTCAAAATCCGCGTTTTTTTACGTCGGTTATGGAATAAACGACGTCAAAAACATCTGTGGATTCTTTTTTTAGGTCGGTTATTTTATAACAGACGTAAAAAATCCTTCAAAAACCGCGTTTGTTACGTCGGTTATTCAATAACCGACGTAAAAAGGCCTTCGAAAACCGCGTTTTTTACGTCGGTTATAAAAATAACCGACGTAAAAAACGAAGCTGCGCGATTAATAACGTCGGTTATAAAAATAACCGACGTTAAAGGTGTACCGAACACAGGTTTTTAAGTCGGTTAAGAAATAACCGACGTAAAAATCCTCGTTTTACATATTATGACGTCGGTTTTATATAACCGACGTAAAAAATGGTGACGTAAAAAACGTTTTCTGCACTAGTGAGTACATAAAGTGTTCTTCCATTAATTAAATTTGATTGAAAATATATATAAGATCATTTTGGTGTGTATTTTAAAATATTAATGGATCTAAACATTGAAAAAGAAAAAAAATATTTGATGGTTGATACATAAATCATATAAATTTATGGTTATGGTACAATAATTTGTTACTAAACAACATTTGAATTTCCTCACCCCTTACATGTGAATGAATAAATATTTGATGGGGGTGAGTTACATTAAAATAAATTATTTTTAAAATAATAAGAAATAATTATTCCATCAGATTAATGGATTATGGACTTGAATAGTATGTGGGGTTTATGAATTTCCCTTATAGTGACCTAGTGTTAGGTATGTATTTCCCTATTATGGTTATGTTTGTCTATCGTATTTACCTAGGTCATGCTACAACATTGTTTTGTGTGTTTACATATATATAAATGAACCCCTTGATTATGATTATTTGTATCTTCGTGATCAATTTAATTTAAACTGATATATCAATGGGGTTTTTTCCTAGGAGTTATTGCTTATAATTTTCAGTTTTTTCCCTTAGGTGGAAGTACCATGTTACCCTATGAATCGATAGTGACTCTTAGTGAGTAGATTCTTATAAAACAATGAACATTTTTGTGAAATATTTTAACCAATATATTTTGTGTTATAAATATTCTCATAATTGAGACTATGGTGTCATGTTTACCCAATTTATGAGTTTATTGGTTACAATATTGGTGATATAAAATTAAATATGATGTTTCTATTTTAGTGATAGGTGTATATTTTTCTTTTATAATCTATCTCAATGATGGTAAAAATAATATAGGAACATCATATTTAATATGACATGTTAAGGGTATCCATCCTAAAACTAAATAGAACTAAAATAAGTATTAGAATATTGTCTCATGTTCCTTATTTGATGGTTATCTTCATGAAATCATCAATTATATAATTTATCCTCTTGATAAATCAATATAGAAATCTATGAATTATCACTCATTTATGATTCAATTTGATTTTATAATCAGATAATTTTTTTTTAAGAATGAAGTAAAACTCATGGATTTGATTAAATGTGCTAATATAGAATATAAATTTAAACTAAATTTCAATAAAATTCAAGAACAATGTTGGGATTTTATATGAAATAAAATGAGATATAAGACCTTAGTAAAATAGTAGTTTTGGAAAAATTAAACCGCTTGGACACTCCCCTTGTCCTTATTTAAAAAAGATTTCCTGACATAATTTCTCAATTCACACAAAAAATATATTGAGTAACATCCTGATTTACATGAATATCATTTAAATAATACAATATGGCCATTTTTCATTATATATTATTGACACAATAACAATATGATCTACATGCTATCAATCCTAATTAAAATCACTACCCTTAAGGGTAAAACCTCAACAGAAAAATTTAAATATAGAAATCAATTATTTTAAATAATAGATTTGAAAAGTATCTAAACAAACTAGTTGGAAATTTTTTCAATAAATAAATAACATTATTTAGTAGAAAATATTTGTTCAACAGAAATTGAAAAGAGAGTACACAATATGCCCACAACTCATAAGAGAGTGTTTGTTAGTTGTCATCGTCCACAACCACCTTGATCATAACGTCAAATCACATGAGTGGATCTCTTATTCTGCATCACAATATGATTTTGCATAATCATCATCAATTTTTCAATGTCTAAATTTATATTGTATTTCTAAATATAACCCCACATGAAATGAAATAGGATACAGGAATACAATGGGGAGGAGGGTTCTATGTTTTGATGTCCTAAATCAATTTCCCCAAATTCGTATGATTTTTTCCAATATTACCCATAGAATAATACTTGTAAATTTTATAAAAATATTCTTGTAATTATATACTATATATAAAATAAATTTTTATAATTTTTAAACACATGGTGAAGACTTTATTTGTTAATTACTAAATATAACTTTTTCTTCATAAAGGGGGACCATTATATTCGACATGTTTGACACAATAAAAAACTAACTTAATGAGGTAGATTTTCTATTAAACTAATAATTAACATGATAATTTTATAGTTATTTAATCTAATGTTGAATTAAACTATTTGGTTAACATGTATCTAGAGTAATACCTCATTTTATGGGGGGTCCATTCTGTAGACCCGCACATCTTACTAAAAAGACTTTTTTGGGGCCTCTATAAGGATGAATCAAAATATTTACCAAATTAAAAATATTTATACAAAATTCATTATATTATTAAATAAAACAATTACTCAATTTTAAGCCACATTTAAAATTTTATACCTAAAATAAATAAGCAAATAAGAATAGTTAAAATTCCAGAATCGTGTAATGTTCAATTTTATGCAAAAAAACATAAAATACCAAAACAAAGTAATTTAGCTCAAAATTTTAGATATGTGGTGTCCAAAGCATTGATATATAATTGAAAAAAAAATTTAAATAATAGATCTATAAATTCCCCAAAACATATCTATTATGATCTTCGATAAGAAGAATGAAAATAAAATCAAGGGTATTTTAAATCACATTCTAATGAAGTTTACAAATTTATCAAAAAAAAAGATATAATGACTCATAAATTTTTTTAATGTTTACAATTATTCTCATTCAATAAGTTTCCATTTTTATACACTTCCCATTCACACTAAACACAATCCTCAAAGTAATTTTCGCTTAACAACAAAATATAGATTTTTACCAAAGATTTTCACATCCAAAGTCATGTGTAATGTCCCGGTTCTGTGTGCCAGCCAGAGGTGCCCCTACCTATTTTCCCACATCACCACAAGAGAATATCACCGAACACCAGAGGCTACAGACTAGATGTGAGGGACTTTGGTGTGATTGTGGGGAAACTATGCTTTCATTAGAAGAGTAACGTACTGGAAATAAATAGATATACAATAGCAGATGCATTATAAGTAGGAAATAAGTAAATAGTGGAAGGATGAATAAATAAAAAACTAGAGAATGCATATTTAATGATTCATGATACATACGTATAAGAATTAATCTAAATAATTCCCAATTCTTGAATACCGATATAAAACAATGTAAAAAAAGATAAATTCCAGCAGCAACACAAGCCCCGTCTTGGTCACATGCCCTTCAGCTCCACAGAAATCAAGTACCTTATGTTGAAGGGTGCTTGAATTTATGTATACCTGAAATAATATAATCTATTTGGGCCCAATATCATGACCGAAATAGTGTGGTAGGAAAATCCACGTAAGAAACCACCCAAATATTAGTGCCTCAAAGTCAGTGAATATATATGGTAGAAAAAATTCAAAAGAAGTAATAAACGAGGATGTAATCAATGTAAATAGTTCTACCAATTCAATTACAATCAATTTAAATTTAATAATTTAACCAAAAATTAAAAATAAAAGAAACCCTCTGGGAATGTTCCCACAAGTTATTCACTTTGGTTCTACTAATAATCATAAGTAACCCTCTTGGTATTTCTCACAGCCTAACCCCTATAGTTCAATTTACAACAAGGATATAATGTAGAATATGTAAGGAAGATCTCCCTTTAAATTCCCTCTATATTCATGTCTAAATAATGACTCCTTGAGGTAGCACACACATTCAATTCCCCCTATAGTCATTTGTAATCAATGACACTATGAGGAATAAACCATAGCCAATTCCCCCAATAATATTTTAACATTAAACTAAAGATACAATGAGGATGAACTCAACATCAATTCCTCCTGTGGTCTCATAATGTAACTATAGTCACTCTGAGGGTGCACTCAATTTCCACCCCTCTATTTTCTCATAGCATGATAATTATAACAGAAACTTTAAGAAAGCCCTCAACATCAATTTCACTTATGGTCTCACTACACTAGGTTCCCAGAGCGCTGTGTAATGTAATCATACAGAAATGATAATCAGCAGCCATAGAAAACCTCAATCTACTTTTTGGCTAAAAATATACAAGGTATGGCACAAAAAATATTATAAAACCACTCCAACATTATAATACTTGTAATGGAATCAAAGAATCCTTACAGGAAAACTAGTCCAAATGGTCAATAATAAGAAATCATGGTAAAACATATAAATCATGGCTTAAATTACCCTATTCACTACAATTAACCTCTATCCAAACAAACAAGGCATAATATGAAATAACAAGGTTAAAATCCATAAACATGGAATACCCAGAACAAAGGTATTGTGCACGTTTTTACATATAACACTAAGACTATAAATGGAATGGAAAAAACCACACACCATGGCATTGTATGGATGATATACATGATCCTTAAGCCTTCGATCACCTTAGAAATACATAGATATACAAAAAAATAAAAACGTTCAACCGGTGATATGTTGGGAAACAGTAGATTTCCGGAGAAGATGTTCAAGAAGATGGGAGAACTCACCGATGCGATTCCAACTCAATAAATGGAGGTTGAATCAGATAACAGACACTGAGTAGGGGGCTCAGATATGATCTGTCGACGTACATATTCTCTTAAAGAGACGAACAATTTAGAAGTGTGTTCTATAAATTAGACGTGACCCAAGTCCATTTAATGAAAAAAATAAAGTATCGAGTGTATTCTTAAAAAGTACATGGCATGTACTTCTCTTTTATATCCTCCTCTTTAGGCGGTATCTAGGTCACCACACATGACCATGTACCTAGCCATTACACGACCCGTACATGGCCTGTAACATCCCAAGTAAGTAATGAATAATAGATATTTTTTTATCTATGTCTATTAATGATAAAGATAGTGTTTTAGAGGCTTAAAATGAAAATAAATACAATCTTATGCATGGAATACACTAATATTCTTAAAGGATTGTTTTAGTGCCTTTTGATGGAAAACCATTTTTGAATCTATATTTTGACAATTTTATAAACTATGTTTGTCAAAATAAACTTATCCTTTATGATTGGGACATCAAAATTTACCTTGTGTGAATTTTTGGTAATTTTCTGACAATGTTCATTTTTAAATGAATAGTGAAAAATACTGCATTTTACATCAAAACTACTTTTTAATCTAATTTATTTATATGATTAGATTATGTTTTGAATTGGTTTTGAAGTGAAATTAGAATATATTTTTACCATTTTATCCAATGGTGGTCATTGGAATCAATTTCGATTTGAAATTAGACTTAAACTGGTGTCAATCTTTTGATACTTATTGTTTTGTAAAAACACGCTATTTGCTCTGGCAGCGGGAATTAATTATTAAATTAATTAATGTGACTTATATGATTTGAATTTTGTAAAATAGAATTCATTTTTGAATTCGGAATATCAAATATAGCTTAGAGTGAATTTTTGGTAATTTTCTGAAAAACTTCAATTTTGATGAATAGTGAAACCACTAAGTGGTAATCAAGCAAACTGATTTTTCAGTTAAATGAAAGTTTACCACTAATGTGTATTGAATTTTGAAAATCCGACATACATGGTTGTCATTAAGAAGTAAAATGTGGTTCAATGAGATTAAAATAATTTTTTGGTGAATAGTAACTTATTAAGTTCTTAATCGCGATTAGTGGTAATTAGGGTAGTTTAATGTATAAATAATGCTTTAATAATATAAAATGACCTAGACACATGTCCCAACCTCATTGGTTGTGTCATGGCCGACCAAGACAAGTCATGGCCTAACTTGGGGACCCCATGTATCCACTTTTGTTGGGAAATAACATAAATTACTTTTTATTAAATGTTAAAGTGAAAATGACACTAACATAAATTGTTTTACTAAAACAATTTTTAAGTGGGGTTATACAAGTCCAAATTTTGATTATAAATAGTCATTGGAAAGATAAAGAGATTTACTATATCATAGTAGTTTTTTTATAATTTTTAGACATTAAATAAACTTAATTATTTACGACATAATAATGATGCAGTGATGACATCATTATTTGACGATTTAAATAAAATGGAAAGATAAAATAAAATCTATGAACTACACATGTCCAAAACCAATTGGATGAATGGATTTCGATGCCTTATCACCTTATCCACGAATTCCATCAATGTGGGACCTTTTAAAACCGAAACACATTTTCAAATAATGTAATGTTTCTTTACTTTCCAAAAGTGCCCCTCCTCTCCCCTTATAAAAGGCCCCCACCTCTACCTCATTTCACACACTCTTCAAGCCTTTGGCTCGGCCAACCCCTGCCCATTTGCTCTCTCCACATCCCTCTCCTCATCCTAGAGGATTCCCTTTGGGCAGAATCCTTTCAAAGGAAGCCTTTAGGCTCAAACCAAAAGAAGTTACACTTTTTAAGGTATTTCATTCTCTCATGTTCATTTGTTTTATTTTTCTTCTCCAACCCCCTAAACTCTTTTTATTTACTTCTTTTGTAACAACACCAGTATCTTCAATATACTAGGATGTTGTTATAAGATTTATTTGAGCTACACTCTCACACAACTACATCAAATGGTTAAAGAACATACGGTTTCCGTGGATGGCGAAATTCTGCCTCCCGAAACGATGATTGTTCAATACTCATTTAACACCTTCAAAGGTGGCCATTATGATGTCACTATTTTTATATATGATATGTAATATGTTTATGTTTTACTTATGCTTCTGTATTTTTCATTTGTGTCTTACCTTTATGGCTTCCATTATGGGTATACGCGATATCTTCACTTAAGGAAGTGCGGACTACCGCCCCCTCAAAGTGATGTGATTCGTTAATGCCATATGTGGGACGTGTAAAGGATGGATTTAAAGTTATTATATATGATGTTATACTGGAATTATAATATACCTATATATATCATTATCATTTATTTCCATTAAAGTATGAGATAGAAATGAAAGTAGCGTTCATGCGTACGTACGGACTACCGTCTCCATGAACGGTGCATTTCATTTCTTATCCCCAAATGTAATGTACTATTAAAAGTACATGTATATAATGGATATATAAAATTAATGATATATCTAAATGATGAATATAATTCTGGAATTAAAATATACATAAGTCTCATTTAGTTTTAATTCCGTTAATATGACAAAGAAATGAAAGTAGCGTTCATGCGTACGTACGGCTTACCGTCTCCATGAACGGTGCATTTCATTTCTTACCTCTAAATGATTATGTAATATTTTAAATACATGTATGTACTGGATATATATGAAATATATGATATCTACATCATGAATACCATTCTGGATATAATGAAACATTGACCAAATTAACAACATGTAAGTGTAAGAAGTCTATTTTTGACTTAAGAACCAAATACCGACAAAATGAACATTGTTAACTTAAATGATTACATGATGTTCATAACATGGTTTAAAAGGAATAATGAACTTGAAAAAGATTCATAAGCAAGTAGAGATTAATTCAAGTTTATTATTCAGGAGTTTAAAGAACGGTCGGGTCAAGTCAGATACGAGGTATGGGAACTTCTTAACCCAATTTCCATTCTTTGGGTTAATATCCTATTTTCAAATTATGTCATTATGTTATTATGTCGTATCTTGTATTTGTACTTTATTTATGTGTACTTATAGTGAATACACATAATGTATATATTTTATTTTAAAAATGATCATTGTATGGGATTTCGTCTCAATCTCCTTTCATTGAGGCATATTTTATTTTATACACAACTTTCTTTTATACGGTGTATAAACCCCTTTGACTTTTACGTTTATTCAAAAGGAATCTTTTTTATACGAAGCGTTTACTAAACGACAAAAGGGAATGTTTTTGTCGTACGTATGCGGCGACAATGACTTATCCGCCGTCGTAACCGTTATTTGAGTTTCGGCTTCCTCTACAAGCCATACCTTCTTTTTTTTAAAGAAAAATAAATACCATGTTTTACTTTGGTATTGAAAATGGTTTTCATAATGTTTTTATTATATCAATGTGTTGTATTGATATCTCGTGATTGAAATGTGGAAATTTTATGTTTCCTTTATGCATGTTTTATGTGATATGATTATGTTATGGTTCTTGGGCATTATTATGAAGACGGGTGGTTCCGTGATAAACTAAGGGCGGGTGAGCCCGTTATAGCTCTCCAATGCATTGGGTAACGCGAAGGAGTGAAACGTTAAGGTTTCTCCGAAGAGATTTTAGGGAATATACTGTGATGGGTATTCCAAACGTAACCAAGAGGGTTACCCCCTATGTAAGAATGTTATGAATGCCTCAAGTTACCTTTACGTATTATGATTTATATGATTTATTCATGTTTTTATGAGGTATGTTAAAGTGCCTATGTTTTATGGGTAAAGTATGATTTCATTCTTATGTATATATGAACTCATGATTCCTTTCCATGTTTTTATAACCCATACTGAGTTTTTATGCTCATCCCAAGTTTTTGAAATGTTTTTCACAGGTCAAGGGAAAGGTACATGATAAGATGATAGGGTCAAGGATGTGTCAAGAATTAATCCATGTTTTATTTTAAATGTGTGTTCCATTGATGGGAATGAAGAATACTATCTTTATGTAACCACTTTGTTTATATGTGGAATGTAATGCAAGTCTTATGATCTAATTCTCTAAAACTCTAAACCCGAAAAGATCCTCAACGTGTAATCTTGTAAGAACTCAAGTTTCAGTAAGGTTTAAGGCTGGGGCCTTATAGTTGGTATCAAAGGTCGGTTTAGACAACTTTAGGAGTTAGAAAAGTGTTAAATTATAATATGATTGAAATGATATAGCATTTACGGATTACCATGTTGCTTCGCCTAAGATATTTCCATGTTCAGAATGGTTTTCCGTAGGGGAAACAAAGCAGCTATGTTGGGACGACATCAGGAGGAAGACAACCTTCCAAATCAGCAACCTGAGATGGTTGGAATCGGAACTGAACAGTTTGTTGCAGTGATGGCACAGTTGACTCAGGCTATAAATGGTGGTGGTATCCATGCACGAGATCAGCCAGATCAACCGCATAGGAACATGTCAATGGTGGAACATTTCATGAGGCAACATCCCCCATCATTCAGAGGATCATCTGACCCTGTGCAAGCTGAAGGGTGGATTAAAGCACTGGAGAAGATTTTTGATGTCATGGGGTGTTCAGACAATCAAAAGGTTAGTCTTGCTATTTACCGTTTGGAGGGTGAAGCAGATCAGTGGTGGTCTATGGTTAAAAATATCAGGGATGCCGATGAGATTGATGCTCTTGACTGGGATGAATTCAAAGGTATGTTTCTTGAGAAGTATTTTCCTAAGGCTGTTCGACTTAGGATGGAAAAGCAATTCTTGGAATTGAGGCAAGAGGAAGACTCAGTGGCTGCCTATGAAGAAAGGTTCACTCGATTGGCAAGGTATGCTCCAAATTTTATCCGGGACCTTGATAGTAAAATCAATCGTTTTTACTCAGGATTAAAGCCAAAGTATCGAAGGGAATTGGCTTCTCGTGAGTTTAAAAGTTATGAAAAGCTTGTTCGATGTGCTGAGAAGGTGGAAATGGAGTTTTCCGATGACCAAGTGTCCTATAACAACCAGCAGAAGAAGAGACCGAGGTTGCAGGAGAATGGTAAGAATTCTTCAAAAAGGTCTGATGGTAAGATAACTAAGTTTCCAATTTGTGATAAATGTGGCAAAAGGCATGCTGGGGAATGTCTTTTGAATTCTGGGAAGTGCTACCGATGTGGTAAGATGGGACATAAGGCTCGTGATTGCACTGAAAAGGATCAAGGTGAAGGTAAGAATAAATTTGATTTACAGTTAGTGAAATGTTATAAGTGCAATGAGATGGGTCACTATGCAAACGAGTGTCCGACAAGGAGCTTGAGTGATGGGAAGCAGCTAGACTACAAGCAGAAAGGGGTGGTAAAATCATTTGCAACAACTTCAGCTGATGTTGGGCCATCGAATGAAGTGGTGTCAGCTCCAAGGAGCTCAGTATTTTTCGAAGATTGACTTGAGGTCGGGGTACCATCAGTTGAAAGTAAAAGAAGCAGATGTTCCGAAGACCGCATTCCGTACGAGATATGGCCATTATGAATTTGTAGTTATGCCTTTGGGGTTAACAAATGCACCTACTGTATTCATGGACCTTATGAAAAAAATTTCCATGAGTTCTTGGATAAGTTTGTGTTTGTGTTTTGAGGTTTGTGAAGAGGTTATGTGTGCCTTGTGATTCACAGTTGAAGAGAGAGTTGTTATGTGAAGCTCATAGTTCTCCGTTTTCAGTTCATCCGGGCAGTACTAAGATGTATAGAGATCTGCGGGAGTATTACTGGTGGGATGGAATGAAAAGAGATATTGCTGATTTTACTGTGAAGTGTTTGACTTGTCAGCAGGTTAAAGCTGAGCGGCAGTTACCGAAAGGGATGCTTCAGCCTTTACCAGTGCCAGAGTGGAAATGGGAGAATATATCCATGGACTTTGTTGTTGGATTACCGAAGACATCTCGAGGTAATAATGCAATCTGGGTTATTGTTGATCGCTTGACCAAATCTGCTCATTTCCTTGCTATACGATATACTTTCTCTCTAGATCAAATTTCCCGTTTGTATCTTAAGGAGATAGTCAGGTTACATGGAGTTCCTCTCTCCATTGTATCAGATCGTGATCCCAGGTTTACCTCTAACTTTTGGAAAGGCCTTCAGAAGTCGTTGGGTACTGAATTAAATTTTAGTACATATTTTCATCCTCAATCAGATGGACAGTCAGAGCGAACAATTCAGACATTGGAGGATATGCTACGAGCTTGTTCTATGGATTATCAGGGAAGTTGGGACCAACATCTTTCTTTGGTTGAGTTTTCATATAATAACAGTTTTCATTCCAGTATACAGATGGCACCATTTCAGGCATTATATGGGAAGCGGTGTCGAACTCCAGCTTTCTGGGATGAAGTGGGTGAAAGAAAGTTGATGGGACCAGAATTGGTAGAAGAGATGGCAGAAAAAGTTCAGCTGATTCAGAAACACATGAGAACAGCTCAGAGCAGGCAGAAGAGTTATGCGGATAACCGGAGGAAGGATCTATCTTTCGAGGTAGGTGATCATGTTTTTCTCAAGGTTTCTCCTTGGAAAAGTGTGATGAGATTTGGTAAGAAAGGAAAGTTGAGTCCAAGGTTCATTGGACCATACGAAGTTCTAGAGAGAGTTGGATCAGTTGCATACCGAGTGGCTTTACCTCCGAGTTTATCTCAGGTACACAATGTTTTTCACGTTTCGATGTTGAGAAAGTATATGCCAGATCCATCTCATGTTTTGAGTCCAGAGGTAGTTCAGCTGGAAGAAAACCTATCTTATGAGGAACAACCGGTCCAGATTCTTGACCACAGGGAGCAAGTGTTACGGAATAAGGTGATTAAGCAGGTAAAGGTTTTGTGGAAAAACCACATGATTGAAGAGGCAACATGGGAATCCGAAAATGCAATGAGGGATAAGTACCCCAATTTATTTGATAAGTAAATAAATTGCGGGGACGCAATTTTCTAAAGGGGGGAAGGATGTAACATCCCAAGTAAGTAATGAATAATAGATATTTTTTTATCTATGTCTATTAATGATAATGATAGTGTTTTAGAGGCTTAAAATGAAAATAAATACAATCTTATGCATGGAATACACTAATATTCTTAAAGGATTGTTTTAGTGCCTTTTGATGGAAAACCATTTTTGAATCTATATTTTGACAATTTTATAAACTATGTTTGTCAAAATAAACTTATCCTTTATGATT
This sequence comes from Viscum album, assembly GCA_963277665.1. Lineage (NCBI taxonomy): Eukaryota > Viridiplantae > Streptophyta > Magnoliopsida > Santalales > Viscaceae > Viscum > Viscum album. The sequence continues at coordinate 402,388 of CAUJRU010000465.1, forward strand.
GGGACATCAAAATTTACCTTGTGTGAATTTTTGGTAATTTTCTGACAATGTTCATTTTTAAATGAATAGTGAAAAATACTGCATTTTACATCAAAACTACTTTTTAATCTAATTTATTTATATGATTAGATTATGTTTTGAATTGGTTTTGAAGTGAAATTAGAATATATTTTTACCATTTTATCCAATGGTGGTCATTGGAATCAATTTCGATTTGAAATTAGACTTAAACTGGTGTCAATCTTTTGATACTTATTGTTTTGTAAAAACACGCTATTTGCTCTGGCAGCGGGAATTAATTATTAAATTAATTAATGTGACTTATATGATTTGAATTTTGTAAAATAGAATTCATTTTTGAATTCTGAATATCAAATATAGCTTAGAGTGAATTTTTGGTAATTTTCTGAAAAACTTCAATTTTGATGAATAGTGAAACCACTAAGTGGTAATCAAGCAAACTGATTTTTCAGTTAAATGAAAGTTTACCACTAATGTGTATTGAATTTTGAAAATCCGACATACATGGTTGTCATTAAGAAGTAAAATGTGGTTCAATGAGATTAAAATAATTTTTTGGTGAATAGTAACTTATTAAGTTCTTAATCGCGATTAGTGGTAATTAGGGTAGTTTAATGTATAAATAATGCTTTAATAATATAAAATGACCTAGACACATGTCCCAACCTCATTGGTTGTGTCATGGCCGACCAAGACAAGTCATGGCCTAACTTGGGGACCCCATGTATCCACTTTTGTTGGGAAATAACATAAATTACTTTTTATTAAATGTTAAAGTGAAAATGACACTAACATAAATTGTTTTACTAAAACAATTTTTAAGTGGGGTTATACAAGTCCAAATTTTGATTATAAATAGTCATTGGAAAGATAAAGAGATTTACTATATCATAGTATTTTTTTATAATTTTTAGACATTAAATAAACTTAATTATTTACGACATAATAATGATGCAGTGATGACATCATTATTTGACGATTTAAATAAAATGGAAAGATAAAATAAAATCTATGAACTACACATGTCCAAAACCAATTGGATGAATGGATTTCGATGCCTTATCACCTTATCCACGAATTCCATCAATGTGGGACCTTTTAAAACCGAAACACATTTTCAAATAATGTAATGTTTCTTTACTTTCCAAAAGTGCCCCTCCTCTCCCCTTATAAAAGGCCCCCACCTCTACCTCATTTCACACACTCTTCAAGCCTTTGGCTCGGCCAACCCCTGCCCATTTGCTCTCTCCACATCCCTCTCCTCATCCTAGAGGATTCCCTTTGGGCAGAATCCTTTCAAAGGAAGCCTTTAGGCTCAAACCAAAAGAAGTTACACTTTTTAAGGTATTTCATTCTCTCATGTTCATTTGTTTTATTTTTCTTCTCCAACCCCCTAAACTCTTTTTATTTACTTCATTTGTAACAACACCAGTATCTTCAATATACTAGGATGTTGTTATAAGATTTATTTGAGCTACACTCTCACACAACTACATCAAATGGTTAAAGAACATACGGTTTCCGTGGATGGCGAAATTCTGCCTCCCGAAACGATGATTGTTCAATACTCATTTAACACCTTCAAAGGTGGCCATTATGATGTCACTATTTTTATATATGATATGTAATATGTTTATGTTTTACTTATGCTTCTGTATTTTTCATTTGTGTCTTACCTTTATGGCTTCCATTATGGGTATACGCGATATCTTCACTTAAGGAAGTGCGGACTACCGCCCCCTCAAAGTGATGTGATTCGTTAATGCCATATGTGGGACGTGTAAAGGATGGATTTAAAGTTATTATATATGATGTTATACTGGAATTATAATATACCTATATATATCATTATCATTTATTTCCATTAAAGTATGAGATAGAAATGAAAGTAGCGTTCATGCGTACGTACGGACTACCGTCTCCATGAACGGTGCATTTCATTTCTTATCCCCAAATGTAATGTACTATTAAAAGTACATGTATATAATGGATATATAAAATTAATGATATATCTAAATGATGAATATAATTCTGCAATTAAAATATACATAAGTCTCATTTAGTTTTAATTCCGTTAATATGACAAAGAAATGAAAGTAGCGTTCATGCGTACGTACGGCTTACCGTCTCCATGAACGGTGCATTTCATTTCTTACCTCTAAATGATTATGTAATATTTTAAATACATGTATGTACTGGATATATATGAAATATATGATATCTACATCATGAATACCATTCTGGATATAATGAAACATTGACCAAATTAACAACATGTAAGTGTAAGAAGTCTATTTTTGACTTAAGAACCAAATACCGACAAAATGAACATTGTTAACTTAAATGATTACATGATGTTCATAACATGGTTTAAAAGGAATAATGAACTTGAAAAAGATTCATAAGCAAGTAGAGATTAATTCAAGTTTATTATTCAGGAGTTTAAAGAACGGTCGGGTCAAGTCAGATACGAGGTATGGGAACTTCTTAACCCAATTTCCATTCTTTGGGTTAATATCCTATTTTCAAATTATGTCATTATGTTATTATGTCGTATCTTGTATTTGTACTTTATTTATGTGTACTTATAGTGAATACACATAATGTATATATTTTATTTTAAAAATGATCATTGTATGGGATTTCGTCTCAATCTCCTTTCATTGAGGCATATTTTATTTTATACACAACTTTCTTTTATACGGTGTATAAACCCCTTTGACTTTTACGTTTATTCAAAAGGAATCTTTTTTATACGAAGCGTTTACTAAACGACAAAAGGGAATGTTTTTGTCGTACGTATGCGGCGACAATGACTTATCCGCCGTCGTAACCGTTATTTGAGTTTCGGCTTCCTCTACAAGCCATACCTTCTTTTTTTTAAAGAAAAATAAATACCATGTTTTACTTTGGTATTGAAAATGGTTTTCATAATGTTTTTATTATATCAATGTGTTGTATTGATATATCGTGATTGAAATGTGGAAATTTTATGTTTCCTTTATGCATGTTTTATGTGATATGATTATGTTATGGTTCTTGGGCATTATTATGAAGACGGGTGGTTCCGTGATAAACTAAGGGCGGGTGAGCCCGTTATAGCTCTCCAATGCATTGGGTAACGCGAAGGAGTGAAACGTTAAGGTTTCTCCGAAGAGATTTTAGGGAATATACTGTGATGGGTATTCCAAACGTAACCAAGAGGGTTACCCCCTATGTAAGAATGTTATGAATGCCTCAAGTTACCTTTACGTATTATGATTTATATGATTTATTCATGTTTTTATGAGGTATGTTAAAGTGCCTATGTTTTATGGGTAAAGTATGATTTCATTCTTATGTATATATGAACTCATGATTCCTTTCCATGTTTTTATAACCCATACTGAGTTTTTATGCTCATCCCAAGTTTTTGAAATGTTTTTCACAGGTCAAGGGAAAGGTACATGATAAGATGATAGGGTCAAGGATGTGTCAAGAATTAATCCATGTTTTATTTTAAATGTGTGTTCCATTGATGGGAATGAAGAATACTATCTTTATGTAACCACTTTGTTTATATGTGGAATGTAATGCAAGTCTTATGATCTAATTCTCTAAAACTCTAAACCCGAAAAGATCCTCAACGTGTAATCTTGTAAGAACTCAAGTTTCAGTAAGGTTTAAGGCTGGGGCCTTATATGGCCACCCCGACAACTGGGCACACGACCTTTACTACTAAAATATCCAAAAATTCATCTTTTTTCTCAAAACAACCAGAAAAAAACTAAAAATAAGATCCTGGTTCTTACAAACTCCCCCCCCTAAAGAAATTATTCCCCGAATTTTCCAATGAAGGGAATGTAGAATAATAATTCTGGAATAGCTCCGGACACTACAGTAATACGTCGGTATCCATCTCCTATGTCTCATCCTATACTCACATGTGCTTCTATAGAACTCATACCAGAGGAACATAGCAGCCATAGATAACCTTATCACTTAGATCAACAATCTGGATATGATTCTCCTTGACTGATACGTCCACCACTAACTCAACTTCTTCAGATTGAGAAGTATGAGGAAAGAATGAGAAGTAACCTTGAAGCTGAGAAACATGAACGAACTTTTCCATAGCTCGGTACCTCTAAGGTAACTGAAATAGATAGGCAACATTCACGAATCTCTCCAAAACCTCAAATAGTCTAATGTACCTCGATGAAAGCTAACATGTAACATAATAATCTTGTGTCCCAACCTCGGTGTGACATGTAATAAAACCTGATCTTAAACCTCAAACTCCTTAGGATGTCTCCATCAATCAACATAAGAATTATGTGATGATTGTGTAGTAGAAATATTCTTCCAAATCACATCTATTTACTCTATGGTTTTATGGACCAGACAAGGTCCCATCATAGCTGCCTCTCCTATCTCCAACCAAAATAAAGGATATCGGCAAGGCCTACCATAAAAAGCTGAATAAGGTTCCATCTGAGTAGTAGCTTGGAAACTATTATTGTAGGAAAACTACAAAATAGGTATGTGCTTCTCCCATGAACCTCCAAAATATAGGATGTATTCTCAAAGAATGTCTTCAAGATGAATAATTGTATGCTCAGAAAGGCAATCTGTCTAGGGATGGTAATTTTTACTCAAACACATATGTGTAACTAATGTCCTCTAATGTCCCTACCAGAACAGTGAAATAAAACATGCGTCCATTTCTGATGTAATGGAGTGTGGAACCCCATGTAAATGTACAACTATATACACTTATCAAAACTGAAAGTCTGGTTGATTGTCATGAAGTGATAAACCTTCATGAGTCTGTCCATGACGAACCATATGACATCATTCCATTAAGGTGACCTGGAAAAACTTTCACAAAATCCATCACGACATCATTCCAAATCCAGTCGAGAATGGGTAACTGGTTCAAACACCCGACAGGTCGGTGATGCTCCAACTTCACCTGCTGATAGGTTGAACACCACATCACATAACCAAAAACATTTCTCTTCTTACCCATCCACCAATACTGATGGTGTAGATCAACATATATCATGGTGACACCAGGACGAACTTCCCAAACTGAGAAATAAAAGTCCCACACCAGCTCCTTGTGTATGTCTTCTGACACCCATAATCATCCATAGTAACACAAGATATCATCCTCGCCTATGGTCCATCCAGGAATAGTGTCCTCTAATGACACACTCTCCTATAGTACTAGGCTTATAAATCTGATAACTGCCTCATTCACACTTGATCAAGAAGAGTAGAGGTAACTTATATGGAAGAAAGAAATGTCTGCCACTATGTGTTGTGAACCTCCAAATGCATCTCTAAAAATAGATCCATTAGTTGCCACTCACGACTAGCCTCCTGAACTGCCTATACCTGAGTCCTTCAGCTCAACGCGTCAGCCACTGCATTACCTTTCCAATAATTCTTGGAATTCTCAATGTCAAATGACTTATGGTACTCAACCCACCAATCCTATCCCAAATTTTTCTTAAGAGGAGTGATGATATACTTATGGATTTTGTGATCGGTGAAAACCAAAAAATGACCTCCCAATAGATAATTTATCAAATAATGTAAAGCATGAACATCTACAACCATCTCAAGATTGTGAGTTAGGTAATTCCTCTTGTGTGACCTCAATTGCAGAGAACCGTAAGCAACGACCCCTTCTCCCAACATAAGCACAACTCTTATCCCGATACATGAAAAAAATACAATTTACTATATAGCCATTACTCATCTCTATCAAACTCGTACAAATGTTGAAGTAAACTTCCCTTTAAGCTCTTAAAAAGAATACTTGCAAGATTTTGACCACATGTGATTTGTAGCCTTCTTAGTATGGCCCACCAGTGCTGCTGCTATGCGATACAAGTTCTATATAAAATGTTTGTAGTAACAAAAAATCCCAAGAAAACATCGTACCTCAATGAATTTCTTTAGCTTCTCCCAGGAAACAACTTATCTCACATTATTGGGATCTAATAATAATTTTATCTCTTTGATAACATGACCCACATTGTAAATCAGGTCCATCCAAACATTGAATTTTGAGAGAATAACATATAATGGATGCTCTCTCAGTGTATAAAAAATGATCTCAAGATGTGTATAATGGTCATGTCGAGTGTGAGAGTACACCAAAATTCCATCCTCAAAGACTACCATGATTAAATCCAAGCATGGATGGAACAATCGGGTCATTATTTCCATTAAGACTACAGGTGCATTCATGAGTCCGAACGAAATAACAACAAACTCATATAAACCATACCTACTTCGGAATGATATATGATGTAAATCAGATTGTCTAATGCAAAAATAAGGGTATCTGTACCATGAGTCAATATTTGAGAAAAATCGGGCTCCTCAAATCTTATCAAATTGATCATCAATAATTGGCATGGGGGAGCAGTTCATGACAAACAACTGTCATAATTTCTTTTAAACCACACAATTTATGAGCGTACTATACTCATTCTTAACAAATAAGATAGGATAACCTGAAGGGGGTTCAGATGAAACCCTTTCCCCACAACTCCTTCAAATTCTTCATGAGCTCCTGTAACTCTATTGTATCCATCCTATTATGAGGAATATACATCAGTACTTCTCGAGACACAAGCTAAATAGAAAAGTATGCCATTCACACCAGAACCAATCCTGAAAATTCCTCCAAGAAGAAGCCCCTGAAACGATCCACCACTAGAGAGAATCCCATTTGTGATGTCCCATGGACATCATGATATATACCAGAAAAATGGGTTGTAACTCCACCCAACTCATGATGCTCGGGTCCCACTCTTCTCACCTGAACATCCTATTATACTTTATGAAGAAATGATCTTCACTCCAGTGATTTGAAACTCACCCTTTGGTGATAAATGTCGACAATAACCTATAAGGGAACCAACCAGTCCATTAATAGAATGACATCAATGTCTTTCATCTCTATGAAATAGAGATACCGTAATAGTGACACCCACCAATATCAATAGGGAACTCATTTCCCCAGCATACACTATACATTATTGTTCCTAACTGAGTGACTAGCATCAATACATCATCCAATGAAATGATATAGAGCCCAAGGGTCTCCACAATAAAAACAGATATAAAGCAATGGGAATCCCCTGTATTGAAAAGAGAAAAAGTTAAAAAAAAGGTATGTAGGTTGGTAACTCTAACATTAGAGGGTTTAGGATCCTACTAATGTTGGGTCTGCTCAACCTCAATTTTCTGACTGGCATCGTGGCCCTGTGACCATTCCTGAAAACCCTATGTTGATCCACCCTGTTGTCCCTGAAATCATGGTGACTAACATCCACAATCGTAACCTCCACCTCATTCTGAATAGCTAGAAGTAATCCAGTTCCTAGACTGGTAAGAAACTGATCATTCTTCTCTCGAATGTGGAGTCCTAGAAGAACCCCCTATCACCAGATTTTGGTGAGAAGATCTGACCAATGCACTGAAGATGGATTATCTTTCTCCATGATCGGAACTCCAGTAGGTCTCTCTGGAAATTTGGCCTCGTATTCCAGACCCTTCTAAACTTATAGCATACCAGATGGCTACCTGAACGTGCATCCCACTTACACAAATCTCTATGTGTAGACTCCTTCCGGCACTTCATACTATCATCTAGAGATCTACTAACTTTGGATGCGGAACTGCCCATGCTCACAGTTTTAGAATCACTCAGATTGCGCTCTGTGATCAGTACTAGGTTGACATTAAATGATATTGAAGTCAAACTGAAGTTGTTCACCATATCCAGAATTTCGTGCATAAGACCACCCTCAAATATACGCATTAAGAATAAATCATCACCGACTAAAAATGATGTAAAGCTATACATCCTTGTTGAGCAAGAATAATACTCCATAACTGAAAGTTTACCCTACTCCAAACTCATGAACCCTTGGGCTTAAGTGGACCACAAAGTCTCTGGTTAGAAAATGTTGTAGAAGATATGTTGAAATACCTCCAAATACATAACCTTCTGGCATCCTTCATGTGAGATCACATCCCACCATATCTCGATGGAATCACAAAGAATATATGTAGCGAGATTAACCCTCATCGCTAGAGGACTCTAGAGGTTCTCGAAGTAAGATAAAATGCATTTTTTTCATGAATCTATATGCTAAGTTCATCTTACCCTTGTGAAGCGGGGAGGAAGCTACTGCTGTAAAACCCACATCTATTACGTCATCAAAGTGGTAGGAGGCGTTTCTCCCTAAGAGTTCTGCATGTTCCTCACAAATCACTATATTAACTATACATAAACACCTACATTAGGTATAACGAATGGTTCCTAGACGATCATGACTGGAGAAACTACTGGAGATCCTTGATCAGCCAAATCCGGTGTCTGATCACTTCCCTATAACTGGAATTCAACTGGAGGATGTCTCTGTGGCATGACTCTACACATTCAAGTGCATACCTTACATCATGAAAAACAGGGACTGAAACATTGGATTTTGATAAGGGAACAAGAGAAAGAAAGCATTCAGGTTGTTTTTTTAGACATGGATACATAGCGTGTATAATTCCTACATGGAATGTTCCCTTCATCCGACACATGTGTGTGTACTTCTGAAAAAATAAGTCATATAACACCCCATACACATGACATGTTGACCTAACACATGGTGTTTTTTGAATCCTCTTCCAATACCTGATTTAGTCAACATGGCTAAGTAACATGGTTCCCCTAGAACAAGACTACATGACGTGTTCTATATTGGCACAACATGTACAAGAAGGATTTCACCAACCTGTATTGTTTGCTACATGGATGGACACACAGTTGACACTACATGGCATGTTTGTGCCAGAAATGACTTGTAGTTAAAATATTTCACTGACCCACATTGATATATTCATGGCCGGATTTGAGGGTTACACTACATTCCATGTTCAGGTTTGAAACCTCATGTATAACCTATGTTTTATTCGTCTCTGTCATTAGTCACACTAGTAAACACACTATCTATATAACACGACAAGTACGTCTAGTAAATGGCATGTTCTACCAAGGATTACCCAAACCCCATGTCTCAACCCACTTAACCAGTGGCACTGTTAGAGACTATTCAGAGTGTACATATATAACATAGAATGAACTAATGAAAAACATTTACTTCCTGAATAGAAGGACACATGGCATGAATTCACCATTACACGCTGTGTATTCTGGGTTTTTAGAACTGTATGCCTCATAAACTACTCTGGAACCCAACAAAACACAAAAACGGAGATTAAAGTTCCAAATTACGAACTGTGAGGTATCATGCTCTCTGTGAATCATAGCATCGCATCTTAGAAATGTAATATATAAACATAACTATACAATGATCCCAGAAATTCTGATCCATGGGGGCCCATAACACCTCAATAACCAATGTTTAGAATTCATCCAAACAAAACCTAACACAATTAAATTTCCTTTAAAAAGCAGGTATTCTATCAAGGCATATATCACAACAACATGGATATCTAGAAGAACATCTATTACCATAACATGAAATTGCTAATGCAACCTAAATGGCATGGCAAGAATGCATGAAATGCGATTTCTAAAAAAAGACTATATGATGAATGAGATGGAATACCCTCATCTCATCAGATTATAAAAGAAATACATCATAAATATTATAAATGATAACATCACAAAACATGTGAATAACCCAATAGTGAAATCAATTAAACTGCAAAATTGATAAACCAGATAAGTATCTATAATGAGGTAGATTGGGTTTTCCTTGTACACAAGTTAGCTACTCCAACGCACAACTTATTACCAAGTACCTATTACTTCCAATACCTAGCTATAGTCTCCAAATAGTATGTCAAGAAGAGCATTATTCCTCTGATACCACATTGTAACATCCAGGTTGAGGGTGACACCCAGAGGTTCCCATACCTGGTAGGTAAAATGGCCTCAAGTGTATTTCCTCAAACACTAGAGGTTGTCGACTAGCAGTGAGGGCCATGGGTGTGATAGTGTAGAATGTATTCCCTCATTGGTGGAGTATCTCAATGGAAATAAACAGATATACAATAGAAAAATCAGTAAAATCATGAAATAAGTAAACAAAAAAATGACTAAATATATAAATAACTTGAGCACATATATATAATGATTCATGATACATACGTCAAGAAAAGCATCCAAAAAAGTCCAAAAGCTAAAATAAAGTAATAAACCAGTGTTCAAAAATACAGATATACTCCAACAACATCGTAGCTTTACCTCTACCCCATGCTCTCGAGCTCTACAACAATCATGTACCTTAAGTAGCATGGTGCTTGCCCCTATCTATACCTACCACAATATAATCTGTTTGGGCCCAAAAGCATGACCCAAATAGGGTGTTAGGAAAATCTCAGTGGTAACCACCCAATGATATGTGCCTAACAGTATGTGAATATATATGGTAGGCCAAATGCAAAAGAAGTAATAAACAATAAAGTACTCAAAGTAAATAGTCTTACTAATTTAATTCTAATCAATTCACATTTAAGAATTTTTCCTTCCAGTTAAAAATACTAGTAACCCTCTGGGAATGTAATCACAAAATATCCCATCTGGTTCAGCTAAAAATCTTACATAACCCTCTAGATAGTTCCACAACCTAACCCATCTTGTTCAATTTACAACAATGATATAATGAAGAATCTCTAAGTAAGCACTCTCTATCAATTCCCACTATAGTCATGTGTAATCAAATATTATACAAGGAAGCACTCACCATCAATTCTCCTTATAGTCATGTGTATGAAAAGAATCTTTGAGGAAGAACTCACCGTCAATTCCCCCTATAGTATTTCAACAGTAAACTACAGACACTCTGAGGAAGCACTCAAAATCAATTCCTCATGTGGTCTTGTAACATAACTATGGACACTATGAGAGAGAACTCAACATCAACCCCCTATGATTCCGTAACATGATAATTATGTCAAAAACTCTAGGAAATCCCTCAATATCAATTTCCCCTACGGTCTCAATTCACCAGGTTTCAGTAGCCCCGTTTAAAGATATCATACACAAATAATAATCAGCAGCCATTACAAACCTCAATGTACTATTTGGTTAAAAGCTATAAGTTATGGCACATCATATCAGTTAAAATAACTCGAACCTAATAATACTATACATGGAAGAAAAGAAGCCAAACAAGAAAGCTAGACCAACCAGTCAATAAAAAGAAAACATAGAAAAAACATCCATAGAATAGAATGGATAACCATATTAAAAACAATTAACCTCTATCCAATCAATAAAGGAATATAAGGATATAATAATGAAAAAAATCATAAACACACAATACCTTGAACAAGGTTATTGGGCACTTTTCCACGTATAAATCAAAGACTATCTACAGAAATGAACAAAAAGTATACATTGGAGTTTTACAAACAATATATGTGAAACTCTGAATTTTAATCGCCCAATAATTTAGTAGATCTACGAAAATGTTAAAAAATTTCAACTGATGATATCTCGTGAAAGAGGATAAATCATGAGATAATGTTTTAGGAGAATATAGAACTCTACGATTTGATTCCAACACAATCGATGGAGGTTGAATCAGATAAAGGATGACGAGTTGGGGGCTCAGAGAAGATCTACGGCCGTACAAACTCACCGGGAAGAGACTAACGAAGAAGAAGTGTGTTATATCAATTATACACATCCTCGGTCCGTTTAAGGAAAAAAATGAATGTAAATTTTTTTTCTTTAAAATTACACAACATGTACTTCCCTATTACGACCACTGCTTTAGGCGGACCTCGGGTCAACAAACATGGCCATGTGTTTGGCTGTTATATGGCCCATACACAGTCACCCATGAAAACCAGTTACAAGGAATGTACTTAATTTATATGAAATGTACTCTTGAAATTTCCATAAACTGCTCATTTTTGCAAAAACAACCTGAAAATAAAATCATACTTAAAAAAAGATCTGGCTTCTTACATCATGAATTAATCACTATAGGATTTATAATATTCTACATCTCTAATCAATTTTATCCAATAAAATATGATTATAATTATAAATTTTCATCTTTTTTCTATCTATTATGCTAGGTGGGTTTCATATGTGAAAACTTATGAGGTTGTATAAGGAGTGTTTGCATCTTTTTGATGAAAAAATTATTGATTCTTACTTTCAATCACGTACGATCTCTTAATTACTCTCCTATGAACGAAAATCAACTACATTTCCTCTAAGAAACTCCTTCTCGCCATATTCCATAAAAATATTAGCATAAAAATAATATTTTTCTTCTATTATTATTTTTTGATGCTCCATATATGGAAAAAATTCACCCATTGAGTGACTTAGACATAAACAACTCCATTTCATTTGAGAGGTCCTAAAGTGAAAATAACAGATAATAATATTTTGAATAAAAAACTCGTAAAAATATAAATATATACCCAATTAAGAATAAAATTAGGGGACACACCAGTTTTCATCTCTCCCCACACTTTTGTTTAATGATATTATGAATTTTCAATTCTAGATATGGTTGTAATGGAAAATTTTACAGTAATGTTGCCAACCTAATATGTTTTACATGGATACAAGGGGCCCAATAATGATCAAACAGACATGGATGGTAAAATTAAATATAATTCACTATAAAATAAGCTATAAAAATCTATATAAATTAACTAATTATTTAAATAACAACTACCATGGCCAGAATGATATGATAAAAATAAATAATGTTTTGGTATACACATACATGGATTTGTTCTCTGATGAAATTAGGAAAATGTGAATAATATGTCAAAAAGTGTTAATAATCCACACATGAATGTCAATTCCATTGAAAAAGATAGTTTTAGGTTGCATAAAACTCAAATATTAAAGTTCATTACATGAAACATCAAATATTATGAACTTGAATAAATGTTATTTTTATTATCCATATATATTCTATTTAATGTGATATATTTTTTTAAAACATTAACATGGTTTTATAAATTAATAATTTTTATCATAAAAGATATTAAATATTTTAAAAAAATTATCAAATAAAACACCCAAAATTGGAAAACAAAATTATAAAATGACAGAAAAAATTGAATGAAAAAGATAAATAATAAAATTAAAATTAAACTGGAAAACAAATCCTAATCTACCTAACATGTTATCACCCCAAACATTGTTTTGGTTATATACACATTACAATAGAAATTTATGTAATTTCTAAATTCTATAAATTATATATATTACAAAAAATATCTGATATGGAAACACACAAACACATTGTAATTGTATTCAGCTTCATGAAGTTGGATCTCCTCCCCTGGTGGGTCCTAATAATTATCTAAAAAAATATTTAATCTATTCCCATTGAATACAGATGATGTACCTTCTTCTACTTGTTTTATCTTTATTAACCCAAAATTAACTACATGAGTAACAATGAAAGGGACATACCATTTTGGATGAAAGTTACATGGGAATAACATCAATCAAAAATTATATAGAAATACATTTTATCCATTTATTAGAAGTTTATCTTTTTAATAATTAAATAATGAAATGATTTTAATCTTTAAAATTACAACATGGAACATTCATATGAATTATGTTTTATCTCCCCCAATTATTTAAAAAAAATCATGATTTTATTTAAAAAAAATTCAGGTTTCATGCTTTAAGCCTCAGAAAGATTTTTTCTATAACTCAACTGATAGATAACATAACATTACCTAGACTAATATTAATTATTACAAGGCATGTAATGTTTTTACGGTAGTTATCTATGCCTAGAAGTCATTATATAGTCTCAAATTCCATTTATTTTAATTTGTGTTAAAAAAATTTCTAGAACATGCTTGATTTCTCTTTTGTACAACCCAACCATTATATTTTTATAAGGATGATTGAATGTACATACACTAGGATGATCTCAATATTCATCCAACTATATACCAATGTAATGTTAAAAAAGATTCCACCTTCATCCATAATCATGAACATTCGAAATAAAAATCAGGAAAATAATATTCCTTCATCAAAATTGCATATAGTTTTTCCCACATCACCTCTTGTGGGAAAATCATCTATCTACATGGCTTCATAATCATAAACATCAAATATGTATATATATCCAAAAGTATTTTGATAATTCCACATGAAATCCATACTACATACAACAAATACATTACAAAACAAAATATGTTATTGTGGCCAGTCATTCCATTTGGAAATGCATCCTTGATATTTACAATGTGTAAAAGTTCTACAAATATAAAATGAATATCTACACAGTCAATAACATTTCATGTTGTTCTTTTAGATCTAATGTTTCCACCATATCTAAAATATAAAAAAACATCAGAACTATTAAAATTATATATTTGGAATTAATCTTCTAATCAATTGATCAATACCAACATTACCCATGTAAGGATAAATCCAAATATTTTTTTTAAATAACTCACATTATTATCGATATGTTTCTAGGAATACTATGGGAAATTCAATAGAATCCAAATAATTCAAAAATTTGAAAACCATGGTATTTTAATTTGACAAGCATTAAACTACTCATCATTAAAGGTTTATATAATTGGTTTATATATTCGATGTTTCCCATTCAAAATAGATGGTATCTTACTCAAATGATCATAAATAAGGTTATCACTTCAATTATTATAATTTATTTCAACATCAAACTCCAGTAACTATAAAATCCATCTTAAAAGTCTTGTTTTTTCATAATATTTTTTCACTAAATAATATATTGCCGAATTTTCAGCAAAAAATTACCTTAAATCCCAACCGAGAAAATATAATTTCATACATATAAAATTATAAATCCAGAATCTTCTTATGAGTTATTGTATTTCTTTATTGGGATAGATAAAATTTTCTAGATGTATATATAATAACATGATATTTACTTTCCCATATTTTCCACTACACTTCCCTAAGAGGAAATTTAAAAGTATTTATCATGATTTAAAAGGTAATGTTCCATATTTGAGGTTGAATAATGGGGATGGGGGTTTAGTTTCTATTTCATCTCTCAAAAGGAATTTTTATAATTCACATCATAAGAAATTTTTTTGACCTTTTAGGCAAATATATACAATAGAAGTGAAACCTTACTAAAATACATTATTAATATCCTATAAAACTAGAATGTATTAGGAAGGATCTCACATATCTCACATTTTTTTATATGGAAATGAAGAAATGACATCAACATTGAAATGGTCATTAGTAATTCCATCTATAAAAAAACATTTCTAAAAAACCACATTACCCACCATGATATTTCATTTTTCATAATAAATTACAATATTCTGATCAATGAATGTTTTATGAACATGAGAAAAAAATTTCATACAACATCAAAATGATGATCAATAAATAGTGAAGTCTCTAATAAAAATATCCATTCATATTTATAGAAATTCAATGAAAAATATCGTCATACAACTTTAAAATTATCCCTTATCACTATAAAACGAAAAGGGTATCTTCATATAAGAGATTTTACAAAAGGTGAATTTGAATGTGGTTTTCTCATGATCCTATAGTTCAAAGTGAATGTGTAAATAAATAGTAAATAAATATTTAAATCAAGAGTGGGTTTTCCCAACCAGCCATTCAAGGATATTATTATTGAATTATAAGGATATGTTTTCTCTCCTTGTAACAAAGTTTAGTTTCCTATAATCAATCCACAATATAAATTTATTTAAAATACTAATTTGGGAATTCTCACTAAATAAATTCCTTGAGATTTAAATGAAAATTTTTTGGGGACAACATTGACTACTCCATCCCATTTATCATCAAATATTGGAAAAAAAATTCAATAATCAGACAAAGTTGTAATTTTCTTCATTATAACCACTAAATGTGTTGGTTAAAACCCTCTTTCAAATAGTCTCACCGGTTTATCATTTTCCTCCTATGAAATTCTATACAACAACAATAAGGGGATAATTTTAGTTAAATAAGTGATAGATTATCAAATTATTTTCATGTGTGTTTTTATGATCATAATACATAGATATCCTGATACCATGAAAAATATTTCAAAATGAGAATATGTAATTTTTCATTCGAACCTAAATAAAAATATTTGAGTTTATCAAGATTTGATTTGAACATTAACTAAGGTTGGGTATTTTTATTTATCAAAGGACAGTACTCACATGTGTGAGTGTTTATTTAAGATCCAAATTTTTTACTTAAATCATCAAGATGATCAGTTTCCATATTTTTAGGATATTTTAATTTGAAAAAATATCATATTTTCTAGGGATGGCTGTAACAACATGATATTTCGTGAAATATATTTTGTTTAATTAATTTTATCTATTTTACGTTTTTCATTTCACACCTCACTAAAATTATATTTTACATTATATTAATTAAATATTTCTTTTTTGAGTTATATGTATCAAAAATTTATTATTTCACTACACGTAACATACACTTTTGAGTTCTCAACATAAAAAACTAATGGTAGACTATGTGGCATGCAATACAGAGTTTCCTCAATGGATTATGTTACACAGAAGATTGATTGTTACCAAATAATAATTCATTATGACAATTTTATTATTTAATATGACATAATATGGATAAAAAATTTAATATTATAGTAATAACTAAATTATGATTATATATAGTTTAATTCATTTGTTACCTAATAACTATAAAATAATATTGATACCATATGAATGTAAAGTGACTAATTTTAAAAATTTCGATTTTATGTGAAAAAAATTATTTACAATATTAATTTAAAATAAATATTAATAGTGAATGATAATAATTATTATTCTTATATATTAAAACAAGTCTAATTTGATAATCATATGATATATTTGATAGATATAAGAGAAGAACAAAACTAATTTAACTTTTATAACAAAATATATTTATAAATGGAGTTTGAAGTCTTTTTAATGGGGATCCAATTTTAAATAAATTTTTTGGGACATTAATATATTTAATATTTCAAAATATATGCCATATTATAAATAAAATCATCAAAATTAGTTTAGGATAAATTTTGGTTATTTTTCTATAAGGATTCATTTTTAATGAAAAGATAAAAATACGGAATTTTAACTCCATGATTATTTATAATCTAATTCAATTATGATGATATATCATAATTTCAATTGTTTTTAAATTTTAATTATATTATAATTCTTCAATTAATCCAATTTATGTCAATTTAATGTGTTTCATTTTGATATTGATTATAATAAATAGAAAACTTTTTTATTTTTTTTCACCTGTAGTGTCGTCCCATCGATGTAAATATTTTTAAAATAATTTTTTCCACTTATTTATTTAGTATTTAGAAAAATGGAATCCATATCTGTAATCATTGGAATCTATAATTTCTAATAATTTCTAATTTTTTTGACCAAATTTTTTTGGATGTTATAAAAATTATTTAAAACAATAAAAAAAATTATTTAAAAAATTACTAAACATTATATTTAATAACCAATAAGAACCTAGAAACATGTCCAAACCCCATTTTGAAACAATTATACTATCAATAGATTTCCTTATGGTGTTTTATTTGTTTTTCAAACCATTTTGATATAAAAAAATGTGTACACATAACATGTTTGAAAAAATGTAATGTGTGTCCTATCTGTTCCCTTTAAAAAACCACCACCTCTTTCTCATTATGAAACTTCCCAAATAACAAAGGTTTGTCTATTAAATAACAAAATAATTTAATATTTACCTTATTTCCCCACCAATATCCTCACCTTGGTCAAAAATAATTCAATGGTAGCCTTTTGGAACAATCAAAAAGGAGTTACAAAATTAAGAGCTAACAACATATCTGAAGCTCATTTCTATTATTTTATTTCTCCCAAGCCTCCTTATTCATTATTCCAAGATTTTATAACAAATCCAGTATCTAAAATATACTATCATGTTGTTATTATAACATTTTTACATACACTTACAAAAACCACCATCTTATGGATAACAAAAATATGGTTTATCTGTACTATGAAATGCCTCTACACAAATTGATGATTGTTCATTTTTCATTACCACCTCTCATGGTTGGAATTATGATGGAAAATAATTTTATATATGATATTTATGATATTTATTGTTTCTTTAATATTATTAAATTATATTGATACACATATCTTTATACATTATATTTGGTGTGAACACGATAATTTCATTTGAGAATATGTGGACTACCTGCTCCTCAATGCTATTTAATTCATGCAAACACTACATAGAATCTATTAAAGATGGGTTTTGTGAAATAATATGATATATATATATATATGATAAAAAATTATAATTAAATAATTATATACATACAAAAATATACATATATGTCATCTACCACTTACATTGTCTATTACTATTAAACGGAAACCATGTTCTTGCATACATACATCCTACCATCCCCATGAACATGGTATTCCATTTCAAACTTCAATATTATAACGAGTATTATAATACCCATACATAGATTATAAATGATATTTATATAATGTTTTAATTTCTAGATGTAATAATTTAACGACCTAAACTTTTATTAATGAAAATACTTCTTATTATAATTAAATATCTTATTATGTAAAATTGTTATATAACCTAAAAACTTTTTGGGTTATATGTTTTTGGATTTTAAAATACTCTTACGAATAGTGGTTGTTTCTAATATAGCCACTAATCATTGATCACATTATTAGTATACATATCAGTCTTTAATAAATTCAATTTACTCGTACAACAGAAGCGAGGGGCTCATCCAGTAGAATTATTCTATACGAAGACAATTTTTCAGAGCTCGAAAAGAAGGTAGCATAATTGGACTACACTCTTGACCAATCCCAATTTGAGCTTCAACACGTTAAGATCGAAAAAACCCACCTATGGGAGAAGTGGATGTTGATAGAAATTAACTCCCGATCGATTTATCCAAGCCACCCCAAGAGTTTTTCACCATCGCCCACCATACCATTTGGTCTTATATGGGTGTTATAAGGGGTTATATAACAATACTGCAGAACAGTTAATATGTACAGAAAATATAAATTTCACTCATTATTACATTGTAAATAATTTTTAAAGAATAAAAATTATTTTTTAGTTAATATTCATTTATGAAATCAAATTTGATGAATTAAACTATTTTATAATTAAATAATATTTTTATAAAATATTATTAATTAATTACATTTTAAATATAAATGATCGTAAAATTTTTATTAATATAATTGAAATTTATATGAAGGTTAGATAAAAGTTTTTGTCAAAACACATGATTTATCGAGAAATGTATGAATTTATTTTAAAAGAAAAAATTAACTTATATAGAAAATTATTTAGATAAAATAAATATTATTTTTGGAATGAGGAATTTGAAATTATCCAATTGTGAATTTTTCATAATTTTCTGAGTCAGTCGAATCATCGAGTAAAAATTAAAAACTTTTTTAATATATAATGTGTTTTATGCCCTCATAATGACCCAATAGATATTTAATAAAATACCATAAACATTATGTTCATCCAATATATGTTTCACCATTAAAATAATTTCATTTTTTGTTTATTTGATTTATCTTACAAAGCCTTATTGGACTCTCCAAGAATTATAAAAGATTTTATGTTTTTATAATGGTTTCCTTGATTGTGGGACTCACCTACACATAAGAAATCCAAATATTTTAATAATTTAGGACATTTTCATTATAAAATATTGTTTCCCACTTCTCTTTGACAAAAACCTTGGCTAAAACCAGGGTATTGTTTTTTGTTTGCATTTGTTAAATAATGTGGTGACCCAAACAAAAATAATACCGATTTATCTGTCATTTCCTATATAAACGCACCCAAGATCCCACATACTCTTCACTCAAATCCTATTGATACTGACCAATACCTACCCACATCTCTATATAATCCTCACACGGTGCCCCAAAATTTCAATAATCTTTTCTCAAGCCCCTCCCAAGACTTTGGGATCACACATCCCAGTAAGGGATTCATACCATTCTCAATTTATCCATGTATCATAATGTTGTGAAGACATATTATTTTCAATTTTTAATGTTGTGGTATGGTTTCACATCTCCCCCATACTACCGTATTTATTTATTAATGATCATAGACCCAATTATCCCTCATTAATGACTCCCATGTACACCTGTTACAATGCTAATATTCCTTAATGAATTTCTCTCTCCTTATTTACATTCAAGCAATTTTTTTGTAATAAGTATCATAAATTCCATTAAATTTGTTGGGACATGAATCTATATAACCCCCTTACAATCCATTTCATTTACATATTATTACCCAACCCATTCTCACTCATCATCCACATTTAATAATTATTATGCCATGTCGTTATGTTGTCAATATTGCACCACTATTTTCTAAGCCCAAGTCAATGTGTCCTGAATACCATACCCAATTCTCTATCAAGAGTATTCAACTTTATGCACGTTTTCTTATTTATAATGGTGATTAATTTATTAATTCAATATTTCTTTATCATGGAACAAATTATGGCCTTTAATGATTCAAGGTTATATGATCCGTATGGAAAATTTATGCATGTAATGATGTGTATATAATGGGTGTTCCCAGATTGTGCTCAAATGCATTGGGTAAATATTTGTATCATGATACATTAAGTGAAATGTGGGTTTAATCATGATAATTAATGTGAAATAAGGGTTTACTCATGTTCCATGTGCAATGAGCCTTGTTTCATGATAATACCATGTGAAGTGTTGTTTCCACATTTCATTATTATGATAATCATGCTATATCATGCATTTATGTTCATGTTTGTCTCATAATTAATTGATTTTACTATTTCATAACATGTAGTGTATTATTAATTTCACTCTTAGTTTACTCCCTTATTGTGATTTATATCCCATTATTTTTGTGTTCATGCCCTCATGTAATCGCATTCAATAATAAGTAACTGGGAATGAAATGGTTATGTAATGATTTTTTTTAATAAAAAAATTTTGTTTAATGTTTTAAGTAGTTATTTAATGTTCCTAATCACCAAAGAAACTAGAAATATTGATCATTTTTTGTGTCAAGTTAATATTTTATGTAATAAATAATTTTTATGAATGTAATAAAGAGTAGGGTTGTTATAGTTTGTATCATATGATATGTTTACTTATTTTTGGGATTAGGATTAGAAAACCCAAATAAATCATTAGGGATAAGACTATGTATTATAAAAACATCCCTCAGTTTTGTTGAGTATTGAGTATGTGGTCTATAAAATAATATCCCAATCTGGATACGAGTAGGTAGAGGCATCTCTGGCATAGATGTACCAAGGATTGAAATCTACGGCAATGAGTTTCTTGCTTGACCTGGGGTATCTTGGTACACTACAATAGGCATTGCAACACTCTTTTTTATGACACTCCCAGGGAATGTGCATTGGTAAATTCTTATACATAGTACGAACCATTATTTAGGGAATTATGAAAAATACCCCTAATAATATATGTTGGGATATAGATCATGGATAATATAGATTGAAGACTATAAATTGAAACATAAATTAACTTAATTTATAAGTCATCTCTTTTTGTCTTTGGATTCCAATTTATTTGATTAGTTTTTTAGGATACTCATCCCTATGTCTGTTTTGGAAGATATAAATGAGTAGAACCAGAATCACAAATATGAATGGTAGTGTTATCATCTATAGTTTTTCACATTCATTTTTTTCTCGAATGTTTTATAGAACAATTCAAACACCACCAAAAATTCTGGATGTAAATATATTGTTGAGTATAAAATATATTGAAATCCTCTCATCCCATGAATATAACTCCTACCCTATCATTATTTGTGGATTTAAAATATGGAGAACCTCTTCATAATATATCTTGTATAATTTGAAGTAATTCTCAGTATTGTTTGTATTTCCTTATATAGATCCAACATAAATATCCAGGGGCGGAAAATCTCTCTCCATATTAAGAATCGACCCCTGATTCTATACATGTGAAAGAGGAAGATGAATATTTTTTCACACCATCATCTCAAGCATGGATATTACTGCCCAATGATCACATGTATCTAGATTAGATGACTATTTCTAAAGAGACAACTATTGTGGATGAAATACCTATTGTAAGGGAATTATCTAAAGTGTTTCCAGAGGAATTGCCTGGTCTTCCCCCTAGAAGAGATAATGACTTCTTAGTTCACCTTATACAAGGAGCGTTTACAATTTCCAAGACTCTGTATAAAGTGGGTTTTATGGATCATGAATATCTGAAGAAACGATTAGAGGAGAATCTAGTTAATGAGTTCATATGCCCTTGTGATTTACAATAGGGAGCATGAGTCCTCTTCATCAAGAATAATGACTGGTCAATGACCCTTTTCATTGATTATTGTGGGCTCAACAAAATCAGGATAAAGAAGTTGTATCCTCTTCCATGAATTGTTTACTTGTTCAACAGGATTTGTGGTGCACAATACTTTTAAAAGTTTGATTTTCGGTTATGATATTACCATGTAGGTGTGAAAATGTATGATATCCCCAATACTAGTTTTTGTACATGATATGGGCACTATGAATTCATATTAATTCCTTTTGGACCCACTAACTCTCCATGAATATTTATGGACTGGAATAATTGAGTTTTTATTGTTATC
This sequence comes from Viscum album, assembly GCA_963277665.1. NCBI lineage: Eukaryota > Viridiplantae > Streptophyta > Magnoliopsida > Santalales > Viscaceae > Viscum > Viscum album. Next base: position 425,138 of record CAUJRU010000465.1, read on the forward strand.
ATTGGGAAATTTATGGTAGTTATTATAGACGATATTGTTATATATTCCAAATCCAAGGAGTAGCATGAGGAGAATCTATACACTATAATAGAGGACATGAGAAAGGAGATGGTCTATGTGATGTACAAAAAGTATGATTTATGGTTTAAGTAGGTCTCAATATTGGGTTATGTCATCCTATGATTTTTATATATGTGGATCCCTCCAAGACAATATCAATTGATGGAATTATAATCCCAACATCTGTAACAAATATTCTTAGCTTCCATGTGTTATCTGAATATTATCGGTGATTTGTGATAAATTTATCACCATCATCCAATCCTATTCCAATGCTATTAAGGAATCGATTAATGTTTTCATGGATTTATGAATGTGGAGAGAGCATCAAAGAGTTGAAAAGGAGGCTTATCACAAGGCATGTGCTCAAATTAACCATAAGAGGTAATGTTTTTGTGGTATTTATTGTTTCTCAAAAAAAGGTTGTGGGTTGTGTGTTGATGAAAAATGGAAACATCATTGAGTACGTTTCATGGAAATTGAATGTTAATAAGAAAAACAGTCAAACACATTATATGATGTTTGATATAGTAATCATAACATTGATGATTTGGAGGCATTACCTCTTTAGGGAGAAGTGTGAAATATACACAGATCACAAAATACTCATTATATATTCACACAGAATGAGATGGACATTAGCCAATGAAGATGGTTAGAGATAATCAAAGACTATGAATTATCAATCCATTACCACCCTATAAAATTGATCAATTTTGGCGATGCTCTATGTCAAACGGACCCTGTGATTAAATCATTGATGGGAATTGAAAAGGATACAGTCTTCTATGTTTTTATGAAGATGGACATGGGAATCATAAATAATATAACATCATCAATCAATTCACAAATTATTTTTCAACTGCCTATTTTGGAAATGTTATAGGATGCTCCCCAACTTTACGTGGTAATTTAAAATATTTTGGAAACTATTAGAAAAAGGAAATCATCGGAGTTCAATGTCAATGAAGAAGCAATTGTGAAATTTGTGTCAATAATAAGTGTTCCATAAAAATATGGTGTTAAAGAAATATCTTTCGGATGACGATCATATTTAAAATTTATCCATTCACATAGAAAACATAATGATGTATCAAGATCTCTGGGTGAATTTTAATTGGGATAACCTGAAGAATGAGATCACTGAGTACACATCAAAGTTCTTGGAATATCAAAAAAGTAAAGGCTGAGAGGAAGAATACTAAGAGGATGATGAAACCATTACCCATACCATCATGAAATTGGGAGGACATCACCATGGAATTTGTAACTATACTACTGAAGAAATCCGAAAGAAACAATGTTATCCTGGTTGTTGTGGATCATCTAACGAAGACTTCACACTTTATTACAATTCAAGAATATTACTAATTGGATAAACTTGAACGAATATACATAAGATACGTGGTAAATATACATGGAGTACCAATATTAATTATATCTGATTGAGATCCAAGACTCGTCTATATGAATTGGAAGAGTTTTCAACATTCTATGAATACTGAGATGATTTTTAGTACGTCTTATGATCATCAAACTAATGTCCAATCTAAGTAGTCTATCCAAACACTTGAGACCTAGAGTTTGATGGTAGACACATGGTATTCCTCTGCATATTATGGTGGATGTGAGTTATGAGAGTTGTGAATAAGGGATAGATTATTCCAAGGTATATCGCTTGTTTAGAGATCCTCGATCTCATTTTAGAAGTGTCCTATCAACTAGAACTCCAACCAAACATATTCCATGTATCACTCTTATGGAAGTACATACATGATCCATTACATGAACCCAATACATAGGTGGTAACATTGGAGAATGAACTCTAATATGAAGATAAGTCAGTGAAGATCATATCGTATAGGGAAATAGTTCTACAAAATAAGACAAATTCCCCTTGTAAAGGTGTGGTGGAAAAAACACATGTTTGAAGAAGAAACGAGGGAATCAGAGGAAGTGATGATGTAGAGACAACTAAATATATTTTAGGGTTGGAAAAGAAAATTTCGAGGGGAAAATGTCTTAAGGGGGTAATATTGTCACCACCCAAACATTTATAAATTTAAATTCCTCTAGATCTTATTAAATGTCTTATTATGTAAAATGGTTATATAAAATATGCACTTAATTTGTTATATGTATTTGGATTTTAAAATGTCGTTATGAATTGTAATTTTTATTAAATATAGTCATTGAACAATGATCACATGATCAGTACAAATAAGAGAATTAAAAAATCCAATTTACTCGGACACAGAATGTGATTTCCTCAAATAAAAGAATTTCTCTCTAGGAAGCCCATTTGTCGATGCTCAGATTGGATGTGGCTTCATTGGGATTCCCTCTTGACCAATCCCAAGAAGATTTTAAACATGTTAATCTTGAAATAGAACAGACAATGGGAAAACTAAAAGTTGTTAGATATTACCACCCACACAATGTTATTCAAACCATCCCAAGATTCGGTCACTATCGCACACCTAACCCTTCTGTCAGATGCGAGATTTATAAGGGTTTATGTAACAAGATCCTAGAACTATTATAATGTACAATAAATAAAGTTATTTTTTTATATTGTTACATACTATATTTTTTTAAAAGACACATACTATTTATTAGTTAATAATGAAATAAGAAATTTAATTTGATTATTATTAGATATTATAATTAAATAATATTTTATTACATAGTTACTAATAAAATACATTTTATATATAGTTGATCATATAGTATTTATGAATTCAATTGAAATTTGTATTACGATTAGAAATTTCTTTCTGTCAAAATCGATGAATCTTCTAAAATGTCAGTTTTTATTTTAAAATTAATAATTAACATGTTTACATAATTATTTAGATAAAATGAATTTTATTTTTCTAATCAGGACCTCAAAATTATCAAATTGTTATATTTTTATACTTTTCTATGATTTTCAATTTTTGGGGTAAAAATAAAAAATAGTTTAAATATATAATGAGTTTATTGAAATCATAATGACCTAATAGTGATGTAAAAAAATATTATGAACATTATGTTCGACCAATATATGTTTTAGAATTTAAATAATGTGATTTTATTTTTATTTTATTTTTTTCAAACTCTTAGTGGACACTCCAAGAGTTATAAAATATTTTCTGTTTTTATAATCATTTCCTTGGGAGTGTGACTCACCTCCACATTTGCAATTATAAATTTTGAAGAAGTGAGGAAATTTTCCTTATAATATATTTTTTTCATCTCCCCTTTGGAAAATACCATGGGGAAAGTCCATGGGATGAGTTTTTTTTGGATTAGATTAATGTATGGTGAACCAAACATAAATAATAAACAATCCCCTCCCATTTCCAATATAAACCCACCCAAGATCCCACTTCCTCTTCACTCAAACCCTTTGTAGATCCACCAACCCCTGAAATACCCACTCTATAATCCTTCCAACGCACCCCAAGCTCCCTCTAAATCCTCTCTGATACCCTTCACAATACTTTGGGATCACACTTCCAATAAAGGATTCTTTCCTTTCTCATTTGATCCAAGTTTCTTAATATTGTTATACTACTTTATTTTTTATTTTAAATAGTGGGGTATGGTTTTTCACCCCCCATACAACAGAAATTATTTTTTAATGATTATATATCCCTTTCTCTCTCATTAATTTCTCCCATTTATAGTCGTTACCATGTAGAAATTACGTACGTAATTTCTCAATACTTATCTACTTTACATCAATTATTTTGTTTTATGAATTTAAATTCCATTACCTGTGAAGAGAAATGCATATATATGACCCCCATACATTCATTTTAATGTATATATTACTATATACCCCTTTATCTCTCATCAACAATTTTTAGGAATATTTTTGTCACATAGCTATGCTGCCAAAATTGCACCATGTTTTTCCAAGCCAAAGTCATTTTGTCATGAATATCATGCTCATTTCCCTATCAAGGGTATTTAACCTTTATAAACATTTATTTATTTATTATATAGTTTTGTATATGAATTCCAAAATTTTCTATCATGGAATAAATGATGGTCGTTAATGATTCCATGTTGAATAATCCATGTGACACACTTATGCATGAAATGAAATGTTTGAGAAGGGTGTGTTGTGATAACGGTCCAATGTATTGGGTAAAGATTAATATCATGATAAATCAAGTTAACTTAGGTTTTACTAATGATAATTCATGTTAAATTAGATTTTACTCATGATCCAGGTGAAATGAGCCTTTTCTCATGCTAATAATATGTTATGTGTTGTTTCATCATTTCCATGTTATGATAATCATGTTATATCAAGTATTTATGTTCATGTTTCTCTTATTCTCCATTGATATTACAATTTCCAAAATTTTATTGTATTATACAAGTTATTCCTTGTTTAATCCCTTAATGGGATTTATAGATCACCCTTTTCTTATGAATTTCCTCTGGTTATCTCATGAAATGCTTTGTACGAGGGAATGTAGTGGTCATGTAAAGGAGGTCTTCAATAAAGATGTTGTGTTTCATGTTTTATGTCTTATGTAATGTTCCTTAGCCCCAATGAAACTAGACCTCTTGATCTTCAATTCTTTATCTAGTTAATGTTTTTTTAATAAATAATGTTTATATGTGTAATAAATAGAAGGTTTGTTATAAATGATATACGTATAAGGACCAAAAACATTATAACATAATAATGGTGAGAAAAACCAAGCGAATATTACTCAAAGGATAACCTTAACATTGAATTGTTTGAAAAATGTAATATAATTGCATATTAAAATCATAAAATATATTATATAATAATTTGATCTTTTACATCTGTATAATAAAATTATAATTATTATAAAAGTCTTTTGAATGAGTACGACTAGAGTCAAGGCATAAGATACGTGAATTTCATATCAGTTTTTATATTCGTGAGATACTCTCCATGTTCACCACTCTTTTCTATGGAACGGTGTATTTAATTCCAATTATATTATTCTAAGATTGATATCATTAAATTTAATTGTATTTAAATATATTTTCTATGATCATTATTTCATCGGATTTATGTTCAAAACGTCATGAAATCAGTAATGTAATTTTATATCAATTTTTATTTTTTGAGACACATGTAATGATATTCACATAAATATTTATATAAGGATTATATACTATATCTGTTGTGTTATGTCCTGAAAATTTAACATTTAATGAATTTTTATTCTTGGTGTGTCACGGCCCGCCTTCACCAAAAGGAGGGAAGGGTCAGCAGGTTGCCAGGCCCTTCCTTCTTTAAGTTGAAGGAGAGATAATGACCCCTGAAACCCACCTTCAATAGGTCCCGGAGTGGCGACTAGCACCAAGGGTATAGGAAATTATCACAAATGGAAGGCATTACCCTTTTTATTTTATAAGATCGATAGATAAGGAGGAGAAAACCCAACAACACCAAGGTAGAAAGAAAAGTAAAGCCAAAAGTAAACCCTTCCCACATGCATGTTTCAAAAGTGAAAGCCACAATGTGCAAGAAGGTGACTACATGGTAAGTACCAAAAGAAAAAGAGAAACAACTGCAACTGCTCCAAAAGTCCGAGCTAGTAAGGTCCTGCGTGATCCCCGAAGTCCTCCTGGAAACCTGAAATCTGTTTTATGTACGTAGGGTGAGCATACAAGTACACTCAGTAGGGAAAACCAAGACTATCGTGCACAAGTGGGGGAACGTACTAAAGTCCCGTGAGAAAAGAGAAGAACCAGAAACTAACAAAGCAACTATCCATCCCAGGCCTCACCAAGGCTCGCTCCCCAAATAACGCAAGTCAAGTAACATATATATATAAGAGCACATCGATGTTTGGGTACCCCGCGCCACTTTCCCACTGGTTATTGAGACATCCTACGCATCGGACCAATCCCGCCATTCTTACCGCAGTCCCACTGCCGAATCCCGCCCGCACACACATGGGCCTCAACTGTCATATGTAACCATGCCTGCAAACACCTAGGCCAGAGAAACCACCGCCACGCCCGAAGACACCTGGGCCTCATCCCAAAGACACTTGGGAAACCACCTGCCGCACACACCTGGCCAACCACCACAACACCCCGCCCGGAGGTTCTTGGGATAATAATGGACTTCAGGCCATCACAGCCTGCCCGAAGATACTTGGGTTATCCGGGAAAGGGAGCAGAAAAGGAGATAATAACCAGCCACTAAGGATAGTGTTGGAAAAAAAACACCCTTCCCCCATAAATGGGGGTGTTCGGCACTGAGTGCTCAACTTGGGTGGGGCGCGAATTAGAAACACAAAGCTACAAGTATAGATATAGGTAACAAACACTCACCCAAATCTTAGGTTTTCCTAGCCAACCAACAGAACACAACACCACTGCACCCAAGTCACATTTCACGACCCTTTCCCACAAAACCATTTGTCCCATTCTTCTTCCACATTCATTCAAAATGTTCAATTAATTTTAAGCACTACTGGGCAACTACCATAAGCATAACCAAGGAAAGCGTCAAAAGCATAGATCAACCAAAACACTCACACCCGGTTCTGCCAACAGAGGATCTCTCCCCAATTTGTGATAGAAACTCACAACCACTGAAACTATACCAACAGGAGATCCCATCCCCCAAATTCACACAGCCACCGATAGTATAAACAGAACAGGGGATCCCATCCCCTCCCACATTTCCAGCAATCGGCCCGAAAGGAAGACAACCAACCACCGCTACCAACACAAGTCAGGAATTTTCAGATTTAAATGACTTAACACAATCCATGATTTCAAATTCCGTGTGTTCTAACCGGGAGTTATCACAGAAAGTTTGATCCCGGTGCTTTCAATTATTCAGCCGGATATACATGATTAACCAATTTCACAGCAGGAGTTCACAAATTCAGCAACCCATTTAAAACATCACGAGGGGATTTATCGGTGCACATACAACGACCACCAACGGCCTCAATTTTCAGAAAATATAAACCAGTACAACTAAAAATTATGATCACAATATAAGGCATAAACAATGATCACAACCCCTTCCCCTTCTTTAACCAGTTATTATCTTCATTTAAAGGCTCAACCATTTCTCATGAGAACAAAAGATAACGCCCACCCTGCATGATACACAGAAGTGAGAGACGAAAGAAATTCCCTACCTATTGATAGATGATCGATGTTTAGGCCGGGGGCGCGGAACATTACGGATAACGACGCGGCGGTCCTGATGCACCAGAAGAGCCACGATCGAAGAAGGGGGGAAACCACGGCCTAACCCTTAATTTATAAGAGCCGGGAACGGTTGAGATAAAAACACCGAACCGTGTAAGATGTGGAAGTCGTGGGTTGACCACGCGGCTTGACTCATCATTAAAGGTGCTTAGTGGTTTAAACCGACTCATGAGCCGATTCAGTATTTAATTAAACTATTGTTCGCGTTACTGGAACAACTTGGCAAGGCTGGGTGACGTCGGCCGGTTCCGCCGATCAGTCACACCGATCGGTCGCACCGATCGGTCTCACCGATCGGTCTCACCGATCCGTCGCACCGATCGGTCTCACCGATCGGTCTAACCGATCGGCCTCACCGATCGGTCTCACTGATCCGTACCCCTTAAGGATCCGGATTTTGGCAAAGGAAGGGACCAAGGGGGGTCTGGGTCATCACATCAGATACCTCTTAAACGATTCTCGTCCTCGAGAATCACAACAAACCAGAAGGAAGGAGAGGGTCCGAACAACCATCTTCGAAAGATACCTCTTAGGAGTGAACCTCCGCTAACTAAAAACACTCTCCTGACAAGAACTAAGCAACATACCATGCCAAACAGCCCAGTCATGCGGGTTTGGGGAGTTTCCCCTCCCCCATGTCAAGATATTATCCGCTTTGGGCGGCACTGACTCGCCCACAAGAGTTCAATCGCATCCACCTTAATGCGTCTTGATTAGGGGTCGGGTTCCCTCTTCCCTTTAGCCGGTGCTTTTCACACACAACAGAGGAAAGGAACTAGTACATTTCATAGCCAAAAAGGTCAAACGTTCTACCACAGCAGGTACAAAAGGAACAAGGCTCAAAACAATTCGGGGTATTGGGCACACATCTGTGCTTCCCTTTCCCACGTACTCTCCTCGAGCCCGCCATGTCTCCACAACACACGAACCAAGGGAATATCTCGCCCATGAAGCACCTTCTCCTTGCGATCCTCGATCATCACTGGTTTTTCCACAAAGGTTGCATCGTCCTCGATGTCCAGTTCACCCCAATCAAGGACGTGTGAAACATCGTGCAGATAACGACGGAGCTGGGATACATGAAAGACATCATGTATCCTTAGCAGCGGTGGAGGTAACGCTAGCTGATAAGCCACTTCGCCGACCCGCCGTAACACTTCGAAGGGTCTGACGAATCTGGGGGAAAGCTTACCCCCCTTGCCGAACCTCTGTTGTCCACACCGCGGGGAGACCTTCAAGAACACGTGGTCTCCAACCTCAAACTCCCAGGGCCTTCTCCTGGTATCAGCATACGACTTCTGTCGATCCTGGGCTGCCTTCATCCTTTCCCGTATGAGCTGAATCTTCTCTTTCGTGTTCTGAACTACCTCCGGGCCAAGGATGCCTACCTCTCCTACTTCGGTCCAACACACAGGTGAACGGCATGGCCTCCCGTACAGAGCCTCAAACAGGGCCATACCGATGGTAGAGTGGTAGCTATTATTGTAGGAAAACTCTACTAGAGGCAAGTATCGCACCCACGACTCTCCTGAGTCCAGAACACATGCTCGTAGCATATCCTCCAAGGTCTGGATAGTTCGCTCCGTTTTTCCATCTGTCTGGGGATGGAAAGCAGTGCTAAGGCGTAACTGGGTGCCAAACAGATGCTGCAATCCTCTCCAGATTCGTGAGGTAAACCGTGCATCCCTATCCGAGACTATAGACCTCAGAACTCCATGAAACTGCACCATCTCATTCACGTACTTCCGTGCCAAAGAATCCATAGTACTTGACTCCCTGATTTCCAGAAAGTGAGCTGATTTCGTCAACCTGTCCACCACCACCCAAATGGCGTCGCACCCTCCTTGGACCTTGGGTAGTCCCGTGACGAAATCCATTGAGATGTCATCCCACTTCCACTCGGGAACAGCTAAAGGCTGCAGTAGGCTGCCTGGAACCCGGTGTTCAGCCTTCACTTGCTGACATACTAAGCATTTGGCCACAAATTCTGCCACCGCTCGCTTAACTCTGGGCCACCAGAACTGCCTTTTCAGCCCCTGGGACATCTTGGTAACTCCTGGGTGCACTGCCAGGGGTGAGTTGTGGAACTCACTGAGAACCTTGCCACGCATCACTATTGGAACAAACAACATTTTCTGGAAAAGCATCTGGTACTGACCATCCTCTGTCCATTCTCTCGGAGCATCACCCTGGTCAACCCGACCACGCATCACTTCGTACTCGGGGTATCCCCACTGAGACTCCTCCACTTGTCGAAACAGAGACGACTGCACTATCATCTGATATAGGAATCCTCTGCCACTATCCATCTTCGCATCCAGGTGTAAGGAAGCCAACTCCTCCATTGCCTCCCAGGCATTTGCCGACTCTCGGACCGCATCCTTCTGCGTCCTCCTGCTCAAGGCATCGGCCACCACATTTCATTTTCCCTTAGTATAAGAGATTTCAAAGTCATAGTCCTGGAGGAACTCCACCCATCTCTGTTGTCGCATGTTCAAGTCCCGCTGGGAGAAGATGTACTTTAAGCTTTTGTGATCTGTGAAGACCACAAAGCATTCCCCGATGAGGTAGTGCCGCCATAGATTTAGCGCAAAAACGACCAATGCAAGCTCCAGGTCATGGGTGGCGTAGTTACGCTCATGGGGACGTAGCTGCCTGGACCCATAGGAGATCACCCCTTGTTGCTGCATCAACACGCATCCCAGGCCCTGTCCTGAAGCATCACAAAATAACTCATAGGCCATCCCTTCTTCTGGTAATCTCAACACTGGGGCACTAACCAGCTTTTCTTTTAGGTAGCTGAAGGACGACTCGCATTGCTCGCTCCACACGAAAACCTGGTCCTTCTTGGTCAAAGCCGTTAAAGGGGTTGCTACTCGGGAGAAGTTGGGTACAAATCTCCGGTAGTAACCTGCAAGTCCGAGGAAACTCCGGACTTACGCCACATTCTTGGGTGCTGCCCAGGAAACAACTGCCTCAACCTTTGATGGGTCGACCGCTACCCCCCGCTCAGACACTACATGCCCGAGGAAGTGCACTTATCATGTCCAGAACTTGAACTTTGACAACTTCCCGTAGAGCTGGTGCTGTCGGAGGACTTCCAAAACTGTCCTCAGGTGCTCCGCATGGTCCTCTTCTGACCTTGAATAGATCAGGATATCGTCGATGAATACCACCAAAAACTGATCCAGATACTCCCGAAAGATGGATTTCATAAGCCCCATGAACACGGACGGGGCGTTCGTAACCCCAAAGGGCATGACCACGAACTCGAAGTGCCCATACCTGCACCTGAACGCCGTCTTCGGGGCGTCTCTATCCTTCACCCTCAGCTGGTGGTACCCGGATCGCAGGTCGATCTTCGAGAACCATCCTGCCCCCTTCAGCTGGTCGAAAAGATCATCTATCCTCGGAAGAGGGTAGAGATTCTTGATCGTTACCTGATTCATCCTCTTGTAGTCGATGCACAACCTGAGGCCACCATCCGCCTTCCTTGAGAACAAGACCAGAGCACCCCACGGTGACGCACTTGGACGAACATAACCCCTCTTCATCAGATCGTCAATCTGTATCCGCAACTCTCGTAGCTCCGAAGGTGCCATCCGGTAAGGAGCCATCGAGATTGGTCGAGAGCCGGGCAGCAGGTCTATCCCGAACTCGATATCACGTCGAGGGGGTAGAGTCGTCACCTCCTCAGGAAAGACGTCCATAAACTCACAAACGATCTCTGGTACTTCCACCATTTCTGCATCTACTGATTCTATCGTCATTTCGGTCAACAAGGAGAGGAGAGGTTCCTCCCTCCTGTTTCCCTTCGGACAGCTCCGCTCGCCGGTGAAAGTAACACGCTGGCCGTCCAAACCGGAGAACACCACCCTTCTTTAGAAACAGTCGATGACGGCGCACACAGAATATAGCCAGTCGATGCCTAGGATGACATCGTACGGCTGAATCTGTAGCAGAAGGAGATCCCTAACCGACTGATGTGGTCCTAACATCAGTCTACATCCCCGACAAACGAACAGCAAGTCGTTCTGACCTCTAACTGGTGTGCTCAACACCAGGGGAACTAGAAGTCTCTCGGCATCTAGACCCAAGGCGCGGGATAGACTGGGTGCAACAAAGGAGTGCAAAGCTCCGGTATCGAACAAAGAATAAGCAAGAGTGCTAAACACACTGATCGTACCTCGAACAACCTCTGGCCCTACTGGAACTGTTGCTTCTACGGCGTGTAACTGTCCACGCCCAGCTCCCCTGCCCCTCGTCTGTCGGCCACCTCCCCGACCACGCCCTGGTCGAGGTCCCTGGGGAGTGCCCTGAGGTCGGCCTCCTCCTCCAACGTCTGCATGCGGAGGAGCGGGAGCTTGCTGTCCCTGCTGCTGCTGCCGGAAGGGTCTGGCTGGAAACTGCTGCTGCGGCGGATGCTGGGGATGAATGCCACTGCTGTACTGCACCCGATCGGGGAACTGACTCCGGAGATGTCCAGGGCTCCCGCAGATGAAGCACCGTGGTCCCGAGACTGAAGGAAAAGAACGTGGGCCAGGGGATTGAAACTGAAACTGCTGTGGCCTGCTCCCTGCAGGTCGGAACCTGGAGGGTCCCGATGCTGGAGGCCTGGCGCTGACGGCTTTCCCTTTCGATGGTCCCAGCTGGATCCCTTCTCGTGACACTCCGCCCAGAGCGTGCATCCTTTCCACCACTTCGGCCTTCTTCTGAACCTCTAAGTATGTCGGAAGGGTAAAGGGGGTAACAACATACTGGAGGGAGGGTCGGAGCGCCTCCTCCAAACGTCTTGCCCGAGACTCCTCATCGGTGAAGAGGTCCAGAGGAAAACGCAAGAGGTCCTTGAACTTGATTCCAAGTTCCCTCACAGACATGCTCCCCTGCTGGAGGGAGAGTAGCTTCTGCCTCTTCTTCGCCTTCATTGTCGAGGAGAGAAACTCCGCCCGGAACTCCTTCTCGAAATCCGCCCAGGCAACCTCAGACTCTTTCCTACTCCCCAGGTGAAGCATCCACCACTGAAGTGCCGCTCCTCACATCTGGCTAACAGCCAGAGGAACCCAGCACTCATTCGGGGCCCGAATCAGGCCGAAGGCTATGACTAACTCCTCTAGCCAGCCTTCCGTCTTCATATCGGAGGTGCTGCCCTCATACTTCTCGAGGGCATGTCACTGGAAGGCTCGAAGAGTCTTCTACCACTGGTCGTCCTCTTCCTCTCGATCATCTCTCTGCCGATTGGCCAAAGTAGTCTCAGGAGTCTCGATCGCCTGTACCACACGTGGTCGCCTTCCAGGTGCCATATCTGCAAGGTAAACAAGTAATGCCTAATCCCAGTAGTGCAAAGAAAATCGTTCTTAAAACTTATTAAGATATAATTTATTCTTAATTTCCCAAGACATCCCAGAAACACAAGAACACAAGTCATTATGATGCATGTACCTTTCCTAGGGTCTCTACCCCGCAATCAGTGTGGCCTCACTTGGTCGTTCGGTAGGCCCAGAGTCCTTGCATCAGATCACGGGGGGCCCTAAAATCCCGTGTCCTAGCCGGTCTTCCCTGGCCTAATTCACGCTCCAAGGTCACCCAACACCGTTTCCTTACCATCCCATGCAATCCTCACTGTGCCTAACTCCAGACTCCGTCCTATCTCTAAACCTTCGCCTTTGATACCATTCTGTCACGGCCCGCCTTCACCAAAAGGAGGGAAGGGTCAGCAGGTTGCCAGGCCCTTCCTTCTTTAAGTTGAAGGAGAGATAATGACCCCCGAAACCCGCCTTCAATAGGTCCCGGAGTGGCGACTAGCACCAAGGGTATAGTAAATTCTCGCAAATGGAAGGCATTACCCTTTTTATTTTATAGGATCGAAAGATAAGGAGGAGAAAACCCGACAACACCAAGGTAGAAAGAAAAGTAAAGCCAAAAGTAAACCATTCCCACATGCATGTTTCAAAAGTGAAAGCCACAAAGTGCAAGAAGGTGACTACAAGGTAAGTACCAAAAGAAAAAGAGAAACAACTGAAACTGCTCCAAAAGTCCGAGCTAGTAAGGTCCTGCGTGATCCCCGAATTCCTCCTGGAAACCTGAAAGCTGTTTTATGTACGTAGGGTGAGCATACAAGTACACTCAGTCGGGAAAACCAAGACTCTCGTGCACAAGTGGGGGAACGTACTAAAGTCCCGTGAGAAAAGAGAAGAACCAGAAACTAACAAGGCAACTATCCATCCCAGGCCTCACCAAGGCTCGCTCCCCAAATAACGCAAGTCAAGTAACATATATATATAAGAGCAGATCGATTTTTGGGTACCCCGCGCCACTTTCCCACTAGTTATTGAGACATCCTACGCATTGGACCAATCCCGCCATTCTTACCGCAGTCCCACTGCCGAATCCCGCCCGCACACACCTGGGCCTCAACTGTCATATGTAACCATGCCTGCAAACACCTAGGCCAGAGCCACCACCTCCACGCCCAAAGACACCTGGGCCTCATCCCGAAGACACTTGGGAAACCACCTGCCGCTCACACCTGGCCAACCACCACAACACCCCGCCCAGAGGTTCTTGGGCTAATAATGGACTTCAGGCCATCATAGCCTGCCCGAAGATACTTGGGCTATCCGGGAAAGGGAGCAGAAAAGGAGCTAATAACCAGCCACTAAGGATAGTGTTGGGAAAAAAACACCCTTCCCCCATAAATGGGGGTGTTCGACACTGAGTGCTCAACTTGGGTGGGGCGCGAATCAGAAACACAAAGCTACAAGTATAGATATAGGTAACAAACACTCACCCAAAGCTTAGGTTTTCCTAGCCAACCCACAGAACACAATACCACTGCACCCAAGTCACAGTTCACGACCCTTGCCCACAAAACCATTTGTCCCATTCTTGTTCCACGTTCAGTCAAAATGTTCAATTAATTTTAAGCACTACTGGGAAACTACCATAAGCATAACCAAGGAAAGCGTCAAAAGCATAGATCAACCAAAACACTCACACCCAGTTCTGCCAACAGAGGATCTCTCCCCAATTTGTGATAGAAACTCACAACCACTGAAACCATACCAACAGGAGATCCCATCCCCCAAATTCACACAGCCACCGAGAGTATAAACAGAACAGGGGATCCCATCCCCTCCCAAATTTCCAGCAATCTGCCTGAAAGGAAGACAACCAACCACCGCTACCAACACAAGTCAGGAATTTTCATATTTAAACGACTTAACACACTCCATGATTTCAAATTCCGTGTGTTCTAAACGGGATTTATCACAGAAAGGTTGATCCTGGTGCTTTCAATTATTCATCCGGATATACTTGATTAACCAATTTCACAGCAGGAGTTCACAAATTCAGCAACCCATTTAAAACATCACGAGGGGATTTATCAGTGCACATACAACGACCACCAACGGCCTCAATTTTCAGAAAACATAAACCAGTACAACTAAAATGGATGATCACAAGTTAAGGCATAAACAACGATCACAACCCCTTCCCCTTCTTTAACAAGTTATTATCTTCATTTAAAGGGTCAACCATTTCTCATGAGAACAAAAGATAACGCCCATCCCGCATGATACAAAGAAGTGAGAGACGAAAGAAATTCCCTACCTGTTGATAGATGATCGACGTTTAGGCCGGGGGCGCGGAACTTTACGGATAACGACGCGGCATTCACGATGCAACAGAAGAGCCACGATCGAAGAAGGGGGGAAACCACAACCTAACCCTTAATTTATAAGAGCCGGTAACGGTTGAGATAAAAACGCCGAACCTCGTAAAACGTGGAAGTCGTGGGTTGACCACGCGGATTGACTCATTATTAAAGGTGCTGAGTGGTTTAAACCGACTCATGAGCTGATTCAGTATTTAATTAAACTTTTGTGCACGTTACTGGAACAACATGGAAAGGCCGGGTGACGTCGGCCGGTTCCGCCGATCCGTCACACCGATCGGTCGCACCGATCGGTCGCACTAATCAGTCTCACCGATCGGCCTCACCGATCGGTCGCACCGATCGGTCTCACCGATCAGTCTCACCGATCTGTACCCCTTAAGGATCCGGATTTTGGCAAAGGAAGGGACCAAGGGGGGTCTGGTTCATCACATGGTGTAAACTCATTTTGTCACATTATTTGTGTGGTTCAATGTTACCATGTTATATAAATTTTATCAAACAATCACAATTTTTATCATGATTATTTATGATTATGCTTCCATTTATGAAATCTTATCATTCATATTTCATGAACACTAATGAATTTTATTCACTTATGGTTTTTAATAATACATTAATGTGATGGTTGAATTTTTTCACTATTTTTAGCATATCATATTTAATAAAGTGTTTCTAAAATTTTTTGACATTACCCAAACATATATTAAAAATCTGTGTTACATTAAAAATATTTTTTCAAAATCAATATTCCCATAAAATTACAAAAAATTTATATAATATTTAAAAGTTATTTTTACAAATTTATCATTTTAATTTTTTTGGAATGTAATATTATTTTTACTTTCTAAACAAGTAATTTTTCTAGGCTATTCCTTATAAAAAGGAAACGTTTTACCTTATACTACATGTATAGATTTATACCCGATCATTTTTCTGAATCATTCATTTCATGTTAAAAATCATAGTTTCTAAAAAAACCAATCAAATGGATTTAAAAATATTATCATGGTTTCCTTATAGGTTCTAAACTTTTTTTTTCAGGGATTGTTTTTTTAAAAATATTTTCAAACATGATTAAATAGTTTTCAAGGAAAATGGTTTTCTATAATTCTAGAAGTTATATTCATATGTATTCATGTATTACGTCATTCATAACTTTTTAAATAATTTTTATAATTTTTCAATTATATATTCAATGAAATGATTTTAAAAACTCATTCAATATTTTATTATATGTTTCAAATGTTATTTCCAAATAAATTGTTTTCAAATAAATTTAAATATATCATTATTAGTTTTCGATGTATTTTAAATTAAATTTTTTTCCACTCCTTGTAATGAATATTTTTAAAATATTATAAAAAATTAGATAAAAATATTTTTAAAATGTTTTGATGTGTATTCAATAATTTTTCAATGAAAAATGTTTTTTGAAAACGATTTCGAGTCAATATGTTTTTGTCATAAATGTATTTTCAATGATAATGTTTTCAAATGGTTTTATGCATTAAAAATATTTATTCGACTAAGAAGAGAAATTTTTCTTCATGAATTGTTTTATGAAATATATTTTATTATTATTTAAAATCAAATATTACATTCGCTGATGTTGCTTGGTCCTTTCTAGGAAATGATGTAAAGTACTCATTAATATTTTTTCTATGAATGTATTATTCTTAATGTCATGGATTTTATGAAACATGTTTCTATTACACATGTTATATGTTAATGAAATAAATTTATTTTTCACAAGATATATATTTAAGAAATATGTTACCTTTTACATGTTATATGGTTAGGAATCCCACATCCTTTTATGGGTTTTGATTTGATGAAATTATTACGAAACAAAATATTTTATTCTTGACAATATATTATTACAGGATTATTTAACCCATTTAATTTAATGGGTAATGATGTTATTTTTTATTATTTTGTGGGTAATGAATGAGTTTTTTTTATAATGAGATAGGTGGAACCTATATATCACTCCAATTCATTGGGAAAAGATTAATAAATCATGATATAAACAATTATTGTCTTAGGAATTAACCATGACTAGAAAGATGGGCATGGGAATGAACTATGACTACCAAGATGGTATGAGGAGTGAATGAATGATACTAATATGTCCATGGGATAAAACCATGACATTAAATATGGTATGGGGAGTGAAACCATACTATGAAGATTTTATTGGAAGTCATTCCTTAGATATTATGGAAATAATATTATATAATTATTTGACTTCCATAATTACATGTTTTAATAATATGTTATTATTTTAGGCATTATGTTATTTATTTCATTATTATTAATGTATTATGAAATTCCTTAATTAATTTTTTGATGCATGTTTATGATCTTATTTTATATATGGTATGACTATTAAATGTTATGATCACATTCTCAATTCTTTCTTCAAATTCCATCTTAATGGGATGGGTTCCCTTAACTGGCTATCATAGTATCCATCATTCACCCCCAATACGTTATTTGTGATGTATTTCTATTTGGGAACTATGATAAATCCTCTTTATAACAACTTATTTCTCATGATTTAATAATCATTACCTACTATATTGGATGGGGTTATAGGTCCCTCAATCCTCATAATGTAATCGTACATATATGTTCAAAAATATAATAAAATATCATAATATAATAACACATGAGAAATAAAAAATGTTTATTATTATCATTTAATCATAACGACTCCCATTGAAAAGTGAGATGTATAATAATAATATAATCATGGAAAAATCCATGAAATTAACTGGGTTTCTTTATTATTTATCATTGTATAAGTCATAGAAGATAAATATGTTTCATAAAAAATTTCATAAAAATCACAACCATTTATAGAATTAATTAGAAGTGGATATGTTTATTAGAAAAGATATTTCTCACTTTGGGATGTAACAAAAGAGAGAATGTTGTCATGGAGGAATATCATCTATCTTGAGATGTGTATCAATGGTGGTGATTAATTCAAAACAAAATGTAAGAGGAAGACACAGAAGAAATGGTATTAAATGATATGAAGGAAATATTATTGGAAAAATACTTCCATCATGAATAGTGATATGACAAGGAAAGGATGTTTCAAAATCTGAGAAAAAAATATGATCTGAATGGTTCCAAGTGTGATGCTGACATCAGAAGGTTAGAATGTAATGTCTCAGACTACATAGATAATTAATGTAGAATGTTTGATCAAATTTTTATAGTTAAAAACCATTCCCCCAAAGGTCTCTAATATGAAAATGAATCTCAACTTATGAAGATATAGTCTCATGTGTTATCAATATGGAAAATTAATTCTTTGTGTTATATAATTTTATGGGTTGGAAAGAGAAGAATAGGGTTCATGAAAACTCATGAAAAAGAAAATAAAGGAATAGGGAAGAAGGGAATAGATGGGCTTCCACCATGTGATAATTATGGGAAGAGACACTGTAACCCTGAGATTTTATAAAAAATATTCTTTTTTATTTCATTAATGTCATGTGTTTTATGATACACAAAAATGATATTGAACAACATTCTTCCATGACATGGCTTGAATTACACACAATCACGACCTTCCATGATAGCGTGTGTTGTACGGAATACCGAGTTTCGCTAAACAACGATATGTTATATAAACTAGCAGTTATGAATAGTAATACCAAATTTTTGAAATTTTATAAATTTTATCTTTCAATATGGACTTCATTTTTGGATTCATAATGTCGAAATTATCCTAGGGTGAAATTTTGGTATTTTTATGAAAACATTCAAATTTTGATGAATAGTGAAAACACTAGGTTACTATTTAAAAACCAACTTTTTATTTAAAAAATTAAATATTTTATTTAAATTTATTTTAGGTAAAAATTGATACATAATACCTATATAAGTTCAATGCAATTCATTGGATTAATTTTATAATAATATTACATATATAAAAATTTTATTGAACTTTTTACCGTCTTTTACCCACCTCCTGGGAGAATTTGCAAATTTACACAAAACATTATTTTACCTCTTCTGTGAATGGAATTTCAGAAATCCGAGAGACATGGTTGATGTTAGTAAGTAAAATGTGGTTCAATAAGATGAAAATAATTTTTGGTGAATAGTTACTTTTTACTGGTTTTTACCACGGTTACAAGTAAATAGGGTAATTAAGGGTAAAAATGATATTATTATTACCCTAACACATGTCCTAATTCTATTGGATAAGTGTAATTAGACCTAAAACCACCTTAGGAATAAAATATGACCATTTAGGCCCACTTGGATTAGATGAGGACATTTAATATTAATTTATTTAAAGAAGGGTAAAAATAATTAAAATCAAATTTTAATATGTAAATCATTTTTAATATAGGTTTATAAATAAGATAAATTCGACTCCAAATATTCATTAGAAAGATAAAACGATTTCCTACATGATGGTAATTTATTTATAATTTTTTGATTTTAAATAATTTAATTTATATATGACACAATGATGATGCAATAATAGATTTTTTAAGGAAATATTAACATAATTGATATTATAAATACCCAAAGAAATGTAATTTGATACTTTTTATAAATTCCAATAATTTTACAGGTTAAAATAAAATGTTAGTATTGATTTAATTTTATTTGTTCGAACTAATAATGTGGTTATTATTTTAACACAAATCAATTACCAAATAGTGTAAAAATTGACTTAAAATAATTTTTAAAACAAATATTATATTATTAATTGTTATTTTATTCCTAAAAATATAATGTTCGTCAAAATGACTTAGATATGGTTATATATATTAATAATAAACATCTTGGGGTTTGTTTGGCTTGTTATCATATGTTTATTAATCTTATAGTGTAAGAAAACAAGAAGGCACGATAAAAGTTATATTATCTAACTTAAAGTTAAATCTAAATGATAAGGTTAAAATAGATACCTAAGCTTGTCTAAATTATATCGGATGAGAGGATTTCCACCCATCCCTACCTTATCTTCTAAATAACTCAATTTTGAGCTATTAATAACTGAATATGACTTTATAATAAAATAATATTTCTTGTGTTTCCAAAGGTGCCCCTCTCCTCTCTTATAAAAGGGAACCTCCTACCTCTCTTCCTCACACCACTTTGAGCCTTCAAGATCGGCCAACCCCTACCAAATTCTCTTCTACACTTGCCTAGAAACATCCTAGAGGTCATGGTATTTTTTAAAGACCACTTTTAGTGCCCTAAGTGGAGGTCTCAAAGAGGAGCTTCAATGAAGAGGAGGTTCGGAAACCTACGAATCATATCAGACCCAAGGTAAGGTATAATTTTTCAAATCTATTTTTTATCCGAGATTTCTTATACATAATTATTTACTGGGGTTATTGTTATCATCCAAATCTTTTTTTTTTCTAAAATTGTTTTTATGTATGTTTAATTTCTTTTTACCCATTTGGAATTTTAAGACATGGTATGTAAGGAATCATTTTTTTTACGTTACGAGGTACTTTTTGACTTTTCCGACAAAAGTATGAGCATAATGTTTTTTTAACTTATACGGAATGAAAGGATTTTTACGGTTTTATAAATACTTATTTTCATGAAGCTACCTCCAAAATATTTCATGACTATTTTCACCAAAATCCTTTATTTTAAATTAAATGCCATTTTGTGAAAAGAAAATGATTTTCAGGATGAAAGGATATTTTCCCCAAGAATTCATTTCAAGTGCTTTATCAAAACCATTTTCCATATAAGATGGCATTATTTCTTATGTTTATGATTCAATTATAATGTCTCTATGATTTATATGGTTTCACTTTTCTTATTATGAAATGATATCCACTCCATTTATATGGATTATGTGATTAAGGGATGATGTTTATAAAACCCTTTTTATTCGTTGGGTTATTATGAATGATGTATGTTTATTTTCTGGCACAACTAAGAATAGTTTCATTATGAGAAGGGTGGTACCTATATCTCCCTCCAATGCATTGGGTAACGATTTATTTCTCATGAGATTGACAAGGCTTGAATGGTATGTTAATCCGGTTTAGTGTTACAGGACTGAAACAAGGAGTGAACTCGATTCAGAAAGGGACTTTGTCCCCTAAGATGGTATTGGAAGCAATGCCTTGGCTACTATGGAAATCATAACATGTGCTAAATGGTTTCCATAATTACCTGTTTTATTCTCATTATATTTTATCATTTTTGATGTTCCATTATGATATATGCCTTAAGTACTTCCACAATTTATGTCTTTGCTCACGATTTTGATGTTTAATTTGCATGTTCATGTTTTTTCCCACAAATGATTATGGATTGTTTTATGTTCTCTATGATTTCCCTTACTGAGAATTTTAGCCAACCCTTTTTATGTTGTATTTTCCTTAGGAAATAAAGAAAGGTTTTAGGTAAGGAACAAAAAGGGGAAGATTTTTATGGGAGATGTTGAAGATCTTTCAAGAGGATTAGATGTTTATATTTCGAGTTTCCAAAGACAATAAAATATTACGGTACTTATGTGTCTGTTTTTGTTATGTATTAAGTATTCCACAAAAGTAATGCAATTTACATGTACGTCATGTTTCGTGTCTCTACAGTTGGTATCATAAAAAAGGTTTAGTCAACCTTTGGAAACTAGGATGCGAAAATGATAGTGAGATCCCTAGAGATATTTCTAAGGTATGTCTAGGGATGTCCCTAAGGTTAAATATACATATAGGTTATAGTCCTAGAATTGGGCTAAAGATATTATAATTAAACCAAAGATGTTAGATATTGAAGTCAATCCCCTTTATTCTGTTGTTTTCTTTAGTATGGTATTTTCCTCTCACACTATTATTTTTGGGTATTAGATGATGGATGGAACCCGAAGGAACCATGTTGATCAATGTAATGGACAATGCAATGATTGTCCTCCTGACCAAACCAAAGTCATTTGAGATAGAGTGAAATATATTATTTCTATACTTACACAAGCTATGCATCATTCTATACTTCAAAATGACCAGTTAAAGGAGCAACATTCTGTTGAATCCTTCATGAGGCAGCGCCAACATTCATTCTGCGGGACTCATGATCCCTTAATGGATGAACGATGGATCAGTACTACTAAAAAGATATTTTCAGATATACAATGTTCTGAGCATGATAAAGTCATCATAGCAGTATATTGTTTGGAAGGTGATGTTGATCAATGGTGGAATCTTATCATCAATACGAGGCAAAAAGATGAAATCGAGCCCATGGAATGGGACAAGTTCAAGAATTTTTTTTTCAGTAAGTACTTCCCTCATATTCTTCAAAAAAAGATGGAAAATGAGTTTCTTGAGCTTACACAGAAGGATGATGAATTTGTTGGTATATACGAAGAAAATTTTCCAAGACTTGCAAGGTATGCATCTGGATTTATCAACCAACCTGAAAGTAAAGTTGATCGATTTTTCAGTGGATGAAATCCAAGTCTTCGAAGGGCATTAGCTATAAGAGACATCAGTAGCTATGAAGAAATAGTGTGTTGTGCTATCAAGGTAGAACTGGAAGTTGGTGTAACATATCCATCTCATGGTTTTGACAAGAAATGAAAGATGGAGTTCACGGAGAAATCTCATAAAAATGGATAAAAGAAGATGAATGTTTCTTTATGCTGAAAGTGTAGAATTAAGCATGGTGGAGATTGCCTAAAAGGTACTAGAAAATGCATTAAGTGTGGAATATAAGGTCATCGAGCAGTTTATTGTCGAATTTATTGGAAAAAAGGTTTCTAATGATGTGAATAAAAAAAAGACTACAGAGAACTCCCCACCAACTATTCAATGCTTCAAATGTAAAGAAATGGGGAATTATGCTAATAAATGCCCTAATCCAAGGGTTAATGATGATCGAAACGAGCAACCACTTAAGGTAATGGACAAAGGGAAGTCACATGCGATCACTATTGGCAGTGTTGAATTTGAAAACGATGTGGTGGAATGATTATGTGTTTATGTAATGGGATTCAAAAATAATGTTGTATATGGTATTGTAGAATATTGGAATATTTTTGTATTGGTCTATTGTGGTTTTGAATAATTTTATGGCACCATTAACCATGGAAAGTGATTGAGATATTTTTCTAAAGAAGATGATATGCACATAATGAAGGGATTAGGAGAAAATGAAATGTTTGACAGTATTCATGAGCTCATGACAGATATAAGGAATTATTTATATCATGGTTTGAGTATATAGAATTTTGGGGTTTTTGTATGTGGAAGGAGTTAACATTTGACAGCACTCATGTTTTAACTATGGTTCAATGGGTATTCATTTTTAAAGAGAATAAATGATTAAGTTTTTCACATGTTTGAAATTTGACCAACAAGATATATCGTATGATATATGGGGGATACATGATGGTTTTCACATGCTCGGTAGATGACATTTCTAGTAATTTTTTTCTTTATACACTGAGCTTGGACAGAAGTATTTTAGATAAGACTAATGATTTGAATGAATTATGTTGGACATAAATTATTATTGTTTAAGGATAGAACATTTTCCAAAATTATTGATGGGATGTTATAGTAATGTAATTTTACAAAAGGACAACGTGCAAGGTGGGCGACAGCCCATCTCGTCAGACAAGGCTGTGGGAATCGAACCCACAACCGAAGTGAGACTGGCCTTTATCGCCTTACACTGGCCTACAGGAAGTCCTTGGTTAGATGGAATGACCCATCATTTTATCACATGATTTGTTAACACTTCAAGAATAAAAAATTCAACTTCATTTATTTCTAATATGAAGTGGAAATTGTTCAAAGCACGAAAAACAGTTAGATTGTACCGAAATCAAGAAAGTATTTCTTTTAATTCAAAATTTTCAGCTTTAGGGAAATGATATTGAAAACCAAAAATGTTTTCCTAGTGCTCTTATATCTGATGAATCATATGGTACCTTAGATCATCACAAATTTATGGCTTGGTGATTGATGGATTTTTCATAGCCATGTTCTATACAACTCTCCATCAGAACATGATGGTTAGATTTTTCTCCCATACCCATATTTTCACCTATGTTCTCCTATATGGAAACCCAGTGATGAGTTACTTTGGGTAATCATTACATTTCATTCATTAGTTTTTAAAAATTAAGTTTTAGTATTCATTTTTATGATGTGGGTTTCTATGAATAGTATATGATTTATAAGCCCGACGAATTTCGAGGGCGAAATTAATTTTAAGGGGGGTAGAATGTGTCACCCTGAGATTTTATGAAAAATATTATTTTTAATTTCATTAATGTCTTGGGTTTTACGATACACTAAAAGGTTCTTGCACAACACACATCCTTGACTTGTCTTGCATTATATGCAATCACGACCTTCCACGACAGCGTGTGTTGAATGCAATACCGAGTTTCACTAAACAACGATATGTTATATAAACTAGCTATTATGAATTGTAATACCCACTTTTTGAAATTTTATAAATTTTATCTATCAAAAAGGACTTCATTTTTGGATTCATAATATCAAAATTATCCTAGGGTGAAATTTTGGTATTTTTCTGAAAACATTCATATTTTGATGAATAGTAAAAACACTATGTTACAATTTAAAAACTGACTTTTTATTTAAATAATTATTTATTTTATTTAAATTTATTTTAGGTCAAAATTGATACATTATACCTATATATGTTCAATTCAATTCATTGGAGTCATTTTATAATAATTTTAGACATATAAAAATTTTATTGAACTTTTCACCGTCTTTTACCCACCTCCTAGGAGAATTTGCAAATTTACACAAAACATAATTTTACCACTTCTGTGAATGGAATTTCAAAAATCCGAGAGACACGGTTGATGTTAGTATGTAAAATTTGTTTCAATAATTTGATTTTTTTTGAGGAATAGTAACTTTTTACTATTTTTACCACTGTTAAAAATAAATAGGTTAATTAAGGGTAAAAAAGATATTAATATTACCCTAACACATGTACTAATTCTATTGGATAAGTTTAATTCGAAAAAAAAACAACATTATGATTAAAATATGACCATTTAGGCATACTTGGATTAGATTAGGACATTTAATATTAATTTATTTAAAGAAGGGTTAAAATAATTAAAATAAAATTTTAATATGTAAATGATTTTTAATATAGGGTTATAAAGAAGAGAAATTCAACTATAAATATTAATTAGAAATATAAGAAGATTTCATACATGATGGTATTTTATTTATAATTTTTGGACTTTAAATAATTTAATTTATATATGACACAATGATGATGCAGTAATTACCTTTTTAAGGAAATATAAACATAATTGATATTATAAATACCCAAATAAATGTAATTTGAGACTTTTTATAAATTAAAATTATTTTATCGGTTAATAAGAAATGTTATTATTAATTTAATTTACTTTTTTCTAAATAATAAGGTTGTTGTTATTTTCACAAAAATCAATTACCAAATTGTGTCAAAATTGAAATAAAATAGATTTTAAAACTAATATTATATTATTAATTGTTATTTTATTCCTAAAAATCTATGTTTCAGCCAAATGACTTAGATAAGGTTATATATATTAATAATTAACAACATGGGGTTCATTTGGATTGTTATAGTAATTTTATTAACCTTATAGTGTTAGAAATCAAGAAGACATTGTAAATGTTAAATTATCTAACTTAAAGTTAAATCTAAATGATAAGATTAAAATATAAACCTAAACATGTCTAAATTCTATTGGATGAGAGGATTTCGACCCATAAACACCATATATTCGATATAACTCAATTTGGAACTATTAAAAACCGAATATGGCTTTATAATAAAATAATATTTTTAGTTTTTCCAAATCTTCACCTCTCCTCTCTTATAAAAGGGCACCTCCTCCCTCTCTTCCTCACACCACTTTGAGCCTTCATGCTCAGAAAACCCCTGGAAACTTTTTGCTCCACTTCCCTTGAAACATCCTAGAGGTCTTGGTCTTCTTTAGATACCTATTTTAGTTCCCTTAGAGGAGGTCTCAATGAGGGGCTTCAAAGAAGAGGAGGTTCAGAAACGTACGAAGCATATCAGACCCAAGGTAAGGGATAATTTTGCAAATATCATTTTTATCCGAGATTTCTTATACGTAAATATTTACTGGGGTTATTGTTATCATCCATGTCCATGTTTTCTAAAAGTTTTTTATGTATGTTTAATGTAATTTTTACCCATTTGGTCTTTTATGGCATGGTATGTAAGGAATATTTCTTTTGTGTACGTTACGAGGTACCTTTTGACTTTTCCCAAAAAAGTACGAGGAGAATGTTTTTTTAACTTATACGGCATGAAAATATTTTTACGGTTTTATGAATACTTATTTTCATGAAGCTTCCTCCAAAAGATTTCATGACTCTTTTCAAAAAAATCCTTTTCTATTAAAATTTGAATGGAATTTTTGTGAAAAGAAAATGATTTTCAATATAAAAGGATATTTTCCCAAAGAATTCATTTCATGTGATTTATCAAAACCATTTTCCATCTAAGATGGAATTATTTCATATGTGTATTTCACAAGTATAATGCCTCTATGATTTATATGGTTTCACTTTTCTTATAATGAAATGTTATCCATTTCTTTTATATGGACTATGTGATGATGGGATGATGTTTATGAATCCTATTTTATTCGATGGGTTATTATGAATGATGTATTTTTATTTTGTGGCACAAGTAAGAATGATTTATTTATGATATGGGTGGGACCTATATCACCCTCCAATGCATTGGGTAATGATTTATATCTCATTATATAGACATGGCTAGAACAGTAAGTTTATCCGTTTCAGTGTTATAGGACTGAAACGGGGAGTGAACTTCATTCAGAAAGAGACTTTGTCCACTAAGATGGTCTTGGAAGAAATGCCTTGGGTACTATGGAAATCATAACATTTGCTGAATGGTTTCCACAATTACATGTTTTATTCCCATTATATTTTATCATGGTTGATGTTCCATTATGATATATTCCTTACGTACTTCCACGATTTATGACTTTGCTCAAGATTTTGATGTTTAAATTTCATGTTCAATTTTTTGCTTTCAAATTTTTATGGATTATTTTATCTTCTCTATTTTTTCCCTTACTGGGCATTTGAGCTCACCCTTTTTATGTTTTATTTTCCCTAGGAAATTAAGAACGGTTTTAGGTAAGGAAACAAAAAGTGGAAGATTGTTATGGGAAATGTTGAAGATCTTTCAATAGGATTAAATGTTTATATTTCGAGTTTCCAAAGACAATAAAATATTACTGTCCTTCTGTGTCTGTTTTTGTTATGTATTAAGTATTCCACAAAATTAATGTAATGTCCATGTATGTTATGTTTCGGGTCTCTACTGACATCGTGGTACTTGCCATAAGGGTATGGTTTTTTGCTAAATGTGTAGAGAAAAAGGCCACCTATACCCAAATTGTACAGGGAAGAAAGAATCAACCAATTTTCAATGAAAAAATTTCATGGAGAGGGGACATTATGAAATTGGTTTTCTTAGGCATCAAGGAAATGTTTGCCAAAGAAGTACTTGAGAGAAAGGACAATGTTATGTGATCCCAACTACAGAGATTGAAGTACCTAATGATTTCGTGGTAGGTACATTAATTTTTTCATCAAACATATCCAATTATTTATTAGATTTTAGATCATCACATTCTTTTATATCATCCTAGTTTTGCAAGGAAATTTGATATGTCCTATTTCATTTATTAAGTGAGTAAGTAGTCAAAAGAGATAAGGGAAGTATCATTTCAAAAAAATATTTGTTAGGTAGTCCCCATTACTAAATATGAAAATGCTTTATCTATCGATTTTATCATCTATGAAATGGTTTACTTTGATATAATCTTTCATATGGATAGGACATTAAATTATAATGTTAAAATATATTGCAAGAATAATGAAGTAACGATTTTAGAGGATGGTATGGAATCCCTTATCATTAGTGCGTAAATGTCACCTTATGATTCTCATCAATATCTTCCCTCTTTATCATTAATGAATTCTATTTTTCAGGTTGATGAGAACTCAATATCTCTGAGTGGGGAAAGAAATGTTCAAATGAATGATGTAACTATTATGAATGGATATATAGATGTTTTTCTAGAGGATTTACCTAGATATCCTCCAAAGAGCTTAGTTGAGTTCCCAATTTATTTAATTCTTAGTTAAAGACCTATATGAAAGACTCTTTAATTAATTTAAACTATAGAATTAATATATCTGAAAAAATAGAGGAATTGAGTGATAAGAGATTTATTTCTCCTAGTATTTCTCTATGGGGAGGCCGTGTTCATTTCATTAAAATAAATATCATTATATGAAGTTAAGAATTGACTATAGAGATATCATTTATATAAAAATAATGAATAGGTATCAACTACATCACATTTATGATTTATTATATCAACTTCATGTAGCCCAATATTTTTCAATGATTTACCTTCTATCTCGATATCTTCAGTTGTAGGTGAGGAAGGAAGATATTCTAATTAACTCTTTTTTAACAATGTATAGTAATTACAAATTTAATGTAATTACATTGGGACTTAATGATAAACTATATTTCATCATGGGTATAATTAATAGGGATTTCATGGAATATCTTCATGACATTGTTGTGAAGTTAATTAATTATATCCTGGTATAATCTAATTGCTACAGTGGACTATAAAAACAATTTCAAATTATTCTGAAGACTCATAGAAGATATGAATTATATGGGAAGTTAATAAAGTGTAAATTCATTCTCCATCTGTTTCTTTTTTTGGCCATATTGGTTGGAAGGATGGAATATCCATTGACCGTGTAATGACAAAGATAGTACATGAATAGCCTACACTAACTAACATAAACGAGGTACATAGTTTTTTTAGGATCTTATTATTCATTTGCTGCATAGAATGCTTCCTATTTAGAAAACCTATTAACTATGTTTACTTGAAAAGGGTTTGAGTTTGTATGGATAATATAATTTGAGGAATGTTTCACTGAATAAAAGAGGAGACTGATGAATTATCTGATCCTATTTCTACCATCATGGAATAATGAGTTTTTGATCTATATATTTTCTTCAATACAAGGAATTGGTTTTGTCCTTATGCATAATGATTTCATAACTACCTATGAATCAAGAATGTTAAAAATATGTGAAAATATCATACTCATGATCTTTAGTTTTCTAATGTGATATTTTCTATAAAAATATGGAAGCACTATATCTAGGGTGAAATATGTGAGATATATATCGATCAAAATAGTCTAAAATAAATATTCACATAGAAAGAACTCTACATGATTAAAAGAAGAGGGATCGAGAATCTTAGTGATTTTTATTGTTCAAAACAAAACCACTCGGTAAAGGAAAATAAGGTATTTGATGCATTGAGCCGGAAAAATCAAGGAGTTTTAATCAAAATGAGGATTGAAATGTGTCATGTATTTATGGATCTAATAGGATAGAAATTAGAATTATCAAATATGGTGAAACATCATTACATTTTGGAGAGAATTAAATATTCTCGGACTAATGATTATAATATTAAAATGATAATTTCTGTTTTGGGTGATGTGATGCTGGAAGAGTTCGTATAAGAAGATGGAATTCAAATTTTTGGGAAGCGGCTTTGGGTTTCAACTATACACGAGCTAATATGAGAGCTATTAGATGATTCATATAGTTTGAATTTCTGTATACAACCTGATAGCACTAAAATATATAGATATTTTAAGGAAAAATTCTAGAGGCACAACATGTAGTAGAAAAATTGCTTTTAATGTATCATGATGTTTAGTTAATAAATATGTGGTGGATGAATCAAAACATCCTAATGGAGTCATGAATCATCTACCTATTCCTACATGGAAATGGGATGATATCACCTTGGATTTTGTCACAGCATTACAAAAAACACCATGAATGAATGATCTAATATGGGTAATTGTGGATCTACATATGAAATTTGATCATTTCCTTGCAACAAGGGATAATTTTACACTAGATTTTCTTACCCGACTATATATTAATGATTATGTAAGGCTTCAGGGAGAATCTATTTCAATAGTGTCTAATCACAATCATCAATTTTCAATTAATAACTAGAAAATTTTTCTTAATTCCTTTGATATTGATCTTCGATTTAGTAACTTTTATCATCCTCAAAGAAACGAGAAATCAGAATGGATGATGAAAATTTTAGAATACATATTTAGATCATTATCACATGATTTTAATGGTATGTGGGATCATTATTATCCTTATCTGGAGTACTCCTACAATAATAGTTTCCAATAATGATTTCAAATGGAAACATAGGAAGCATTTCATGGAAAGAGATGTCATACACCTACATGTTGGAATATAGTGAATGTATGTATGCTTATGAGTCCAGAGCATTTGTATGAACCTACATTGAATAAAATTACTATTAAAACCCATATCAATGAATCTAAAATGGAAAAAATGAGTTATGTTGATAATTGAAGTATGGAGTTGGAATTTCATGTGGGACATCATGTTTTATTAAAGGTATCTTCATTGATGTTTTTTATTTGATTTTGGAAGAAATGTAAACTGAACCCAATGTAAATTGGCCATTTTTATATTTTGGAGACAATTGGAGTTGTGTATTATTGTTTTAAAATTCATCCTATCTTGTCTATAGTATAGAATCTGCACATGGTCTCACTTTTTTAAATGTGCATTATAGACACAACACATGTCTTAACATTTAAAGGTATAGAATGGTAACATGAATTTTCTTATTCTGATGATCATATCTAAATTATAGACAATAAAGAACAAGTTTTGAGGAATCAAATGAAACTACTAGAAAAGGGTCTTTGAAAAATAATATTATTGAAGAAACAACATGGGAGCATGAGGAGATTATTCTGAATAACTACCCAAATCTTTTTGTGGGGTACCATTTTAGAAATTTCGAGGAAGTATTTTTTGTAAGGGGGTGATTTTAACTCCCAA
This sequence comes from Viscum album, assembly GCA_963277665.1. Taxonomy (NCBI): domain Eukaryota; kingdom Viridiplantae; phylum Streptophyta; class Magnoliopsida; order Santalales; family Viscaceae; genus Viscum; species Viscum album. The sequence continues at coordinate 456,111 of CAUJRU010000465.1, forward strand.
TGTATTTTTAAATATAATTATTATATAATAAATTAAACACTATATCTCTACAAAACAAAACATTGTTATAACATAGTCATTAAACACAATTTTTCCACCTCAGGGACTTAAATTTTGAAAAACTGATAGACATGGGTGTGTTCAGTAAAATAATAAGAGTCTGATAAGAAAAGCATTTTTTTGGGAATAGTAACATTCCCTTATGAATAGTAATATGATCCTGATGAATAGTAAAACATATTATTGTTTTAATATCTTATGGTTATAAGGTAATGCACTATTGATTAATTTTATTTGGTGTTATTAAACAAAATATAGTTTTAAAATTTTTATATTATTAATTAAATAACAAAATATTGATACTTATTTTTAAAAAATTGTGTGCATTTTTTAATTATACATGAAAAAAAATGATTTTTTTTGAATTATTGGGATTTTTCTGAAATACTCAAATTTTTTATGAATAGTAGAAAAATTTAATTTTCCATAAATATATATATACATTATCAATTAAATTAATTATTTCTAGCATCATTAATGATGTCAGGGCACTTAATTCGTAGTCACAAGAAATTAACACTTTTATGGTTCACATGAATCAACAGTATTGGTTTTCTTGTGGGAAATAATAAAATAATAAATAATATATTAAAAATCACACCACTCCTCCACTATAAAACCCACCCACACCCCCTCTTCTCTTTACTCCCCAAATCATTTTTCCAGCATAAATTCATATTTCCTATATTCCCAAGAACCTTCTTCTTATTCATCAGTCCTTGGTCTCCATGAAAGGATAAATTGTCTCCTATAAAGTGGCTCTCATAAATGATGACATCAATAGGTAAATTCATCTTTCAATTTCATTTATTTTTAGTTCTTTTATTTTCTTCTTCATTCCTCACCTCTTTTCATACAAATGTTTTGATAACTCATGAAACATACATGTATTGGAATATAGGTATGATAACTGACTAATTCTTAATCATCTCTTATTTCGACATCTTTTGTACTAGAATGGAAAACAAAATTTGAGATTAGTTAATTAATCACATTCAAGGATGGAGAGATTTTATCATCTATAATTTTCTTCAATTCTATTCTTAATACAATATTTATGGTTGAACCAAACTATTTTATGTTTATTATTACATATTTATGGTTCGAAAATCTTTTTTACACATGATAATAATATATAAATCAAAATTATTTTTTGTGATCCAAACCAGCTAATTTACCCAAAAGAAATATCATTAATGTTTTATATAAATATTCAGATTCAGTCCAAATAACCAAATTAAATTTGTACATATATTATATTTTGGATGTTAAAAAATAAAATAAAACTTCTATTATAGATAGTCTTTCACATATTACATGTTTATCCTTACATGTATATAAGTATACATGTCATGATTACCAAAAAAGAAAACGCTCCAAAACAATAAAATTTATCCTTTTGAACTAATAAAGAAGGGCATGAATGAACATAATTTGGCTATAATAAAATAAATTATAAAACTGATTTGTTATCAAAATAATAAATTTTTAAGATAATTGGGTTATCTAGGATAATAATTTCTTGTGACGAACACTATTAGTCTTAAGGTAAAAGTTTTCTACACGAACCTCCATTTTCATTCGGGTAACAGTTATACTATAATTACCTCGATTAAATGCATATTTATTCATATGTACTTCTCATAAGTACTATTTGAATATTCTATATAATTTTACCAATCAGAATCATACATTCATTTATGGGGTGTTATATTTTTTAGAAGGATATTCAAGAAATTATTACCAAAATAGAAGATAGATTCAAGAGAATTTGAAAAAATATTACCTATATTCAAGGGTTCTATACAATCTAGTTTTAGTATACATTATGATTTAAAAATTACACATTTTATTATGAAATTATTCTCTTACTTCCCTTCTAGTTTTAAATAATTATTTTTCAAAACGAACAATTCTTTTCAAACTAAAAGATTATCTATCTCAATAATTTCATGATTATAATATAAAAATATCATAATCTACTTCAAAACACATTATGGTTATTATTTATTGTTGATATTACTTTTTATGATGTGATCTACCATATTTAATATAATGAATTATAATTAGTTTGACAATGGACGCATTATCTTAAAACCATTCACAAATTTACTCAGATTAGTTTGTGTTTATGCTTAATTTTTATGGAATGTTAATTATGTTTCATATGATAATTTCAATAATAATTTATATGTAATATTTTCCCCCATAATATTTGGAATTCATTAGAATTCATAAGTGACGATTTGGGAATACTATTGCCCCCCGATGCATCAGTATGTATCGAGAGAGAAACTAGGGAAATAACATGATGCCTTGATAATATTTTTATTTCTGTTTTTGGAACGAGGCCTTGATTGTATGGTTATGGTGCCTGAAATTATGAATTAACTTATGAAAGTAGTAATTGAATGTTCATATGGTTATTACACTATTAGAATACCCATTATTATTCTTTATAATGAAATTATTTTTTCATCTCTTGTTCCTACAATAATATGTTCATGTTTATTTTTAATGACATGTGTTTTTTGATATTCACCATTCCAAATGTTAATGTTTATGATATCTTATGATTTATTTCTTACCCTTACAGAGCATTTGATGTATCTATGTTCTTATGTCTGCTTTTCATAGGATTTAAAGGTGTATATTATTAATAACTAGTAGTGATAACCTAGGAGTTATGGATTTCATCAAAATAATATCAATATTGTATTTTCATTCCTGTTTTAATTTTTATCATATGTATGTATATGGTTTTCCAAAACTACTAAAATATTCATACATTTAGGATAAGATATTATTATAATCATTCCAATTAAATGAATTAAGGCACCAACTATGGGCGACTACAGTTGGGTCTTTACAGGGAAACTATGGAATCACTATGTCCATGTAATAATAACATCTATGGAAATTTTTATATCATGAAACAATCTAAATTCATAATAGAAATTTTTATAGTAATGTATATACAGCGCATAAAATAAATGTGTACTAAATATTGCATGTATCAATGGTATATACAGAGGGAGATGAAATTATATTATAGTATACCTTAACACTCATCATACTCATTGAAAACTAATATATGTTAAATCAAATGTAAATATAAAACTAGTATAAAATTTTTGAAATTTTATAATAAAAAATAATTTAATTATGCCTTTATATTTCCAATTTTTTAAAAATTCTCTGAAAATGATAGGTTTCAATTAATATACAATTTTTTTCTTTGTGTGAATACCATTTAATCATTGTCCCATTTCATAGATCATTATTTAGTTATCTGATGAATATAAGACATTAAATAATTATAATATATATTCATTATATATGTATTTATAATAATATAAAAATTATATAAATAGGAAATGAAATAAATCATTCATGGAGATGGTATGTCGTATATACCCAAGAATGTGATATCCATTTTCTTGTTGAATTATATGAAATGAATGTAAATGATATATATATATTAAAATTATTCCATAATTATGCTATCATTAATATCACAAATTTTTAATAAACCAATATTTTATTCATTACATTTTTAGTTGAAAAAAATCAAAAATCTTTTAGGATGTGGTAGTAAACATGACCAAAAATGTTGTTTTTGTATTCTACAAAAATAGAAATCATGAATTTATGTATTATATAGTAATGAAATAATATTAAACTCATCATAAGTATCTTATATATCAAACTAATTTATTAATTCAATCATTATTTCCATTATTGAGAGATGGTAATGGAAAAACGGACGACATCAGATCGAATGGCGTTAATATTCAATATACAAAAATGATGATTGTTTATCACATCTGATGGAAGTGTGGGAATTATTTGGCCATACCCCTAACATAAATATATATCATTATATTGAGGATAAATATGATATTATATAATATTTATATAAGAATAAATTAATGGGATGATATAGAAATAAAACTAATGTTCTCATTGAAGAATTTTACCTCTCCTTTTCGTAACACATTTTAGTTTTAACCAATGGAAATACTAGGGTTTAATTATACAAATATTGATGATTATATTATGGGATTATTGATGTTAGGATATAATTTAAAAAGGGTTTGGACTATTCAAAAGGCATTAGATTTCTGAGGAAGTTAGGGTTGTGTGCCCATTTATAGTTGAATAGATGTTGAATTCTTGAAAATACATAAATGTAATATATATTGACATGAATACCATAAATCACGAGCCCACAATATTGGAAACTTTTCTAAAATAGAAGTAAAAATTATAAATATGGATGTTAAATGGGGTTGGGATACGTTTCTAGTTCCTGAGGCCCCTGAAAATTAATGTTTAATAACTACATAAATTTATTTCTAATTTAATCATTGTAATTAATTTTATTAACATTCAATAATTAATTTTTAAAAAACTTATTATTACATTATTTGAATTTATAATTTATGATTATTTCAAATATTTAATCCATTTCACCCAAATAAAATAAAAAATGTGGAAGATTTTGACTTAATATTAATTATGTGGGTCGGACAAAATAATAAGGCCACCACCTTTAACATTACATAATATTGATTTATGTCAACAATTTGACATAAATTAATAGTGTTAATATTTGCAGGTTTATACTATTATATAATTACTCCATAAATAATACATAAAAAAACAACATAAATACTATATGGACACCTCCAATAGTATCCATTTCTTCCATAAAACAAAAAACATTTAAAATGAAATGTGTATTCTATTCCTGTTTAATAATAAATTTTCCTTGGTCGCATCCTTGAAAATATTATTTATTAAATACTATGAAAAAAATTTCAAAAAATTGATAATCATAAAAAATATAACTACGGGATACGTAAAGAATGAAAAAATATGGTCTTCAAAAAACATGTAAACTAGGAATAATTTATCTTAATGTTATACTTCTCACCTTTATGAAGATGTAAATACTCTTCACTGAATATAAGCTCATTCCATACCTTTTTTGTAACCAAAATATTACCATTAATCTCCATACAAAGAATAATATAACATAAAAAAGGCATCATGGGACACAGTAGTAATTAAATGGATTTACCATACGATAGTCTTTCACACTGATCTCTAAATGAAATTTTCATACGGCTGATATCCATATGCAATACATTAGAGGATATAACATAACCACCATTCCTTGGTTTATCATGGAACCACATGTTATTAGATTATCAACTAACCAACCATCTTTGGTTTATCACGTAACCATCCATTAAATTTCTATGAACCACTATGTAATCTTAACTGATAAAATATTGCATGTTTCAACATTTCAATCATAACTGTTCATTCACAATCAATAGAAATTCTTTTATTTTATTGAAATAGTAAATCCACATTCAATGAAATTTCCAATACCAAAACACCCAAATAAACAATAAGTTATTTATGTTCCTTTTAAAATCCATAATATTTATTTAGGTAGCCAAATATTATATAATGGTTATGGCGTCAGAGAATTCCATTTCCTCACATACATTAAAACACATCTTGTTTTCCATTTAGTAATATTCTTCATTGAAAAAAATTCCATTAAAAAACGATTGAAGGAAATTTAATTTCCAATGGATAATTATTATTTAAATAAATTAAGGTAGTGTATGTTATCAAAATATGTCTCAATGAAACCAGATTGAGAAGAAGTCCCTTTCAAATATCATATCTCAATATTATATATAAATCAATGACCTAAATATGTGTGGAAATTATAAATACATCTAATATATGTTGATAATAATTTTAAAAAAAATCATAGGTTATTCCAACATATTTTTGGGAAGACAAAACCAATAACATTTCTTTTTAACTTAAATAATGGAGACTAAGTTGACATATCCTCCAACTTGAGTATGAATTGTCTCATACATTAATTATTTTCATGAATAATAAAATTAGGGAACATTAAACACTTGATATGATAATTTTGATGTTTATTATTCCTTTTATATCAATTATGACCAGTTTATTAAAATTACATTACTTATTATGTTCATATCAAGTGTTTTGTTGATATTTGGTATATGAGTAAAAAATGAACGTGTTTTGATGTAAATTTTCCATGTGGTCAGAATATAATCTCCATAATATTATTCAAGAAATTAATATAATATATATATATATTATATATGTATTGATAATAATCCAAAATATTTTGATATAATAAATTAAATTCACAGTTCATTGAGACGATATGCAGTACATATGAATGATTGCTATGTTCATTTCATTGCCATATTAGAAGAATAATAATTCAATCATATTTATGTATATAATAATTTTAGTATAATATTATTGTCATATATTTCTCAAATATTTAGTGAAACAATTCTTTATATGTTCTATGTACATATGGAATTAGTCATATCATTTTGAGGTGGTGTTAGTCCATTCATCCTAAAATGAAATAATTATATTTACACAAAATGGAAAGAATAAAGTTATGTTATAAATAAAAAATACATCACTACATATAAAATATAAATATTTTATATATCATAAGTAAAAATATATACTATTATAATGGGCACCATGATATGTGGTAGGGGAAAATAGAACAATTATCATTTCAGGAGGTTGTGGTTTGCCACACATAGAAATAGCTTGTTCATTACACATTAAATAGTGGTGTGTGTATGTGTAGGACAAAAAAATAGCATAAAAATATCCTAATATATTAAGGATTCTTTTACATAAAATCAAATAATATGAACAGTTAAGGGAGTGGAGAATGGAAATGAAAATAAAAATCATGTGAGAAGGTGTTACCTTCTAATCAGAAATGTTCTTTTGGTTTATACCTATATGAATCCTTGAGAGTCTTTCTGCCCTATGGGAGGTTTATAGAATTAGGGAAGATATTATATGAATAGTTTTTGGTAGGTATTTTCTTAAAAAATGGTTTTTATTTTGTGGGTATTAGAGAATAGAGGGTTCATTTTTGTAAGAGATGGAAGGGGTACTGGTGGAAACTGATAAATTATTAAATTAATATAAATTAATTTTTAAATTAAAATGGCTCCAAACTATGATATATATACAATAATATATGTTTATTAATAAATACTCGAAATAAATATTTTCTTAGACATATATATATATATATTATTTTTATCCTTGTCTTTTTGGTTTAGCCTTAATTATTGTCTTTTAATCTTAGTAGTGGTAAAAATAATTTATTTATTAATAGGATATTAATTTCACGTATATGAGTTAAAATTTCCCTAATTGAACACATAATCAATGTTTGGACGTTTTCATATTCAGTTTTTAATTTTAACATATTTTTTTTAATTTTAAATAATGTATTAAATTACTATTTTTATAAAACACCAATTATGACAATTTCTAAAATATTAATTTTATTGAATTTATATAAATTATATGGAGTTAAAAATATGAATAAATTCATTTAATAGTCAAAAAAATTAATATAAACCACAGAAAATCTTTGATGACATAACACATTCCAAGTTATATTTATTTATTTTTTTAAAATCATTTATTTGTTTTCATCCTTAACAAAGAAATCATTGTATCATCATTGTCTCATAATTAATTTTAATTATTTAATGTCTACAAATAATAAATAAAATACAATTATTTTAGAAAAATTTGTATCCTTATAATAAATATTTATTGTCTAATATATTAATTATATAAGCCCATATTAAAATTGTTTTAATGATATAGGTTTATAACATATTTTTCTTTACATTAAATTAAATGTTTTAAGTGGCATAATCACACTAACGTGGCTTTAAAATGCCAAATTTTAGTCCCAAGGGATTTTTGTGGACATATATCATCTAATAGTATTACTAGATGTGTATTTGTAGTTATATTTTATTATAATATTATTTTTATCCTTATTTACATGGTTTACCCATTAATCATGTTAAATAAAATTAATTACCAATGATAGTATTCATAATACATAAAACTAAATAGGACATATTTACATATTCTGGACCTTATTATTTAAAATATGGAAAAAAATTTACCAATTCAAAACATATAAGTTTCAATACATAATTTATAATTAATCCATGTTGTCAATATGAGAAAATGGGTTTTTAAAAAGTAAAAATTATCAAAAGATTGACATGTGTTTTATCTTATTTCAATGAGAAAATACCTCCAATAAAATAAATTGGATTAATTTATAAAAACAACATATAATTATACTTTAAATATAATTAAATGGATAATATAACTATATATAAAAATTATACCAAAATGTAGTTTTAAGTTGGAATGAATTATTTTTCACTTTTTATTAAAATATTAATTTTATTGGAGAAATAAAAAACATTCTACCATTGAAATTTTTTTGCCAATTAAAAATTAAATGTTTATTTTTATCAAAAAAATATAAATTATTCAGCAAATAAATTTATAATGGGTTCTCCATCAAAAGGATGTAAAAATGCATTTCATGAAAAATACATCTTTTATGCTTAAAATTTATTTTGTTTATATATAATGGATAGAAAACATATAATATTAATTTTAAACATCACATTGAGTATATATTTCATTATTATAAGACAAAAAAAGTTTTATTATTTTATAAACACAATTATTCTAATTAAAATTGAATTTTATAAGAGAATGTTATTTATATTCAATTGGTTTTATTTCCAATTTTAATAAATTAGATTACCAATGAATCATTATACAACCATATTTAATCAATATTTTCATAATTCAATTTATATTATTCATTCCCGCAATTTCAATGACTTGGTTATAATGGTAACTTTTAAATAATTAAATTTATTTATTAATCTAAGCTCAATGCAGCGTATCATGTATGCTATTGAACATAGTGTTTCATTCTTAAAACAATGGATGGTACATCCTCCCTCATTTAATAATTTTTGTACTTGAAATTTTAATTTTGGGACCTGTAAATGGGGCATGAAATTCTGAAAGACATTTATTGAAAATCCATATCAGAAAAAGGGTTAATATTTGTACCACTTCAAAATAATGAATAAGAAGTACATTGGCCATTTGAGATAACAGATACTAAGATTCCATGTTGGGAAAAATGTATATGGAAAAAAACTCAGTGTTAGGTGTTGATAGAGTGTTAAAAAATACATGATTAGGAAAATGTTAGTAATCAAAAAGTCACAAACTTATGATTGGTTAAATGTTCTATGATTTCATTATCGGAAAGATATACATAAAATGTATTTTTTAATGACCGTTTTAGTAAATTTGAGAAATATATTTAGGATATTAACTACAAATACAAGTAATCATTTTATCTTTTCATATATAGTTCATCTTTTAATAATTTTTTACCACAAACACATCTTTTTTCCAAATTATGATTACTCTAGATGAAATGGTTAAACCTAATGCACTAGAATAATCTTCTATAGGATCACATTATCCAAATTTCATTAACTATATATTCATACTATCAATAAATATTATCCAAAAATTAATTTTTTGAGTAAAATCTGATAATTACCCCAAAATAATTTGTCTTTGTATGAATAAAAAAATTAATCTCGAAAATTCTACAATAATATCATATGTTTAGTAGAGAACATTTGAAAAATAATTGTTCTTAAAATTACTCCAAAAATATAAAATAAGATTGAATTATAGTGATTTTATAACAAGGTATTCTCAGATAAATTGTTACATTTATATCCAAATAACATCAAACACTCTTACTTTCTCAAAACAAAAATTAATTATCCTAATCAAATAATCCACATAATATATTAATCATTTTCATAGAAAGAATTATTCATTATATGTTCACAATAAAATCATAAATTCTTGCAATATATAATTTATCCATTACTCCTCCATTAAAATACGATTTTTTGTAATTAACATGATCATATAGGGCTTCAAAAATCGTGAACATCATTTGAAATAATATTAATCAATTAATCACAAAATAATCTACTAATACTAATGATATCAATTTGATAAAATACAGGTTCTTAAAATAAACATATTCTTAATCAATTAACTTGTTTATAAATAATTAATTTTATACTAACTAGGTACATAACATATGCTAGTGGTAGGAGATTCACCTTTATCTAATTTCAGTTGTCGGTTTGATTCCCATGACATAATTGGACGTGACATATCGTCACCCATCCTATAGGTTGTATTTTTTTGTAAAATATTATAATTCTTATAATATTCAATAAAATATTATAAGTCCCTAAAAAATTACACTAACACATTTTATCCATAAAAGTTATTTCATACCATGCATTTTGAATCCTGAAAACTAATAACCCATAATTACCACAAAGGCTAGTGTCTCTAAAAATACCAATTATCACCTAAATATTTTAGATCATAAAGACACAAATTTGGTATCTAAGATAATGATGTTATGAACAACCTTAATATAACTTACCCCTGATGATATCCCTAACACTTAAGAAAACACCGTAATCTCCAATGTTGTCTAAACCATCCAATGATACCAACTATAAATCTCCATCAATAAACATTGCATAATTTTGAGATAAGTCAATTATTTTATTTACATTCACATATATGATCTTTTCTACTATATAGAATCAAATAATTAGTCCATTACATATCCACAAAAGAAATTGAAATATGGTCTTGTCAATTCCAATAGTATCCATTTATTCTATGAAACAGAAACATTTAGAATGAAATTTCATTTCACTTAATGTTTAATAATATAATTTACTCTATCCCATTATTAAATCTTTTATTTTTTAAAATAATATGAAAAATAATTAAAAACATTTGATGAGAATAAAAAATCTCACCAAAGGATACATAATTCAAGATATATGTTAGTTTTGTGAAAACATGTACAAAATGAATAATTTATCAAAATGTAATATTGTACACCTTTAAGAAGCAGTAAATACTCTTAAATGAATATAATATCATTTGATACAAATTTTTATACAAAATATTACCTTAAAATAATATACTTAAACCAATAACATGTAATGTTACCTTGGTAAATAGTCATTCATAAATGGAATAAACATATGACCATCTTCCACACATATCACTAAATTTAATAGCTATACATCTGACATCCATACCCAATGCATTGGAGGTTATAACGTATCCTCCCATCCTTGGTATATTACGGATCAACCTTTTTTGTTTATCTTGTAACCACCCAAACTTGGTTTATCATGTAACCACTCATCAAATTTCCATGTATTTTTCTATAACAATAACACATAAAAGATTTCAATTATCAACATTTCACTAATATAATTTCATTTAGTATGAAAATTAATAATTTCCATATAATGAAATATTAAATCCACTTTCAAAACCATATTCAATTCCAAAACACCCCGAATGGGAGTAAGGGATTTGTTTTCCTTTTTAAAAAAACAAGTCTTATTTAAGAATCCAAATTTATAATTATGGTTACAAAAACATAGAAGTAATTTACACCACATACATTTAAAAAACATCTACCATTTAATTTAGTAAAATGATTAGTACCAAAGAAAACATTTTTAAAACCATTGAATGAAATTTAAATTCAAATTATATAATTATACATCATATAAAAGAATGTTGTTTAATTAATCAAAATATGCCTCAATGAATGCAGATTGAAATGATGTCCCATATTAATTTTGTATCATTAGATTATGAATAAATTAATGAAATAAGTATGTGTGAAAAATATTAATACACCTAATATACGTAGATATTTAGTGTATAAAATCACAGTACATTGAAACATATTTTTTGGAAAACATAACCAGTGTCATGGATATTTAACTTAATGAATGTAGACCGAGTCACAATTTCTCTGAACTTGAGTTTGACATATCTCGTACTTTCATTATTTTCTTGAATAATAAAATTAGATTGATTTCAAAAATCATGATAACCTTTTTTGAGTTCAATTTTCCTTTTATATCACTTATTACAATATTTTAATAATTAAATAAAAATTTAATTTCATATTGGATGTTTTGTCAATATTTGGTACATGAGTCAAAAATGAAGTTGTGTTGTTGTAAATTTATTATGTATTAAAATTACACCAAATAATGAATTTTATTCATTATTTAAATATCATATATTCAATATATTTGTATTTATAATAATCCATAATTTTTGGACATAATAATTGAAATGCATCATTCATACACACTGTAGATCATGCATACACTTGAACACAACTTTATTTTCCTTTTAAAACTAAATGAATAATAATTAAATGATATAAATGTATATTATAATACATGTATCTTATTTTTGTCATATATTTATCATTGTTTTCATAAAACCATCTTTAATACATTTCATGTATACTAGGTACAAGTCTTATCATTTTGAGGGGGTGGTAGTTCATACTTCCCAAAAAAAATTTCATATTTACACAATATGAAAAGTAGAATGGTATGTTATAAATTAGAATTATAGTTGTATATAGATAATATAATTATAATATAAATAACATTTAAAGATAGATTCAATTATAATGTCCTCCATGATAAGTGGTAATGGAAAATTGATCAATCATCATTTGGTGAGGTAGTAGTTCTTCGTACACAGAAAAGGTATTTTTCTTATCTATTAAAATAGGTTTGTGTATGTTTATAATTAAATCATAGTATTAAAGCCACATAATAACTTTATTATATTTTAATAAGTTTTTAATCAATGAATAAGATGAGTTTAGGTGATGAATATTAAAAGTGAAACTTAAAAACATGAGAAAAAGTGTTTTTCAATAATCTGGTAAATTCTTTTTTTAATCCAAAAGGATTCTATAGAAGGCTTTATTACCAACGGGGGGATTCTAGGATGAGTGGAGGTATTATTTTAAGAGTTTATGTCATATATTTTATCAACGAATTCTTCCTTGAAATGTGAGTATTAGGGAAGAAATGGTATCTTTTTATAGAGGAGGAAATAGAATCCCTTGGAAAATCTTAATTAATTAAATTCATAGAACTTAAATATTTAATGAAAATATATCGAAATTAATATAATTCTATGATAATATAAGTACATTTATAAATACTCTCATATAATTTTTTTAACATGTATTGATTTTATTTTAAACTATATAATTTTGGGTTACTCATAATTATTCTCTTTTAAATTTAAATTTGGTAACAATATTTTTATTGTAAAGAGTCTATTTATTTTACATACATGGGGTAAATTTCGAATAATTGGACATATAACTTACTTTAATAACTTTTCACAGTCAATTTTTGTTTTAAAATAAAATTTAATAGTTTTAAATTATTTTATAATTTTATAATTTTATAAAACATTAATTATTTCAAAATTCATACTATCGATTTAATTGATTTTAAATAAAATCTAAACCTATATATAACATCAATCCAAAAAATTTAAAAATGATATAACATGTCATATTAATCTATAATAATAGTGGATGAGATAATATTTTTCATATAATATTCATATTAATATTTATAATATCATTTATTTGATTCATTATTTAATAAACCAATCAATGTATCATGACTGTGTCCTAATGTAATTTTGTTATTTAATATCCAAAAATTATAAAAAAATATAATATGATTTAGGAATCTTATTTATAATTATAATTACTAATTATAATCAAATATATCACTTATATAAACCAATATTAAATATTTTGTAGAAGATATATGTTTATAACATATTTTTATATATATTAAATTAAATGTTATAAGTGTCATAAAACACCCAGGTGGCATAGAAAGGCCAACTAATCATCCCAATGATTGTATTGGTATGGAATATATCTTAAAATAGGAATATGAAATGTTTTTTTGGTAATTTATCTTATTATAATAGTAGGTTTAGCCTTATTTTTATGATTTTCCCTTTATGTGTGGTTAATTTTTTTTTCTAATTTTACAATTCATAATGTCCAAAAAAAGAGAAGAAAACTATTTAAATAAATTGGACCTTATCATTAAAAAATGGAATAAAATTTTCAATTTTCAAGACATGTAAGATTCATTAATCAATATAAAATTAAACCCCATTGTCAAAATCAGAAAACGTGTTTTAAAAAATAAAATCCGTCAAAAGATTAACATGGGATTATATATCTTTTCAATGTAAAATTACCTAAAATTACCAAGATTAGATTAAATAATTAAAAAAGTTATTTATAATTTAAAAAAATTAAAATGATATTATAAATATATAAAATAATTAAACAAAAATATAGTTTTGATTTAAAAATCCCAACTCTTCATTGTTCATTAATATAATAATTTTATCAAAAAATTATCAAAGATTTAGAAAAAGTAAATTTTGATTTCTTTATTCCAAAAAAGTTGTTTATATTTCCAAATTTACCTTATAAAAGTTTGGAAAATTAGATATAAAATGGGGACACAAATAAAATTTCATAAAATTGCCTTTTTGGATAATTACATTTTTAGGAATAAATTGATTTTTTTTATGCTTTTTCTAGAAAACATTTAATATGAATTACAAACATAAAATTGATTTTATAATATATTAACATATTCCAAAAATAGTGATCTGGTTTTATAATCCCCATTGTTCTCATTTTAACATGTTTTCATAGAAAACACGTCATTTACATTCAATTTGTTTTTATTTCCATTTCTAATAAATTTGGTGACCACTCAATCATTATATATCGGGTTTTAATCATAATTTTTTAATTCAGTTAATATTATTCATTCTATCTATTCAAACATCTTGGTTATAATGGTAACATTTAAATAATAATATTTATCTCTTCATTTAAGCTTGATGTAGTGCATCAAGTACACTATTGAACCTTGTTTTTCATTCTTAAAAACCATGATGTTACTGAATCATCTATACATGTTCTAAAGAAGGATTTTTCCTACCTCTATGTCACCTCCTTACGAAGCCACATCTCCCCCGCACCTTACTTCTCTCATGGACTCCTCCCACATCCCCGACCATATCCCCCATACCTGCCCACGCTTCCAAACCTCGATGACTAGGGTTTTAGCATTACAGTCTCCGTACAGTCTTCATTCATAGCCCATCCTCCTCATCTCTGACTACTCATGAATCCGGTCTCTGGCTGTCATCATCTCCTCTAGATCTCGACATTCCACTCTAGCCGTGACTTTGACATCGGTTTATCCACCGTCGGGTACTCTTACCAAATCTCTTACGCCTCCACCATATCGACAACTGGCTACTCCTCCTTCGTGTCTTCCACATCTGGGTCCTATGCTCTGCCTACAGTTCTCACGCCCTACATTATATAGTGACTAATCTCTGGTATAATCCAATTCATTTGTGTACATCTTCTAGGTTTATCCTAACCCCCCCCCCACCGTCTTCTCCTACATTTTTCAATAAAATGTGAACTATTATACTCATCCCTTTGACGCGGGTTCTCCTTCGGTAAGCTGCAACAATCCATTCTTCAATAGGTGCATAATACAAATATCATACAATAACCATCCCATTTATTCTTTATTATAATATTTTAACGTTCACATAAGTTAATGAATGTTTCATAATAATTCATTATATTACAAAACTGCAAGTATAATTTCTCATAAGAATTTACCCCGGCTCTTGCTCAACGACCTGTGATTGATCTACCACCATATACCCTACCTCGGATTTCTCCACATATCTTCAATTTCTTCTTGGTATAATGTCTAAATACTTACTGTATTTTTTGAATCAATTGATCTCTGATTTCAACTTATTGGGATTTTTTACTCTGTTCTTACTTTGTTATCTAAATGAATAATGGATTTTTTTATTTTTTTTGTCTCAGATGTTGACTTAATGGGAATTGATCCTTCTTCTAGATTACGTTTTTTTGATTCAGTTGATTTGAGGAGATGGGTCCGCATAAATAACATTTTTAGTAATGGTAAAGTGACAGTTTCGTAAAAGTTTCATCCTAACAATCCTACACTACTTTCTATGCATGCTCATTCAATTTTCTAGACTGATTATATAGCATATATTTTCATCTCTCTTTCCACAGTATTTGATCATGTTTTTGTTGTTTGGAAAAATTGTATGGCTCTCTAGATTGAACACACCGAATATTATCATAAGTAGACTCTTCAGTGGAACCTTCTCCAAGCATTGTAATGCTTCATTCCCTGTTTCTTTTTGTATTCCATTAAACGATATTATTCATTTAATTTTTAATTCATTTGTCTATGCTTATGATTATTCAATAGGATAAATATTAGGATTTCTACTGAATATTATGTCTTATTTTTCTGATCGATGATCTGATTAAGAATAGTAATAAAGAAGACTACATATAATTATGTAGCATCATCCCAAATACAGATTATATCATTTTGAATTTATTTATAGTTGCAACATGAATAATAAATTAATGGATTAATGTTACTTTTTAGTTAACTATGTAATGATTGATGAGAATTTTATGATGGAACCCAGCTGTATTATTTAGAGTGGCTAATCATTAGCATATTCGTCATGGCATATTTAATTTGACATCCAAAATCACAATGAGTTTTATTCAGAGTTTATTGGATGCTCCACAGGGGAGCCTCATCTGGGTTAGAAAACTATTTATTTTAATGAAGGGAACTAGGAGAAAAATAAAGGGATGTGGATCGACCACACTACATTTTTCTCTATATAAAACCTTCACTAGATACTTCACCGAGTAGAGTAATTCTTCTTTTTTAGTTTATTTTGTTCTATTAAACTATATTTTTCCTTCATTATTTCATTCATTTTTCTATCCTTATGTTTATGGAATAAGATAAAAAATAAATGTTTACCGAATATTATGTCGTTTAATATTATGATCGATGATCTGATTAATTTTAACAATAATAAAATATTCATATAATTATATAGTTTCGAAACAAATTCAGATTGTGTCACTTTACAGAGGCCAAAGACATCCCATTGTCCATGTTTCCACTCTCATTCTCCCAGGTTGGTTTTCTTCAACACGGGAGGGATGTTGAGGTGCAATAAATATGTTGCTATCTCCACTCTCATTCCCAGGTGAAAATATTTTTCAATCTATTATGGTTTAGAAAACTATTTATTTTAATGAAAGGAACACGGAGAAAAATATGGGGCTGTGGATCTACCACACTTCAGATTTCTCCTAATACATTCTTTACTAGTACCTTCACCTTGTATTGTAATGTTTTTTTCTTTGTTTATTTCAGTCCATTAAACTATATTTTTCCATCATTATTTCGTTCATTTTTCTGTGCTTATTTTTATGGAATAAGATAAACATTAAATGTTTACATAATATTGTTTCTTTTAATATTGTAATCGATGATCTGATTAATTGTAACAATAAAAAAATCTGCATATAATTATATAGTTTCAATACAAATTCAGATTGTGTCACTATATAGAGGAAAACATCATCCCATTTTCCCTATTACCAATCTATTCTCTTAGGTTGTCTTTCATCAACACGGGTGAGAGGTTGAGGTGCAATAACTATGTTTTTGTGTCCACTCATTCCTAGGTATAAATATTTTTCAATCTCTTCCTGATTATTCTTCCAGTTATGATTCAATTTTAAGAGGAAGGTGGTGAAAGTATGAATGTCTGTTAGTTTTAGTTTTTTGGGATATGGGGGTTGTGATAAAAGTGTTCCTGAGTAATTTATAGTGTTGGATTTTATATTGGAGAGGATAATTGTGTATGAAAAAAATGCACATAAATATACTCTACAAGTAATGTAGCACTAGAGGACTAATGATAAGATAACTTTAGAGGCACCTACCGAGATAGAGGTGACAATGAATTTTGTGAAGTGAAATTTAGTAATAAAATTTTCAAAAATTCAGGTATTTTTATTATTTCATGGCATGTATTTTTCCAGTTCACACATCATGTATGATTCCCTATAAAATTTAATATCATCATAAATTAACTCTACATGTAACTTCTTCATACATTCCATAGATACTATATTTTACTAATTTGTGGTTACATGTTAATATAATTATGACATGGTATATGACAATGGGTCATATACTTGTGTATATTAGGACTAAATTCCTCAATGTTTATCCATATACCAACCATTTCATGTCATTGTCACCGCTTTTTATGTGACCCAAGGGACATATATTATAAAATAATCAAGATGACTAAATATGTCACAAATGTTTACACTATGCAGCTAGAATAGTCCCTTACACCATGTACACATCTATACATACTATATAGGTCATCCCTATACAGAATATGGAGTTTTTGTACATGATTACTAGCTAGATGAGGCCTATACATACTATAATAGTCCCTTTTTTGTGATTACTATTTCAAATGTAGTTCAATAATGTAATTAAAATCTACATCTTTTTCATTTTTTGTTGATGATGGCTCCATATTTTTTCCACTTGTAATCCAATATTATGTACTTCTATATTTTTTATTTAAATATTCAATATTAATGAACAATATTAAAATTGAAAAATAACACTCGTATTAAATAGTTAATATTAAAACTATTACGTTTTCCACTTGTATTTCAATATTTTGTACTTCTATATTTTTCTTAATTCATTTCAAGACTCACAAATTCTATCATTAGAGGAAAAAAGTGGAATGTATTAAATTAAACTATTATATAAGATAGAGAATAGAATTATAATTTTTATTTCAATCATTTTAGGTATACTATGAATTTTATTTATTTACATTAATCTTATTCTCAATCTGCACTACATTTTTATTCTGTTGTCAAGGAGTAATGATATTGATCAAATCAGTGGAATAGATGAGAAAATGTAAATTCAATCAGCCTTCAACTCTTCAATCCATCACAGGTAGAGGAAGACCTATATTTGATGTTCCTAAAAGAAAGTTACTAATTACCAACTAAATATGAAATTCTATGTAAATGCATAATATAGTTTTTGATTCATTTTTGGTATGATGTAGACTTACTGTATCTTTTTCCTTTTTTGGGTTTTTGATGTTTTAATTTGATTGATTTCAGGAAATTAGTTTGCATTGAATAAAATGTTTTTGGATGATAAAGTGATGGTTCAGTTGAAGTTAGTATCGGGTAACCCTTCACTAGTTTGATTTCAAGTTTTTAGGTCACTCTATTGAGAAGCCTAGATTTAATGGTTTTTTTGCATTTTTCTGTTGTCAATGCATCTCATCTGACATGCATTATTTAGTATTATATAAATTTTAGGACATTATCAATTATTCCTAGTATGGGATTAGGTGTAAATTAATAATCATTAATTATTGATTTTTTATCTATTCTTCAATTGTCTTCTTATTTAATTAAATTCAATAGTTGAAACTCAATGATCATTCCACATTTTACCTATAATATGTGTTTTGAACCATTACACTGAGGTTTGTTGATTTATTAATATTTTTGAAACTATTCTTCCAACCAAATGATCTAGTGATGCCTTGAATTTGAATTGGTTAATGTAGTTAAATATAATGCAATGTGTTTTTATTCCCATCAGTTTCCCTGAGTAATTTGGACGCTATTGACCAACCTATGCCACCCATGGTGTGCTCCCTTAACCTCAATCATTTTTTATATCTCCCATGGGGTGTGTTTTAAATTATTTATAGTTTGAAAATACATTTAAAAAAAAATCAATTTATATATTAGGATATGTACTGCCTTATTTTCCATGTTATACATAATGTTTAACTGTTTTGTGGTTTAAATTAAATATAATATATTAGTTGGTATAATCATAGAAATATATTCTTATTAATTGAATTATTAAATATGATGAATTAGAATATTGAGGATGCCTTTTTTTGAAATCATTTGATCATGATTCCATTAGACACCATAGATGTTTCCCCTCAAGAAAATGAATGTTGGAGTAGATTACTTAAATAGATATCTATCCATGGGACCTAATTCCCTTGTATTTCATCGGCCTTTATAACCCATGGATCTAAATTTGATTGTTCTTTCATGAGACATGGTCATTATACATGCTCATTGGATCATAATAGAATCCTTACTTAGTTTCCATCCGGATGATTCTAGGACATGACGTGGCTGATTTTTTCTATTAAACCATGCATCTAGTCCTTTGTGGAATTACATGTAGATTATATGGATCTATAATATTTATTGGGATATGATTGAATTAACATATTGTTTTTGGATGTTCTGACACATCTGGTAATATTTCGTGGATGTTCCTATATGGTATGTAGAATATATCTCAATGTCCTAGGTGACTTGGTTTGTATGGTTGTGAAGATATTCCATGTTTGTTAATTATTTACTATTTTTATATACATAATTATAGGATCTAAACCCAGGTACAATGGAAGAAATATTTACATGAAGTTTTTTTAGTTTGGTCATCATGCATTTTACATACAACTATTACACATAATTATACTATAGTTGATGTCA
Source organism: Viscum album (assembly GCA_963277665.1). Classification (NCBI taxonomy): domain Eukaryota; kingdom Viridiplantae; phylum Streptophyta; class Magnoliopsida; order Santalales; family Viscaceae; genus Viscum; species Viscum album. The sequence continues at coordinate 476,617 of CAUJRU010000465.1, forward strand.
ATGAAAAAAAATTAGTGAACCATTCCAGTTTTGGGTTATTGATTCTTCATGGTGATTGGTTGGAGTCACACTAAAATTTAGGGAAATATAACAACATGGAAGAGGGGATCATTTGGCGTATTTTAGAGAAACAGATATTTTATATTTATTTGATCTATTATATAATTTTTTATTTCATTAAATATGAGTTTACATGAGTTTATTTATTTGGGTAAGTATATCCCTTTTATCTTTTCTCAATAGTATCTTTGAGTGATGTATTATGTGTTTACTATAAATTATTACATTTTCTTTTGAAATCATTTATTTTATAGGTTATTCATTTAGTATTTCATTTGACGATCATCTGGCCTCAAATCCACCTTCTTCATTTGTTTCATCTCTGTCTTTGATACCCGCATCTGCCATTCCATATTGTTCCATCTCTTCCATTGTTAATCTTCACTCCAATTATATTTTTTCACATTAAGTCTTGTCACATCATCATCATCATTTTATTTTAAACATTATATTGACTATTTGATTTTTAATGATGTAGAACCACATGATTTGAAAAAAAATTGATGGTCCCGTGCATTAGCACGGGCATAGTACTAGTTTTGTTTTTAATGTAAAATGTTCAAAATTAAAAAATGAATATTTATCCTCATACAATTATAAATTGACACCAATTATCTAAATTATATTTATTGGTGTACAATTAATCTAATTATACCATAACACTACTTTAAATTATAAATCATCTATATAAAAAAATTATATTAAAATACAAATTTAAAAAAATATTCTATATTTATAAATATTCTTCAAAAAATATTACATCATAGAATAAAAAATGTTAACCCAATTATAATAGTTATTTTATGAATTATAAAATAAAATAATTTTCCTAAGTATAATTTATAATCATCTTTATATTATAGTTAAAATATTTGTGGCATTAAAAGATGATAAAATTATCTTCTATAAAAATACATCCATTTATTTGCAATATATTAATATCTCTAGTCTAGAATTCATATAAAATTAATATTATATAGTTTTGTAATACATAATTTATAAATTTTCTTAAAATTTTTACGAAATAATTGTTATTTAATTAATTGAGATAAGTATTTTTCTACATCAATAAATTTTTCGCTGAAATTGTTTCTCTATTTCAAATTGTTCATATATAAATTTATAACTAATTGATATCAAAATGATTCAAATAATATTGATGTGTAAAAGATATTTTCCTAATTTAGTAAATCAAATACATAAGATTCATTCCAAATAATATATGGTGACACTAATAATATATTAATAACATTGCTAATAGTATATTATACTTCAATAGAACATGTTCTCTTGTGAAACACATGGTGTAATAGAAACATGGTACTTTTTGTTAAAAAAGAATGTAATTGTGTTTAGTATAAGAAAATATTGTCTTGGTATTGTGTGTAACTCAAATTTAACTCCTTCTTTCACATGAAAAATCATAACATGGTGTAGTATGAAATGAAATCCATGATTGAATATTAATTTATTCAAAAATTATAATTCATAAAATCATTGGGTCTTATAGTATAACCCACATAAAATGAATTCATCCCTCAAAAATAGTATGTGTTATAATATTTATAAGAAAATAAATCTATTTTTATAGAAACCTATATTGTATAAAATTAATTCAAAATATAAATTTTAAAAACATAAAGTCTAAAACATAGCAGTTACATTATGTAAAACATGACTATATTTTAAAATTGGAAAACATAGGATGAACATGAACACAAAGGCATAGAAGCCATTTTCCTAGTCGGGGAACGTGCGGCGCGCTTGGCATGGCGGGGCCCCCAGTGGGAGACGAGCGTTACCCTTACACACATTTTCCCATGGGGCGTCAGTCGAGTGGTACCCGCTGGTTGTACCCCTCGCCCTCTGTGGGAACTGACCCAGGCTCGAGTCCCGCCAGACTCGGACACTGTGCGTATTATGCACAGGGCGATTCAAAGCCATTTGCCTAGTCGGGGAACGTGTGGCGCGCTTGGCATGGCGGGGCCCCAAGTGGGAGACGAGCGTTACCCTTACATACGTTTTTGTAGTTGGGGTTTGTCTTAGTGGTAAGCACCCCTTAAATCTACATGAAAAATGGTGGTTCAAAACCCATTGGGCGCAGGCACTGTAGCAGTACTGTACTGTACTGTAGCAGCGGTGTACTGTAGCAACGACGAGCATTGTAGAAACGAAGATAACTATAGCGGCGGCAGGGCACTTTAGCGGTGGCAGGGCACTGTAGCGGTGGTAGAGTACTGTAGCGGTGGTGGGTACTGTGTAGTACTGTAGTAGTACTATTCACAGAATGGGCTTTGGGCCAAAAAAATGGGTCTACGGGCCATGTAATGGGAAAAATTCCCACTGGGCCTTCGGGATATGTAATGGGTCTCCCTCTACCCAGTTAAAAGAGGTCTTTGCTTTCCTTTAATAATAAATGAGGCTTCGGCCCCAACCTTTAAAAAAACCAAAGGCATAGAAGAGAAAAATTTATTATATATTATTGAGGGATACTAATAGAGAACATATTTTTTAGAATGATAACTATAAAAAAGCCATCAATTAATGTTTCTCTAAAAAACTCATTGACTACATCAAAAATGTTGATAATATTTTTTTATATATCATTTTCCTTAATATTACTAACTTTCATTAGCTGTCATACAAACATTATTTCATTAAATTTTATAAGAACATTCTCACCCTCAGGTTATGACATGAAAAATTTAAATATAATATCACACTCCATTAAATAATTGTGAGTTTGTTATCTCTCAATGAATAACAAAACCTATGACCTAATAATTGTTTGACAATTCGTTCTGTGTATCAATATTTAAAATCGCAAAAAAAAATTAGCCCTGATTATCCAATCTGCATAAATCAACATATGGATAAATAATACATTAGTCACCAAAACCTCATCCAAAATTTTTCTTATATCATTATATAAATTCCTAACATTATATACATTATTAAAATATTTAAATCCAAAAATATTAGAAATAAGACCACTAAATTCTTCAAAATCATCATAAAATTGATCACCTATATTTTTTTAATTTTTATATTGGTGGTTTTATCCATTAATATTAATTCACTCATCCTGTATTCCCTATAAATAATGAATCAATACAAATTACAATTGATAATCATTGAAAAATTTGATTATTTATTATTATAATGATTATTGAATATATTCTATCAAATGAAATATGTTGTAAACATCCTCCATGATAACATAGATATATTCATTAACAAACTACTTATTAGTTTTTTGGTTATAAATATTATCCAATTTACCTGATTAATATCCAATATTATTTATCCGAAAAAAAACCTGTTTATCATCATCATGAATATATTTTAGTTTACTATCCCTAATTAATTGGATTTTATAACGAAAAAATATCAATTAAATAAATTTTCTAGTCTTGCTGTACTATTTATCTTATTCCTGAAAACCCATTGTGAACAATTCTTATTTAAAGTCATTATATATTTCATTATTTTGTATATCATAATAATTAAATTTTAATAAATTACAACAAAAATCATTCTACCTCCCCTATAAAACATTAAATAGTATTAATATTATTATCTCATCTTACCACTTTTGTATGATATATCATTCTCACACTCTTCATCAGTTTTAATATAACTATAACTCATACCACCGTGATGAATGTCTTCTTCAGACATCCACTTTGGACAAAAATTGTTTTTAAGACCCATGTACTCCAAATTTAATTCATTTATCAATTTCTTATAGCTTGGAGTGGGCAATATTCTTATCCATTAGAATTAACTGAACATTTCAATTTTCCATTACAACACTAGTGCAGAAAACGTTTTTTACGTCACCATATTTTACGTCGGCTATATATAAACGACGTAAAAAATGTGGCGAGTAGATTTTTAATGTCGGTTAATTTAATAACCGACGTTACAAATCGCGCATGTTCAGTTTTTACGTCGGTTATCCTATAACCGACGTAAAAAACCTGATATCTGCGCATTTTTTACGTCGGTTATGTGATAACTGACGTAAAAAACCAAAGCACCGGGTTTTTTACGTCGGTTATTTGATAACCGATGTAAAAAATGCGTAGATATAGGGATTTTTATGTCAGTTATTTTATAATCGACGTAAAAAAAACCTCTATGCTTTGGTTTTTTACGTCGGTAATTTGATAACCGACGTAAAAAACACGTAAATATCAGGTTTTTTACGTCGATTTCCAAATAACCGACGTAAAAACCTCCCGTGCATTGGTTTTTTACGTCGGTTATTTTATAACCGACGTAAAAAACCAAAGAGCAGGAGCTTCTTTACGTCGGTTTTAAAATAAATGACGTAATAAATTTAAAAAATAGTTTATAATGTCGGTTATATAATAACCGATGTTGAAAAACTTTTAAAAAAATTAAAACCCCTGTGGACTGTCATTTACGATTTTTCGATTGACAGTCCGTCGGCTCGTCTCTCTCGCGCGGTAAACCCTAATCGGTCTGTCGATCGACTTGCGTTAAACTCATTTTGGCTTCATTTTTTATCTTCTTCACTCCTCTCAGATCTATCATCTCAACTCGCAACATTCAAGTAAGCCTTCCACGAAATTATTTCGTTCGTTTTTTTTCACGGATATTCTATAATTATGTTTTGCGATTTTTGTACATTTAATGTAAACAAGATGTAATGGTTTCCAAGTATGAACCTCATTACTATTTTGATAAGATGGTGATGAGATAGTCTAAGATACATATGATTCATTGATGGAAGTGATACAATTTCACATGGTGTATGATGATTTTTGGGTGGGGTGAGACCATGACATTAGCATTGGGGTGTGAGAGGAAAACTAGTGGAGAAGTGGTATCCGAGAACCTTAATTTTAATATATATATATATATATATATATATTATACGAAAAGGTTTATTTATATGAATTATTTTGTGAGTGAGCCATAGTGAGTATATGAAACTATTTTTCCTTATTTAGGTGATGATTTAGATTCCTTTTTTCATAGGGCTTTAGTGTGCTTTCTCAGCATTTTCATGAGATGTTTTAGAGTGGATCTTACTATGTATACATGTTATGTCCACCATACATAAATATAAACAATTTTTTTGGTTTTTGAAAGAAATTTGTAGATTTTTATAGATGTTAGTAGCCTGGAATTGTTGTGGAGTAGCTTTCATGAGTATTTAGAGATTATTGTTTCTTCCTAGTTTTACTTTTAGTACTAATAATCTTCTTTTTGGTTTATGTATAACAATACTTGTATGAATTCATGCATAATTATCTAAATTTATTCATTTCAAACCTAGGAGGGTTACTTTTGGTGGGAGCAGATCCTAAATGATATGGTATGAATTCATTCTATCATAACTATAAATAAAATATAGTTGTATTTTATTTATCATATACATCAACTTATACTCTTCGTTTTCATCACAAACCCTTTGAGAATAAAAAACCAAACTAAGGGCTTTGGTATCCACATTTTCATTTTTTATAGAATATGGGACATCAAAATCAAATGATTGAACATGTTCCTCCCAAAAACACTTCCATTGATTTTTATAATTGTGTGAAAATATTTACCAAATGGATTTAGGGTCTACAGAAACCATTAATAACATGTTAAATAGGTAGTTTATCTAATATATTAAAACATCAAAACAACAATCAATATTAAATTATGTAGGCATCATGGTTTTCATTGATTAAATGAAATTTAAAACTGTTATATCTAACTATATTATGTTTTAAAAAAAATATTCAAGCATATTTATTTTAAATACCTATAGATTTGTTTTATATTTTAAATTGTTTTAAATTCAAATTATGATTTTTTTCTTATAAACATATATTTATCTTATCTTAAAAATATATATTTTTTGTTGATATTTGTTATAGGTAATAATGAGTCGAAGTTGGATTACGGCACATCGAATGAGCAATGAATTTGAGGAAGGTGTTGATGCCTTTTTGGAATTTGCAAAACGAAATGTTCCAAGTAGTGACATTTTGTTTCTGTCCATGCCTGAAATATTTGAATATGAAGAAGTTGAAAAGTAGAGAGATAAAAGATCATCTTATTTTTCATGGTTTTAATCCGAGTTACAGCCCTTGGATTTGTCATGGTGAAACTGGACAGAATGTCACTGATGATGATGATTCGCAAGATGGTAACTCAGATGGAATTGATGAAATGATTCGCGATATTGTAGCCGAACAAATTGAGATAGAACCGACAGTAGCACATCTATATGGTGATGCTGAAAAACCATTATATCCTGGTTGTATAGATTTTACGGTTTTTTCGGTGGTGTTATGATTGATTAACCAGAAGGCAAAGCGTGGATGGAGTGACAGAAGTTTTACAGAGCTGCTACAATTGATGAAAGACATTGTCCAAAAGATAACGATCTTCCAGATTCACTTTACAAAGCCAAGAAAATATTATGCCCGATGGGATTAGGATATAAGAAAATACATGCCTGTCCAAATGACTGCATTATATATAGGAAGGAATATGAATATCTGTCAGAGTGTCCTAAATGTGGGAAATCACGGTATAAGGAGAAAGAAAAATCACAGGCTGATGTAGAGATTACAAAGCTCCCATCAAAGGTATTTTGGTATCTTCCTATAATTAATCATTTCAAACGTTTATTTGCTAATTCACATGATGCAAAAAGGTTAAGATGGCATGATGAAGAGCGGGTATGTGGTGGAAAAATACTCCGTCCAGCTGATTGTCCACAATGGAAGAAAATTGATGCGCAGTATTCTACATTTGGAAATGAAATTAGAAATCTCAGACTTGGGTTTTTCACAGATGGAATGAATCCATACCAAACACTCAGTAGCACACATATTTCATGTCCTGTTTTATTGGTAATTTACAACCTCTCTCCTGAAGTTTGTATGAAGTGAAAATATGTCATGTTGAGTACAATGATCTCTGGTCCAAAGCAACCCGGTAATGATATTGATGTTTACTTATCACTGTTGATTGATGAATTGAAACTGTTATGGGTTGATGGTATTAGGGTGTATGATTCATATAAAATGGAATATTTTCAACAACATGCAGTGCTTATGATCACTATTAATGACTTCCCAGCGTATGTAAATTTGTTTGGATACAGTGTTAAAGGGCATAAAGCATGTCGAATTTGCGAACAACAGACGTCATATTGTCAATTGCATCATGGAAGGAAAATAGTGTACATGGGTCATCGAATGTTTTTGCCTACGAAACACCCTTATAGATGACTAAAAAAGGCATTCAATGGCTCACAAGAATTTGATACTGCTCCAAAACCTTTATCCCCTGATCTGTATTTTGAGAGTGTGAAAATCCTTGACGTGACATTAGGAAAAGACACAGAAATCTGGTAATGATAGACATATTTGGAAGAAAAGTTCAATTTTTTTGAGCTACCATATTGAAGGTATCATGAAGTTAAACATAATATTGATGTCATGCATCTGGAGAAGAATATCTGTGATTCTTTGATTGGAACATTGTTAGATATTAATGGAAAGACTAATGATGGGTTGAATGCAAGATTAGACTTACTATCAATGGGAATACGTTTTGAGTTAGCCCCCACTCCTAAAGGAAGATGAACATTTCTTCCCCCGACTTGTCATACATTATCAAAGAGGTAGAAAATTAGCTTGTGTCAGTGTCTTCATGATACCAAAGTTCCTCATGGTTATTCTTCTAATGTGAAAAATTTTGTCTCATTGAAGGACTTGAAGTTGATAGGTATGAAATCACATGATTGTCACGTCATGATGCAACAAATTCTACCAGTTGCATTGCATGGAATATTTCTTATTCGTGTCAGAAAGACTATAATGAAGTTGTGTTAATTTTTCAATTCAATTTTTAACAAGGCAATTGATGTGAATTCTTTGAAAATTTTGGAAAAGGATGAAATTTTTATACTTTGTCAATTGGAAATGTATTTTACTCCAACTTTTATTGATATAATGGTGCATTTAATGATTCATCTGGTTCGAGAAATAAAGCTTTGTGGACCTGTATATCATCGTTGGATGTATCCTTTTGAAAGGTATATGAAAATATTAAAGGGGTATGTTAAAAATATATATCGACCTGAAGCCTCCATTATTGAAAATTATATTTCTAAGGAGGTAGCAGAGTTTTGTACAAGCTACTTGGATGCGGCGCAACACATAGGTTTGCCTCCATCTCTCCATGAACGAGTTAATAATGAGGGAAAGGGTATTCACGGCTTGAAAGTAAAATAATTGTCAGCTGAACAAATGAAGAAGTTAGAATCATACATCATGAATAAAATAGGTGATGCTAAACCATATATCACATTGCATATTAATGAGTTGAAACAATGTCATCCAAAGAAGAAAGAAATGTGGATTTTGAATGACAACAACAAAATTGTTTTGTCATGGATTAAAAATACTTTGCTTGGTAGATCAGATGTATTAGAGACATCAAAATGGATAGTGGGTGGTCCATGTTTAAATGTTATAACATGGTCTGGTTATGACATTAATGGTTATACATTTCATACAAAAGCTCAGGACAATAGAAGTGCAGTTCAGAATAGTGGTGTATTGGCGTTTGCAGAAGTAATGCATTTTTCGAGTGCTAAGGACAAAAACCCAATTTCTGCATCAAGTGCATATTATTTAGTGATTGAAGACATATGGGAGGTTGATTACATTAAAATTAAAGTTCCAGTTTTTAAATGTAAATGGTTTAACGGTAAAAACATTGTCAGACACGATGAATTTGGAATGACACTTGTTAATCTGAATAGATTGGAAGACATGACTGATTCTTTTATAATGGCAACACATGAAAAACAAATTTTCTATGTAGTAGAACAATCAAATATGCAGTGGGATGTTGTTTTACAAGGGAAAAAACAATATATTGGTGAGGATGAACTTGATGAATATGCTGATTTATGTGAGATCCATACTTCCATGGAAATATTAACAGAACATAATGATGATCATGTTGAAGACATAGTTTGTGCCATAAGGAACGATCACGACGAAGGAATTTGGGAAAACAATCCATTTGTACATTCCTAAAATTACAGGTAACATATGTTTATTTCTTGTTTACATTTATTTTTTCCATAAATGTTAGATATTGTATGTTTTTTATTTATTAAAACATGTTTTAAAATAAAATAAGTATATGTTTTGGTTTGTTTTAAGTTTGTTTAGTTTACTTTATCATGTTTATAATCATTACATGAATTTTAAAATTCTTATTTTTGTTCACTGAAAATTACCTTACCATGTTTACAATGTTTACCAGGTTAACCATTTTTTCCATTTTTACCATTTTTAACATCTAGACCATCTTGACCATCTTTGCCATCTTTACCATTGTTTAACATGCTTACCATATTACCAATGTTTACTATTATGTAACTTAGTAAACTTTTCTATTTTCTGATTACAGTAGTATTAAAATATTTGAATTTGTATATTTGTGAACTGACGTTTTTTTTTTATTTTAAGGATAATGACAGATCATTCAGATGATCAACCACATGATTCTGGAGAAGAGCATATTGCTGGTCATACCTCTAGGGATGAACATTCACATGTTCCAATTACGACAAAGAGTTCAATGGTTGGTAAACATGGGTGCACACATTTACCAAAATTATCACTTTCCCGTATGCAGGATCAGAGGATAGTCGTTGAGTTTGATGATGATGATATTCTTAGAGGTCCGAATGCTAAAGATTTTAAGAGTTTTGTTGCAAATCAGGCTAAGACCAAAGTAAGAATTATTTATGATGATTGGAGAGGTGTGGATAAAGAAATTATCTCTCAGTTGTGGGAGATGATTATGGTATGATCTTTTGTCATTGTTTGACCATTCTTTTAATGTTTCTAGTATATATAATATGTTAAACCTCTTCTTTAATAGATGACATTTGATATTCCTGACACTGGAAGAGTCAGGATGAAATGATTATTGTTGGCTGCTAGGAGATGGAGGGATTTTAAATCAACCCTCTCATCTGATTTCATTTATGTTCATAGGAGTCATGACAATCCATGTCATATATATCCTTTTATAGATGAAGACACATTGAGACAGTTTTTTGAAAGTAGAAAAAAGAGTCATTTCTGGTAAGGCCAATGTAATGTTTTATAAACTTTCTTATATAAATGATTTTATTAATGTTTTGTTAATGATTTATTATTCTTAAATTACAGCAAACAAGGAATGCTCATTAGGAGATCCAATATAAAAATTTATACCCTCATAGTTTATCTTGGGGAGGGTATGCATTATTGGAAGAAAAAATGATAGTGGAAAAAATTTCAACAACTAAGAGCTGAGTCTTCAATCTCTAGAGAGGTGGCCCCTCCAGCCCATCCATCTAGACATGAAAAATGGAAGAGAGCTCGGAAGGGAAAAAAAGGGCAACATCTTTCGGAAGAATCAAGAATCGTAGCTGAGAGGATTGTAAGATATCTATTTAATTTATTTATGTTAACTTTTTTCTTCATATAAGTTTCAATCATTAAAAAAATGTTCAATTAATTAATACAGGACTCTCTTGAGGAGAATAGTTTATAGGGGACATTTATAGCTACTTGGAGGGAAGATATTTTATTTGCAGCATTAGGAAGGCCCGAACATCCTGGTCATGTAAGAGGATATCTGGCAGGTGTATCAGTAAGAAAAGTGTTTCCACGTTCTTCAACTTCTAACATTGAGGGGGTTTATAAAAAAATGGATTCCTTGGAGGCTGAAGTTCAAAATTTTAATGCGACGATCGAGGTCAAGATTAGAGAGTCGGGGCAGTCTATGTTTTCAGAAATGAAAAGACAATTTCAGACTATAGCTCGCACTCCTCCACCTACGCCAGTAGCTCCCACTCCCCCACCTCAGCCTACGGACCCCATTTTTTATCCTACGCCTCCGCCGCAACTTCCTACATATTTCGAGTTGTATGTTGATGATTCTCATCATCATATAGTATCATATGGTTTGGTATATTGTATAGGAGATATAGTTTATCATCAACAATTAACGGTAGAGAATCAGAGGGTCACTGTACATGATATTATAGATAGATCAGCTAGGGTACCAATACCTACAGATGAGGTGGAGAAAGTTGGACAGAGTATCACCCATTTTTTAGTTTGTCAATCCAGACTTCTTCCACTCATTACCATAGAGGTATGAATGTTATATCTTTTATTTTATTTTTTATTAAAGGTGTTTTATCATTTGAAAACTACTATATTTTTCAATTTTTTTCACATGAATACTTCAAAGGAAAAGAAATACTATATAGACATAAAAATAGACTACAGGCTATGACATCAGATACAGATTCCAGTGGTCTTGAAAGATTGTCAATATATTCACATTTGTTGTTGGGTTTTTATCAGTTTCCAATGGAATCTCATGTTTGTGGACGTGAAATAAGTGTGGGGATTACAATAACTGATATCATGGAGCTTGTTACTGGAGATAAGTTGGGCATCAACGTGGTGCAAATTTTTTCTATGTAAGTCTTAACACCTTTTCCCTGTGTAATATTTATTAAAAATGTATACTTATGTATGTTTTGTATTAGGTATCTAAATAAAATTTGTGAGAGGAATGAGCTGACAGAAGTATATGGATTCATGGACCCGAAATTGTTTCCCCTGAAGCATGTGCATTGAATGAGGAACAAAGAATGGTTTATATTGCTGAAATATTTTAAAAGAATATAATCACACAATGTTGGATGATGCCTTTTAGTGAGACATATGAAACATATTTCCCTCAAAGAGATAAATATCTTTTAACATAAAAAACCACTAACATTAAATTTCCTTTTATCAGTGATCATTGGATGTTAGGGATTTTTTGCCCATGGGAGAAAGCTCTTTATTGGATATGCTCGGTTCATGGTGATGTACGGGAAAGTTTTAAGAATATATTGGAAAAGAATGTTTCAATTTCTCAATAGTTTTATATATTATAATGAATTATAAATTTACCCCATTCGTACTATTTTCTAACAGTGCCTGGTCCTACTTTCGAAAAAACACAAAGAAAAGAAATGCAAAGATCAAATATGTAAATGCGAAGGTAAATTTCCATTTATAATTTGTACTTTTTGATTTATTACATAAAAATAATATATTGAATTTACACTCATTCAAACAGAATTTTCATGAACAATAAGCATCATCAAATGCGGATATTATATGTTAAGATTTATGTATGAAATAATAACAACTGGGACAGTTGTGAATTTTGACCTGGTGTGATTTCCTCTTATACTTTTCCATAATATTTCAATTTGATTTATTCATTATACACGTTAACTATCTTCTTTTTCATTTTTAGCATGTTGATGACCCCCAACCCTATACTGCTGAAGACATCAAACATGTACAAGTGGAGTGGTCAAATTATTTTACAGGTTTGATTGAATTTTAGTTGTTTGTAATGTAAAATGTAATTTTGAATATTGTCATTTTAATTGTGTATTTGATAGTTGTTTAGGTTGGATTTATTTTTTTTAAGTTGATAGTGTATGTTTTGAATGTTATATAAGTGAATGTTTAATTTTTCTCTACTTCTGTTTTTGGTCTACTTTTGATGGTTTTTCTAGTATGGATTTGGGTCTGTGGGGGAGGGGTTCCAATGGTGTGGGGGTGTGTTCAGTGGGGTTGGGGGGTGTCCAGCATCTGGTAGAGCTGTCCGGTGGGGTGGGGGGGCAATCCTGGGGGGTGGCAGAGATGTCCAGTGGTGTGGGAAGGAGGTTCAGGGGTGTGGGAGTGCTGGCCAGGGGTGGGGGGGTTGTCCAGGAGAGTTTGGGGCTGTCCAGGGGTGAGGGGTGCTGTTTAGGCGGGTGGGGGGTTGTCGAGTGGTGTATGGTGGTGTTTGGGGGTCGGGGGCAGTCCAGGAGTGTGGTGGGGGCTCCAATGGGGTGGGGGAGGGTTGTCCAAGGGGTTTACATGAGGGTGGGAGCTCCAATGGGGTGGGGGTGGGATGTCCAGGGGGTATACATGAGGGTGAGGGGTGTCCATGGGGTATAAATGAGGGTGGGGGATGTCTAGTGGGTATGTTTTATATGTTATCAATGTACATGATTAATTTTGATCCACTTCTATTTATTTGGTACGATTTCTTGATTTCTTTTCTGGTTGATTCTGGTGGGGAGAAGATGACTGCATTCTTTTTAAAAAAAAATGGATTTATCACGTCAGTTATTTAATAACCGATGTGATAAAATTCCTGTAAAATAGTTTATCACGTTGGTTATTTAATAACCTACGTGATAAAAGGCCCGGAGAATGGTTTATCACATCAGTTATTTAATAACCGACGTGATAAAAGGCCTGGAGAATGGTTTATCATGTCGGTTATTGAATTACCGACGTGATTAAAGGCCTATAGAATGGTTTATCACATAGATTATTCAATAACCGACATGATAAAAGGCCTGGACAACGGTTTATCACGGCGGTTATTCAATAACCGACGTGAAAAACCACCTCACTACGGTTTATCACAGCGGTTATATAATAACTGATGTGATAAAACCCCCTCCCCTGGGTTTTCATGTCGGTTTTATAAGAACCAACATGATAAACCACGCTCACCTCGGTATATCACGTCGGTTCTTATAGAACCGACGTGATAAACCCCGCTCACCCCGGTTTATCAGGTCGGTTCTATATGAACCGATGTGATAAACCCCCCTCACCACATTTTATCACGTCGGTTATTAAACAACCGACATGATAAATGGCATGGACAATGGTTTATCATGTCAGTTACTGAATAACCGACGTGATAAAAGGCCTGGACAATGGTTTGTCATGTCGGTTATTCAATAACTGACGTGATAAACCTCCTCCCACCAGTTTATCACGGTGGTTATATAATAACTGTCGTGATAAACCCCCCTCCCCCAGTTTTTCATGTCGGTTTTATAAGAACTGATGTGATAAACCTTTCTCACCCTGGTTTATCACGTCGGTTCTATATTAACAGATGTGATAAACCTCGCTCACCCTGGTTTATCACATCGGTTCTATATTAACCGACGTGATAAACCCCCCTCAACCCTGTTTATCATATCGGTTGTTTAATAACCGACATGATAAACCATTTTCCAGGCCATTTATCATGTCGGTTGTTAAATAACCGACATGATAAACCCTTCCCATTTTTATTATCACGTCTGTTATTTTAGAACTGACGTGATAAACATCATGATTTTATGTTTTTGATGTCGGTTTTTAAATAACTGACGTCAAAAACCTTATTTATAACGTCACACGTATTAACGTCGGCTAGAAACCGACGTAAAAAATAAAAAATAACCAACGTAAAAAACGTTTTCTGCACTATTGCAAATTAATGATTTCTGTATTTCTTTTAAATAGTAAATATATCATTATGCTCCACTAAAGCAAACACCTGTGTGTTTATTCCCACATTCATGAAATAATAGAAAATTAATCATTCTATTTTCATGGTATTCATTAAAAAAATTCTCAACAAACTTCTTCTTTCTATTCCTTAATGAGTCTGAGAGTATATTATGGTATACATTATAATTCATCTTCTATAAAAATTGGTTAGGTATAATCAAAATGTCTTTCAATTTAGTGATATTCATTTTTGACTTCTCATCATCATTTTTTATCACATTAATTGTTAACCCAGTTCCTTTATGTTCACACCATTGACAGAAAATAATTATTATAATCTGAGAAAAAATTATGAAATCAAAAAATAAAATAGTCCTGAAAAATCATGGATATATAATGTAAATTAAGAATGCTTATTTAATATCTTGCATCTTAGTTTAGTCCTATGACAATCATAGTCTGATTATATTTTGATAAATCATTATTATAAATATAGTGTGTACGAATTTCAATTGAATATGCATAGAGAGTGTCAAGCTTGGTGGTGGGCGTGGACCATTATCATAAACCAGTTCATAATAATGTTTACCTCAATTTAGTGTTTTATTTATGGATACCATGTTCTCATATACACTCGATTAAAATATAGTTATAGTATATATGATGGGATGTATTAGATTAAAAAAACTCATTATAACCTTTTATATAATTCTATTATAATTTTATTTGTGTTTAGTTATGCTTGGAATAACATTTAAATACATTTACATACAGATATCCCTATGTTTTTTCTCATTATAGTTTATAATGGTTGGAAAAAAATTTCATTTTATATCATCTATAACGACCCAGGATTTAATAAAATTGATATTAAATTATTTTAGATGAATATTCATCACGTTAAAAATGGAATCATTAATGATGATAATAGTGTATTGGCTTTTAAAATATGGTATCATAATCTTCAATCTTAGTTAAATATCATTAAAATATCCGATCAAAATATTTAAATTCAATACATGAGTTTAAAACCATTCTATATAACCTTTGGAATGGAATCATAATAGAGGTTGAGATAGGATGGTTATTAAGGGTAAATATGTGTTACATGTAATCATAATCTAGGGAATTAGGGTTCAATAATTTTATCATTACATTATATGAACATACCCTATATATCATTTATCATAATAAAATTAATGGAATAAATATTGGTAGTTCATACAAAATGAATCATAAGGTAACAAAGTGAATACTTTATTAAATCATAATATAGTGTTAGGATATAGAATTATGGTTGTCAAATAAAAATAGAAAATAATTTCTATAGTAGTAAAGGATTTTTACCAAGTGAATAAAAATGGATAGAATTCACTCATTAGTCTATCTTAGTTGGAAAGGATTACTCATAAGAATATATTTTTTAAAATTTCATTCAATTAGTTGATTTCACTCCCCATTCAATACATGTCAATATCTTGATATTTAAATCACTACCCAATGAATTAAAGGGAAATATTTTCCCAAAATGTCTCCTATATAAATTCATACATATTTTTTCTAGATGATCCTAAGAAATCATCATATCATAACCCTTGAAATATAAAATGTGTATCAAAGCTATATCAAAAAATATGAGTATGGGGTAAACAGACAAGTTCCATAATCTTCTATTTATATAAAATTTTTGAAATAATGTGGATTTCAGGATAATTTATCTGTGTATATCACATGGAATATAATTGGGTTTCATAAACAATATTTCATAAAAAACATAACAATTCAATAAAACAATAAGAAATTATTTGTTGGGTCAAAACCCTAGTAAGACATAGTTATCATCAATAGATGGCATCTTTTATGGAAAATAATTTTTAATAATATTCTAAAAACATTTCTTGGGGATATATTAATTTTTATTTTATAAATTCATTTCTAAAACTAAAAAATTTGAAAATAAATTTCATTGACATTAAAATTAAAATTATATAAATTATTCATTGAAATAAAATTAAAAACAATTTTATTTGAATATATCCTTGAATACATATACATGATTTTCAATGAAGGAATTATTTATGAAAATGGAGAATTACATTAATGAAATATACGTAAAACTAATGATTCAATTTATATAGTCGATAGAAGTCAAAATATCTATAATCAAATGAAATTTTGAAGGTAAATTTTAAATAAATCATATAAATGGAAATAACATTTTAAAATTTTATTTTATGAGTCATATAAGACAATATTAACAAATAATAGGACATGGTTTTGAAAGATAATAGATTTCTGTCATAAGATGGTTATATTTTATGATCCTCTTTCAAAATTTACTAATAATGTTATGTAAAAAGGACAGAAAAGAAGATATAATTATATGATGATATTTTGAATAACTATATGTGAAGAAACTAAATATACTAATTTAGATATTGACCATAATATTTCTTCAGGTGAAAAATAATCACTAATAACCATAATAAAAAAGGGATTGTAGTTATAAACACTTTCCACATTGATAACATTAAATCATAACTGCCATTAGAGAATTAATTTAAAATAAGCATTAAATATCATGAAAATTTGTCACATTAAGAAAAGACATGTAAATGGATTTTTATACACCATTTTATAGAAAAAAGGTTCTCAATAAAAAATCATTCTCAAATAAGGGAAATTGGTATAAAACTACCCTACCAATATTAGTGACAATGAACTATCATCCTTTTTAAATAGTGGCTATATATAGAATAAGAAAATAATAATAAAATTTATTATAATAATAGTTTAATAAATTTATATTTATTTTATACAAAACTCATAATTAATCAGTTATAAATAAGGCATATGCCTCAAAAAAATAAATGTGAGGTTTCAAATATTTTTACTAGATTCGTAATATTTGAATCTTGATCCCCATAAAATAATAAAATCGATTAAAAAAATTAATATCAACAAATAAAGTAATTTAATGATATAATATTTGATAGGTATATATATACTCCACATAGGTGAAATCGCTGGTGAATATGGAATGTGTCTCATAGATATAAAATGTGATGCGGAATTCCCTTATGTTTTTACTTGAATCTCTTTTTACTCATTGAAAGGAAATGTAAAATAAATTTATATATATTATTAATATAATTTATCAACATATTAAATTATATAATTCCATAAAATATTTACTTATGGAAATATTACCTATTTGTTAACAAATCACTATTAATTATATGATTTTTTAATAAAAATTAGTTTGTATCCATATTTGATGGATGTTTGTGAATTTGTAGGTAATAGAATGAAATTAACTACATCACGATAAATTTAATATTCTTAGTTTATTATATAATCTTTACATTTGAATTTTTTAAGAGGTGGTGAAATTAATAAGGAAAATTTTCAATTTGAGGAATGTTAAGTATTTTTCAGGAAACTCCTTTTGGTTTTCACCAAATAAAATTCTTTGTTTTATATCTACTCAATTTTATTATTATATGAAAATTGGATTGATGTTGGTAACTTATATAGGTATGGTTTGGAGGATTCAATGTTCATGAGATGTGAGAAAAATTTATTGAGTGAATTACATTTTATTGTGGATGAGGACTAACAATCAAATAAATATAAAAAGGTAAACACTATTTAGAAGAATACCTTCCATCATGATCCAAATATATTGGTCTATTTTAGATTCAATGGGATAAATGGTCAAAATATGTACCACCATTGGTTTTTATAAATGTTTCTTGTTCCATTTCCCCTAAACATTAATGCTTAACAAATAAGTAATCTTGTTTTAACATTGACACTATAATTTATTTTAATTACTATCACAAATATTATTTCTCAAAAACAATGTTGACCATAATAGAGATAATAAATTTTTATGATTTAAAAATTTTAATTCATCTATACATTTTCTTATCACAAGTTTTTTTATAATTTTATTTATATGTAATCCCATATATAGAACAAAAAAATATGTTTTTTAAAATAAAAGGTTCAAAAGTTTAAAATATATATTTCCAATTTTAATATGGAATTAATAATATAGACATAAATTAATATAAAGTAGGTAAAATTGACCAAAATGTAAATCAAAAAAATAAACATATTATTTATCTTTAGAAATTATTTATTTTTTATTCTTATTTTAATTAAAATTTTGTATTTTTAGTATTAAACACAAAATTAAATTTCTCTGGAAAATAAAAAACACCCTCAGATAATTTAGATTATTTTCTCTAAAAAATGAAGTTTAATTCGAAAATATAATTTATAAATGTCTAAAATTTTATATTAAAAATAAATGTTCCTAGAAAATATAATAAAATTACCCTTTTGAAAAATACATTTCATTATAATAAAATTGGATAAACTCATATCTATATTCAATAAAACAAAAAAGATGAAAATTGGAATGTTGTTTGATTATATAATATATAAATTTCTCTAAAATAAATCATAAATAGATATTTATTGAATTTTTTTAGATAAAAAATTTACGTAAATATTAAAATATTAGTATAGAATAAATTTTTTATTTTCAAATACATCATACATAAATTTATTAATAATTGATATCCAATGGAATTAGTTTTTATACATTTTTTAAAATATTTTCACAAATTATTTAATCATATTAGTAACATCCATCTCAAATTCATGGTGGTAACTAGATTAGAATGTTAATTACAATATTAATTTTATATTTTAGATTGGATGAAATAATCTTTTTCTGTAACATATGTTTTTAATGGAACATTGTATTGTTAATGAAATAATCTTAACATTATTTCACATTTAAGAACTTATTGGTTAGTGTTGCATGTATCACAACAATAACATTTATTTGTGAATAAATAAATATTAACTTCGTGCATTATGAAGTGAAATCTAAAAATGAATTTTAATATATATATATATATATATATAAATAATAATTCCTAAAAACTCATGATGTTACAAGATGAACTCTAGAAATGTGTATATTAAAATAGAATATATAATATTATTGGTGATCATATAGGTGAAAAATAATATCCTTCTATCATAGGATTTATATTTTTCATTCCTCCTATTCTTCCCATTAATTATATGGGATGATTATATCTATTGTAACGACATTTTATTTTCCCCAAAAACATGGACACACAATGGTAAATGAATAGAAGTATACCATTTTAGATCTAATAATTATAAAATTCATGTTTTTCCTTGTGATAGGAATTCATTATCAATTGAAAATGAATAAATTTTTATAACAAATGGAATGATTAAAAAAAATTAAACAATGACTAACAAAATTTGGAGAGTGGATATACTGTTTTTGGATGAAATACTGAAAAGAATTATCAAATTCGCAAATAGAATGTGTGTGGGATGAATA
Source organism: Viscum album (assembly GCA_963277665.1). Classification (NCBI taxonomy): domain Eukaryota; kingdom Viridiplantae; phylum Streptophyta; class Magnoliopsida; order Santalales; family Viscaceae; genus Viscum; species Viscum album. Next base: position 496,492 of record CAUJRU010000465.1, read on the forward strand.
AATCCTTACCTTATATGATGTATTTTTAAAGAAATACTTTATCTAGATCATCAATGCAGCTTCAAATTATCTATTTTAAAATGTAAAAAGATAATTCCTTATATGGGGTACTATTTTATAAATCCCTTATCGCATTTAATGATACCTCAAGGGAATTAATTAATTATAATATAGAACCATGATGCGATAATAATGGTGTTGATAATTTTGATAAAAATGGTAGATATTCCAAAATTCAAGAGGATAATAGTAATAAAACTATACTTCATATTTTCAAATTCTTTTGTGATATCAATTATGATGGAAAATAACCCATCCTTTAGTTTCTTCTTTATTATTTTGACCAATAATGAGGTATTAAATAGGAAATGTTTAATTATTGTTCCATGGATAAATCAAAACTAGTTTTGAGTGATTATTTCCACATTAATCACCCCTTCTTAATCATAGTGACATTGTAAATGAATTTTTGGATATTGTTTTCCATTGTAACATCCCAGATATCTCTAATTTCAATTGAATTGTCATTTCTATGAATAAGTTCCATGAAAATAGAGTTTAATACTATTGGTATAAACTAACGATTATTAAAAGCGATGAAAACATTGGTGACTAAATTATGTATTATATAAAAGTATAAATTTATGAATTTTTTGGTGAAAACTAATGGTCTATCATATATACAAATTTAAAACGATGAATGTTCATTTTTAACATTCTATTTAGATGGTCCCTTGATGATATTTTTATTTTGATAAAGCTCAATTGATGAATTAATGTTTCCAGTCATCATGAGGGTGATTCCATTTCCATCATTTGATTAATGGTTTTGATTGTCATTTACAAGAAATTTAGATATTAAATTTTTAGTGGTGGGGGTATATCCATTATAGACAATGGAATTATCTCATATAAATATTATCCACTCTTTGTGAATCTATTTAATAATTAATTGTTTCTATCACCATCTATTATCCAATATTAATTGATATATTTTTATTTTATCAAAAAATTGAATTATAGATAAATTTAATGTTTTAAGACAATATATATTTTTCATATAGATGCTAAATCCTGGTTCTGATTTTTATGATGGAGGGAAGCCATTCAATCCTCAGAAACCTAATTTATATCTTAAGGATTTAAGAAGGGTTTTTTATTCAAATATCAGAAGTGACATTTTTTATTTTTCATGGTTCCAGGAAGATCTAATAATGTTATCCTATGTTATTTCTTCCATTCCACCATGATTTTTTCCCATATACCATATTTTTAAGAAATTAATTATTAAATATATATGGAATAGTGTTCTCCCTTTTAATATTTTTATGGATGTAAATACGAATAGTATTTAGATCTAAGTGGTATCTGGGGATTAAGAATCAAAATAATACATTATAAAAAATATAATAATCAACATGAGAAATTAATATTTTCATCTTACTTGCATGTAAAAATTTACTATATTTCTAATCTATGGGAATTCATCCCCTAAAAGTGGAATTTCAAAAAAATATTAATATTATGTCTATAGGATAACTCATTAGAAGAAAATACAATTGAAATGGTTTCTTGTTTTCTCATCACGTGTTAAGATAATGATGTGGTCCAATATGATTATACAATTTTGGATTATAGTATTTTATGTGACTTATATATACATATAATGTTCCATTAACTTTATATAATCGGTGGTTTCATTAATACATGGGGTATAATGGGCGGGATAATGGATGGAATAAGATATAACTATAGGATTACTATATTTTCTTAAATAAAAAATGTAAATTCATTCATTCAAAAGGACATATAAATGATCCATATTTATGAAATATAAATTTTTTGAGACTATTTTGTATCACAATGGGTCGATTGATAGCTATTCTAGTCTATAGACATCATTTTTTACTCATGTTCCCCAATGAAAATCGATTATATATCTTGGGATAATGTATAAGGGTTGTGACTAGGGGAACATCCAAATTACATGACAATTATAATATAATAGATCCATTATTTATTTTATTTTCATATTTATAGACTAAAAACCTATTGATTAATATACATTTTTGATATAAAATAAGTTCCATTAATTTTATTTATACATTTCAGGGTTTTTAGATCCACTATTTTTTTACGAGGTTTAAAAATTTAATTAAATCAATTTTGGATTCAATATGTTTCAAATAAAGAGTGTCATCATCCATTAACTAGAAAATGAGAGGGGTGAACATATTTATTGTGTGTACAATTCCAGTAGGAGTTATCTTGGTTTCCCTTCTCCTTTCAGTTTTTGAATGTGGTACAATAATGAAATAGATCTCAGATTCACCCTATGAGAAAAGAATATATAGGCATAATACCTACTATGGAAGGCTTCTTATAATTATAATTTTTTTCTAGTTTATATACTTATTTAATAATGTCTATATCGAGAATAATTTGGGCTTAATTCTTTTCATTGTTGACATTGATGGTGTGAGCCCATTTGGAGGGGGTAGGATCAATATTAGTTCACTCTTATTCCTTGGTAACATGGTTCAATCCAAGTAAAAGGTGGATGAAAATATCAATAGACTTGAGTTTTATATCCAATTACCCTTTATATCTATAACTATATTCACAAGTTAGATGTATATCCCAAATAAAAATATTATTCAATAGACTCTCAACCTTATATTGTTTATTCAACATTTATATATCTTTAAAAAATGTGTTAAAATAGTCTTCTTTTTGAGAATATCTACTTGAACAGATTTTCCAAATCGTATTTCTAGTTTTTAATAATATATCTTACTCTATAAATCTTTATAGTATTCTAATGAAAATTATATTCACATTTTTATATAATATATTTTCAATAATTTTTTTAAAATTTTAATAATTATTTCTACATAATTATTCATGAAAATTTAAATTCCATTATAAAAGTTCTTATGATCTATTAAAATATCATTTAATTATTTTAATACAACATTATGTAATATAATTCCAGGACACAATTGATATTATATTTTTATACCACAAATGATAATGAAATATATATTTATTAGGAGATCTATTTTTATTAAGTTAGTATGTATACTATAAATGAATTTGAAATGTTTCTTTTATTCTTGAAAAAAAATTATATTTATTTTTTGATGTTTTGGTTCGTTATCATCCTCTAATAGAATGTTTATGTTTTAGATCTCATGATATCATGTTTTTAAAAGGGGCTGATAACCCATGTTCATCATGTTAGGGGATGTAGGTTGTTAGCCCATGTCCAATATGTTATGGTTATGTGGAAGGCATGTATATTATGATATAAATTTCCTAGTGGTTACTATTTACATATGATATGATATCAATACTTATATTTGTTTCGAATTTTTTTATAACTAATCCCTCAAATTATTTTTTCATATGTATTAGGATTATTGACTCATGAATTTACAGTCCTACGACTCATGTATCATATTATGATAATGAATTACTGAATGAATTATTTTTTATGATATCTTCCATGATTCACTTAAGTAATATCCATGAACCTTGATTATATTCACATATAAATATCAAATCATTTACTCACTTATTATATTCAATTGATGTCTCTAATGATTACTATTAGTCAGTATCTAAGATTCCATATTATTATTTTTTTCATTTGGTGTATTATGAAAGATAAAATTATGTATTACATATATAAATGGTATTTTGTTAAATGTATATTTGTTATATATTATTAAGATACTATAAAATAATTTTTTAGTTATTTAATTTTCAATTATGGAGGAATTGGCATCAGAAATTTAAATTTGTTCAATGATACCCTACAAGCGAGATTCACTTGGTGTCTTATTAATAGTAACTCTAAAGCCAATGAAATTTTATAATATAGATTCTTAAATAAACTATTAAAAGGAAATCATAATTTCATCAACTCCTCAATCTATCCCTCTATTAGAAACTCTTATCAGAAGATTATGGCTAACTCTAGATGGATGGTTAGCGCTGACTCGAACATTAAATTCTGGTGTGACAACTGGATAAGTAATCCTTTAATTTCTATGCTGCCTCCTAATAACACTCATATTAACACCACCCTCACAATTAAAGATGTTATGCAACTTTATAGGTATGACCTCCCCAACGGCATTGCTCAAATCATTGAAAATTATACCTTCTCCATTTCTGGGGACTTCCTTGTTTGGGAACCTGCTCCCAATGGCATACTTGACTCAAAAAACTTCTACATGAACAACTTCTCTAACAATTAACCTAATTATAAATGGGTGAGTACCTTAAACAAGACTTGGATCAAAACCTCCAGGTTCAACCTTATTTGGCATATTGCTAACAATAAATTGGCCACTGAAAATCGACTTCAAGCCTTTGGCATTCAACATTGCTCAAAATGTCATTTATGTAATCAGCACAGAGAGGATTCTGATCATCTTTTCTTGTCCTGTGCTACAGCCACGGCTTTATGGAACTACATTTTTTAGATTTTTAATTGCTCATGGTCCTTATCTGACCCGATTTGTTTACTTTTGAAGAAATGGACTAAATACGAAGCCTCTCAGCAAGTCAAAAAAAATTTCGTGTGGCAGTGGCTAAACTCCTACATGAAATATGTATGTAAGAAACGATCTTATACATAATAATCACTCTTTCAGTATCATTGCAGGAAAGGTTCGAATTCTCATTGTGATACATGAAGCTGCATCAATTCAAAAAGATTGTTACAGCAATCATATTGCATACTTTGAGATCCTCAGACGTATCCATGTCCCGGGTATTTTCTCGAAGATCAAGCAACCCTTTGAATTTTTCTGGAATCCTCCGATGTCGGGTTGGATTAATGTGAATGTCAACGGCACCTCAAAAGGAAATCATGGACCTTCCAGTTGTGGGGCCATTTTCATAGATTTTGATGACCATTCCCATGGTTTCATTTACGGTGGGTGTGGGATTGACTCTTCCATTGAAGCGGAGATGCTTGGAGTCATACATGCTGTTGAATTTGCACTGCAAAGAGGATGGTGTAAACTGTGGATTGAAAGTGATTCTACCACCATCGTTCAAGCCATTTGGAAAGGAGTTATTCATCTCGCCTGGCTTCTTACTACTCGTTGGATGAACAACTTGAATTTTCTTCAAGAGATCGACTACATTTCTACCCATGTCATCCATGAAGAAAATGCTGTTGCTGATGCCCTTGCCAACAAAGGTGTCCACCAGAACATGACTTGGGTGGGTGCGCTGCCAGCTGATTTTCTTCACCTCTTTGAAAGAGATTGTAATAAAATCTCATCCTTTCGTCTCATGTAAACTTTTGTTTCTTTAATTAATAAATGGTGTTTCGGTCTTGAAAAAAAAGTATGCTAAACCATTTGGATAGTGACATGATGTAGTGATAGATGTAATAAATATTTAGGAATATGTCTATAAAATCTGTGTTTTTTCCGCTCACCACATATGACTATCTATATTTGTAACAATGAATTCATCAAACCCAAAATCAGGATTTTTAATTCTAAACAACTATTATTTTCATATTATTAAAAAGTAGTGAAAATGATTAAAAAAATTTCTTGATATATAGGTGATTTTCCCTTTATGGAGATAATAAAATGGATTCAATAAAATAATTTGTGATATAAAATTACCATATTTAATTATATTCTGCATTATATTATGTTATTTATTTATTTATTTTTTTAACTGAATAACATGATATAATATTCTTTCTCAATATATTGTAAAAATATCATTTGTTAAGGTATATTAATAAATTATTAGATAATTATAGTCGATACCAATTTTAACTAATATTTTATAGTATTAATAATATTTACCTTTAAAATTTTATTTGAATGATAATAACAATTATTAAGGGATTTTAATTTACGATTTTTTGTTTATAATAGCCTTCTCATAATGAAATATTATAATGGATGTCGAAAATAATAATAATGACTCATGGAGTATATATCAGGGACTAGTTTTGTATTTTATATCGTTATTGTCATATTTTAATAAATAAATAATTATTTTTACTTATTTCTATTTAACAGTAATAAATATGATTATAATATATCTTATTATTTAATGGATGTTATATTGATTTATGCTATTAAAATGGAAAATTAAAATCTTGGAAGAATAAATGGAATTAGTTGGGCAATGTTAATATATATATTGATTGGGGATCCATTTTATTGTTAATGGGATTGTGTGGAAGATGTGGAAAAGTGGTGGGAAAATGGTTTGGACTGATGGATTTTGTTACCATGAAATATTCTATAAAGAATTAATGATTTTTGTGTAAATTTAATTTCTACATATGATGTTTTATTATAGTAATAATTTTCATTGAATTATGAGTATTCTATTTTTTTAACATAATGATATATATAGTAATTATAATTTTATTAACAAAAGTGAAATGTTTTTTAATACCCGGTTTCTATTTTCAGGCATTCCTAATCCACTATTTTTGAAATTTATTTGGTTGGGTTTTATTTGGATTTCATTTAGTTGAAATTTTAATGTTTTTGGATGTTTCAGGTATACTGCATGTTTGACACGCTATTTTCAAAAACTATGTTCCATCTTATGAAAAAATATGGATATTGGATAGTGGGGTCCTCATGGAATTTACAAGGATTTAAAAAACTAATGTATTCAAGTGGATAATTATGAGGTCCTTTTACATCAGTGCACAACATGTGCATGGTTTTTTTATATCATGAAACTCTATCAAGGAAACCTTGCAAGTGATTTTTTTATTAATCCAAATTTTTATTATAATTCCTTGAACCCTACATTTAGGATCCCAAGGGATCCCTTTCAACCCAAACCAATTTCCCCATGCTTGGATCCCCCAAAATGATTTGTGACCCCACAAATCCTTCCCAAAATTGATTTAATTCTAAATTAAAGCACTATGATCTTATTGTTTGATTACATGTCATGATCTCATTATTCAATGATCTCACATCTTTTATCATGGGTTTCATGGATTTTTGTATTTATTTATCAATCTAATAACCTCTGTTATATGATCTTAATACTAGTTTTGATTCCCATTTCGATGAACATAAATAATGATGGGAAAATGATGATTACGGTTTGACATTATGGGATCCATTGATTTTTGTAGGTGGTTCGATTATGACAACCAATTTATTATGACCATAAATTTATGTTTTTAATTCAATTTATTATTTAAAATAATGTTATTTATTAGTATTAAATTTCATTCAATGGATTTTTTAAACCCAATTCCAATGAATTGTGTTTTTTGAAAAATATTTTTCTCTTGGAACATGGAAGAAACAAAATTCCATTTAATTGGTTGATTTCAATAAATTTTTTGTTATTTAAGTTGTTTAATTTAAATTTTTTATTTTACTTAAATTGTTTCATTTATTTTTTTAATTAAATTCTTTTAAAAATAATGTGTTAAAGTGTGTAAACCACAATTACATTTATTTTTTAGATTATTATGAAATTGATGTAATTTAATTGTTTATTAAATTATTTAATTTAATTTTTGAATGTGGTTTGATAACTTGCATCAATTGGTATCAAATTTGTATTTATGAAGAATTGCTTAATTTTTTTGGATGAAAACCATTTTGTATCATCTTTTTCAACATGTGTTTTTTATTAAACCCCGATTATGGGGTTTAAAAAAATTAAATTAGTAATAGATAATTAGATTAATTTTATATTAAGGTGTTAGAAAATTGATTTCACATCATTATTTTATACTATATAATTGGAATGCCATTGGTGGTTATTGAGTATTTTTGGGTGACACATTTTTACATAAAACATTATAAAGCGTCATATCAGGACATCACATCCATTAGGCAATGGTGATGAGTCCACATTGCATTACGCCTAAACAGAAATATATACATATTTTAAGTTTCAATATGCTTATTCCATATAGCATAGAATTATCATATCAATAAGGAATATTACCATTTCATTTCATTGTTTGTATTTCAAATGTATGTATTCTATTATTTAAAAGTATTTTTGAAGAATTCCGAATTAATATAAACAATTTTATATAAAAGTGTTACGAAATCCATTATTTGATATCATAATCTATTGTAAAGAACCCTTTTATGTAATGGAATATTCCATCATTTGAAATTAATTTCAATTAAATGTAATTGGAATCCTGAATTTCTAATGTATTTCCAAATTTTTTATTATAAATAATGATATTTTTTAATATTTATTTGTTATATCAAACCCATTTATTTCAAATTTGAAATCAAATTATTGGTTAATTTTACATTTTAATATTTTTTTGTAATCTTTGGCTGAAATCCTATGAGGATTTTTCTAACACCCTGAATTTTCCATTGGGTGTTTGTAGATGATCTCATTCTAGGTTCGAGTAGGGGTAATTTTTATCTATGATGTGGTTCTAAATATTAGCCAATGAATTGGTGAGTTTTATCCTTTGGGACTTTGGATGTTTTTCTAATATTTTTTACTACATTTTATTTCTTTGGGTTGTAATTATTGTTTGACTTGTATTATAGTTATTTAGCATGATTTTTAATTTTCTAAATGAATTAATGACATATCTATTTTACTTATGCATTTTTAGTGTAAAAACATCCCAACATACATTTAGAATGATTCCATGTTCTATTCTATATCAAGTGGGATCTAGAATTCCCTTCATGTTATGTTATGACCAACTAATTTATCATGTTACTAGGGCACATACGTTTGTTGCTGACAATGTTTTATTAGAGATAGAAGACGCCAATTTTTATTGATGTCAGTAAGTAATTGTAAAATCATTTCTGGACAGAAGAGGAAGTTGAAATTTAGTTCTTGGAAATCTCTCACCATAATGAAAAATATTCCATTATGAATGGTTGGGGAAATATATATTTTGTATTGGTTATAGTCATATGAATGTTTTTATTTTTATAAAACGATGTCCAAACTAGGATTGTTCTATCTATGGGATTAATTTAAAATGTTTCTTAGTTTTAGTGAAACTATATCTCTTATTTATTTTCTACTAATTTTTTTTGGAATCATACCATTGAAAAGATTTGTGAATATTATCAAAGAAGATCCTACTACAGAACCTCAACAAGAAAATCTGATCTTAGATCCTAATCTATTATTTGTGATTTAGCACACTATCCATGATCTCAAACAAGCACCAACTCTACTTCTCATTAAGGCTATATTTATAGAACCTTAGAGGGTTTTTTCTCAATATTTTTTCTCAATATTTCATTCACTATATGAATTTACCATTCAAAGCGTCAAATTATCCTATAATGGATAAAGAGTGGTTTATATTATTAGATCATTTCATTGGTCGTAGACACACCCTAAAAAATCAATGTCATTTGTTCCATAACAAACCGGACGAACGTAAATTGAAATGGTGGCATGTGATTTAAATGATTTAGAATAATTGTGATTCGAGTGGAAATGGATCAAAGTTATTTTTAATAATTTTTTTACATAGTCTATATTTTATTCCATGTCCACTTAGTTTTCCAAGAATTATTATGTTGATTGGACCATGACAGAAATGAAAATTATTTTGATAATCTCATGCATTTCAATCCTAATAATTTCTGTAATGAGAAGATAAATTCTATAAGGATTGTGTTTGGACATCTTTAGGAAAAAAATTTCATGTTTTGTTGCTGATGCCCCCTTCTTATAGTAATGTTATGGATAATGCAGTTATGGATGAAGTGAATATAGTTGGAATGTCTAGGTTTTTTGTTGTTTCTTTCTCTCCCATTGATTGTCTTCATTTGACTAAGGTACCGAGGAATCATGATAAAACTAAAATTTTTCTTAAAGGAATTATTTTTTCTAGACCTCTTGATTTTATAGGAAAATATCCTCTGCTCATATACCTATATGAATATCCAGGACATTCAAAGTGTCTTTTCATTATTGCAACCAGGAATAATGTTTCTTGGGGATTCTCAATGCACCATAAAATATTATTCTTTGTTTATTTTAAACAATGTAAAGGCACAATAATCTTCTGTAACATATAAAACTCTGCCTCAATAATATGATTCATTAGAAAATGGTTTCCATCAACAATCCATTAAAACCAATAATTATCATGTATTGGAAGAGTTGGGTCTCCATAGTCCCAATTTTTTTCTATCTATTAGAAGTTGAGCTTTTTGGGACTTTTTTAATGCCTATGATGCAGTCAATTGAGATTATTATCATTAGTTACTATCAAAAAACAAATAAATCCTTAAAGGAGTGTTATATTTGACAGGTCTCTTTCACTACACCAATTAGTGTATGCCACATTTTTAAATTAGATTTGGATCAAAGGTTGAGTAGAGCCAGACCTTATTATTCAGAAATATGGAAATTGATATATGTTTTTTAATTTTATATGTTGTTAGAATATGTCAATGGTAATTTATGAAAATAAACCATCAAATTTATCAATGTGTTTTTTCTGACTTCTCTAGTTTTCCCATGTATTGGGAGGCTGTGTTTTCTATTGACTTAGTGTATAATACTCAACCATTTTTTATCCTCTCTTACCATATTTGACAAGATTAAATTATTATTTTATGTTCTAGTTTGATTATCTCTTATATAAGGGCTTTATATGCCTAAGTTTATCAACTTGGGAGGCTCCTATTTTCATTTCTAATAAAAAGTAAATCTAACTGATCCTATGTGTTGATTATGGAAATCATTATCAAGTGAAAATATAGATGAACTATCCATTGATATGGGTTGATGATCCTTTTTAGAAGATCAATGGGGTAATTTGTTCACAACGTTCATCCTTAGATCTGGCTAAAAACTGTTGATGATAAAAGAATATTACATTTATAAAAATGAATTTTCTTAGGAAGTAATGTCATTAAGAGGAACATTTTTAGTCTTTTGGTTTGAGAAATGCTCCTTTAGTTTTCATGAAATTAATTAACATGATTTCCCATGAGTATCAATATAATACCTTGGTATTCATTTTGTATGACATGATCATTTAATATAAGTCCTAGGAGGATCATGTGCATCATCATAGAAGAGTTTTGAGTTTTCTAAAGAATCACAAGCTTTACATAAATCATTAGAAATGTTATTTATTTATTTGGTAGGTGATTTTCCTTATATACATGGTGTTGAAACATAGAATATGAGTTCATCCAAAAAATTTGAAGGCAATTATGACTTGTAAGCAACCACAAAAAATATTTTCATGATTTGGAACATCTTGGTTCTGACTGGGTATTATAACAATTTTATTAAGTACTTATGAAGGTTGTCCTTAATGATGACATGCCTATCATATAAGGAAATAAATATTGATTCAGATTATAAATTTCATAGTTATTTTATTGGGTAGAAAAGTATTTTGTGTACAATGTTGGTGTTGTATCTTTTAGAGGCCATGCAGGTTAATTTGGTCTTTTGTAATGAATCGGGTTTGAGCTTGGGTTGAATTCTTATTTATAGTGATCATGTTATTGCTTATGGATCTCATAATATTAGGAAAATTGAGTTAAATTTTCTAACCCCCAAACCTAGATATTTCTATTTCGATACATGAACCTCTTATTTGGTGAAAATTACATTACATATAAATGGATACCATATTTTCTGACAAAAAATTACTGATTTATAAATTTTATTTAAAAATATTTGAATATTCTTTAGATAAATTGGGTTTAATAACATTAATATATCATATATGACATCTCATATACCACAAGAAATAGAAATTTCTTTGTAGATTATCTAGAAGGAAATTTTGACTACATTAGTGAATGAATATTTAGTGGAGTGGAATTTCACGGAAATCATTGTAAATTTGGATATTGGAGTTCAGGAGAAAATGAAATTTGTTTCCTTATCCAGTGATTATATGAAATCATCTTTTCACCGTATTATTTTTTTGGATCATCATCATGATGAGGATTTCCATATCAATAAATATTATATTTATAGTGTGGAGACTCTATATTAGTTGTCTTTCTCTAAAGAGTGAATCATGTGAAATCATATTTATATTGTGGTATTGTCATTAAAAGGAATGATTTCATAAGGGATTGTCATAATTTCTATTGGGATTTTTACACTAGGACCAGAAATATATTCTTTATCAATTGGAGATAATTATAGTGGCCATTTATTAGAAATGGCATTGCTGAATTTGTCTCTCTTTATTATACATGTCAATAGGTGAAGGTCAAACTATATAATCCTTCAGGTTTTGGGAAAACACTTCTATTCCATGCTTATTTTTTAGAAGAAAACTCTATATACATTGTTGTTGGGTTTCCACATACATAGATAAATAAGAATTTCATTTGGGATATGAATAATCGGCTATCGAAATATAAAAAAATATACCCATTCATGATATAACCATATTTGTGCTATTAAGATATCATTATATGAGAGATATTGATTGTATTCATGGAGTTACTTATACTATTATCTTGATAGGGATCATTGGTTCACATCTAATTTTTCGAGATTACTTCAAGAGGTTTTAGGATTTCTCATTAATTCTACTATGACATATTATCCTTAATTGGATAGCCAGAAAAATTGAGAAATAAAAATAATTTTGGATAAGATATGCACTTTTTTTGATGACATTGGTTTATATTTGGATGATCATTTAGGGATGTAAGTGTTTTATTATTAAAAAGATAACAACATGATAAGAGAATGGATCATTTTCCGCCCTTTTTTGGAAACCCTAATGGATCTCTAATGTGTTAGTCGAATATTTGTGATTGTTTCATTGATGGATCGATCATTATCCAAGAGATGAAAGTAAAAAATTCAATTTATCTATAAGAGGATGTTGATGAAACATAACCTATAATGTTATTCTGTTTATTATCGCAATATACCTTTGATAATTTCAGTTTTTTGATAAGTGTCTTCAATGTTTTATCCCAGTTGGGTCATAGAAAATTGGTAGGCATGGGAAAATATCTCCCCCTTTTGTGAGATATTTCAAGGTTGATGATAATTTAGGGAAATTTTCTACATATTCTGAACATGAATCACAACTAGTGTTGATACATATCTTGTACCATGTATCCCAAGAATTAATGAATATATTTGATCTATCTTGTGTTCGGAGTTAGTGTCATCATGATGTTAAACATGATTTATATGACACTGAATGACTAGTAAGTAGAGATAATTTTGAAACCATGGTTCTTAATTGGAGGAAAATAACATTTTTTCATTTGTTATGGAGTAATAGTTCAAATAATCATGATGTGTGGGGGAGGTAGTAATTGATGAAATGGTATTTTCCTTATCTTTTTTCCATTAGATATCTACCTATGTTTTTTGGAGATAGAATGATTAAATGAAGGTGAGTATGTTACATCCTATTATTGTGTTTATGTTTTCCTAAACACCTATTTTTAGGATTCATTTCTTTTTTTCTTATTTAAGGTTTATTTGGGTTAAAATTTAAATTTTTATGGATGTTTCTGGGCTACTGTGTGGTTCACACAAAGTTGGTACATGAATAACCTAAACCATTTCCCCTATCAGTCCATAGAGATTAAATTGGATAGTTTATTCCAAAGGCATTTTCATAGTATAAAAACACATATTCCCTCTTATAGAGAACCATCGTCCAATTTTACATATGTGCATGACTTTCACATGGTTTTTTAAAAACATACACCTATTCAAAGAAAACCAGTATGAAAAGTTTTTCCTAAATGATGAATTTTATAAAAAAATTATGAATCCTCCCTTAAAATACAGAATAACCATCCTTCAACCAAATCCAATTTATATCATACATGGATCTCCCATTAATGATTATTGACCCCTCGTATTTTGGCCAAAAGAGACTTAAAACTAGAGGAATGGCCTATAATCTTCTCATATTTAGTTTCCTCATCCCAATATCATTAATCTATGTTGTCTATTATTCTATATATATATCCATGGATCACCATATTTATTTATGAATCAAATAACCTTTGTTTTGGGATTTTAATCTATGGTTTGATTCCCATTTTCAAGATCATAATTCTATCACGAACAATCCTCAACTAGGGGTTGACATGATGATATATATTGAATCAAATAGTTGGTTCCTTTATGATGCCCGAATTATTTGAACACTAAATTGATGTTTTAAATTAAATTTATATTTTAATGAAATTTCATGCTTATTATTAAATTTTGATCAGTCAATTTTTTAAAATCCCAATTCCATTGAATTATGATTTTTGGGGAAATGTTTTTTTTTTTGAAAATAAGTTTAAAAAAAACATAAATACATTTGAAATGTTCTATATTTATAGAAATTTTTTGAATTTAAATTTAGGATCCCTAGAAATTGTTTGGATTAAAATTTTAAAATTTATTATGAAAATCAATTTTATGGATAATTTTGAAAAACACACCAACCAAATTGAATTTCCATATTGTTATGAAATTTATGGAATTTATTCTCCAATTATATGGATTATTTTAATTGGTCAAGGTGGATTTTGAAATTACATGAATTAGTTAAAAAATTAAAGAATTATTTTAAATTGGTTTCATCAAAACTATAGAATTTTAATTATTTTAAGGATTGTTTTTTATTAATAATACCTTATGATTTTTGAAGGAAAAAAATGAATATTACGAATGTATAATGGGATTAAATTTTTTTAGAAAATTTTAAATATATTTCCAATAGAATTTATTTTACTACATTTCATGAAAGACTTAGATATGTAGCAATTAATTTTGGTCCATGTTTCATGACATAGAATATTCAGAAACATTATAACATCACATTACATCCCTTAGGTGATGGTAATAATTCCCCATTTCCTTATTTTAAAATGGGTGTATCAAAATATATTTCACTTACTTTTGTAGGGTGCCTATAAACTAGAACAATCACACCTATCTAGAATAAGAAAATGTTCCACACTTTTTTGTATTTAAAATCTATATATGATATTTTTCTAAAATATTTTACATGCCTTCTGATTTTTTATAAACATTTTTATATAAAACTGTTTATTAAACGAATTTTTTTGAAAATTTAACTCCGTGTAAATGACTTTATTTAATAGAAATTTACATCATTTTAAATTTATTCAACTTAAAGGAAATATTAAGAGAAAATTAATAATGTATTTCCATCTATTGAAATGTAAATTAGTATTTTATTAAATATTTTTTTTCCAACCTTCTTATTTGAAAATTGAATTCACATTGTTGGTTAATTTGATGTTGGATTATTTTTATGGTACCTCTTGGTGAAATCCAATTATGATTTGGATCAAACTCAATTTTTTCATTGAGAGTTTATAGATTACCACATAAAATTGTTCAATTATGTGTAATGAAACCCTTTGAGGTTGTTCTCACTTTTGATCCTGGACATCGAGACTTGTGTCTTTGGGACAAGAGAAGATTTTGTAGAATAATGGTACTGAGATATAGTTCATTGGGGTGTTATACCTATTTAAAATCTAGTATAGCTCTCCTAGTTAAGTTATCTTTTGAATAATTTATGAACATGTATTTTTCACTTCATCACTGTTAGTGGAAAAAGAATTCCCAAATTCATTTTTTATGATGAATGTAGATACATTCCAACCTATGGAAATCAACAACACCATAAGGGCTATGTCTGGACCCGCTATATTATCAGGTTACACAAGTACCCCTGGGTAGGTTCATGATATTTTTGTAATTCAAATAGTTAATATGTATAAAAATTTAATTAATGAATAATGTTGATTATTTTTGATAAAAACTATGTAATATTTTTATCAAATGAGAACAAATTATAGAAGTGTTAATGATTCATATGTGAATTGACAGATAATAAAAATGTTTTTTTAAATAAAAATTTTATACATTATAATGATTATATTATATTTATAATTATCATTAATTTATTAGGGAAAATTTATAAGTGAATAATATTTGTATAAACAATAATTACTATCGATGATAATGGATCATGTTCTATTAGTTTTAATGAAATTTATATAATATTCATTATTAGTAATGATTATTGGGTTATCATGTGGTATATTTTTTATAGATCATGTATTAGATAGGTCATTTTACATTATAATTGTTTTGATATATATTCATTGTGTTTAATTCATTAAATTGATAAATATTTAGATTTGGTATGGGTAGTCTATGAAATTAATTTTCCTTGGATATTATGTGATTTCCTAATATATGGGAAATAAATTACATAACCGGATGACTACTCCCCTACATGAATATCTCTTCATGTTGTACTGTGAACATTGGGAAATTTTAGAAATAGTGGGTTATAATTTATAGATATATCATCATATAGGATATTGTGGATATTAAGAATTAGATATTTTATATGTTGTCTTTAGAAGTATAATTTTATAGCATATATTGGTATCATATTTGTCAGAACATTATTTTATTAAACTTGTATATACAATAACATTGATATGGATTATTTTATATTTTATATTTACCATTGATGAAATGGATCCCATACCTTATTTTTTATTTTTTTTATTTAATAGTTATGTGGGTTTAAAATGATTGAATATTTTTTTTGAATTAAAGATGTTATAAGAGTACTCTGCTGAAAAATTATTGGATTTTGGGAAATTATTTACATGATAAAATAGTTCATGGGTAATGTTCGTATTTAATTTCATTTGATAATATGTTATAAAAAATATATGTTTCATGGAAAGAGAGAATTGGTTACGATGGGAATATAATTATCTTGTATTATAAAATGATTTGATTTCACTATTTCTCAAAAGGTAATTAATTTTCTTATACAACATTTGAAAAAGTTGTTTTGTAAGGGATAATAATATGTATTATTCCTCACTCAAGAATATATATATATATATATTCCAATATAAATTACGGTTATAGTTATCAAATTTGAAAATACATTTTAATGGAAGATTTTTCATGACATTTTGGTTCTCATGGACAGTCTCAATTAGGTTTTTTGGTATATTTCTAGTCATTCAATGAAATAAAACACAATAACTGTATAATAATTAAATAGAAAAATATTTTGATTCTTATTAGTTGACACATTATCATTTCCTATGAACTTTCTTGTAATTATTTTTTTACGGATGTGTTGTATAACTATTGTTCTGATTAATAATTTATTTACTAAATAATGAAGGCTTTTGGGGTGTCCCTAATTATCACATTTGTTCCATGAGGGGTAATATTCTGGGTGATTCATGAATAGATTCCCAAAAACAAATCCTAAAAACTAATAATTAAAAATATTCAACTATTCTAATTTCTAATGATCACAACTAATATGTATAATTATATATTCATTATACCAATTAATAATGATTTTTTTATAATTATAAAAAAGCTTCAAGGAATCAAAATTTGGTCATCTCAAAATCATCAAACTAATAAAATTTAAGCATGTTCTCCTCCCATAGTTAAATATTGAAAAATTATAAAATTCTATTATTTTCAAATTATAATATATGTTACATTCCAATCATATGTCCATAAAAAAACAATATTTTTATAACATTGAAATCAATTTTAATAAATATTAAGAACAAATTCATGAAACAACATGTAAAATATGTAATTATATTTCAATGAGAACAAATCATTTCTCTACAAATAATACTACATTATAAACCCCTCAAATAAATAAAAAAAACTATTAAATTTAAAAGAAAATGTAAATTTATTTCCATAAATTAATAATAAAATTTCACACCAATTCAATGTTTTTAACTCAAAATATTTTGAATAATTAAATGACCTAAAAAATATATATCAGTGATACCAATATAGTAAAAATTAAATATGATATTAAAAAAATTAAAAAATATATTTTAAACTATACATGTCAAAATAAATAACTACAAATTAATTATGAAGTAATAATAGAATCATATCCCCCCAAAAATGAACAAATGTAAGGAAACAAGTTTCCATCAATTAATATGATGTGAAACACTCCATGGATCCAATAAATAAAGATAATTTTAATTTTTTATATAATTTTTTTAAATGATAGTGTTGTATAGCACATTAAAATAATACATTAATGATAAGAAAACCAATCATAACATTAAATTCATATAAAAATGTTTTTATCTCCATATTGATTCTAATTAAAATAATCTAATCTAATTTAATGAAATGGATATATATAAATCAATATTCAACATATATCAAAAACAATTTACATTATAATTTATTTCCATAATCTAAAAAATATCATAACAATGATTTTATATACCAAAACCATACCATTAAGAATACTTGATTAATAGAATGAAAATTATTTTATCTATAAAAATTATATAAATAGTTCACTTCAGAATAACCTATTTTATTAAACGTATTCCTTAATATAACGAGTTGTAATTATTAATGTGGTCATTAACTCATACAAAATATCATTTTCCTCATACAAATTCTTTCTAAATTTAATAGAAGTCAAAAAATAAAATAAATTAATTTATAATAACTCTACGCCGTTCAATATGATTTTAAAATTCAATAAAATATCATATAATACAACAAACATATAGTACAATTGATAAATTATTGATTATAACTAATTGTATTAACTCATACATATATATTTTTCTCAAATGTTATCGATAATGAACATATTTAAATCAACCATAAAATCAATCTAGAATATGATCATTAGATATGGTTTCTAATAATACTAAATTAGGATTGTTTTTAAATTCATAATCTCACATGATAGTACATGTTCAACAATTATTCAAACTTGGGAATTATTTATATTGTAAATATTGAGTTATCTCAAACACAACTTCTTACATATTAATATATTTCATGGAAATATATCAACATAGGCCAAAAATACATAAAATGATATTATTTACCATAAAATTATTTGTTGTTATTAAACTCATAGATGGATAAAAAAACATCAAACCATGTAAAATGAATTATTGTTCATCATATTTAACCTCGTGATAATTTTTATGGGTGTTTCCATGTAGTTAAAATATATTTACACATTCTTAAACCCAAGGGTAAATTTTGAGGAGGAAACTTCATGTTAATGGTGTGATAGAAGTGTGTAAATCATCATTGGTTGTGGTGATATATTTTATATTTTAATTAAACCCATTCATATAGTCTTTCTATAATTTTAGATATTCATAAAAATGAAATTACACACTTTGATCACAGTTGTAGGATATTTTATTATTAATATATCTATACACTAATATGTAACACCTAAACCTTTAGTCAAAATATATGCATTATGAAAGGAATAATGTAATAGTGAAACATTGGTGGAACTAGGATATAAATAATATAGTTCACAAACTATATAATGAAATTGACTAAAAATATAATATCATTTATTTATAGATAATTATAGAAGAAGATCATGGGGTTTTAGTGCTTGTGTTCAGTGAAAATATTGTGGGGGTGCATAATTATCATATTTTTATATTTCTAGGTCACGCATGATGCTCATCTTGTTATAGGACTGACTGATTTCTCATTATATTATGTGGAATCTAGTTTGGAATATCTTGATAATGTATTGTTATTATTAGGTCTATTTCATTTTTCCAAAAAATACTCTATCAAGGATTAAAATTTAACGAATTGATATTTTAATATATCTTTTTCCCCATTTAATTATAAAATCTTTGATATATTTATCTATATTGTGTATTAAAATAAAATGAAATAATCATATGATTATATTTTTTATTACTATCAATAAAAATAATGTGTATCATTATGAGTATCATAACAATGAAAAATAAAAATAATTTTTTGATAATATATATACAATTAATTATTATATTTTGGTATCTATATATTTGTTTCTTGTATATTTTTTCAAATAAAGTTATGTGTATTATTTTTAAATTATGAATTTCTTAATACATAACTCTTTTTTATTGACGGAAAATTTATTAGTGATTTATATGTATTATTAATAAGTATCCCTCTATTTTTAAAAATATTTTTCATATAAATAATTATTAATTTTATCTTATAATGGTAATTGAATATTTAAATACTTAATTCTAGAAAATAAATTAGATATTTTAAACATTATTTTTTCTTATATAATTTTATGTTTGTGATTAATTTTTTTTTTCATTTTAGTTGAACATATTTTATTTTGAAAATTAAATAAAATGTTTAAATAAATAAAAAAAATTATTACATTACTAGTATATTTATATGATTTGAAAATTCCTATAACATTTTTATAACATTATATATGTATTTTATTTGAGATTTTAAAATCTAAATTATCTTGGTTTTTACTCTACATACCATATTTTTCATTTTATAATTGATATTACATTTTTTGGAAAACATTATAAATATATTAAAAAGTTGTTATTTTAAAAATAATTTATTTCACACATATAAGTTGGTTATAATAAAATTAATTCAAATTTTAATTCATAATATTAATATTTATTTACCAACAATTTCTTATAATTCCATAAAAAATGATCATTGGATGTATAGTGGAAAATATTTTCTTCCAAAATAATCCCTTCATTTACTTCATCAATAAATATATTAGAAAGTGAATTTTATTGATCAAATATGTATTAATGTTAATATGATAATAATTATTACGTTTTTTATATAAAATATATAAATTCTATGATATTTCTAATAAATAAAATAATATTTTAGAAATAATAAAAATTTGTTTTTGGCTATTTCAGTTAATTAAATGATTATTTTTAAAATATATTTTACAAAGATTTTATGGCCACAAAAAAATATTGAGTAAAAATAAATTTAAACTAAAAAATGGCTATTATTTTTTCATTCATTATTATCATGCTTAGAATAATCTTAAAAAAAGAAAGGGGTTGTACACGTTTTCTAGGATACTAGGAAAATAAATTTCTATAAACCATGATTATACGAATTCATAAAATTATTTAAATACAGTGAAAAAAATTAAATTATATTAAATAATGTCAATTTCACGTTTTCTATCAAAATTAGTTTCCTTTGGTTTTAACGGAATTAAAGTGGTAAATATAAATTATGCTAAATTATTATTAAAATAGAGAATGTTGTAAAACAATCTATAAACAAGATTCTATTTGGATAGTGGAGGGGCTATCATCCTTAAATACATTCACAATACATTATTATAAATTTTATTAAACCTTTTATCGTTAATTATTTAACGATATTATTTAGATAAATTTTTTTATAATATTTCCATTTTCATCACTTATAAAAGGGGTCTACATCATCTCGATTTATCGACACATTTCAATCATTGAATGAAATGAAATAGATCCAATATATATAATCAATTAAATAAAATGAATATGAATCATATATCTCACAAAGAGTCTATGTTATAAAGTGAAATGGACTTACTCAAGAGAGAATCTCAATGGGAGAAGAAACACTATAATCCCAACATCTCATTCCAATTTCTTCTTATGAACCCCTCAAATCTTACTTATCCTCAAAAAATGATATCTCCATAGTTTTCACTATCAAAAAAATATTACACAAATATAATATTCATTTTACACCTTCCACTATGATCATCAAAAAATGGAATCATTATCATGTGTTCATGCCGAATACCACCTCTATGAATGATGTAGTCAATTTTACATAACTAAATTAAAAGGTAGATTCTGAAATGTTAATTATTTATATAATATGATTTATTTCACACAAATGGTTTTTTGGATTGTTAATCTTCATATTTATTTCAATTTTATTGAATATAAATGGTTTTATTAACATTAACAACTTTATATAATCTTGTTAAGTTAATTTTATTTACTTTCATACTTGTATGGAAAACCATTGAGATTTTATTAAAATTATTATTATAAAATTATAAATTACACAATGATACAATATTATGGAGTTTTGTATGTAATTTTATTACTTATTTGAACATTTTTAATATAGAGAATGTGTCATTATAATGTAACTGAGAAACCATAAGTCACCGATTAAAGAGAACAGAATATTAAAAAAAATAGATAAATAAAATAGATTGACCATTTGAAAATAATATACATGAATATGGTTCATAAATATAAATTTAATAAGTATAATTTATTTAAGATATAGAATTTTTCGTTAGGTCTATACTGGATTCCAAAAAGAAGAAAGAGTTTCATATATTTTTTCATTTAGTAAGGCATATTTTCTATTTTAAACCAATTTCCCAATAAATAAAAAAACAATAAATTTGATATAAAATATCATATAATATATTTATTATCGGTATTTAAACTTCATCATCATATTCTCTTTCTATTAAGGGGTTTTTATTACAAATTAAATTAAATAGTAAGGGTTTCCATCTCAACAACATTTCATTATAGAATGTTTTGATATTATTAAAAATATTCAATTATATGGTATTTATAATACTATCATGTAATATAATATCTTAAATAATTAATTTTTATTCGAAACATAAATTATGTTATTATGTTTAATTCTTTTCAATATTATTGATTTACTATATAAATTATAAGTTACTTTCATCAATCATTTTCCTTTCTTGAGATACAATGGTTCTCATTGATTATAATACATTATTTATTATGGTGAATCATATATATATATTTTTAGAGAAAACTCTATTTAAAAATTAAATTATGACGTGTTCTAGACCTTATTAAAATTAATATAATAATATGAATAATTACCAACCATCAAAACAATGTCCTACCATATATGTCCTTTTTTCCCTTATATCAATTCTCTACAAATTAATTAAAAACCACATTATTATTCATAAAATGTGATATTTAAATTTAAATATACCATATTTTAATATAATGTTTTATTTTTATTCTGTGGTATTTTAACCTAGGTGTTTTATATCATAAAATGGGAATTTATATACCACCCTCATTACTTCTCGGTTTCATAGTATAATTATTTTTCTCATTTTTATATATTGTTATTCTTAATAAATTTTAAATTATTAAATATATTTCACATATATTTATATATCAAGTTAAACATAAATTTTATTTCTTGGGTTATATATATATGTGTCCTTGTGTGTGTTTGAGGTTGTGTTACGTTATAAATAATCACTATAATATAAATATGAATTAAGGGAATATTCATTTTTCTTGTCTCAATTCAATATTCAACTCAAATAACATATTTTAAAAAAATGAATATATTATTAAAACCCTAATTATTTTAATGATGTAACTTTTTGTTCAATAACTTAATTATGGGGGATTGTATGATATTTAACTAATAGAAATGATCACGAATTAGTCTATCAAATCGTTCATATATCGGTTTATTTTAATTATCTTTTATCCAAAATCCTTCTCCTAAATTTTATGATGGGAACCTCATTTTCGATACCCAGATATCATCCTCAATCATGAATATTTAAAAATCATAAATTTTCTTTTCACTTCTAAAAACCTATGATTTTTTCATCTAATATATCATAAATTTGAAATTGTTAAATCATGTCTTTCTCATGTTTTTGATCATGTGTCTGATTAAGGTATGGATTATTTTCATGATTTGGTTAAAATATAATTTTATTTCATTATGTGATTGATTGTAATATAATTAAATAATCTTATAATTTAATGGGTGTTGATATATATCCCTTGAGAATTTATATATGGGATTATATAGTGAAAAAAATGAAAAATATGAATTTTTTAAATATTTTTATGGGAATGTGGTGTGATAATAATACAATATATGACATTTTCCATTTTTGTGATGGTATTTGATGTGGAACATAACATATTTTTTTGAAGTCATGTTTTATATTTACACAAATTTACTAATTCCACGATCTTCTGATTTTGTTATACTTTTATGATGAATTATTTATGATTATAATCATCTAAAGTCCCATGATCAAATGATAACCAATTTATATATATATATGAAAAGAATGTTATATATCATGAAATATAAATTTCATTATAATTGGTTTCCTATAATTGGTATTAAAGTAGGGGAAATCTATTTATGAATATTAGGATTAGTGTATGTTAGTTAAAAACCTAGGGATGTTTCCAAGGGATAATAACGAAGTAATGTATATGATCCTAAAACGTTGGTAATGTTTTTAATTTTTTATTTTGATAGAAGCTCAATCCCTTTATATATTTGAAAATATAATATAGACTCTATCATATATATTAAAAGTGGTAATAAACTTGACAAATGATGATTCAATATTATCGTAATCATTACCTGATGAGTGAAAGGGAGTTATATTTTCAAACAAATAGTTAAATTTTTAGTTTCCATTTATTTTATAATCATTAAATATTTTATAAACATTATTATTGATTTATTTCCCAATTAATATGAGAAAATTTATTAAAAAATTATTTCCCATAATTATGTAACCTAGCTTAATTAAATATTGATACTGGTTTTACTAATGTAATTAAAAGTTTATATAATGATATGTTTCTATAAAACAGAGTAAATTATAATCCTATTTCTTTTATTGATTATGAAAACTCTATTATAATTTTATATATATTTCAATTATGTGAACTGTTTTAGTATTATTATTGGATTTAATTGTAAAAAACTAAGGTTTTGAAGTAAATTATAATGATTAACTAGATAAGAATTCAATCAAATTTAGAGATATAGCGGGAAACGTAATGATTATACTAAGAAGAATATTTTAATACATTATTAAAAATGTAGCAATAGTTTAAATCATGATATCACCAATTAAGATATTATTTGAGAGTCAATAAAATATAGGTAATTGATATAAAAAACAAATATTGACATTAAACCAAAATTATTAAGAAAATATTGGATTGTGAATCAAGGTAATTTAATTATGTAGTGTGGAGAATTATTATATTATGGTGTTGTGGGAATCACGAAAAAGTATATCATAGTAAATTGCATAATAATATGAAGTAATATGTTATTCATCCTAAGGATATACTAACTACACGATTCAATTTATGTGATTTATGTTATTGATATTCGTACTTATTCACTTATGTAAGGGTTAAACAGAACAATCATAACAAAAAACCTCTTATTTTATTGTAATAAGGATTAGTCAATGTGATAAATTCTATAGAGTTAGGTCGTGGTCTTCCAAATAAAATTTTTCATTATTTATTTCATCAATTATGTATAGATATAAAAAAAATATTTTGTTGTATAATTATTATATACATGATATATTAATTTTCATCGAGGATTAATAAATTTTATTCCAAAAATATTTATACATTCTTCAATTATTGATTTTTTTATTGAATATACTATTGATTTTTTATAATGGGATTATGTAAAATTTTATAATATAGAATTTCACATCTAATCATAAATTAACAAGAGAACAAGTAATGATGTATGAATAATTAATAAAATCATATAAAAAATGTACCTATATTTCCATTGAATCCCAAACCTATTTCTGATATCAATTTATTTGGCATGATTACAAGGAATCAATCCCCGAATGACAAATAAATATAGTTTTAATGAAAACCAGTTACATAAGTGATTTTTTTATTACACATGATTACACTAATTAAAATATAATATTTATCATATTTATAAATAAATTTCATTTTGGGATAACTATGATCCATCCAGTAAGTCACTATATATCATTCATAGTACTCTTCGTGGATTCCTAGGGAATGAGACATAATAAGTGTGAGATCAAATTTATAGTAAGTGAAAAATGTAGAGGAAGCAATAATGAATTTGTTAGAATTGTAAAATAGACATTAAAATAACTATAAATATATTCCAATAAAACATATAAATACTTAAAAATCACTATGTTGTGATATTAAACAAAAACATATTCCACCTAAACAATTATCATCAATGAACTATGTCAATAGATTTTTTGAAGAAAATTCCAATGGATAAATAATAACTGAAATATGTATCAGGGATATTCATAACTATTGGAAATCATGTTTGTGGAACATGATAACCTGTTACAATTTATTCTATTCTCAATATTGTTTTCCACTAATAGTTGAAACCCATTTTCTCAACTATTTATCTCATGAGAACATATCGATGCATCAATGAGTTATATAATGTCTAGGGTATACATATCATTTCTGGTCCATAACATTCCTCATTTTGAATAAAAAAATAAATAATATGCCCTTTCAATTAAACATATCATATGAGAAATAAAAATTTATCAACAATTCCCTATTTAAACAATGTATTTAAAATGTTATACCGCATATGAAACATTAATATCTATGATAAATGTTATAGATAATTTTTATAAAATCAATGCTCAATGATCCTATAAAATTGGATATTTCAAGGTGAGAAAATAATAAATCAATAATGTGAATGTGAATACAATAATTGAAAAACTAAGTCATAAACCATTGATAGGATAAATAAATATTGTATAAATACACCAAATTCCATGTGGAGTAAAAATAGATGTTTTTTTCAATACTGAAATAATATAATAACTTTTAAAAACATTCATGAGGAAAATATTATTTTCTTTTCCAAATCCTTTTGTATAATATATTTCTTTGAAAATCTATTTAGAAATCATATTCTATAAACATAAACATTTTAAGCATTTAATGGATGAACCAAATAAATTCAGAAGGTAAATCCATACATGTTGAATAAGATTAATGGAATATACATTTTGTATGATA
Source organism: Viscum album (assembly GCA_963277665.1). Classification (NCBI taxonomy): domain Eukaryota; kingdom Viridiplantae; phylum Streptophyta; class Magnoliopsida; order Santalales; family Viscaceae; genus Viscum; species Viscum album. The sequence continues at coordinate 523,212 of CAUJRU010000465.1, forward strand.
AAAGCTTATAAAATCCCTTTGGAAAGTGAAAGCAATATTACATTGATATATTTGGAATAATAAATAAATGGGTAAAAATTTCTTAACAAAATAAATTTAAAAAAATTTCTACTTTTTTTAACAAAAATTCGGTTTTGGAATAAAACTAATTCTCCAAAAAAGGGAAAAAATATATCAAGTTATAAAAAAAAATTTACAAAAAATTCATTACTACTAAAGAATTAAATATTGGTACTGATATTTAAAATGGTCACTAATCACTAGAGATTAATTAATGTGATAATTGAATAATGGATATATAATTTCTATAAATTGAAATTTTATTGAATGATCAATAATGGTATCTTTGAGGAATATAATCATTAAATATTCCAATGTGTTCTGTAAAACCATGAAACATATTAAATAATAATCCAAATTTAGGAATAATATTATATGATAGCCTAAAATAGCATTAATTAATGTGTATTAATGATATAATATTACAATAGGGGTATAAGATACACCCCACAAATGATGTAAGTGTAAAACATGACATTTGCCTCAGGGATGCAAAAAGTGAGAGGAGAATCTCGTACATAAGAATTGAATGTCCCAAATTTAATAAAAAAAAAATTTAACATATAAATACCATTATGATAAAATAATTTATCATATTACATGTTAATGTGGAATTATGAACACCATTTATAAGAAATTACATTCACAGTAATATATTATGACTCACAAAAAGAAAATTGAGATAAGAGTCCCTTAATTTGTGTTTTATTATGGGTGAGAAACCTTTGAAATATGTAATAATAAAATTATGATAATTTTATAGTATCAATATATATTTTTACATTTAAATCAATAATTTTATTTTACATATAAAATTTTTTTATACATCTACATGAATAATTATGTTTACATTGGGTGTTATGGAAAAATTTTGTTAAAGTGCCCAAAAAATTTGTAGGTTAACTATGGTCAATAGGGTCAATATACAACATCTATAGAATAATAATAATTACATAATTATCATAAATATATTTCAATTATATGTTTAAATTAAATAATTAACTATTCTTATGAAAATTGATACAATATTAAAATCATTGAGATGGGAGGTCATAAGTACGTAGGAGTAACATTCTGTTTCTTCAATGATTCCTATGGAAACAATGTAAGTAGATATGTATTATTATTCAATTTTAATAATATATTAAATACCATATTATTTTTTCATATATACTTCTACATAATATTCATGGTATGTAAAAAGAATTACTTTGTATCATGGAGGTGGGTGTCCACATATCCATGAAGGACCTTATAACTTTTCAGTGAATGAAAAAATATTAAAAAAAAAATTATATGAATATAAAAATATATTAATAGTTTTTTAATTGAGTCAATAATATAATTTATAGTTTTTATATCTCAATTTTTCAATTATAATCATCCATTATGCATTCCATGGATCCCGTGAACAAATCACATCACTTTGAGGGGCTGGTAGTCCACAATTCCTCAGATGATGTAATTGTATTCCTGGAAAATGAAATGTATAATGGTATATGATGTAAAACAATTGAATAAAAAAATATTAAAAATAAATTTCATATAATATATATATATATATAGTTTTTCAATAATTATTTCAAACCATGAATGGAGGAAATGGAAAAATGAAAAATCATCGATTTGTGAAGCAGTAGTTCTCCATACATAGAAACATTTTTTTTCATTACTCAATTGATGGAGTTGTGTGTATGTTTTGGTAGAAATATTAATATAAAACACCATTGTATAATTATTATTATTTTTTTTCTTGGTAACCATATAATAAAAATATTATAGGTGTTGGATAATTGAAATCAAACTAAAATCTTATGATAAGACATTACCACTTAATTGGGTATCTTTTTTTTTATTTATACAAAAAGGATTTAATATAAGGATTTATTCTTAAAGTACAGATTCCAGGTCAACTAGAGGGATTTTGGGAGAATATTTTGTTATTTCATGGTGGAATATAATGGGATTTAGTGGTGTGAAAAAGTGGGAGATGTAGTGGCCTTTTATAGGGAATGAAAATGACACCCATGGAATTTTTGGAATAGCTTAGGTGTACACATGTTCAAACCAATAAAAATAACTATAAACCGAAACATAATAATTAAATGTTTAATTCTGAATTTTTTATACATATTTTGTGTTAAACAAGTGTATATGTCATTTTTCCAATAAAATAAGGGTTTTATATCTTTTTTTGCCAAATTACTACTTAATCACTCGAATTAATTGTAATCACATTCACTATAATTATGATAAAATATTTATACGATATTATTAGACTATATATAATTATTATAAAAATGGTGTATGTCTGTATTTTGAAATTTTATTTACATTTGTGAAAAAATTTAGATTAACGCTAATCATTCAGATGCGCGACGAAACCCATTTTGGTAGAAAAATATTCAAAACATTATTATGTTTTTTTATTCAATTTCAACATCAAATTTACTATAATCGACATAATTTTATACATATATTTATAACTTGTTAAATATTACATTATAAAAAATTTAAATTATAATTTACAAAAAATCCTTATTTAAATGGAAATGTTATTTTTTTACTAAATTTTAGTAATTTTCACTATTCATGAAAAATTTATATTTCATAGAAAAGTAAAAAAAATAACCCGAGGATATTTCTTCATTATTAATTCAAAATATAATTTTATCTTATCAAATTTGATTCATTAATTTATCTAAATTCATATTTAAAATATGCACGCCGTTAAAAGGAATCAGTATTTCATTAATAAAAACGTCGGTTTTTTATTGTGAAATATGGGTTTTTATTATCTTATGCATATTAAACCTAATCGATAAATATAAAAATTATATTATTTAATATATAAAATATATATTTCATTATTATTATTAAATTATTTTATTTAAATACATTTATTAAGATGAAACTCTTTTCAATGCATAAAATTAATAATATTATTTTCAAAATAAATAGCATTTATTTTCATATATCATTAATTTAAAACCCATGAATTCATTTTATATTTATGTAAAACATAAATTTTCCTATGTTCATTAAAACTAATCATAATTTCTTACATAAATTATAGGTTAAATTATATTATATTAACCAATACTATTTTAATAATTCATTTTTGATAGTGAAGTATGGTCTTGTGTTTAACATATGCAGTTGAGGAAGGTAGCTCTTTCATGTAACACATGGTAACTTGTTGCTTCATTCATTGAAATAAATATACTCTATTTTATTTAGAAAATATTTTATAAAGTAATTGGATATTACCGTACATTCATAGAGTTGTGTGTCACAAACGCTATCGAATACAAGTTTTTTAAATTAATTTTTCCGGGTGTCACATTCTACCCACCTTATTTAAATTTGGACGTCATAATTCCAAATTGATCATGGTGGTATATTGTATGATATTTTCTAAATCTGAAATAGTGACTAGGGATTATAAAACATCATTTAAAAGGAGATACTTTTAATGAAAAGTTCACATGGTCAAGCATGTAACTAGAATTATAAATTGGATACCATTAGTAGAATGTTGAGATACACATTTGGAGGAAATGTGAAAACAATTAAACGGAGTGAATGGGTTCATCAATTAAAAACACTTGAATGATCATTAGAATGTCTAGGGTCCCAATGACGTAATTCTACGTTGATAAAAGTGTTTATTTGTTCAAAAAAAGTATTAGGAAAACATTTTATTTCTATGTAATTTTACTAATGTTGTATAATTAAATTACTGACCATGATTATAATGAAATATGATTAAATGTTAGGTTTCCATTTCATATAATGAATCCTAGAATTAGGATGTTCTTTGATCAAAATCTAGTTCTACCCTTTATTAAAATAATTTAATTTCAAATAATGAAATATTTTTTTTGAAAAATTTTAAGTAACATTTAAATGATAATAAGGCTTATAATTTATTGGAATTTCAAACTATTTGTATATTAATATCTTCTAAAACATCTATGGAAATTAGATTAATATTCAATCCATATGGTGATACAACTGGTTCATCCTTAACATTAGTTTGTTAATTTTTTTATTGAAAAACAATGATAAATTAATATGGAAATTGTGTAGGTTAGTGGTTGGCATGAAATCATTAATATCCCTCAATCATGTGTTCATGACTCACAACCTTTCCAGATTGGATTCATTGTCACCGGACATGGATGTTGTCATTTTCTAAATCATTATCTATATAGTTTTCAAAATCAATTAGATGGAAATCTTGGATATAAGGGTTGTCAGTAAACATTAATTTAACTAATAAATCATCGATTCATAAATGCTTCATCTAATTATTTCCACATTGGTCAATCCTTGGTCTATTGTTTATCTACAATATCATTTAGAGGATTTCTAAATGACAACTTCTTAGTTCCAATATAAAACACATATAGTTTAACCTATATTATTCTATAAAAGTCACCGTAATGGTTTTTAATCAATATGTGGATTGACCATTGAATATCCCCCTAGATTATCAAATTATATGTGTAGTAAGGCCTATTGTCATGTACCAGGTTACCACGAATCAGGCCTGAAACACGTTGGTGGATCTATTACACCTAGTTACATCTGTTTCAGAACCTTGTCACCATTTATTATCTAGAAAATTATATATTTCTATGATGACCTACATATTCTTTAATTTATCAAAATTGAATTATTTTAATCTATAATAATCCCCAAATTCAACCATTGTGTTACGTACTCTATCATTTGTTTTCCCAAATATAGTTTCCAATGTTTCAAATAAAAATGTCATCTAATACCAACAATAGCTACCTGAACCCAGAAGCCCAAATCTGGTATCTTCTATCAATTATATTGGAATTATTACAATGAATTAATCCCCAAGGGACCAATCATATTAAATGTCTTGGTAAACTAGATATGAAAATAAATCATATATTAAAAATGAATACACTAATTTCAACATAATTTGCTTCTTGTTTTTAAATAAATACCTTCGATGATAACACTAAACTATTTAGTTAATCCATATATAATACAAGTTGTACAGTTTTTGGATTTATGGTTATATAGTTATAATATTTGTTAGATCAAATTATCATTAAGGTAAAATGTTTAGCGGAAGAAATAAATAATAAATAAGAATAGTAAAATTGATTGGTAAATAATAGAACACACATTCCATGTAATCAATAAACTAAATGGAGGTATGTAAAAAATATGGAATGGTAATAACAAGAAATATATGTCATTAAAATAATAAGATAATGAAAAATCACAATGGTAGGGTATGAAACTAAACACATGTTGTCACGAACCAACCCGGGTCGACCCTGAACCGGTCACCCGAGCCGGTCCGCGACATAGCCCGAGAGGCGTTCCCGATCCTCCCGGGCTGGCGACAAGTGCCAGGGCATCATTAGAGGCTGTGCGAACGATTTCTCCCAATATAAATAAATAATAATGCAATGATAATACAGAGCAGTGTAGAAAAAGGTAAACCAAACAAAGTGACTAAACATGAATAAGAGAAAGATAAAACTGACCAAACATGACGTCCGAACAACTCCGTGTGACCTCGCGGGTCGCTCTCCGACTCAAAGATCAAGCATCGCCCTAGGCGAGCGCAGTCAAGCTATAGCCTGCACAAACACTAAAAACAGAAAACAACTATAGGCGTGAGTATTAAAACTCAGTAGGGTATCCCAATATCCATTCCCAATGCACTACCTTTAAAATAAAAGAAACATCATTTCAAGTTTGAACTACAATCTTTAAAAGCATGTTTTTTAATAATATTCAACTTCAAAACAAAGTATGAACCATTGCCCTTAGCCATTTTCCAAATTCGGGTTCATTTCATTAGTGTCAATGACATTTCAGGAAAGGGGAAAGTGATGTTTAAATTTTCAAATTTGGGGAAAGGAGATTAAACACATTCTTTTGAAAACAATTTTTTTTGAAATCTAATCAAAAGCAATTTATCACCTTCCAAGGAAAACAATACACCAGAATGCACGAAGTAAAACACACAGCAAGGGAAATGTAGGTATACATGTGAGCATCATAATTAGTACTGCAAGCAACAAAAGCTTAATAGACATGGGTGAACCTAGGATATCGAAAATAAACTAGAAGACACCAATACATGAGAAATCATCATTATCGACATGTCACGATGAAATCAAAACACACAATATGCTCGACCATCCACTCACGGGCAGGTCAACGGAAAATCCCATAGTAATAAACCCAATATATCCACCTACTATGGGTCACTGGTCAGTACTATAACCTACCAGTGCAGCAATCATTCTTATAATATTATCTCAATATGCTAGATTCCCATGACTCAAGTGTTTGAAAAAGGGGTGAGCCAACTGATTCCAACCGAGCATCCAATCATATACATATATATATATATATATAAAGCACAACAAGCATCACCCGAGCCACTCCGTGGAACAACCTCATTCCTTTAAACTACTCACGTAACCGGAAGCTACTAAGAGCGGCCTCCCAAACAATCAATTGGAACCAAGGCATGGGAGATGTCCTAAGAGGGTTTTTATCAAAACATTTTCATCTCTTTCCATAAAGTGCCAAATGGGCCTTTAATACATTTCACAAACACCACTCAAGGAAAGGTACAACTTCTTTATGAGACAAACCCCAGTTTAAATCAACTTAAAGAACCCACAAAACACTATTTCACAGGTTGCTAATATTTTTATAAACCAAACCAAACCATTTTCTTTTTCCAAATAAACTTTAAGAGCCAACCGGGCAATTTCTCAAACGAACCAAAGTATTGGTTAACGCTTTAAAAGAAGTCATTTCTCATTAAACCAGAACTCCATTTTATATTCTGTGAATTATTATTAAAATCCAAACATGCATTCTTTCATTATTGGGTGTCTGCTCGTCAAAAGGATGTTTCATATGTCCTGTATAAAATAAACGGCTCCTTTTTACACTAAATAACCATTTAAAATTTAACTATCTTATATTAAAAATTAATTATCGTATATTATCTCATATTTATTAAAATTAATAAAACATTTATTTTGAACAATTAGGGTGCAAAAACAGCATGAACTAATACAACTTAAATTTTAAAAGCAGTACAAAGGGAACGTACCTCAAGATCAAGCACGACGATAAAAAAACTCTGGAACCAAGGCGCGATGACACAACGTGTGTCCGAAACCACGTGATAAGGTATAACACTCTGCATAAACAATATCAAGGACTCAGACACATACAAAAATCACTAGATCATGCGAAACCAAATGTCGGGGAGAAACGCTCACCTCGAAACTGAGGCGCAGTGACGACGGAACCTCGTAAACAAGGCGCGGCGGTGGCGCTCACTGGGAAACACCCTGAACGGGTCCTCAAATAATAATCCAACCAAAAGAAACATAAATTGATAAAAAATTCCCTAACAAAGCAATGGCGAACCAATAATAATAGTAATCACCATAATACTAGTAATAATTATAACAATAACAATAATAATAATCAATAATGATGAAATTAATCATAATAATAATAATAACAAGATTAATAATGATAATAATATCATTAATAATAATAATAATAATAAGAAGAATAAAATAATAATAACAATAATTGTAATAATAATAATAATAACAAAATAATAATAATAATAATAATAATAATAATAATAATATTAATGATATCATAATTAATAATAATAATAATAATAATAATAAGATTTATAATAATAATGAAATTAATAATAATAATAATAATAATAATAATAGTAATAATAACAATAACAATAATAATAATAATAATACTACGAACAATAATAATAATTATAATACTAATATTAATAATAATAATTATTATTATTATAATAATAACATTAATAGTAATAAAAGTGTAAATAAAATTAAAATAAATGTTTCAAGGGGAGGGCTCACGGATTGACGGTGTTGGCCGAAAACAGGGGAGCAGAAGAGGCTGGATGTGCGGTGGCGGACGAGGAGAAGAGGAGTCCGGCGCTTGATGAGGAAGAGTGAGAGTTGAGGCCGATGACACGGTGTAGTGGAAGAGGAGGGAGGTCGTGCGGCTGGCTGCTGCCAAAAGGGGAACAAGAGGAGAGGAGGGAGGCCAGATGTGCCGCTGAGCAGGATGGGGTGCGCTATCAGAGGGGGTTAGCGGGAGGACAAAGCTTGGAGTGGATGCAGGGAGGCGCTGGGTTGCTGCTGTGTGACACTAGACAGAGGAGGAGGAGGCACCGTACTGGGTGCGTGCAGGCTGAAGGAGGCAGGGGGCACTGGAGTCGGCGCATAGGGGAGGAGTGCCGAGCCGAGCGGGTGTGCACAGGACAATAGGGGGGCGGGTGCGAGGGGCTCCACTGCTCAAAGTTGGTGGCGGGAGTCGGGGTGGCTGCTACAATGGATGAAGCGGCTGGTAGGAGTGGGGTGCCGTTGGGATCCTTCGGCGTTCTGGAAAAACAGGGACCGGGATCGGGATGTTCACCACATGCAAAAGTGCCGAGAGCAGGCCTCTGCGCTGAGGAGGAAAAACCGGAGCAGCTGGGTGAGGGGGAAGGGTGGTGGCGTGCTGCTAACAGGAGAGAGGTAGAGAAGAAGGGAGGTCGGTAAGGGGAAACAGAGGAAATGAGGAGGGATGCAGCAGGAAGAAGAAGAAAGGGGGTGGCGGCTCCTTCAAGGGAGAAGAAAAAATAATAAAAAGGGGTGGGATGCTAGGGTTAGGGGGGAAAATAGAATAGAATAGAAAAGATAAAATAAAAATAAAATTAAATAAAAGAAAACAAACAAATCTTAAAAATAATAAATTATAATAATAATAATAACAATAATAAAGATTAATGACAAATCATATTTAATAATAATTATACTATTATCCTCAACATTTAAATCTTCATTAATTATTTATTTATAACATAATAATAAAAATAATAATGATAAAAATAATCATAATGATAAAAACAAAAATGATAAATATATTCATTTCATCATAAATAATAAAAATAATTATTAATATATAACTATAGTTGTGTGCATTAAATATAGACATTATTTAAAATTTTCCAAAGACAACGAGATGCGCAAATACCTGGGCAGGGACACGCGGGGTTTCCAAAATAGGATCTGCTCGCTTGCCCAACGACGACGCGTCAAAAATCACAATTTTTAACAAAAACTCAAAGACCTGGTCCGATACTGAACACAAACCGCATCAAAATAATTTAATGTCAATGAAATCATAAAATAAAATAACTGCATGCTTCGGGGTGTGACAATTTTCCCCACCATATCGCTTTCCACCCCCGGAAAGCCACAACATTACCCAGCCGATCGATCAACGCCTAAGGATTATACATTAACAAGATACGACCTCTTAACCAAAGAACATTTCGTCTACCATCTACGGGACTCAAACTCCTTTCCCGAAACAGGCCAACAGTAGAGGGGAGGCCTGAATGGACTCCCCACCATAAAGACTCCACATGCCCCCGATGACGACTTAAGAGAAAACCCAAAGAGACTCATGGTGGGTCTCCCCACCATAAAGAACTAACCTACTAGAGCCCAACCAGAAAACCAATTTAGACCTTCATCAGGCCTTACCAAAGCTAGAAAGAGCACAATAAGAACATTTAAAACATTCACACCTGTCTGAATGGGATAAGAAATGAATAAAAACTCTATAAGAACTGTAAACCCTAACCCCATGGGTGGGGAGGGTGGGCCCAAGGGTCGGATCACTAAAACTACGACGTACGACTATTCACGACCCATCACTTCGTGATAAACACAACCCAAATTCACAACTGATTCACATGGGTTTTCCACACATGACCACCAATTTACACCTCGCATCCAAACAAAAATACAAAATTATTGACATTGTGTGAGGGTTAAGTTCATTGCACGCATTGTGACGAGAGAAAACTACAACGACAGATGAACCAGAGCAACAACACCAAAACTATCTCACCATGAAGATAGAGGCACGACTTTCACCAGACTCTTTAAAATTTCCCGGGGGGTCCTGACTACGCGCCGGCTTCACTCCGTGACCTTTTGGCTGGAGCTCTGATGGATGAAGCATCTTCTGCCTCGCAGTCAGGTTCTGATAATCCCAACAAGAAACATACATCTTTTTATCTGACAGATTGAAGGACAAGATTTTAAAATTTAAAACACACCAAAATTGAATGTCGAGGTTCATCAAAAGACCCATGAAGTTACCATACATTTCAAACCCAAAACAACACCCATACATAGGCCACAATAATAGATCACTTACACTGAAAGGAAACATACACTGGAAACTTTGAACAAAGACCCGACAACACATTACTTTTGAGAACTTCCTCTGCGATGCTTCCTTGCAACGCCCCGACAAAATCATCACAAGTGACCCAGGCGCCCACATGCCTGACAGGGCTTCGGAGTGCTTGGGCACGATGACTTCTTGTGACCCCGCTTCCCACACTGATAACACACAATAATCTCTCACTCCGAAGAGGTTGATGAAAGATCCCGAGGCCTCTTGATTCCACGACCTGCTCCATTCACATTCATTTTCTTACACATATCCTTTCCAGAATCTTCACCACTGCTCATAGGGATCGAAGGAGGGAGAACTACTTCGAGCACTCCTGCCATCACAGCATCGACATGAAATGCTTGTCTTTCCACATCGACAAAAGAAGTTAGGTTGGACTCTGACACCTTCGACTGTAGATCAGGGCGGAGACCCTCCTCGAAGTGTCGAGCATTCATGGGATCATTCGTGGCATACTCTGAATCATAAGGTACTAGCTCCACAAAGCACTGGAAATATTCCAACATAGATCTATCACCCTACTACAGGAAACACACTTCCATCCCCTTCCTCTCCCTTTCTTCCTCAGAGAAATACTCGCGAATGAACAAAGACTTTAAAAACTCCCAAGTAAGCTCTTGACGGGGCTTGTTCCGAGACACTGACTTCCACCACATCCAAGGTGAACCCTCAAGCATGAAGGTTTCAAACTTGACCTTCATCGACTTGGGAAACTCAATGAGGTTAAAGTCCCTTTCAATCTTCCGCATCCACTCCTCTACCACAGATGTTTCTGCTTGACCATAGAAGAGAGGTGGATACAACTTCCGAAACACAAGCATAAAATCCTTAGGTTGATCAACCGCACTACGATCTCCCATCTAAGATTCAAAAGGATAACCGCTGGACAAGGAATGGTCAAAAACCCAATCAAGGACAACTCAATGAGTGAATAAAAACCTCAAAATCAATCACTGCATAGGTGACAAGCTCAAAATCCGAGAACACAAGTTATCATAACATCAAAATTTTTCTCTTTGAAAACATCTTTAATTTAGAACAAGATTAGTGGGTTAAACCTTCGACATTGGTATTCTTTAGAGCCTCACTCACATGCATGTATCCGTGCCACCCAGGGCATCCATCCACCATTCCAGAGATCCATCCACATTTCCAACATACCAAAATGCATGTGAGTACTCATCAGAACACCAAGGCCAAAACAAAGCAACTTCATTTTCCAAAAACAAGTTATTTATACCACTTCTTTTAAAACAAACTACAAATTAAACATGTCATTTCAAACAACCATTTTTTTTTCAAAACCAACTTTTCTGATTCAAACCACTTTCAAAAATCAAGGGAAACCCAAAACAAATCAAACAGGGGACTAGTATCAGTGGGTGACTTGACCATATGGTTGGCGGCCATATGCCAAACACGTCACGGACACAGAGAGCCTTCTTGGACCATGCCCCCAGCTTCACATGGCTTGCCGGGCCATGCAGCTTAGGACTATTATCCCAACTCCATTTGTCGTACCCCAATCGCAAAACATTTCAATAAAAACGCAAATAAAAAAATTAAACTGGACTTCCGCGGGAAACCTGAGGATCGGTACGGGCAACAGTTCGCGACGCTCTTCTCGCACCTACCCCTCAAGTCCCGACAATCCTACTCCATCTACCTTGACATCCCAAATAACAAAGGGCACTCTGAAAAGTGAGGTCATATAAGAGAAAACCTCCTCTGATACCATTTTTTCACGAACCAACCCGGGTCGACCCTGAACCAGTCACCCGAGCCGGTCCGCGACATGGCCCGAGAGGCGTTCCCGATCCTCCTGGGCTGGCGACAAGCGCCCGAGAATCATTAGAGGCTGTGGGAACGATTTCTCCGAATATAAATAAATAAGAATGCAAAGATAATACAGAGCAGTGCAGAAAAAGGTAAACCAAATAATGTGACTAAACAGGAATAGGAGAAAGATAAAACTGACCAAACACGACGTCCGAACAACTCTGTGCGACCTCGCGGGTCGCTCTCCGACTCAAAGATCAAGCGTCGCCCTAGGCGAGCGCACTCAATCTATAGCCTACACAAACACTAAAAACTGAAAACAACTATAGGCGTGAGTATTAAAACTCAGTAGGGTAGCCCAATATCCATTCCCAATGCACTACCTTTAAAATAAAAGAAACATCATTTCACGTTTGAGCTACAATATATAAAAGTATGTTTTTAATAATATTCTACTTAAAAACAAAGTACGAACCATTTCCCTTAGCCATTTTACAAATTCGGGTTCATTCCATTAGTGTCAATGACATTTCAGGAAAGGGGAAAGTGATGTTTAAATTTTCAAATTTGTGCAAAGGGTATTAAACACTTTCTTTTGAAAACTATTTTTTTTTTGAAATCTAATCAAAACAAATTTATCACTTTCCAAGGAAAACAATACACTAGAATGCATGAAGTAAAAAACACAGCAAGGGAAATGTAGGTATACATGTGAGCATCATAATCAGTACTGCAAGCAACAAAAGCTGAATAGACATGGGTGAACCTAGGAGATAGAGAATAAACCAGAAGACACCAATACATGAGAAATCATCCTTATCGGCATGTCACGATGAAATCAAAACGCACAATATGCTCGACCATCCACTCACGGGCAGGTCAAAGGCTAATCCCATAGTAATAACCCCACTATATCCACCTAATAAGGGCCACTGGTCAGTACCATAACCTACCAGTGCTGCAATCATTCTTAGAATATTCTCTCAATATGCCAGATTCCCATGTCTCAAGTGTTTGAAAAAATGGTGAGCCAATTGATGCCAACCGAGCATCCAATCATATACATATATATATATATATATATATATATATATATATATATATAACGCACAACAAGCATCACCCGATCCACTCCGTGGAACAACCTCATGCCTTTAAACTACTCACGTACCTAGGAGCTACTAAGCGCCGCCTCCAAAACAATCTTTTGGAACCAAGGCATGGGAGTTGTCCTAAGAGGTTTTTTATCAAAACATTTTCATCTCTTTCCATAAAGTGCCAAACGGGCCTTTAATACATTTCACAAACACCACTCAACGAAAGGTACAACATCTTTATGAGACAAAACCCAGTTTAAAACAATTTAAAGAACCCACAAAACACTACTTCACAGGTTTCCAATATTTTTATAAACCAAACCAAACCATTTTCTTTTTCCAAATAAACTTTAAGAGCCAACCGGGCAATTTCTCAAACGAACCAAAGTATTTGTTCACGCTTTAAAAGAAGTCATTTCTCATTAAACCAGAACTCCATTTTATATTCCGTGAATTATTTTTAAAAGACAAACGGGCATTCTTTCATTATTGGGTGTCCGCTCGTCAAAAGGATGTTTCATGTGTCCTGTATAAAATAAATGGCTCCTTTTTACACTAAATAACCATTTAAAATTTAACTATCTTATATTAAAAATTAATTATCGTATATTATCTCATATTTATTAAAATTAATAAAAATTTATTTTGAACAATTAGGGTGCACAAGCATCATGAAATAATATAACTTAAATTTTAAAAGCAGTGCAAAGGGAACCTACCTCAAGATCAAGTGCGACGACAAAACAACTCTGGAACCAAGGCAATATGACACAACGTGTGTCCGAAACCACGTGATAAGGTACAACACTCTTCATAAACAATATCAAGGACTCAGATACATACAAAACTCACTAGTGCATGCGAAACCAATCGTCTGGGAGAAACGCTCACCAAGAAACTGAGGCGCAACGATGACGGAACCTCGGAAACAAGGCGCGGCGGTGGTGCTCACTTGGAAACACCCTGCGCGGGTCCTCAAATAATAATCCTACCAAAAGAAACATAAATTGATAAAAAAACCCCTAACAAAGCAAAGGCGAACCAAGAATAATAGTAATCACGATAATAATAGTAATAATTATAACAATAAAAATAATAATAATCAATAATGATAAAAATATTAATAATAATAATAATAACAAGATTAATAATGATAATAATATCAATAATAATAATAATAATTATAATAATAATAAGAATAAAATAATAATAACAATAATAGTAATAATAATAGTAATAATAACAATAATAATATTAATGATATCATAATTAATAATAATAATAATAATAATAATATTTAAAATAATAATGGAATTAATAATAATAATAGTAATAATAACAATAATATTAATAATAAAAATAATATTAATAATAATAATAATACTATGATCAATAATAATAATTATAATACTAATTATTATTATTATAATAATAACAATAATAGTAATAAAAGTGTAAATAAAATTAAAATACATGTTTCAAGGGGAGGGCTCACGGCTTGATGGTGTTGGCCGAAAACAGGGCAGCAGAAGAGGCTAGATGTGCGGCGGCGGACGGGGAGCAGAGGAGGCCAGCGCTTGCTGAGGAAGAGGGAGAGTTGAGGCCGATGACACAGTGTAGTGGAAGAGGAGGGAGGTCGTGCGGCTGGCTGCTGCCAAAAGGGGAACAAGAGGAGAGGAGGGAGGCCTGATGTGCCGCTGATCAGGATGGGGTGCGCTATCAGAGGGGGCTAGCAGGAGGACAAAGCTTAGAGTGGTTGCAGGGAGGCGCTGGGTCGCTGCTGTGTGACACCAGACAGAGGAGGAGGTGGCACCGTGCTGGGTGCATGCGGGCTGAAGGAGGAAGGGGGTGCAGGAGTCGGCGCATAGGGGAGGAGCACCGAGCTGAGTAGGTGTGCGCCAGACAGCAGGGGGGCGAGTGCGAGGGGCTCCACTGCTCAAAGTAGTAGGTGTGAGTAGGGGTGGCTGCTACAATGGATGAAGCGGCTAGGAGGAGGGGGGTGCCGTTGGGATCCTTCGGCGCGCTGCACAAACATGGACCGGGATCGGGAGGTTCACCACATGCAAAAGTGCCGAGAGCAGGCCTCCGTGCTGAGCAGGCAAAACCGGAGCAGCTGGGTGAGGGGGAAGGGTGGTGGCGTGCTGCTAACAAGAGAGAGGATGAGAAGAAGGGAGGTCGGTAAGGGGCAGTAGAAGAAATGAGAAGGGTTGCAGCGTGAAGAAGAAGAAAGGGGGCGGCGGCTCCTGCTAGGGAGAAGAAAAAATAATAAAAAGGGTTGGGCTGCTAGGGTTAGGGGAGAAAATAGAAAAAAAAAGATAAAAGAAAAATAAAATTAAATAAAAGAAAACAATAAAATCATAGTAATAATAAATTGCAATAATAATAATAACAATAATAAATATTAATGAAAAAGCATATTTAATAATAATTATACTATTATCCGCAAAATTTACAGCTTCATTAATTATTTATTTATAACATAATGATAAAAATAATAATGGAAAAAATAATCATAATGATAAAAACACAAATGATAAAAATATTCATTTCATCCTAAATAATAAAAATAATTATTAATTTATAACTATAGATGTGCGCATTAAATATAGACTCTATTTAAAATTTTCCAAAGACAACGAGATGCGCAAATACCCGGGCAGGGACACGCGGGGTTTCCAAAATAGGATCCGCTCACGCGCCCAATGACGGCGCATCAAAAAGAACACTTTTTAACAAAAATTCAAAGACCCGGTCCGATACTGAACACGAACCGCATCAAAATAATTTAATGTCAAAGAAATCATAAAATAAAATAACTTCATGGTTCAGGGTGTGACACATGCTATTTAATCAATGAATCAAACGAACTATATACATAGATATGGCGACAAAAATCTCATGGATGAATAGTAAATGAAAATATTATGAGAGAAATGAATAATTACTAGATGTTATGTTTTAGGGACATAAAAACCTATAACTACCATAACCATTCACAATATGGTTAAAAATTTAGGATTAAAAACCAATGTGTGAACTATTTGTCTCATTAGAACATAATGATGAATTTTGGAGCTATATAATGTCTAGGCTCCACATGTCAATACCAGCCAAAAAGATTCCTCACATTGAATTTTAAAAATAACTAATATAACTTATCAATTAACCATATTTAATGAGAAATATAGATTTGTCAATAATTACCCATTTTTAAACCATATGTAAAATGAAAATGGGTTTCAAAATAAAGTGGGGGTGATTTACCCTTTACGAAACATACCACAAAACACACACAACAACCAAACTACCATTGTATGATGCATGATGAAAAAAATGGAATCCAACCACATTATTAAAATAAGGAAACCACAGTGCACAATAGTGGAAGATAAAAAAACATTATCATACACATTGAAAATCAACTATATAATCCATGAAGACCACAAGACTTCATGGACCACCAGGTCTAAGCCCCAACATTGCCAAACATCCTATGTCTCTTGAAGTGGTAATAAAAATGTGAGAAATGATATGTTTTCCCCTATATTGGATGATAGTATCTACAAAAGTATCAAAGTTCTAATGTAGGGGTAATTATAAAACTCAATAGCTCTTCCCCAATGACTACCCTACTCAAGTCGTTATAATAAAATAGTATACAATATTTATATAAAATAGTTTATATAAAACAATCTCTCAAAATAGTTTATAACTAAATATAATCAAGATTCCATAACCATTTATAACCAATAGCATACAAGTGCGATTGAAACCAATTTCCCCAAAAATTTATTTTTCCCAAAATTAACTAAATATGGTTCAATACCATTTCACTTTATCCTTTTTTTGGCATACACAAAAAATTTCACAAACCCATGAAACTATCCATGCATGATAAATTATGAAAGTTCCAAACTCAATAGTGGGTTTTCCTCGATCTACCAAGTTGTTACAAGAAAATTATATCCCATTTTCCAGTAGTAGATATTGTAGTTATAATTTAGAATGTAATCTAGAAGAATATGTAGCAGGTACTGGTCATCATTATAGCAGCTATGAATATTCCACCATTTGGGCCTTTGGGCCACTGATTTGGTCTTTGAGTTCATTAAGGCCTTCAAGCCACCAAGGAATTCGTGTTAGTAAGGCCTTCACCCCACCTTAATGCATTTGGGCCAACTTAAGGCCATCAGACCACCTAAAATGAAGATGAAAACCATACAACCTACAAGTAGCATGTTCTAGACGGAGGATGGGAAATGAGTATTCATCGTAACAGAAGCTAAGCAGATTGAAATAATTAGAGGGAATGGCACCTCCCATAAGGATAAGCATTTTCATGCATAGAAAATCCTAGATGAACAACCATGCGAAGGGGGGGAGATGATTTCATGATAATTATGTTAGGGAGGTGAAGTTTTGAGTAGTTAGTCTGGGCTGTTTGTAGTGTTTGAAACCTACACGAAATGAAATCTTCTAGGTCATATGGGTCATGTAAAATATACTCCAATGGGACTTGAAGGGTTCCACCTCACCCCTTCAATAGTGGAATATCAAAATCAATAAAAATTTAAGGCCTTCGGGACATTAGAGTCACAATGTCATATTTCCACCAATCCTTGTTTATGCAATATGAAAACACACGTCAACAAGCCCAAGGATAATGCCCAAACAGACTTTCAAATGTTGAATCTTTTTGTTGAAGACCATTTTCTCTCAAAATCATCTCAATGCACACTATTTCAATAACACACCATTTTTATTAAAATCCACATTTCAATCAAACCATTTAAAAATTATAGAAAATAAAATAAAATTAAATCATCATTTTAAATTCATGAATCTAAATTAGTTTTCAAAACAATTCACAAAGATTTCATAATTTCACTAAAACCATTAATCATCACTAAAAAATATTTATTTAGGATTTTCACAATCAATTACATTCAAATAAACAAATTTTAAACTAATACAATCAATTATAGCAAGAATAGTTGAGATTGAAGCCACCTACCTTGATTGTTTTGGTGAAACTCAACCACGGACGAAGAACACTCAATAAAACAATGTTGATTCTCCCCGAAACAACCTTAGCTGTCTTCTACAATCAACAAAAAATCTAAAGCTCAACTGATCTAAAATTTTATATAATAGTTGTACCCATAATGTGTTTAGATCTGAGAAACCACGAGGAGAGGATAATATATCTATATGGATGGAAGAAGAACGATGAACCACAATAATGAAAGGGATGAAAAACCCGTACACAAATGGTGGAACACCTCTTAATGATTTCTAAGGACTCCAAGATTTGAGAGCCATGAAGAGAAAGAAAATTAATTAAATGGAATAGCTGTAAGAGTGATTTCTAACAGGGAACTTACTTGCTCCTGAAGTGTACCTCAAGTACACAACGTATTGTCCATGGTGGATAAATACGCCAAATAATACATTGCCTCAATATAAAAATACATTATTTACACCCGACATGATGTCTACCTTAGGTATGCGACATGTAACAGCTCTTGAAATGACCCACACATCATATATTGAATTTCCCCCCATACAGATATTGTGTACTTCAGGTACACAACATGTATTTGTTCAGAAATCCATATTAAACACTACAAAACTGCATATAATGATTTTTTTACAAAATGAGCCTTAGAATTAGGGGAAGCTTACTCAATCAAGGTATCAGAATGTTAGAACCTCCTCACCAATTAATTACCATCCCAGAGATGTGATGTAGAAGCTGAAACGTAGGAAATTGGGGGTACTACATTCCTCCAATCATTGGTCATTCCATCGTCAGAATATTGAAAACCCTCACTACCTTGAAAGAGTTTAAGCAATTGATATATCTTTTCCTTCTCCCATTCCCATGTATCTTCTTGAATTTGACCATGATGCCGTAAAACCCACACTAAACATATTCTTTTTTCATGGTAGACTTTATCGTTCTTATGCACAACCCGCACCAGTATATGTACCAATGATGAGTCCAACTCTAGGTTTATGTGATCTCATCTGTTCACATGGTCATGATTAGGTTGATACATTTTAAACAGGGATACCGGGAACACTTTATGTAATGGGCAGAACCGGGTTAGAAATTCCCACCAATATGCATCCTCTACAAGTTGTTCCGGAATCTCTAAAGGTCATATATATCGAGGAGATAACATGCACTACATCCCACAACAATCTTGTCCCATCATTGGGGATATCCACAAGAACACATGCTGAATTACTTCAATAGTTGGTGGAGGTCGATGTTGATCCGCAAAAGATATATGAAAACATTGATCTATCTCCATCCTCTTTCAGATCAACTGGATATTCTCTTCTATTTCATGGACAAGGATTGACCTGGCTAGGGAAGTCAGACATATCTTGACCCAACATAGTGGATAATGACTAGAACGCGCATATAATGCATAATAAAGATCCATATGTATCAAGGAATGATAAATATTATTATATGAGAACTAAACTATGGGTAAGTGATCATCCCATGAGCCACCAATATCTATAACACAATCATGCAACATGTCTTCCAACATTTGTATCATTTTTTCAAACAGAACAATTGTTTGAGGATGACATACCGTGCTCACAGTCAATTTAGTCCCAATGAATTTCTGTAAGGATTTCCCAAAATGAGATGTGAACCTTCAATCTCTATCTCACATGATAGAAAATCGTACTCCATGTCTCATTACCACTTATTAGATATAAATATTGGACATAACAACCATATTATGAGTTTCATAAATTGGGAAGATATTGTCTGACATTGTATGCCAATCCACTATCACCCATATGGAATTGTGTTTCTGAACCATTATTGGATGAACTGTAACAAAATCCATCAATATTTTCTCCCATTTCCACACTACGATACGAAACGATTACAACATGCCAGCCTATCTGTGATTCTCTTCTTATCATGCTTAAAAGCTAAGAGTCATGAGTCAATCAAATCAAACTAACTTTTCATTCCTCTCTACCAATATTATTCCTTCAATTCCTTATACATATTCAATGTAATTGGATTTATAGCCCATCTTGAATGGGGTTAATCGTGAAGGATTTGTTATTGAAAACCATAGGTACTATCATCTGATCTAAAAAACACAAAACAGAACTCCCATTATGTTTCCAGCCCTCAATGGTCTCCCCACCATCATGTTTTGAACCCATAACAAGAAATATTGTATCAGGTGTGTGTGCCTAATTAACCATATTTATCAAATCAAGAACTAGAATAGCTGAAACAAAAAATAGCAACATCACCTAGGTCTTCACATTCAACATGTATATCAGCTAATAATGACATCAACTGACATTCATCTGATGCATCATTTCCCATATGAGAATATGGAATTCTTCTAAATGCATCTGTCACCAAATTCCATGTTCACGATGTATACATCAAGTCAAAATCAAACATCTGGAGATAATCCATCAACATCATTTTCCTCAGATTCAAATCTCATGGTGAGAAAATGGGGTTCAATATTCAAGGGTGCATAAACACAATGAATTTATTTCCAAAGAGATAATGTCTCCATGTATTCAAAGCCTAGATGACTGTAGGTAACTCAAAATCATATTTTGGGTAGTTCTTCTCATTCGGTATTAACATCATTGAATAATAATAAACCACATGTCTCCTTTCATGAGATCATAGACCAACCTTGATCCCGAAGCATCCTAGTGCACCACAAACCGCTGTTTGGATTCTAGAATAATCAAGATAGGAGTCGGTGTAATAAAAAAATTCATTTCCTAGAAATAGATCCAGTATTCTCCTATTCATTATAATTAGGAATCCATCATTGTCTGATCTATCATTGACAAAGTTATTTGTGAAAATTGAAGCACAAAGCATTAGTACTAACTAGCTAGATGATGAAAGCTTCTTATCTAAAATAAATTGTTTAGTGGTTACAATGAGTTGGAAACTTTTATATTTTAAGGATCCATTAAAACCCATTTTTCATAAATCATGTGTCGAAGAAAGAATACCTCATGTATCCAAAAATCACACATTGGTTTTTTTCCATGAAAAAAATGATCTCTCATGAATGTTAACTCTATTTCCATGTGTTCTTAATGCTCAGGACATGTCTTCAAATACATAAAGATGTCATTCCCAAACAACACTACAAAAAAGAGTCTTGATATCGCTGAAATATCTGATGCATAAATGCAATGATGACCACCGGTGAATTCGTTAAACTGAATGGAAGTACTGCATATTCATAATGGACATATCTTCTTATGAAAACTATCTTTAGAATATCTTCCTTCAAAAATGGAAATTAGTAATATCTTGATCGCTAGTCAATTTTTGTGAACCACTATGCTCCCCTCAATTGATTGAAATGATCATCAATGGATGGATGTGGAAATATATTCATTATCATAACACGGTTAAGATTATGATAATCAGTAAAAAACCAAAGTGTTCCATCTAATTTCTTCACGAATAAACTGGTGCTGCCCTCAGGGATGTACGTGGTCATATGAAACCCATTCTTTCTTGTTACTCTAATGGCACTTTCAATTCTCGTTACTCTATTTGTTGCATCCTATGTGAAAGAAGAGAAATATGAATGGTCCCCAAAATTAAATCAATCATAAACTCAACATAACAATAATGAGGTAACCCTAAGAAGTTATCAGGGGAATAAATTTGTAAATTGATATACAACTATTGGAAAAAAAAAATTTATATATCTATTCCATTGATTCCAAATTAATTCCATTATCAAGCATGAGATCATTACCACTATTAATGCTGACAAGGTCTTTAAACCTTTCATTACCATCATTTCACCTCTAAATAGTTAATTAATGTCATCCTCAGTAATAAAACTAACTTTTCTCTTATAATAGTAGATATGATCCTCGAATGTTTTCATCTAGTCAATTCCTAGGATTACATCATTGAAGTCCATGTCCAACATTGAGAATTCCCATTTTATCTTAGCCTCATCAAATGATATAACACATGATCAATAGGGAAAGGATTGAAATTATCATTCACTGAGAGGTGTCTGGAGTCGTAAAATAGATGGAATCATTTCAAACATTTAATATTGCTAGTCAATTGTAGAAGACACCATTATAGAATGTAATGCACTAGTATCGTAGAGCACTTCTATAAGGTTCGAATTCAAAATAATCGTACCTCTCATAATAGATGGTCCAAATTGATCCTCGACCATAATATACATAGTTCCATTCAATTACATCATCACTTAACAATTATTCTTGTTTACTTGAATTTATTTCTATAGTTTAAGAGTCATGATATTTCATGAATTACCATGGATAATTTTGTTCTGCCGACAAGAATGATTCTTATATTCTTTCCTTGTCGAGGAATATGATTCTTGTGATGACAAATAAGTGTCTCAAGGACCTATTATTGGATCACATCCACAATAGCACTGAATATGGCCCATCTTGTTGCAATTATGGAATTCTCTATGCTGTGTCATACACTCCCACTTCATGTTGTCAGGAAAACCACATTGAATGTAACATGCTTTGCACTGGGGATGTGGTGGAAGGTTCACTTCTACAAACCTCTGATTCGGTTTCCCACTCCCGTCCTGGAAATAGATGTCCCTCTTCCACTACCTCCCAACATTGGAGATCCCACCATAATTAGCTTGTATCATCATTCCTCCTCTTATCAATCCTGATATATCACATTCATCCACATTCACTATTCTCACTATCTCTGTATAATACATAATATAGAGAACTGAAAGATTCTATTGTATATCCTGACATATCCCTAATTCAATGATATGAGCCTTAAATGATTCACTTACAAAATATCTGGTGGGAATCATACTAAATTCATGAATTTCTCCACATACTCTATGACCGAGAGACTCTTTTACTTTAGGATGATGAAACCCATCATCCCCAGGATCAAGAATTTATGAGGATGGAATTTTTTACAAAACAATTCATCAAATTCGTCCCATGTAAGGAATTGATCCCCGTATGCATTGAGTACCACTTTCCACCACTAACGTGCATGATTATTGATCATGTACATGGCCAACATCACATTGTGCTCAATCAGTGTGCCAATTAATTCCATGATGTGATTCATCCTACTCAGCCTCACCTCAAACTTTTCAAGTTTGGAATCACCCATAAGATTGGTGGATTTAGAATCATGAACTTGATAGAGTTATCTACTTGTTTGGGCTCATCCCACTAGTTCCCAGTATTCCCATCATGAAATAATTGGACTATGAATTGAACGAAATCTTGGTTAACTCATGGTTTTGGGGAAGCCACTTTCTCTGTAGCTTATTTAGGATGATTTTCACATCACCTACATGCTGAAATTTTATAAACCATCAACAAAATAGTCAATCTGACTCTCTAGTAACTAATGTTTTTCTATTTCAAATTTTATCACATCAACATTCACAACATTATGTACCAATAACAATATTATACCATGTTCACCCATATTTTAAAATAAAATCTATTCAATATTTTTAAAATAAAAACATTTTCAAATTACTCCAAATATCCTTTTTTCAAAATAATAATTTTTGAAGAAAAATTCTGCATTTAAAAAAATACACTTTTGCAGCAAATCATAAATCATTAATTCAAATGAAATATACATAATAATGGTAATTAATTCATCTACAACGCATGTGATTCTCATCTCATTGGCTAAAACCTTGTCAATGAGATTTCTATATCCAAGAAGTGTCTCCAAACACTTATTTACCCATCTCAATGGTAACTTGATCTTCATAATAAATGGGATATCTACATCCTTTTATTCTATACATTTCATGTTCTAACAATATTACTCTTATCTATGATTCCCACCCAAGGAATAGACAATAAAGAATTTCAATACTAAGACCAAGATGACCAATAATCACTTGTTAGGTATGGAATGAACAAGTTGTTTCCATTTTTATCACTAATGAAGGACCCAACTGATACCAATTGTAATGACTCACCCAATATCATTGGAATTAGAGTATAAAGAGTCATTGCATAACCATATACAACATATCCAAGATGAAGAAATAAGTAAATAAATGCTCAAGGGATTCAAAAGCATGTGGGGGATGATTTACACTTTATGAAGAAAACCAAAAAACACAAAACCAAAATCAAACAATTTATATATGATGGAGTGTAAAAAACAAGGAAATTAAATCACATTATTAAAACAATACAACCAATGTAAAAAATTGTGGAAGATAACCAATCACCATCGTACACAACAGAATACAAATAAAGACATCAGGAATACCACAAGACTTCATGCTCTACCAACTACATGCTCCAACAACTCCAAACATCCCATGTCTCATGATGTGGTACTAAAAATGTTAGACACATTACCTTTTCAATTTTCTCAGAATATATCATCTAAAAAAGTGTTAATGTTCCAAAGAAGAGGTGACTATAAAACATAGTCGGTTATCCAAAATGGATTCCCTACTCACACCTCTAGGATAAAAGAGTTAGTAAAATTTCTATAAATCAGTATATATAAAAAATTTCTCAAAATAGTTTATAAATAAATATAATGAGTTTACAAAAACAGTTTAAAAACAATAACATACATGTTCTATTGAAAACAATTTTCGAGAAAGATATTTTTCCATAAAATAACCTAACATGCTTTAAAACCATTTCATAATATTCGTTTTTGGCATTCTAGAAGAATTCCACAAACCCACGCAACCAACCATGCATCCTACATTATGACAATTCCAGACTAATTAGTTATTTCTCATCTATTTATGATTTTGTCACAAGATAATTATATCCCATGTTATTTTATCCCATTGTCATTGTGCAGAAAGTCATATTTTATCTGAGCCTCATTTATACAATATGATCACCCACACCCACATGCCCATGGATCCTGCCTAAAAAATTTTCCAATAAAAACATATTTTTATTGAAAACCATTTTCCATCAAAAATGATTTTAATTCTAATCAATTTCAAGAAAACACCCTTTTTATTGAAATATCAATTCCATTCAAACCATATAGAAATTATATAAAATAAATCATTTTAATTCATGATTTTAAATTCATGTAGCTAAATCACATTTCACATCAATTCACCAATATTTAAAAATTTTACTTAAATAATAAATCTTAAATAAAATATATTTTATTTTACATGTAAAAACATTATTTTATATTATTTGCAATATGAATTTTAATGTAGTAGATTTTGTGAAAAACACTCAATTGTAACAGAAATAGAATTGGCAGATGAATATTTTTAATGATGGAATTAATAAAATAATTTCTTTAATAATATATTTTTAATTGATATGATGAGATCCAATGATTGATTGTGTATTTCAAGTGTAGGGAATGATGAAAATCCTATTTTTTGGTATTATAATTTTATTGGAATATTGAAATTAAATGTTAAGAAATCTAATGGTAAAAAAGATTGATTTTAAAGGAGAAGAATTTCCCATTATTTAATGGTTTATTTTGTATATATGAGCTATATTATTTGGTTTGTTATTAGGAACAATCACTCTAGGATCAGGATCTAGTAATAATTTATTTATGATGATAAATTAATCAATAAAATCGTATCGTATGAATAACAATGAAGGGATTCTGGTGAGTCATATTATTCCTGATCATGAAGAATGTGTGCACAAAATTTTATCCATGATCACTAATTTTTGAAGTTTAAAGATATTATATATATAAACAAATATAAATTTGGAAAAATTTTCTCCTTGATTCTTTTGTACAAATTTATTTTAAATATTTATTATTGACATATTATTCACAAGCTGACTAATTAAATATAACTTTTTTAGTTATAACAAGATTTTGATTTTATTCACATATTTTGGAGGGAATGAAATTATTTTAATTTTACTAATGAAATTTTTTTTAATTATTCTTCTTAATTTTAATGAAATAATTAATGGTTTGTTATTATATTATATTTTGTTGAACACTTTTTGAGACCCTACTATAATTTATTTATCACACCCTAAGTATGGAATATGGAATTTATAGTTTTTTTATACCATCTTAGGGAAACAGAAAAAAATCATGTGGAGGTGGTCGGCATTCTGGATCCATGGGACCATGGAGTGGTGATGGAAACTAGTTCACATGAGGTCCACTTATTACCTAGGGTTTTAATACATTTTTAGTTTCCTTACATTAATGTAGGTTGATCATTTGTTTGGTTGTTTATCCATATTCTTGGGTACCATTTTACATATTTGTCTTCATACACATTTTACATTAGATTTTTTTTATATAAAACATGTTATATTATATCAGACATTAATTGTTTTTGTTATAATTAATTTTATCCTGATATTTAATGACTCAAGGTGTTATTATCAACTATATGGGGATCTATAACTCCTTACAGGAATTGTCATGGATTTATCTAGTTTTAGATTACTAGTGTTATATAGTAGGTATGTGATATAACAATTAAAATAATATAATGACAACCCTCCCATATATGATCTATTCTAAAAAGTAATCCCTTAAGTACTAGTATATTTATGGTTTGTCCAATGAAAAACTAAAAAAATCATTAATTTCCTGTGATAGTATAACATTTAAAGCTATATTGGGAAATGATGAAATAATAAATGGTTCTATATTTAATAAATTAAATTTTTTGAGACATTTTGAGACCATGAAGTATCTTGATGAATAAATAAATTTTTTAGGTTATGATATACGAAATAAGAAATTATTTTCATTCTTATTCAAATTTATGTTTTATAGAAAATTTTTAAAGAGATAAAATGTTCCATTTAATTCCATTGATTTAGGAAATATTATATTTTTTCAATATATTACCAATTATTTTAAGAATAAGATGAAAAATATGATGAAAAAATGATTATCATGGATGAAAATTATCGGTAGCGGTCAAACAAGAAGATAAGTCATCAATGTAATAATAAAGGACAACAAAATATTTATGAAAATTGTTTTCTATAAAAATTATTCAATATAATATGATGAAAAAAATGTAACTAAAAAAGTTGATTTAAATAATAAATGAAAAATATATTTAATTGAAAAATACAATTATTCAAATAATTCATCATGTGGGGTAAAATAATCAAGGCATTATAAGGAAAAATGCAGTGGAGAGATGAAACCAAATTAGTATTAAAATTTACTATATAACATAGTGTGTTTGAAGGAAATTAGTACACTCAATAGATAAAAGAATGAATTAAAAATATTGAATGACTTTTTCTGGAAATCAATTATGGTGTAAAAATCTAATTACTATACAAAAATATTAATTTTGTTTACAAAAATCATGAAAGAAATCAATGTAGTTAATTAAGAAAGATTCATTTTATAAATAAATTGTGGAAATTAATTTTTAATGAATAAATAGTTAAAGAAGCAGGATGAAAATAAAGTATTTTTGGAAATTTCATTATTAAAATTGGAATATTTAATGTTAATGAATTGGATGAATAATGTTGGAGAATGATACAAATTAATATTAAAATTTTATAATATTACAATGAATAAATATAAATGTATTTTTGAATGAATAAGAAATGTTTTCTGACAATTGGTCATTCAATTCATGTTGGAATAAAAGATGAATGGAAATAATTAAGGATATTAAATTCTAAAAAATTAATACGTAACTGACATCAATATTTGATGATGTTCAAGGAAATTGGAATATAAAAGTGGTTCCAAATGAGTAGGTTAGATATTATAATCCTATATACAAATTAATGTGAATAGAAAAAAATTCTAGGAAAGAGAATGATTTGTGTATGTTGTGAATAAAATATTATATTTAAACACATTTTGTCATCCGAAAAAATTATAAAAAAAATTATTGTGGAAGAAATACATGATTTGGGGTATTACATTCCCCAAAATAATAAAGGACCCAAGACTTTACGTTTGCATGAACCTCTATGGGGATCACAATCACGTGACCATTCCATGGTTACATGTGGAATCATCATCAAACGTATAACCTAACTGGAATCCTATAGATCCCCCTTTAAATAACATTCTTTCTCTTATAAGGGAAATCCAAACAAATGAATAAACACCACCAGGACACATGGTTTTCATAGGAATGTTCCAAACAACACATTCAATTTGTTTCTGATAATGAGGAGGAATTCTAACCATAGGTAGAGAACTGATGTGGTCGTAAGGCTCGTCCACCATATCATTGTTGGGAAAAATAAAACTCTTTATTGATATCTGTGAATATTCATAGGTCCTATAAACTATTGTAGAATGAAATAATAGAGATAAAGTGTTACAGGATAGAGGTAATCATGGTCACTGAAATACATATGGTGTGCCCCTGGTGATATGAAGGACACCACAAGAACTCAACATCATGTATGCCTCATCATGTGAATTCCCATTGGTTGGATATGATCACTAAATGGAAGTCCTCAAGTATTTCCATTTGATTATGAACTTCCCCTTTGGATATCTTGGAAAAAAATGACGGATTTATCCATGACATGATCGCACCCGAATATATGACCCATATATTTCATGGGAGGAATCAACAAAAATTAAAATACATTTCCTTTATTTTAATTATGATATTACACATGACATATAATGTTTTCCATATTAATAAAATAATATATAAATCTAAAGGAGTGTATGGTACTCAAAATTGTAAAATGCATTTGATGTGCTTTGTAAGACGGTAGTAAGGTCACTCAATACCCCCATTCAATCTTTCCATGTCTCACATGTAGCCCCGAACATGTTATCAAGCATCTCACGAACACCATCCAATGCGAACAATAGTTCTCATGAAGTCCCATGTACATTTACATGAGACAAGAAGAATGTAATTTGATATATCATGATGATAAAGCATGTCTTTATTGATTGGTCGTATTTTGGTTAAGAGATAAATTGATGGAGGAGACTGAATGTTGTTAAAAATCTAGAAACACACTCAGATTGACCCAAAATAGAAACTCACAAAACCACATGGTTCCATCCAACATTAAAGACTACATCCTTTATCCACAACAAATATGGTATGCAAAACACTAAGAATCTAGGGTGGTGATGCCTTTAAATTCCCCACCACTACATGAAAAATGAACCATGTACAACACGAAGGTTTCTATTAATCACAAAAGACAAAGGATTATATCTAGGATTATCATTGAAACAATCACAAGACTCTCATGTCATTAATGAGGTAATATATTGGGAAATGGTTGTTGAAATCTTGAATCATACTTATGATACTTCACATAATTATTCATAGATCACATGAAGGGAAGCTAGCATTGTGCGCAATGAACATACCACTTGTCTTATAAATCACACAAGATACAAAATTAAATGATACAGAACCAACATAAGGAATTCACAATAAAAAGGATAGAACCATGATGAAATGATGAAGACATAAAATAAATACATTATGGCTGACCCGCATGAACTTTTTGAGTCGAAAAATGACACATGATATTGCAATGAAATGCCACCCAATTGTCCCAAAATTAATTATTTATGCTATTTGGGTTTGTTTAATACCTATCAACATGTAGAATAATGTCCCAAAATTACATAGGAACCAAACATAATTCTCATGAAACCTTCTAGGTCTATCAGCAATGTCTTGTGATTCCCTTCTAATACATAACATGACTCATATATTAGAATTATCTCAAATTTATCAAGCCGCACTGTGGAATCTAGGCCTAACAACCATTCTCTCATGACTCCCAATGTACTTGCTAGTTGAGACACGTGATGCCATCTACAAATGATGTTTCATTCTAATAATGACATTTAGGGATACTATCCAAGAAATGAAACATCCTTTAATTGATGTCACACAGACTCTTATGATACCCCAATACGTGTCATGATATTTCATGCGATGGATTCTTGGATAATCCCAACTCGTCATGATTTGTGCTCTAAAAAGTTCAACTATGTCACGTGACACCCTCTAGACACAAAGGAAAGGTCACTTGTTCAGACTGGAATTCGAAATCTACATCCATCTTTAGTTTGTAAGCACCAAATACCAGGTTATCCCATGATTGTATGCCACTATCAATATGGATGCCTTTATATGTAATCCCCAATATTAATACAACTATGAAAAATGTAATTCCTTCCATATTTAGTATATTTACATTGTATCATCATGGTTTGAGCTCCAAATTAATCATCATGGGTAATTATAATATCCATGAATTTATCTAGAGTAATGGAATTGATAAATTGCTAAGCCTTGTTTCTAACAAATGTGATCGGATCATGTGGTCTTATGGAGTCACTACGATCATGTAATATGCACTATCCTCTACATGGATACTTGTGTAAACATATTTCATAATCAGAGATTACTGTATTCATATAGTCTATCAGTGATCAATTGGTAATCCATCTTGGTAAGGTCACAGAGCTTTACTGAAATGACTAAGTCAATGCAAATTTTCCCATGTGTGATCATTTACTATATCCTATTTGTGTGTTAAGGGATTAGTTAATTACAAGAACTCTTATTCAAGGAATACACAAGATACATTGGATTCTTTCTCAATGTCTGAGCTTTGTACCAATCACTCCAAGGATTTTAAAATATAAAAATTCCAATGTCTATATTTGTTGAGACTGATCATTTATTCCCACTTATTTCCCACACCGAGCATAGATCACCTGAGAAAAGGTAGATAAAATGATAAAATCATTAGTAATCACTAATTTCCACAATCTATGGTTATCATAGTATGTAATCCCCAATGATTGATATGATATTATCCCCACTCATAATAGTAGATATACCTTGGGTCAGTCCCAAAGGGATGATTGAACTATGATTCCTCCAATTCTTTATATAACCTGGATATGTAGGATGTCTACCTATGAACCGAGATAAATACATTGTGTCTCAATACACATAAATATGTCATATCCTAATGACATCAAACATCTTAGAATTAATGAAATAACTTGGTTTTGATTCATAAAAAATTAGGATTTGTTTCATGCCTAATAATGGATCAATCATCCCCATGCAATATTTACTTCCCCCTAATGTGGAAGCACATTCTAAATAATATTTACATACAACTCTAACATATAATGTGGTTATTTGAGGTTAAGGATATGTATGAAGAACGACAAATTCCTCGATAAGTATTAACTTGTGATACCCCCCTTAGTTTATTAGTGAGTCTTTGTTTTCTTATTTAACAAGATAATTAACCACTTATTCATTTTTATAGTGTAATGGGTCACATATTAGGATTAGGAAAATATACATTAAAATATATTAAATCTATTAGTGATCCCCGATGTAGGAAAAATTCCCCACCAAAATGATGAGATGATCCCAACATCTCATCCTATCAAATATTTTAAGTTCCCAAGAGCCTTTTGGACTAAAAACGCAGATGATCAGTGGAATTTGAATATTAGTCTCATACCCAACTAATAATGGGAGAACCATTGGGAGTTTCTAGAAAAGGTGAAGATGTTTTCCCTATTTTCAAAAACCATTACATTCCTCAACAACCTGATTATATGAATATGGTGGACCTAACAGAATCTCTCCAATGAAAAAAATATGATTTCTTATTATCTGTTGGCCCATTCTGTTTGACATTATTTTATTTTTTTTATATTTGAAGAATCATAAAAAAAATATAACGATTGAGTTATAATATGACAGGCCATTTTATTCTAACCCATATTCAATCAATGTAGTAACACTTCCACGTTCTTGTAAATAATCTTCTTTTACCAGGGATCTCATGAAATAATTCCATCCTTTTTTTTCAAGTCTAAATGATCAAAATGTACTAATAAGGAAATATTTAGAAAATTATGTTAAGAAATAAAATCTTAATGATAACATTATGGGTAAAATATTTCACTAATTACTAACCTTGTTCTTTGATGTCTTCATGAATGATAATATTGACTGCCACCTAATTTGAGACAATGTCCTCATCATCTAGCATTCCCTCTAGAATGTCATATAAAACAGAAACCTATGTGGGTCATAAAATAATATCACATATTTTACAACTCTAATGACTTGTAACTAATATGATGGTCTGAGTGTACCACTAACCTGGTAAAATCCCAACCATGGAAGATTTTCATGAGTTTATCCAAGAATGAGGATCAGTGAATCTGCATTACATGGAAAAAATTAATGCTATACTAGTAATCATTGTTTTCCTGACCATGATCATTGGGAGCTTATCCCTAGAGTGATACCACACCACCTTCAGTATCTGATAAAGTTGTACCAAGATAGAAAATACAACCCCCTTTCAGTTTATGTTCCACCCTGGAGGGAACCTGTCAATTATCATCACCAACATTATCCATCTATTACCCATCAATAACCTATTAAGGGTTCCATCCAACACACAACTACTTATGCTTCACATGAATGTTCTATAAGGAAGACTCATAAGTGGTGAAAGATGTTTGATATATAGGAGAGGGATCATATTTCTACTTCTTATGATGATGCTTATCATCCTAATCAATCAAGAACAGTAAAGAAGGATCATATCACTATTAATTCAGAAATGTTATATGGGAATATTCACAAAATATCAATGTAAGTGGTTCATACACATACCCTAGGAACGAAGTCTATTGTCATATTCTGATGGAACAAGTATGACATATGATGGCCCATATAGTAGCTTCAATACCAAATTTCTTCTAGGTTCTCATGGAGAAAGAGAACTTTCATGCCCATACCCATGGAAACACTTTGATAAATTGATAATATATTTCATCAACTCCTTTTGAGTTCCAATGTGATATATGAAGGGATAAATGAATTCTCATTTATCTTAATTGATAACAGATCAGCATTCTATTAATCATGAACAAGTTTATCTATTAGAGCAAGCACACACTCATACTTTGGCCCAAGAGGATTATTAGTATATCCTAATGAAGGGTGAGGAATCATTCAAGGATCATATATGCACTCCATCAAGGGATAACTAAGTGACAGTGACACTTTCGTCCATGAAATGGAACATTAAGGTCGAAGAAGTATAGCGACATTTTCAAAAGGCCTAGGATTAGGAATATTTACCTATTCTAGATGAGGATTATAAAGTGATAATAGATCAATACTATAGACATGATCACATTCCTCTTAGTGAATCAACCTTGAATATTCATACATATCACTAAATCGGGGAACATATTTTTATTTTTGCTGATGAACAATTATGCTAGAATCATTCTTAGGCAACACAGTGAAGCCTCATATTCCTTCTCTGATTCCAAATGACTTTTTCATATTTAGAAAAGGAATTAAAATGGTAACCATGATGAAATTCCTGATCTTATTTGGGATCACCAAGTGGGAATGGAACATTCCCAATGTATGTTTTTTATTCCTACCAAGAAATACTAGTGACACATTACAATGTCTCTGGATCAGGATCATGTCCATGTCCTGACTGAGGCTCTCCAGTTAGGAATGGAACATGGCATATGATAGGATCACATTCTTATCAATAATGATATAGATCATTAGAATATTTTGAAAGATTACAAATAGAAGAATCATATTACCATATCATCAGGTGGTCATATAATCGTGTCAAAACTGTCAGACATCAGGCTCAAATCTCTACACAATTACAAAAGGTTTCTGGTAATATTTTGATCATGATGTATAAAATGGTACATACTCCTCATATTATAAATTCAAGGGTCCATGAGGTTGTTCATGACATATTCTCATCACAACAATGATATGTATACACTTCAATTGATGGGAAATAAGAAGATGTTAATTATCAAGATAGTCCACCTCATGGTATTGTGGATATGGATTGTAGAGGCCTTACTCTGAACATAAAACATGGTCAACATCCCCATAATGATATCTTATATGGACAAGGAAATCCTCCCTTTTTATATAAACCATCATATGGAGAGGTGTTTAAATATATGATTCCTTTGTATATAGAGGTTCTAAAATCATCATTTTCAACTATATATGATTTCACATCAACATTCAAGAACATCCCACTCCCAATATCCGGGGAACATCATAGTCATCTTCTATGGTCTGGTTGGATGGATGTGTATATGTATTATTATAGAGAGTCCAAATTTGACATATGGAGAGAGCTATCCAGAATCAATCTCCCTGTCATTTTATAGCCCTCACTAATGTGGACTATGAGATCATAGATGAGATAGAAAATGAGTCATTAAATAATCTCAAACCGAATATGTGGGCTACACATTAGAGACCAAAGGATCAAAATCTCCATTATCAATTATATGTGTGTATCATTAAAAAATTCAATATCCTCCATTTTCAACTAAAAATAGATTCTATCTCAATGTCTTGGGATCCAAAGCCGAAAAATGCAGGGAAAATATGTAACACGCTATCCTCCATTTCATTAAATATAATCAGAATCATATATCTGAACCAATGTTATGACTCCCTATTTGATGATGGTTATAGTATAGAGTGTTACAATTTTCTACTCTCATGAGAAAAAATCCCTTCAGATGATGCTTCATGCAATGTTGTAGTCTCTAAGGATATAAGGGAACCGAGTAACACTCAGGCTAGTTGGTCACTATAATAGAGTTACTCCACCCCAAAACTACCCCTTAATCATGGATTGGGAGAAAGGATTGTTGTAATGATTTCAATGTAGGCCACTGAATATAATAGGGGGATAGTCCAAACATATATACTGAAGCTACGATCCCCCAAACAAATTCTTGTAAGGAAGGGTTCTCACTATGGGATTCAATCCCACCAAGTTACTACACATGAATTGGTAAGCTGCATCATGTAAAATATAGTAGTAACTTACATGGAATTTGTCTAGGATAAAACTCAGCCCCATGGTCTACTAGAATATCTACAACCACCTACACCACTCAGATCATCAATTCCAAAGTGAGTTCAATGAAAACCCTCGACAACCAAAGTTGATACCCATCCTATCACGACTGGGGAATTTATATATAAATCACTATAACTAGGTTTTCATTCCATACACAGTACCCTAGAAACATTGGTAGTGATTCTAGATTACACCCACACTAGTATCTATGGGGAAATTATATCATCATGATCATCACTGGAATCACCAAGTCTATGAAATGGTGATTGGATCCTCAACAACTAAAAAAACAAATGTTAATTACAGCCCCAACTAACTCCCCCCGAACTAGGATTGGTGAATTTTCATCATCATCCTCACGAATAAGGGGATTAGTGTTCTCTTGTTTCAGTGAAATCAATAAGTTTTTGGTAATCTAATTGCATTTCATTTCACAAGACAAACCCTTATTGGTTGGGGATTGTATAAAAATAATAAAAAACCCCCTCAGAGTCACAGATCATATATTAGAGCAAGATGATGGTATGATGATGAAAATCACCCCTTAAGAGTTTTCATTCCAAAATATATCAACATGGACAAGGGTTAAAAATTAACTATTGGAGATATAGTGCATAATCATCATGTTCATTGATATTGATGGAACAAAAAACATTTCTTGATATTATTCAACAAACATTATCACTGATAACATGATAGATATTGATCGACATGTAAATGAAAATGGCAAGGACCTGGAAAATGTTCCAAAAATTGAGTGTGACATGTATGCACCAAATGGGGAATAACAAACTAGGAACCAAATATGGATCCAAAACATTGTACCTACAAATATCATTTTTTAACCTCCAAAATGGAATATTTCCATGGGAAGGGTAAAACCACATCCCGATCACCTCCCAGAAGAATGAGAGTTCCTTCCATGGAGTAACTGTTAACACAATATGGTAACAATATATAAACACTCCAACATATAAAAGAGGAGATAAACAGAGGAATTAATCCCATAGGGAGTCGTATTAATGTAGAGACAAATGTTCTACCTTCAATGGATGATCATTAAGCTATAGTGGTATCTAAGCATCAAATGGGTTGGGGTTCTAGAAATATAGTCCACCAAAATGATGAAGCCAAAAATTATCCTCACATACCTCCATTGTGGAAGTATCCTCTTCCTTAAATGGATAATCATTCAATATTGGGATGAATAAAAATAGGGAGGCGGTCAATGTGGGATCACCTAGTTATCCCACACTGGCTCCTTATGGATGGGATATGGATTAGGAAATAGTTCCCCCATTAAATCATAACATCATTAAGAACCTGGACACACGAATGAAATCCATGGAAGGGAGATTTTCACCTAGAGACATGTGAGAATGGAATATTCCAATTGGTTAGATGACACATTGCCACCAAATAATTTAGGATATCATACCTTCTCTTCATTTGACAGTGTGGAGACCCCGAACAACATATCATTCATGTCATGTACTGATGGGGGATGATGATGTATCCTTGAGATCAATAGTTGGCATTAAAGATTAACTGTGAAGTGCATTGTGTTGCATTTGTTGTCAATGAGGCATGAAGTTGTCTTGGAATGAATGGATGTCAAGGTTTCAAGATGTGAATGTCAAAGGATGTGATGGTGATGGTGTTGAAGGAGAATGGCCATGGTACTAAGATGCATGTCACTTAGGAGATTCACTAAGTGGCATAGGAGATGTGGTTGAAACATTCTCTAGCAATATCTGACGATTGTGGAGCTGTTCTTTAAGTTCATAGAACTTGTATCAACTGGATACAAAGTCACAACATGATTAGAAGACCATGCATTGTAGTGACAATGCATGAGGAGTTGAAGAAGCAAGATGATCCATTCACTACTTCTAAGTGGATGAAGTGGTTTAATGAAGTCCATGTACTAACTCTTAGTGCATGTGAATTTGAAGTTGATCCAATTGATCTCTGATTAGATCAATGAAGCACGTTGAAGAATTTAAGTGATTTAGGAGCTCAGTTGAAGATGAAGACCCTTCGGAATTCCCTCCTAAGTTGTGAAATGTTGAAAAGTTATTAAGAACATGAGGAGGAGATGGGTAATTCCTAAGAAGAAGAATAATAATGGAGAAGAGGAAATAGAGAAGTGGCATTTGGCATATTACACTTGGTACTTTGTTTTTATACAAAGTCACTTAGTGTTTTACACTAGCAAAAAATAGCCACCAAGGAAGGCCAGCCGAGGGTCATCACCCAAGGCTCATGTGGGACTCGAGGTCACCACGCCCATGGGGAACCCTCAGGCCAAGGCAGCATATCCTTGAGGCAGGGGCGCACCCAAGACAACCGCGTGGGCGCTGGGGCACGCCCGGAGGAGCGCATAGTGGGCGCAGTGCGCCCGTGTGTGTGCATAGTGGGCGCAAGAGCGCGCCCGCGGGAGCAAGAATGGGCGCAGAGCGCGCCCGCAGGGAGAACACGGTGCGGGGCGGCACCGTGGAGGGAGAGAATTCAACTGGCCGCTCATGGGAGCGCCAGGGTGATAAACCGCGGAAAAATCCCGCGGCGTTTCGATGTGGGACGGCGAAATTTCAGCCGGGAACGATCCTGGCCGCACGATCAATCGCGCGCCAGATCTCGGCCGCCCGTCTAATCCGCCGCGGCCCAACCAGATCGCGGCCGTCCGATGAATCTCCATCGCCTGATCTGACGGCCGAGAGCTCGTCTCCTTCCTCGAGCTCGGCCGAAGCCTCCCGCGAAGCTGCCGCTGAACCAGGCGCCTTCCCGACGACAGTTTTTGAAGATCCCGGCCACCATTTTCGAAACCGAGACCTCCATTCGGCTCGTCTGGCTACACTGAATACATCCATGCCTTAAAATTGGCTTGCATGCAACAAATGAGGGATTTCGAGTTCGGCCGAGGAAAGCGAAGCTGCCGAGGCCACGTGGTTTGTGTTTTTGCATGGGATGAGCCTTAACTGAAGGCCGTACATGCGTTATGAGTCGCATGCACGTAGAGGAAATTAAAGAGGAAGATCCCGCGTGAAACAGAGGAAAGAAAACGAGATTTGAAAAAAAATCTTTAAAGATCCAAAGATCTCGGGAGTTTGAGATTTATCGCACGCGGATGATTCGGGCATCCCTCTGCCTATAAAAGAAGAGCCAGAGGCTCTCATTTTGCTGCTGATTATTTTGTTGAAGATCCGGAGTCCCGCGGAGCACTCTCTGCCTCGCGAAGCCGAAGCCCCGCGCATCCCACTTGCGCGGCTATTGTTCTCGGTGCCATCTGAGGCCCGAAGGAGTCCCTTTTGCGCATCCCTTGCGCGAAAGAAGTGAAGGGGAGACCCCTGCGCGCTTTCCCTTTGCGCGGCAGGAAGAACCCGTGGCCGCAACATCTTGCGCGCCCACGGTTGAAGCCCCGCGGGTGTTGCACTTGCGCGCCCCGCGGCAGGAGGAGCTTGCGCGCCCCTGTGCTCATTCACCTTGCGCGACTGCCCCTTGCAAGAACTTGCGCCAGTGTTGAGGAAGATTGGCCGCACCCCTTGCGCGCCTACATTAGAGACAGGGAGTTCGGGTTGTGTTTTACACACAGTGTGTGTGTGCAAAATTTGAAGAACCACCGTGAGCAGTGTGTGTGCTAAGAGGAAGACCCGAGGACATTGTGCCTTGGGTGTGTGTGAAACAAGAAGACCACACCCTACGGGTTGTGGGTGCTTGGCAAGGAAGGAGGCTGAGGCCTTGCCCGTGTGTGTGCATAAGGAGGAACACCACACTTTGTGTGTGTGTGCAATTCAAGTGAAGGCCGAGACTTGCATGCCTTGTGTGCAAAGTGAAGGAGAAAGGCCGTAGCCTTGTGCAACCAAAGAAGACCCGGGCCTTAGTGCCTTGTGTGCACCAAGTGAAGACCACAACAAAGAAGAACACATTCAAGTGTGTGTGCAAAGTGAAGAATTTGTGTGTGCTTAACAAGTGAAGGCCGAAGCCTAGGTGTGTGCACAAGAAGGGAAGAAGGCCATAGGCATTTGTGTGTGCAAAAGAACTAGAAGGCCGAACCTAGTGTGTGCACTAAAAGTGTAAACACCTAGAAGTAAAATAAGGAGTGACCCACACTAAAGTAGAACACACTCTAAGTGTGTAAACAAATTGGTTAAAGTGTGTGAAGGAGAAAGAAGGTGTGTGCTATAATTGATTACACCCTTTGTGGGTCTACTGCACCAAGAAGAGGAAAGGAGAGTGCATGCATGCATGCATGCACGTGCACACGTGAAGAAAGCCAAATCAGTGGTGTGCATCTGAGACTGGACCAGACTGAAGTTAAAGACATCATTTGTCTGAGTATTCCGTAGTTGGAGAGAAGCCGGGTCATCCTTAGAAGAAGGTGATAAAGCCCGAGCAAGACGAGAAGACCTGATCATCACAAGTGATCAGAGGTACAGAGCAAGGCCAGCAGTCTTTATCCCAGACTGCTGAAGATACTTGAAGAAGCTTAAAGTGAAGAAGAGCTACTCGTGTGACTCGAGGAGCCAGGATAAGACCCTGTGGGACTCAGGGAGAAGAAGTCTTCAGTGGGATTCTGGAGCAGGCCAGTGGGACTCTGGTAACACTGTGGGACGCAGTATAAAGACCCTCCTGTGGGACTCAGGAGAGATACGGTGGGAAGCTGTATCGACCATTGTAATACTAACAGATTATAATGGGAGAATCCATGCTTGGAGAGCATGGCAAGGATGTAGGCCTTTGGTGCCGAACCTTGTAAATCCTTGTGTCCTGTGCCTTTTCATTACTGCATTATCCGGGAAAGGTTGAGAGATACAAGAAGAGTGGATCGAGGCTTTAACCAGCCATAGAGGTTTAATTGATTAAGAATCAATTAGTAAAAAGTTTTAAGGGATCACTGATTCACCCCCTCCCCCTCTCAGTGATTCACACTGATCTGGGCACTTCAAACTGTTTTGAATATATTATAATAGGCACATTCTTTGTTTTGAGTAGCATTCAAATTGTAGGATCTGTATTCGGATGGGATGATATTCATCATCAAATATCTAATATATTTAGTTCTACAATTAGGAGTAAAGAAATTATAGACCCTAAATATTCAAAAATTATGAAAATGAGATGGTTTCAAACATTATTTCAATGTAGAAGGGTTTAACCATCTCTTTTTACATCCCCCTCTAAAAAGAGAATCTTTTGGCACACTATTATTAAAATAATGTGAGTGAGTTGAATATACCCTTGATTCCTATGATATAACTATGTGGATTATGTGAGTTTTCTGAAACTGCCCAACATCTAGAAGAATCCATCCAGTGGACCAAATCCAAAACATGTCTCATGCCCCAACCTATGGAAAAAAGCTGGCCATTTTCTTCATCTATCATTCACAAGATTGAAGTGGTGCCCATCCAAAATCCCAAGTAGGACCTGAACTACTAAGATCCTCATGTAAACCAGGGAAAAACATAGAAATTATCTTAGAAAGAATTACATGGGAATTTGGACTGTTAGATATTTTATGAATGGGTGAATATATTTTAGTTTATATGGAATGAAAAATTCCCTAGTTATTTCATGGTAGAAATGGACAATAAACTTCTAACACTTCTATAACCCAATAATCATGATGATTCCAACCTCGTTGATCATCTTGACTACTTAACATTACATATAAGGTAGGGTAATAATATTCAAATCTGCATCGAGTATGAATATTTCCTTTTATGAATGTTTGATTTTGGACAAGTTTGTTCTGATAAAACCCTATAGCATTCATCTTTCCTAAACATGATTCAACAAGAATAAGAAGGTGATTGAAAAAATGGCTTGGATAGGTGTTCAAAAAACATTTACAACAAGATGAGATGAATGATAGTTGATCGAGACCATGTCAATAATAATGTGTAATCCTGAAAATACACAACAGTTACACCTCCCAAGAAGGCGACACCAAATGATCCACCAATCATGGGAATGACCATCAAAATAAAGAACAGATAGGGGAAACAATCATATTCTTCAACAAAGATATCATTAAATCTCTCTTATTTCTTACCAAATGTATCTTAAATATGGGAATCTCCACCCTAAATAAAACTCTTAACAAAAGAATATGTCAAACATAGTTACAAATACAAGATACAAATTTCATAAAACTTGTCGGATGATGAGTTGTTGCCATAAAATGATATTCCTAGAAAAACAAGGCAATTAAAGGCGGAATTAGTTGTAACCCGTGATATATTGGAAAATACAGGTGTGGTTAGACCCAATATTTTGGCCACATCCACGTGGAAAATTTATTTAAATCTGATATTTAGGGGAAAATTATTTATTGAGACTATCAATAGTAGGGAGGAATATCATAACCCTCCAGTAGTTTTCCACATTTGATTTCCAAGATTTCCCTATTAGTGGGTGTTCAATCATTCGATCATCATAGAAATAGGGGAAGGCTGGGTAGACCTACACCTCAAGTAGAAGATGATCCCATGAACCCTACAGAGGCACTAGGTTTGTCTACCCAAAATACTATAAATCCTCATAAAAATGTCCAGGAGAAACCCCATACCAGGAAGAACAATCCCCAGACACAAAAGTATGATGTTTGGATATAGTTTATATTATCCCAACCAATATCCTAGTCCTTGTTGCACTTCATCATTCAAATTAACTCATTGAGTCACATGTTGAATCGCTTCGAAGAACACAACTGTTCAATAAAAAATTTATTGTATCCAAGGTTTATCGAGTGGATATCACTTCAAAAGAATTTCACATCACCATATCATTCCATGTCCATGATTAGGAATACTACATTAAAGGAAGTATCAAACCCCAAAATGTCTCTAGTAAAATCATTTATTTAAATGTACAAAAATATCTAATTGATAACAGTTCTATGATCAATCATATAACAGTATGAAAATATAGGATATTTGGGTGTATGAAAATGTATATTTCTGTCACTAAGATAACCATCCAAGGGTATTATAAGTGTTAGAAATGTACTCTTGAGAAGACAAACCCTGAAGCCCAGTTCGGGGATCTCACATTAGAAATTGAGTTTATGGTAACCCAGAAATACACCATGTGTAACATTCAACACAAAATGCCATCGCTCCATAGCCACATATTAATAATTTCAAACTTCCATCATTATTTGAAGTATCCAGTTATTCGATAATTCATCATTCTACATGTAAAACACATCATACAAAATGGTGATAGCGTGCTTTTCATGGCCATTCTCGTGTAAATAATGATAGTGGTTCCACCATATTTCTATCATCATTTGAAAATGTCCCAATAGATTCTATGATGGAAGAACAAAAAGACAACCTCAGAAAGTCACCTCCAACATTAGAGTAAGGTGTTTCCACCAACATCAATGAATTATGGCTGATAAATCTAGGAACAGAGAAATACATAGGGCCTAGATAGATTAGTTCTGACCATACCATTGAAGAGTAAGAGTTTTACATTAAAATTATGAAGAACCATCATTATGTCTTCACATGTAACTATATATAAATTCTATGACTCAAACCATATGTGTCTAAAGAACACCTTTGGTTACCCAATGACCATCAATACTTCAAACAAGATTCCATGATGATTCACCCATATCATGCCTCCAATTTCGAATATTTCATCATCATTTTGATAAAATAAAATATTTTTCAAGAAGTATAATACATAAAATTTCATCCTAACATCTTCTTTATCATGAATAGGAATGGGAATATTAGGTTCTGTATTGATTTCAGTGACATTAATTGGGATTTCAAAAAGTATTTATTTCAATTTAAAATAGAATAACAATGATAAATGAAACTGTGGTTTTCCATTAAATTTTTCCATCTATTTGTACTCATATTTGAATAAGATAATAATGGACACAAAATATCAAGAATCAACAACCTTCGTAAAACATCATTGTCACATTTGCTATCAGGTCATACCCTTTTCTTTGAAAATTTTTGGCACCACATAGCAATGTTCCAGGCACCCTATCAGCATGAAATTCAAGAGAATGATATGAGATTGTAATTTCTAAGGGCTAGTGTTTAAATCTAAAAAGTGGGGAGATCACATTCCGAGCCTACAAATGAAATTTCCAATATACAACAAAAAAGTCGAAAGATGAATCCAAAAAATTCACATTCAGGGTAACGTTGGGAAATTCATTGGATTTTTGGGGCACCGTCTTGGAATTGATGTGAATAGAAAAATACTTGTGTTATATTAATAATTTCACCTACTAGATAAATAAAATTATATATGGTTATTGAAGGAAACATCACGTATATTCTATTTTCCACTTCTATCCTAGACAGAAAATCCCTCCACTTTTTTGATAATGTAGAAGGAAATCACTTACCAATGGAATAATGATTGGTAAAAAACCATCTGATGAATCAATTATTACAAACATCACCCACCAGTCATGTTACCTATAGTGTAAGGGAGGACACTCATACTATCTATGTCCTCCATAGAACTCTCATTAGGTTCCCTCCTCACAAAAAAATTTGAATCAGGGTGCATGATTAGTTTCTATGACCTCAACTAGACTGATCTAGGCACCGACACAAGATAATATAATGTCATTAAGAATTTAATTTTTCTCATATTCAATGTTCATAAGAGAAGGATTGACTTACAGGACCATGGAGTCAAAAATTTAACTGGTATAGAT
Source organism: Viscum album (assembly GCA_963277665.1). Taxonomy (NCBI): domain Eukaryota; kingdom Viridiplantae; phylum Streptophyta; class Magnoliopsida; order Santalales; family Viscaceae; genus Viscum; species Viscum album. The sequence continues at coordinate 567,141 of CAUJRU010000465.1, forward strand.
CTGTTCAATTACATTTATAGTATACAGATACAGGCTGGTCTCCTAGATCGATGGGTATTCAATCTATTGGAATGTTAAATTGAGTTTTTGTAATAGAATTATATGAACGGAACATCCCATGTTGATTTATTTGATGAACATCTAGGCCTCGAGAATATACATAATGACATTGATCTTCTCAATGAAGAGGTATTATATTCTGATGACCCTCTGTAGATGTTGGAGATGTATTTTTATGGTTCATCATGATGCCTTATTAGAATAAGGGTCGAAGACCCCATGATCAATCAGGTGGGCATGTGTATTGTTTTTTCTCTCATGACATAGTGGTTTTTCACTAATATTTCCCACTATATGATGGTTACTAAAATAAATAGTTTGAAAAACAATCCCACATCACTAGCTTTGAATTATCAATACAGCTGCAAATAACTTTCCTTCACATCAATGGGGATTCAGGGTTAGTGATAATGTATGTCAATAGGGAATATTCCTTAAAAATAGTAATTATCCCCTCTCATAGGAAACATCAGGGGAATAATGGAAGATTTTACAATCTAATCCCACATTGCATCATGTTCCCCAATCACATAATGATCATTCCAGTACAACAGCCAATGTAGCCACTGTCTTGGTCACCCCAGTTCTTGAAGAAGAAATATTTTGTATTACACATCAGAAAAAGGTCTCGACAATTGTTGTATTTGACATAAAAGTGAAGACTTAGGTCACCCACACCGCAATGTCTAATACACTAATAATCACCCCTGTATGGTTGGATCCAATAATCAAATATTTTTTTAATGGGACTCTATCAATATATTGAAAAATAGGGGAATATAGTTAGAGCCTTGTAGTGAACCTTTACCGAACGAAATACCAAATGAGATGAAACCCCATATAAGCATTGGATTGATGATATCCTCATCTTATCTATATTATAAGTTGAGTTTTCATCAATAATAGAATAATTCTGTGTGGTATCTTATTTCACCCATCATTGTTTGACCTAGGACTCCCAAATGATCAAGATGGTATGATATTACTTGAAAACTATGATACATTACTATGTTTAATTTACCATGACATTTTATACATAAAAAATACATGAAAATTTCATCCATCATCCCCTAGAATAGAAACATACAACCAAATATTCAATTTTTTCCAATTTTAGGGATGGATGTCTTGGGGCCTTATCCTACACCCTTATCTATGATATTCTAGTACATCCTAATTTTTTAAAACTTAATTAATGAATGGGAAAAGGCGATACCCCTCAATAAAATTATAAAAATAATATCATAACCATTGTAAATTCCAATATCATCAGCAATTTCATGTTCCCTAGAACAATATTCAATTAAACGAGATTCAATTTCTAATCTAATGAATTTAAAATGTTATACTATCAGTATATTATTGAATCAAATCACATGTATCGCTTACATCCATCAATAAATTAATATATAGAGGCTTTCAATAATAATGTATCTAATATACTCAAGAAGATGGTGAGAATGGATAATAAGTCGTGTCTTGATAAAATATTCTTATATTTATGGGCCTACCATACTACCACATGTATCTCTACACATGAAAACCCATACTCATTGGTGTACGTGATACAGGTAGTGCTAACAATGGAGGCCCAATTTCCATCACTCTAAGTTTCCATCAGTAGGAATTGCTCAGATGATGAGGAATTGAAAAAGTGACTTGATGTATTGGAATGACATGTAGAGAACACGTTGTGAAAAGTACTCAACCTTGAGTTCCACCAGGATCAGATTACAGTAGGTTAAATAAAAGGGTTAAACTCCACTCATTATATTCTTAGGAACTGGTATTGGTCATCCAAACAACAATGATACTAGGAAGAATACCTTAATGATGTATACAAAGTCGGAGAGACCTTACATCCTACATAAATTCTACTACCAATAGGCATTCTCTTTGGCCATAATGGATGTGGAGCATCTCACACCACCCACAAGTACATGATTTTTTATGTACCACCTTCTTTCACTTCCATTATATGCGAGTCCACATCATTGTATTTCTCATAGATCATCGTAGTTACATGACCTTAATTTATAAACATTCAACCTAATACACTAATGTAAAACTACATGACACCTTTCATCATCACATCATGACATTAAAAATCAAATCACCTTTCTTCATTACCATCAAACATTAAACTACAAGGCATATATCCATACTTCATGACGGAAAACTACAACGATCCATGATACCCATATATATTCTTGTTGAGTAACCTACAACCTAGAAACATGATGTTTAACTATATAGGTCTTCTAGAAAATTGTATGGATTGAATCTCATTTCCAATGAGATATGTCGGGATGCCTCGATCCTATATCTTGTTTGATCAAATACATGATGCAAAATGCCCTTGTTTTACCCAAAAATATCTATACATTTCAGGGAAACCCATTCAAATAATCATTTTTCACACCGAGTATATATCATAAGATATTAGGAATTTTGGAGGGACTTACCATTTCATGGATCACATAAAAGTACAGAGCATGTACATTACAGTTAAGAATGAAATATCAAAAATAGATTAACCTGAGTCCTCATCACATGCCGTTAATTTGTATGTTAAATATTCTTGTTGTAATATTTTAAACTACATGACTCATTATAACTATGTGTGTTTTAATTTATATTATTTTGAGGTAAATAGTGACACCATGAAATTTACACTTGGGACTAACCCATATATTCCAAAAAACACACACCATTTCATCCTTATCCTCAATTAATGACATTAAAATACCTGGGATATTATGAACTATTTGTGGGTTGATTCTAATCCCCATGAGATTCATAGATAATGCACAAACATCCATATTTGGGCCCAAACATGGTGCTTCTATTTATTCACTTCTGATCACCCTCGTCCTAACTGCAAGACGTTAACCCACATGGAACACCATGAACTATGTCTATCATGATTCCTATCAATAAAATGAAATATATTGATTTTTAGATCTCCAATATAGAGCTCATCCACAATGTTCAATAAAAATAATTCAAACCTCCACATATGGGTCCCACCAATGTAGATTATTTCCCAATAAAGAACTACATGTGTCATGATTCATATTCTTACATGATACAAAGTGTAGATGAAATTTCAATCACTGAGCCTTGTCAAAAAAATATAAATATGACCCCTTCATGCATATGGATTATAAATACATTAGATACATCATTTAAAACAATGTGATTCTTCATTCTCACCCTCATGATATATGTAGTGATGACCAAGTATCCATCTTTTCATGAAACCATGAAATTAGAAAACATTCACATCAGTTCCCACATCCTTATTGAATTATGTTTGGCTTTATGGAAATATTCCATTACCACAAGATGATAAAATGAATTGAAGTACATCTTTGCTAAATGATATTTAATAACATAGATGTTCATCCTTACCAAATAATGTTAATCTTTATTGGACTACATGTTTACTGCAAGGCCATAAAAGACTCAAAAGTTTTTCCTTTCATCATGATGTTGAACTACATGGAAATATATCCTTACTGCATGACATCATAACTACATGGATGAATGTATGTCCCCAATAGATGACATAAAACTGGTAAAACACAACCCATATTTTTCATCCCTTATCAATGTACCACAAGAGATATACCCTAGTCTACGGGAGAATGAGGTGCTTCCACTAGATTTTAAGGATCCTCAGTCCCTAATCCACACATCATGACTCGTGTGTCTTGGATAATTGTAACCATATAGGGTAATTGGAATATATATAATAAACTTCATGGGAAATATAAATTACTATGAATACATGGCCATGGTTATGGAATATGCGCTCATAGCCATCAACCAAATGACTAACATCGTAAGGGGACATTCCAATCAGATTGAAACTATGAATCACTATGTTAGAAATCAATTCTCATTTTATTTTAACTACTCTTAGTATGAATGTCCCATATCACAACTCATGGACTAAGAACCATGATCTATAAATAAATGAACTTTCACCTCTTATTCACCATAATATTGGATTAATCATGACCTTGTGAATCCTAATTATGATCTCATTTAAAATTTACCATATTAGGTCTATGTTAGACGTAACTATACTGTGCATGTACATTGGTACAAGATATACAACCATGAAACAATATCCAATAATGTTCCAAATTAGATAACCATAATCTTCTAACAGAAGGGCCATGAAACATTTTTGGATGAAAACCCATAGATTGAGAACTAAGAAAATTTCATGTCCACATCCACTAACTCCCTTTTCAGAGTGTTTAATGATAAATTATGGAACAAATATATATGAAATAAAGACCATAGGTAATGCTATGTAAACCTAGTAAAAGCCAATATATAATCACCTAAACGTCTTGTCCGGGAAATAGTTACAGTAATGGTTTTTACCATTTCCTATCCACAAGAATACATATGATAGGTAGTGGAACATATTTTATAGTACATAAATCCTTCTTAGATTTTATCCACTTCAGAGATATCACTTCTTGAGTTGGTGTATCTCAGACCACCATAATCATTATTGTCCCTTGGAATGTATATTTGGATTAATATTTTGTTTTTTTACTATGAATACTTGCATAGGACTTTTCCATATTCACTTATTTCCATCAACCAAATTATATAATCATATTAAAGATATTCTAGTCCTAATGATTCCTAAAATCATTGGATATCACTCAACTCATCAACATTTCTAAACATCTCCATTTATGACTATACTATATTAATCTATTGATTTGAGTTCTTTGGATCATTATTTTCAATCCCCTAACCAATTTAGCAAAGTGGATCAAATATCATCAATGTTATGTCAAAGTGTTTTGTAATCATTTTTAACGATGTAATGTGACACTACAATTTATACCCTTTTATGGACCAGGCTCCACTATTTGAAACCACTGAACATATAGATCAATATTTATAATACAATGTATAATTTTCCTAAGGTGTCAGAACCATTCCAGGATAACCTTTATTCCATGCCCAACATTATAATCTCTAGGTTTTAGTCACAATATATAGTTCATGGACCCTGGAGAGGAGTAGAGATCATCATTCTCATTAGATGATGCTGACATATAAGTGACTTAAACCACAAACTAAAGGTGTCTTCTATATTCTGTAGTATAGATTAAATACACATGATCCATATAAACATCATGGAATAAAATGTAACATACCAATGTCATGGTACATTCCCAACATGTCTACACCATCTTATATTCATGGTCTCAAACTTTTAGGTTATAATCTACATTGCACACACTCCAACTATCCTGGAGGACCTAGTTTCCCTAATATTTTTCCTCAATCATTTTTACTCTATAAATCATCTATATCCCCTAGATAATATACCCACATTCATGAAACATTTTTTAGACAATTAATTTATCCATATGGATCCTGTATATGTGCTTATGAGCATCAAAAAAATGCATCACAATGAAAGAAGTGCATTCCGATACTTGAAAGACTTAGTAACACCCTAGAAAAAACATTGCATCATTGTGTGTCTATCACCATTACATGCATGTATTCCCCATATAATATGATCAAACAATAATAACAAGCCAATATACCATAAAAATTACTATTAGCTTCAACTAATATAATATAAAATAAGGCAACATTTGGTCCAGGATAATGGACCTAAATCTAAATTGATTGAATGTATAATCTAAAAGAACCTAATTTAAATGTAACATTATGTTAGATCATAAATTACATAATCTAATGTTATATATGTTCTGAGCCTAAATAACCTAAACTAAAATTCATATCATGTCTAATAGAAACACACATAAATTAATGATATATTATCTTTGATCTTAAAGATAGTAAACTAATGCACAATGGCCATCTAGTCTTAAAGAGTTTGAAAAGATATACATATAGACGTAAAAAAATTAAAATATTATCCCCAAGACTATTTTCATTATAATATTATTGATAACTCTCTATCTAATACATATATTTGAAAACATAACTATAATAGACTAATAAGTATGGGACACCATGTTAATCGGTATTCATGGGAAATTACAAAAATTAATCTACAAACACAAAAATTCATATTTTATTAATTTTATGTAAAGGATGAGTATCTCCTATGCCAAACATAATTTCAAAATAATATGATGATAGGTATATCAAAAAAAATAGGAGTTGGACACAAAAATGATAATTTCATACGGATTTTTTGTATTTTTCTAAAAGGGAATCTTGATATATTGGAGTCTCTCTAATGTTTCATATATAAAATGATGCATTATAGGGGTCAAAAAATGGTAAATGTAGAGATGTCGCTCCAACATGGTTGATAAGACATTGATGATAAGTATCAAATGAATAATATAGTTCCACTCTATTTAATTTAGTAATCGTATTTCTAGGATGATGTGTTCCGAACAAAGTAGTCACATCATCAGCCATATTTTCATCATAAATCAATGATAATGAAATTTCGGAATATTAGACTAAAAACAAGTAATGAATTCAGCATACCTCTATGTTTGTACGGTCCCATTGTCCATTTGTGTGTATAATTAAGATATCACCTGACGATTCTGATCTAATGCATCTGACGCCTCCCTCATCATCCAGGAAAGGGGAGAATCATCCAAGAGAATCATAAACCACATGCTTAGTCATAAAAATATCTCTTCAAATCAAAAATATTTGCTTCATAATTTCAAATATCAGAATATGGAAAAAAACATCTTACCCCATGTTAGGAAATAATTACTGAATGAGTTACCCTTGGTCATTAAATATGTTCATGGGATTTTAGTGATTAATGCATGAATCTATTTTAAAGATCAGCATGCATTCTTCCTAACGTACTGAAGCTGAAGGAATAAACTGGCCTGATGGAGAGATAATTCATCGAACCAATGAAAATGTATGAAATGAATTCCCTTAAGCTATTATCTCAGTAGTAATATCAATGGAATCATATACAAGATGATTTTCCTTCAACATAATGTGATACATTATCCAAATGATCATCTTTGGCGTGGGTTATCTTCTTTGAAGCCTCACCAAGGTCATCAATAAATTCCACCAGTTCCACAGATAAATGATTCAGTGATTAAAAATCAATGTCTATAAGGCTGAATAGTTGTTTTAACAAATAGTTTGGATTAGATATTTACGAATCATGGTCATAATACTTTTTTTGTAAATTAAAATAATTATTTTAAGGAAGTATGATATTGTATCTAGTATCTTCACAATATTGTACCTTCTAAATTTGATGAATGATTATAGGACGTCATTCTACTCCGACACTTACCAATGATATAGTAGTGACTCTATAAATACATCCAAACTTTTGAGTCAATCTATATTCTATGTATGGATTATATAATAGAAGATCATATACTCTAGCAATGATAAACCAATCCTAAAGGGAGAGAATATAAGATCATTCTTCAAGGTAACTGCTCCCATCATTGATAACCAGACAACCAAATTCATCGATTGTAGCAATGTTGATGTTATTAGATTGAGATAGTGCACCGATTACCTTAGAATATCATTAATACATAGTTTAATCCCCAATATTGTTCATAAAACAAGGAATGAATGTGGTTTCCAGGATCCTAAAAGCATTATAGTACTCAAAAAAATTGGAGAGTACCCCTATCCACCCAAAATTGAATTGGGGATGGCCCTTGATCTTATAAAATTTGCTACCATGTTAGATATGGCCCAACATTTTGTAGTGGCATTCAAGGACTCATTATATGGGGTAAAGGTTACTCCATTATGCCGTTCAAACAACCATATTCAATGTTATAACACATATTTCCATGAATATGTTCATATCCTTGAATAGCCACCTTCTAAGTAATAGAGCAAGAAAGCCTGCAAAACCTAAGGCCCTATAAAACCTCTTGGTTCTTCTAATATCCCCATGATGTATAATACCCATCCTCTATAATGGCCCAATAAGAGCCATCTTTGTTATTAACTTGATGGGAATGGAAATAATGGAGATGAATGACAATTGGTTCTCCCTGATGCTGTAAAGGATAATAATGATATAGTCTATGAAAGAAATAATCAATCAATCCATCGAATATTTCTTCAATATCTCCATTACAATAACAATCATCTCCCTCACCATAACATGGGTCTATAAAAGAGAACAACAAAAAATAATCCTTTTCCCAATAATATCATGTTGGAGGTAAATGGTGAATTCACAGATCCACATGTCTTTGTAATGATGAACCCTATATAGATCATTAGATTTTTTTTGAAATCATTAACTCATCCCAAATTTCCATGCCCATTCTCCAAAAATTTATCTTAAATAAAAATATCCAATTTCAAAAAACATCCAACACAAAAAAAAGTTTATAAAGTAGCAGAGTATACTTGTTTAAAATTGAGAAATATGTTTTTCTAAAAATTCACATCTATAAAGACTCAGGGGATAGTTATCCAATACGTATGAAAAACATATGCATTGTGATGTAACCATTTGTTCATCCTTAGAAATTATTTTTTGAACATAGTTTCAGTAACAAGACACCTATATATATGGATATTTAATTTTTGGGGGATGTATGACCTCGTTTTCTATAAATTGAAGATAATATAGAGGGATTATATGATAAAAAGGGTAGTTCCAGATCATGGGTGAGTGGAATCCCTATAAAATCTTATTATATGTATATACACAGTTTTAGGGATCAGTATTATGATTTCAGAAAATCATGGACCAATTATTTCCGAAAATTGAGGGTCGTTGGTGAGAATAAAAATCCATCAGATAATATTTATTTCAAAATACGAGATGAATAAAAAAATAAAAGCCTGAAAAGGACCAGTAACATCATTTACATCACATGACATGACAAGGGGTTCATGAACCGCATAATAAGTTCGTGGATCCCCTGATCACTTGAGGACACTTGTGTTAAATAATCCCCATAAGGGATTAGATGAATTACATAAACCCCTTAGGGTACGTGACCATGTGACCTATAAATAGTCAAGCATGTCGCACATAATCGAATCATGTTGCCAACGGCTCTCAACAAGTCCTCAAGAAAACCATCTCCCTCATAGAAGAACATCATGAAGTAACAAATGTATGATTATTGGTTGGATTATATGCACGTCTGAGTATGATGTAGTCTTGTGGAAATGATCTAAAGAGGACAAATTGCAGCGCACACTCACAAATGAGGCTCAAAATCCAGTTCCTTGGTATGATATTATAATATAGGTATGTGATGGAGGAATAAATGATAGTGCTCTAGATAATGCATGAATTTGGAATGAATTTTCCACCACCCCTCCCTATATAAATGATATTTTTTGAAATACCAAAAATTTTCTAGCAGAAACAAATCACCTATGATAACTAGTTTGTGATCCCACCAATGACATAGGCAATCACATGTTTTCTAAAGAACCGATTTCTTATCCCCATCCAGCTTCCACCTGAGGGTGTGGGGGGGGGGAATTATTGAGACCCACTAAATATGAACTAATTTAAATAACAAATGTTGGAAAACAATATTGTGGGTATTGCATTTACTATAAAAACAATGGACTTGAGATCATTGGATTAAATTTGCATAAAATTAGCTCACAATCGCATGATTGTTTCAAGGTCAGGAAAGGAATCCACAAAAAACACAAAACTTATAGACAATCCCATGGAGCCCCACATAAATAATCCTTATTTCACTTATGGAGGCTCTTTATAAAACTAAATGAGTACCCCCATGCTACAAGGTTTTGAATTGTAATTTTCTGGAAAACCATCCAAAATTCTTCTAAGAATATTGAGGAACAATATCCAAAGGGGGAAAACCCTTTTTGCTAAAAGGACTATGTTATATATCAGTTTTAGGTAGAATAAATTTCTATGTAGATATGTGGGAAAATTATCAAGACCCCCAATAAATTGTTTAATAAAAATGGAGAGAAAGGGGAGTAGTGGAGATGTACTCGCGGCTGATAAAATTCATGATACACACCCTTGACCACATTAATGAACTTACAAGACCTCTTCAAAATTTCCACCTCATCTTGCATAATCCCAATGGATTGTCATCCTCAATGCATAGAAGGCCTCATGATTGATTGGAAGACTCAATGGATCCCATTATGAATTCTTGGGACAAACAATCATATTTTTCCAAGATATGATCTTACACCGCCACACGACCAATATTGGCCAGACAAGTAATCAACGAAAATTTGATTTGTTTTCCTTGAAATTACATATGAAATCTTGCATAATAGACAACCATTGTCACATAAATCAAAGGAAATAGAATAGGGAAGAGGGGTAATGTAGACATAGATATAAAACGCTTGGGACATGATAAGGAAGTATGTTGCATAGTCCTGTGAAACCCTCGAAGAAACCATAATTATCTTCTAAAGTGCACAAGACAAGTCAGCAAGAATCTCGTTAATGGATTCCAACAAGGACATTGGATTTTGTGAAGACCCTTGTATATTTCCTCAAGACAAGATGAAAATTAATTTGGAATATCAGTATGATTAATCAATTTGTAATGCCCAAACCCTAGTAACCTAGAGTCGGTGAATTATTACATAACATTGGAACGAAACATGGAATAATGTCTGGAATGTCCGATCAGTTTAGTAAATTTGGATATAATAGATTCAATCATAGGATTTAAATTACATAAAAAAATAAAAACATTAACAACATTTCATCACCTTATTAAACACACTTATATCATTATCCTGTCCCTATAGGTCAACCGTATTGTACTTTTTGAAATCCTGGGAAAAATAAAACATAGAAAGGGGTGAGCTCATATGCTCAGTAAGGATAACAGTATAGTGGAAACATTCATAAATTGGAAAAAAACATTTAATTGAATGTATAAGACTATATCACAACCCTTTTAAATATAATATTCAATATAATATGGAAAATATAAGTCAAATAATGAAATTTACTTATTCACATGGATATTATACTAGTTGAATAATCATATGTAATATCAATAGAAAATTTCATAATGATAGAATTCATAATGACAAACTTCATAATAAAATAGTCAATGCCTTGTTCCATGACTACAAATAATATTGGGTCAAGGCCTTGTGTGAAGTCACTAGTTTGTCTCATTAAACGTACTGATGCATCAAGGAGATATACACATATCACCCTGAGATTTTGTGAGAAATATTCATTTTAAATTCTTTGATATCTTATGTTGTACACTTCAATAATATTAGCTTGGGTGATATGCAACACTATATTAGCTTGCAGTATACACAATGATATTTGTGGCTTCTAATTCCCACAATTTCACGTTCATTCGAATAAAATTAATTTTACACAACACCAAGTATAGATTTTGATCAATGTATAAATGAACTATATTTTGGTTATGTTATACCCAACACCAAAGGAATATTTCCATACACGTAAACCTAACTTGGATTGCATTACACACAAGTTAATCCTTCCTCAGTAGCATGTGATGTACGTAATACCGAGTTTCACTAAACAACGATATATTGTTATAATATTAATATGAACTAGCTGATATAAATAGTATTAACTAAATTTTATATTTTATGACATAATAATTCATCATAAAAGTATTCTAGAACATAGTATGCGAAAAAAATAAAATTTTCTCGTAAAATAAGTATTTTTTAAAAAATGCAGTTTTTCCGCCTTTTGAAGGCGCACCAATTTAAAATCTAATTTTTAACAAGTTTATAAGTTCAATTTTACAAAATAAAATTCATCTTCTGAATAATGATATAATAATTTACTTTGGATAATGTTTTGTTATTTTTCTCATAACGTTCGTATTTTGATGAATAGTAAAAGCACACTAAATTTTATTTAAAAACAACTTTTTTTCATTAAGATAATTTGTATCGATAAATTATAATATTGCATGGTTTTAAAGTATAAATAGAACATATTTTTACAATTTAATATAATTTAGGTCATTATCATTAATTGAACAATGAATTCATAGGTAAAAACATTTCAATATTTTGCAATGTTCTATATAAAATCCCCTTTTTCCGAATACGAGATTATTTTTAAATTAATTACTGCATCTTCTGTATATTGAATTTAGATAAATGGATTCCATATTTGGAATCAGTAGTTCCAAATTACATTATTGGATAATTTTCATTTTTGGGCATTATGATTAGTAACTATAATAAATTTTGTAGACTAGAGTTAAAAGAAAATTAAGTAATTAAGGGTAAAAATAATATTATAAAATTACCCTAACACTTGTCTTAATATAATTGGATTATTATATTTCATCCTAAAAATTACATGGGTTGAAATTATATTTATAAAAACCCAATTTTATTTGATTAAGAACATTAATTTATTTTATTTAAATGAAAGTGAAATATATCTCACTCATACATTAATTTAGAACCCAATGTTGTCACCTTCATAATGTAATAAATATAAAAATTTAAATATTATGATTTTGAGATGATAAATTTGAGTAAAAGTTTTATTACGGAGGATATTGGATTTATCTGGATTATAGTATTTTATTTTTAATTTTTATGCATCAAATATGGAAGTTTAATATTTATAGAAAAATGTTGTAGTAATTATTTTATTAAGGGAAATATCAAATAAATGGTTTTAAAAATATTAAAATAAATTTTATATTAACAAATTAATGTTATCAATGAATTTTTTTGATGAATATGAAATTTTGATAATCTATTAAATATTATGGTTATAATATATGCTCTATGTGGATTTTATTTAAATTCAAATAAATGAATAGTGTCAAAATTGACACTATTGTTATTTTCTAAACATAACATATTGTTAAATTGTTTAAAAAACACAAAAATATTTAAATATTATAAATTAAAATTTATATTATCTAAATTTTTATAATTTATCTAATTATGGACAACTAATAACACATAAGTAATTATTTATGACAAATTTAAATTTAAAATATTACTACCACAAATAAAATTAAATAGATTAAATAAGGATAAATCATGTTGATATGGTTTAAAAGAAATAATAAATATATGTAAATCCTATTGGTTGATATGATTACAAGAAAATATCATCTAATATTATGATTTGATTCTTTTCTGGATTTTTTAAAGTGGGGTTTGAGTTTATTATAAATTAACAATTTAGAGGTTTCCAAAAGTGCCGATCTCTTCTCTTATTAAAGGCCACCTCCTCACTCTCCTCCTCACACCACATTTAGAATTCATGCTTGGCCAAACCCTGACCATTTCTCCTCTCCACTTCCCTATAAACATTATAGAGTTCTTGGTATTCTTCAAAGACCACCTTTAGTGCCCTAAGAGGAGGTTTAGAAGAGTCACGTCGAAGAAGAGTTAATATCCTTTACAAATTCTTTCAAATTAATTTTTTATTCTACTTACTCTTATTGTTTTGTTGCATAATAAAGTAATAAAATCAGTATCACTAATATAATTATATGTTATTATAAAAATTAACCAACCATATTTCACCTTCTCTCCATCATACAGAAAACGAAATCACCGCGCGTGCGTATATACAAAATATCGTCTCCACGCCATGGTGTAATATGTTTTTCCACCACCACCTTACATAGATGGGTATAATGGTGTAATGAATAACTATATAGATATTATGACATGATAATAATTCTGATATATTATATCATCGATTCTATTTCCATTCAATAATTTTGGGAATGATATCATCGCTCGTGCGTACATACGGATTACTGTTTCCACAACACGATGAGATTCATTCTCCAAGTTGACCATTCACGAATGATTATAAAGTATAAATAATAAATAATAATGAAATATATGACATATTAATTATACTAAATTTATGTAAATTTTATTTACTTACTTCCAATTAAATTAATAAGGAAACGAAAACAACGTTCATGCGTACGTATGACCTACCATCTCTATGAATGGTGTATTTAATTCCATTTATCAATCTATTATATATATGTATATTCTTAAAATATATTATATATAAATATTGTTTTTCATTTTTTATGTATTTAATCATGATCTAATTAATCATACGAATAATTATATGTCAAAACACAGATGATAAATGAAACGATTTTACCCAAAATGCTTATTTAACTTGGAAATGACATACAAATAGGTAATATAAAGTCGTTATTGAATCATAAATTATATCATAAATATTAATATGGTTTTGTTAAAAATTAATAATATGCTTAAACACAATATATAGGATTATTGGAAACATACAGAATAAATTGGAAATAAGGTAAGGGATAATTTTGAAATCTCATTTTTAATAGATATTGCGTATATATAAGTCTTTACTAGGGTTATATTTTTCATCAATGTTAATAAATATGATTTAATAACGTTTTTAATAGTGTTCCATGTATGTTTAATGTAATTTTTAACCCTTTTTTATTTTTACTTTGTGTTATGAATGGAATCTTTCTTTGGTTTACCATATGAGGTAGTTTTTGACTTTTTCGGTAAAAGTATGAGGAGAATGATTTTTTAACTTATACGGCATTAAAATATTTTTACGGTTTCATAACGCCACATTTTAATGAATATTACTCTACAAGAATTCATGATTAATTTCGAAAAAATATCATCCATTTAAAATTTCATGGAATTTTAGAAAATAAAATTATTTTGAAGAAGAAAGGATATTTTCCTCAAGAAATCATTTCTAATGTTTTCCCAAAACTATTTTCATCTAAGATGACATTATTTAGTATTATTATGATAATATTATAATGCCTCTATTATTCACATTGTTTGATTTTTCTTATGATGAAATTATATCCATTAGTTTTATATAGATTATATTATGATGGGATGATGTTTATGAAACCCATTTTATTCATTGGGTTATGATGAATGATTTAAGTTTTTTTGTGGGACACGTATGAATGATTTCATTATGAGATTGGTGGGACTTATATATCATTCCAATTATTTGGGTAATGATTTATATCTCATTAGATAGACATGGCTGGAATGACATGTGAATCGGGTTCATTAATATAGGGTTGGAACGACAAGTAAACCTGGTTCCATAACGGACTTTGTCCACTATGATGGCCTTGGCAGCAATGTCATGGAAAATATGGAAATCATAACATGTGTTTAATTGATTCCACAATTACATGTTTTATCCCCATACTATTTTATCATGTTTAATGTTCTTTTATGTTCTATTCCTTATGAACATCCATGATTTATGTCATTACTCACGATTTTGATGTTTTATAGTCATGTTCTCAGTTCAAATGTTTAGGGTTTGTTTTATGTTCTTCATGTTTACCCTTATTGAGCATTTTAGATAACTCTTTTTATGTTTTCCTTTCCCTAGGATATAAATAAAGGGTTTGGGTATGAAAACCAATGGAAAAGATCTTTATGGGAGATGTTGAAGATCTTTCAACATGATTAGAAGAATATGTTCCGAGTTTCCAAAGACACTAAACTAAATGGTATATGTGAATTTGTTTTTTTTATGTATTTAGTATTCCACACAAGTAATGTAATGTCTATATATGTCAAGTATTGGGTCTCTACAGTTGGTATCAAAGAGAAGATTTAATTAACCTTTGGAAACTAGGATGCGAAAACATTAGTGAGATCCCTAGAGATATTTCTAAGGTATGTCTGGGGATGTTCCTAAGGTTTAGTATAACTATAGTTTATAGTTCTATAATTATGTTGACCATCATGAATAAACTACGGTAATCTTATGGTTTCATGGATTAAATACTGTGTGATAAGTTATACTTTTTATGATTTTGTGGTTCCTTATTATTTTAAATGTTTCTTACACCATGGTTTTTAGTTTTAGTCAATTTAGGGAACCAGAAATAATTGGGTCAACATTGAATCAAATAGACAAAATGGTGACTATGAGGAATGATTTTTTGTAATTCCTTGATAGAAAGAACATGTAATTATGCAGAATCAGTCATAGTGAAATATTATTAACAAGGTGAACATTAGTGTTATTCATAATTCATCAAATAAGAGGACGATGGACTTTTATACATGTTCTGATGGTGTGGAGCATAATGAAAGGAAGATTGAGATTTCTAAATAATTGAAGAAGAACCTTGATGAATACACCAAATGGAGGAGAAGATGTTATCTTTGTGGGGAGAAGGGTAATAAATTGACAGACAGTTATGGAGTACAATGTCTTATCTATGGAGATCATGGGTATTACCCAACACAATGACCTGACCTAAGAGGTTACTTCTAAATAATGTACGGACTTATTCAATTAAAATCATTGAAGAGGATGGATTGAAGTGTTTAGGTTTCAGTATTCATGAATAATGTTGTTGAGGTACTTTTTGGTATATTGGAATATCTATGTATCGGTCCATTATATTTTTCACTAAATATATAGTACCATATACAATGAAAAGAGATTGAAATATTTTTGGAAAGAAGATGATATGAAAATAATGAAAAGACAAAAAGATAATGAAATGTTTGATAGTATTAATGAGCACATATAAGGACAAAGTGATATCATGGTTTGAGTATATAGAAATTTTGGGATTTTGGTATGTGGATAGAGTTAAATTTTGACATCATTCATGTTTTCACTAATGTTCATTGGGAATTCATTTTTCAATATAATAAATGAATAAGGTATTCACGTATTTGTAATATGACCTACAAGATATATCTTATGATATATGAGGGATAAATGATTGTATTCTCATGAATGGTAGATGAAATTTCTAGTAATAGTTTTTATTATACTATGAGATAGGACAAATGTATTTTCGAGAAGCCTAAAGGTTGGAATGGATTAAGTTATACTTCAGATAGCATTATTTATGGCTATAAATTTTTGATATTATTTATGAAATGTTATAATAATATATTATTAAAAAAAGGAAAACTCGTAGGATGGGCGACAACCCATTGCGTCGGACAAGGATGCAGGAATCAAACCCTCAACCAAAGTGTGATAGGCCTTTATGACCTACCAATGGCCTATAGGATGTCCCTAGTTAGTGGAAACTAGTTTTTTTATTAAGAGGTGTGATAGATGATGTATAAGTACATTTTTATAACCATATACGATTAATCTCACCATAAGATGGACTTATGTATATAACTTTTTCTAACCAAATGTTCGAGAAAGATGAAATGACCTATAATTCTATCGCATGATCTACTTACACTTCATGGGAGACAAATTCAACATAATTTCTTAAAGAGATATAGTGGAAATTGTCCAAGGCACAAACAACATTGAGATTGTACCAAAAATCTAGTATGTATTTCTTTTAATTGAATAATTCTTCAACATTAGGGAAATGATCTTGAAAACCAAAAATGTTTTCCTAGTGCCCCCCCATATCTAATGAATCAGATGGTACCATAGATCATCACAAATTTATGGCTTTGTGATTGTTGTATTTTTTATAGCCATGTTCTCTACCACTATTCATCCAAACATGATGGTTAGATTTATCTTCCATATCCATATTTTCACCTATATTATCCTATGTGGAAACCCATTTCTGAGTTACTTTGGGTGACCATTATGTTTCTAAATTTCCTTATTAAAATTAAGTTTTAGTATTTCTTTTTACAATGTGGGTTTCTAATAAAGAGACATTCAAGTAGTAAACGATTTATAAATCAAACGAATTTTGAGGGAATAATTAATTTTAAGAAGGGTAGAATGTAACACCCCGAGATTTTATGAGAAATATTTTTTTTTGTTTCCATGAAATATTGTGTTGTACGCTTCACCAAGATTAGCTTGTTCTATACGCAACACCATATTATCTTGCAGTATACGCAACAGTATTCTTGGCTTGGGATGCACACAATTTCAAGTTCTTTTCAATAAAATTCATTTTACACAACACCAAGTATATATTTTGATCAATGTATAACTGAACTATATTTTATAAATTTTATACGCAAAACCAATGGATGATTTCCCTACTCACAACCCTAACATGGATTGCATTACACGCAAGAGCGACCTTCCTCAATAGCGTGTGTTGTACACAATACCAAGTTTTACTAAACAACCACATATTGTTATAATATTATTATGAACTTTCCGTTATGAATATAATTCACTAAATATTAAATTTTATTACATAATATTTTATCATACACATATTCTAGAAAATTATATGAGAACAAAATTAATATTTCTGGTAAATTACGTATTTTTAAAAAATGATGTTTTCCCGCCTTTTGAAGGGACACCCATTTTAAATATAATTTTTAACAAATTTATAAGTTCAATTTTAGAAAATATGATTCTTCTAGTTCATAAGGATATAAAAATTTATGATGGATATTGTTTTTTTTATTTCTGATAACATTCATATTTTGATGAATAGTAAAAACTCATTAAATTTATTTTTAAAAAAACTCTTTTTCATTAAGATAAATACTATGGTTAAATTATAATATTGAATTGTTTATAAGTATAAATAGAATATTTTTTAAAATTTAATATAATGTATGTCACTATCATTAAATTTACATTGAATTCATGTGTAAATATATTTCAATCTTTTACAATGTTTTAAATAAAAAACACTTTTTTCTGACAATGAGATTAATTTTAAATTAAGTACTGAATCCTTTTTTCATGAATGTGGAAATTGGATTCCATATTTGGAATCATTATGTCCAAATTATCTAAATAGGCACCTTTTATTTTTGGGCATTATGAATAGTAACTACGGTAAATTTTATTTACCATAGTTAAAGGTAAATTAGGTAATTAAGGGTAAAAATAATATTATAAAATTACCATAAAACTTGTCTTAATATAATTTGATGAGTATATTTCATGCTAAAATATAATTGGGTGGAAATTATATTTATTAGAACCCAATTGTATGTGATTAAGACCTTATATTTATTTTATTTAAATGAAAGTGAAATATGTCTCACTCAATGTTTAATAATTAAATTCGTTATAATATAAGGTCATACAGAATTTAAATTAAGTTATAAATACTCATTTTAAATCTAAAATAATTTTATTTATTATGGTAATTTATTTGTAATTTTTATGAAATATATAATTACCTTAATAGATTATACATTACTGATGCATAAATTATTTATTTAATGAAAAATCAATAATATAGTTTTTATTAAACTAGTAATACCCATTAAAAGCCGAAAAACATGACCAATACTTATTGGTCGTGTACATGTGATCCATAATCATCCAATGGTCTAATATTTTACCATCTAAAAACATATAAATGTGATTATGACACTTATATTATATTATTTTAAATTATGACAAAGTTGTCACCTTCATAATTTAATAATTATAACAAATTAAATGATGTAATTTTTAGATGATAAATTAGTGTAAAAGTATTCTTGTGGAATATATTTGATTTATCTAGATCATAGTTTTTTATTTTTAATTGTTATGCAACAAATATTTATGTAAAATAATTATAAAAAAATGTTGTAGTAATTATTTTATTAGGGGAAATATCAAATAAATGATTTTAAAATTATTAAAAAAAATGTTTTATGAAATAATTAATGTGATATATGAATATTTTGGATTAATAGGACATGTTAAGAATCTATTAATTATTTTGGTTCGAATATATTCCATGTGTGGATTTTATTTAAATTCAAATAAATGAATATTGTCAAAATTGACACAATTGTTATTTTATAAAATGAACATATTATTAAATTGTTTAAAAAACTAAAAAATATTTAAACAATATATATTAATATTTTAATGGTAAAAAATTTCATAATTTATCCAATTATGAACATATAACCACACATAAGTAATTATTTAAAATAATTTAAAATTTAGAATATTATTTCCACAATTAAAATTTAATAGATTAAATATGGATTAATCAAGTTGATAAGGTTTAAAATAAATTACCAACATGTTTAAATATTATTTGATGATGATATTACAACCCTATATCCTCGAATATTAGGATTTGAGTCATTTTTGGTGGTTTTTATGTGGGGTTTGATTTATTATAAATTAATATTTTAGAGGTTTCCAAAAGTTCTCATCTCCTCTCTTATAAAATGGCACCTCCTCCCTCTATTCATCAAACAACATTGAGCATTCAAGCTCAGAAAATCCCTAAAAATTTCACTTCTAAAATTACCTAGATACATTATAGAGGTCATGGTCTACTTAAAAGGCCAACTTTAGTTCCCTAAGAGGTGGTTTAGAAGAGGCTCGTCAAAGAAGAGGTAATATTCTTTACAGATTCTTTCAAATTAATTTCTTCTTCAACATAATCGTATTTTGTTTCTTCATCATAAATTTATAATATTAATATCAGTCATATAATTTTATGTTATTATAAATATGAACCAACCATATTTCACCTTCAATCCTATCATATGGAATACGAAATCCCCGCCTGTGTGTACGAACGCAATACCATCTCCACGTTGTGGTGTAATCTGTTTTTCCACCACCACCTTATATGTATGGGTATAATGGTGTAATGAATGACTATATGGTTATTATATCATCATAATAATTCTGAGATATTATATTATCCAATCTAATTCCATTCAATAATTATGGGAATGATATCATCGCTCGTGTGTACATACGGATTACCATCTCCACGACGTGATGAGATTCAATCTCCATGTTAACTTTTCAATAATGATTATAAAGTATATATAATAATGAATAATGGAATATATGAAATATTAATTATTATGGATTTATTTAAATGTTATTTACTTTCATTCAATTTAATAAGTAAATGGAAACAACGTTCATGCGTACGTACGGCCTACCGTCTCCATGAATAGTGTATTTCTTTCCATTTAACGATCTATTATATATATGTATATTCTTAATATATATTATATATAAGTATAGTTTTACATTATATAAGTATTTAATCATGATATAAGTAATCATATGAATAATTACAAGTCAAAACACATATGATAAATGAAACGATTTTACCCAAAATGCCTCTTTAACATGGAATTGACAAATGAACGGGTGATATAAAGTCGTAAGTGGATAATATATGATATAATAAATATTTTTATGGTTCTTTTACAAGTTAATAATATATTTAAACCCACTATACAAGACTCTCAGACATATATATTAGAAATTGGACATAAGGTAAGGGATATTTGTGCAATCTCATTTTTATCCGAGAGTGCTTATAAGTTAGTATTTACTAGGGTTATATTTCTCATCCATGTCCATAAAAATGGTTTAATAAAGTTTCTAATAGTATTCCATGTATGTATAAATTCATGTTTACACCATTTAACTATTAATTTTTTTATGGAATGAATATTTTGTTACCATACGAAGTACTTTTTGACTTTTTCGGTAAAAGTACGAGGAGAATGTTTTTTTAACTTATACGGCATGAATGGTTTTTATGATTTCATAATGCTTTATTTTCACGAAGCATCCTCCACAATATTTCACGAATATTTTCAAAAAAATATTTTTCTTTTAAAATTGAAAGTAATTTTTTGAAAAGAAAATGATTTTGAAAAAGAAAAGATATTTTCCTCATGAATTCATTTCAAGTGTTTTATGAAAACTATTTTCTATCTAAGATGAAATTATTTAGTATGATTATGTGTCAAGTATAATGTCTCTATTATTTACATGGTTTAGTTTTTTTATAATTAAATGGTATCCATTTGTTTTATATGGATTATGTTATAGTGGGATGATGTTTATGAAACCCATTTTATTATTTGGGTTATGATGAATGATTTATGTATATTTTGTGGAACACATAAAAATGATTTCATTAAGAGATGGTTGTGACCTATATCTCCCTCCAATGAATTGTGTAATGATTTATATCTCTTGAGATGTTCATGGCTGGAACGACAAGTGAATCCAGTTCAGTAATAAAGGGCTGGAACGTTAAAAAAACCCAGATCAGAAATGGACATTGTCCACTATGATGGTCTTCGCAGCAATGCCTTGGCTTCTATAGAAATCATAACATGTTCTTAATGGTTGACACAATTACATGTTTTATTACAATGTAATTTTATCATGGATAATGTTCTTTATGATCTATTCCTTATGAACTACCAAGATTTATTTCATTACTCATGATTTTGATGTTTTATATTCATGTTCATAGTTCAAATGTTTTGGGATTTTTTGTTCTTCATGTATACCCTTACAGAGCATTTGAGCTCGCCATTTTTATGTTTTCTTTTCCCCAAGATATAAATAAAGGTTTTTGGTATGAAAACAAAAGGGGAAATATTTATAGGAGATGTTGAAGATCTTTGACCATGATTAGAATAATTTGTTCCAAGTTTCCAAAGACACTAATCTATTACAGTCATAGGGCATATTTATTGTCATGTAGTAATTATTCCACAAAATTAATGTAATGTTTATGTACATAAATCTTTGGGTCTATACCATAGTGGGATCCACCCTTCAAAAACTAATTCAAATTCATTCCTCATATGATAGGCCAAAACATAATCTAAAAATTCGTATTAAATATAGCATATGAAATGTCAATACATAATCATAAACCATTAATGGTATAACAATAACACATCCACAGTCACACATAACTCATTAAATAAAATATTAATGATTAAATTATAATAAATTAACCTCAATTAATAATAATGAATTATATTTAAATATATGAAAATAAAAATTTAAATTATTTGACACAAATATCCCCCTTTTTCTGGAAAACATTTAAAAGTAACACTATATTTCATAAAGCAGTTTAAAATTAATTTTTGAATCAAAGTGTCCAATACCACATTGAAACATAAAAAAGGAATTTTATTTTTAAAACATTAATGTCCATATATATAATTCCAAAAAACCATTTATAATACATGGACATTAATTAGAGTGATTTAGAAAGATAATTTTTTAAAACATTTAAAATGATATTTTAGTTAGAGTTCTTAACCAAATGAGAGACGCTTGAATAAAAATAATTGAGGTAATAAAAAAAATAATGTCATGATAAAAAATGTATTCATGATATATTATTTCAAAGTACTATATATATACCAAATAAAATTTAATTGGTTCATAACCACAAATAAGTATCAATGGAATGTAAGTTGAGATGAAATCTGTTATGAATATTGTATCCTTAGGTTAAGGAAAAATCAATGACCTAAATATGTGTGAAAAATATAAATACACTATGTATGATTGGATATTAAGTGTAAAAAAATAAAAGGACATTCACACATATTCTTGTAACAACAAAATCAATGACTTGGATGATTAACACAATGAATGGAAATTTAGTTAAGATTGCTCTTATCAAGTTCATATCGATGAGATGAAAATTTATCAATGGTGTGATTATGTGTATCAAAAGAATAAACACACAAATTGGAGTTGAAATTACTAAATAAATAAATAAATAGTGATTTCAAAACTAATATTAGTGTAAAATTATCAATTAGATTTGTGTAAATCCCAATGAGTGGAAATCAAAATTTGAAATTCCCTTATAAATTTGGTGACTTACGAAACATACACCCCCAGGAAGAAGGATCTTACAATGGAAATTTAAATAACAATAAATTATAATATATTAAATTAGGAATGCAATTATGGAAAGTATATACATAATAATAGTGTAAATAGTGGCAATATTTCTTGAATCTCACGGAAATAATAAGTGAGATGAAAATCCCTTACAATGTTGCAATCAATCTAGTCATATGAACAAAAGATAAAAACGATCAAAAAAATCATAGGATACAAAGAATATAAAGAGAATCGTGATAATATAAATCAAATAAAAGTACAAAATACACCACAAGAAATAAATAAGCGTTGATCGATGGAAATATCAAGGAATTACAAGTGGTATAAGAAACCCCATACCTTGTACTTTTCCTTGGTCCAGGGTACGTTAACATCCTCTTCTTTGGGTTATTCCTTTTGATTTGATCCAAAGGGCTCCATAGGATGGTTTTTTGACAAAAGTATGGCCTCTAGGATGAAGGGAGGAATGTTGGGAGGATATTTGGGTAGGGGATATGCAGTCCAAAATGCATTGGAAGTTTCAAATTAATAGAAGGGAGAGTGCCTTTTTATAAGAGAGGTGAGAGTCACTTTTGGAAGAGCATGAAATATTATTTTATAATAAAATCATTTTTGGTTTAAATGGATCCAAAATGAATTATACAAAGTATAAGGTGGTTATGGGTAAAAAAACACAACCAATAGGTTTTATATAGGTTTAGGTTGTCATATTAACATTGTCTTTTATATTTAACTCTTAGTAAAATAGTTTGACATTTACCATTTCTCTTTTTATTTTTATATTATAGGTTAATAAACATACTATAACAATTCATGAGAACCCCATGTGGTTCATTATTAATATATATAACATTATCTAAGACTTTTTTATGAAACCTATATTTTTAGGAATATTATATCATTTAATAATATAATACTTGTTTTAAAACTCAATTATGTTTATCTTGACAATATTTAGTGTTTGTTTTTTTTCAACGATATAAAAACATTATGACATCAATGAAAATTTATTCAAATGAGATTAACAAATATTATTATCCTATAAAATTATTTTAATTCATCATAAGTCTCAATTTACATTTATTTGGATATTTATAATATCAGTTATTTTAAAATTTCATTAATAAGGTAATTAATGCATCATCATTGTGTCATAAATAAATTAATTTACTTAATGTTTAAAAATTATAAATAAAATATTATTATTTAGGATATCATTTTATATTTCTAATTAATTTTTATAGTAGAATTTATATTATGTGTATCCCTATATTAAAAATGGTTTAGTTATTAAACATTGAATTTAACTCTTTTAACTCTTCTTTAAATAAAATAATAATAAATGTCTTATTCAAATCCATGTGGAAGAAAGTGGATCATATTTTATTCCTATGATTTTTTTTGGGTCAAATTATACATAACCTATATAATTAGGACATGTGTTAGAGTAATTATGATATCATTTTTACCCGTAATAACCCTATTTATTTTTAATCGTGGTAAATAAAAGTAAAGAGATACTATTCATGAAAAATTATTTTTATCTTATTTAACCACAATTTACTTACTAGGACTAACTGTGTGTCTCGGATTTTTAAAATTCAACACATTGATGTGGTAAAATTATGTTTTATTCTCCAAATTTGCAAATGTTCCAAAGAGTTGGGTAAAATATGGTAAAAAGTTCAATTAAATATTATACAACTATATTCATTATCAAATGACTCCAATGAATTACATTGAACTTATATAGATAATATATATCAATTTTTAATTAAAATAAATTAAAATAAAGTAAATTCTTATTTAAATAAAAATTGGTTTTAAACTATAACGTAGTGTTTTTCACTATTCATAAAAATTGAATGTTTTCATAAAAATACCGAAAATTTTTCCTAAGATAATTTTGATATTCTGAATTCAGAATTGAATTACATTTTACCAAATAAAAAACATATAATTTTCATTAAATAATTTAAAATTAACTGCCATTTTTAAAATGAAAAAAATGGTTTTTAAAAAGAAAAAATTATCTAATGATTGACACGGGTTTATGTCAAATATAAATGTAAAATTACTAATAATGACCAAAATTGTATTAAATGATAAAAATATAATCTAATTATACAACTAAACCATTCAAGTACATTATTTTACACAATAAATTATTTTGATTAAAATGGTTGGTTTCAATTAAAATTTAGTTTTTTTCAGTATTCAGCAAAATATGAAAGTTATCAGAAAAGTACCATAAATTTATCCAAAATTAACTTTTATGTCCTTATTCTAAAGAATAATTTAATTTCATCAAATTTATTATATAAAAATTTCATATATTGGTTTTAAAAAGGGTTTTCCATTAAAAGGTGGTAAAATTCGATTTTTGAAAAAATACTCATTTTATCTGAAAAATTGAATTCGTTATTATATTTTGTCCAATAAACATATAACATGGATTATAAAATTAATTTTAGTATATAAAATTTAAAATTTTTTTAATACTATTCATAACCGCTTTTGAATGGCTATTTTGGTAATTCATGATGTGTTCGAACTCGGTGTTGTATGTAGTGCATGCTATTGAAATACATTATATGAAATAAATTTCTATGGAATCATGAGATGTTACAAAATTATTCATCAATAGTACATAATCTTATAAAAGAGATATTGATGTAAGTGAACCCCAAAGGTAGTAATCAAGAGACATACTCAAAATGACTCATGATAGAGAATTGTGAATCTATGTGGTTCCATCTGAGATTACTGAATCCATCCATGATCTATGGCACATATGCCATAGAAAATGAGCGAGTATCTAAGGTGGTGTTACCAATAAATTCCCAAACATAGTATAAAAAATTCACCACCTACAATGCTAAAGAAATACTATAGCACAACATTTTGAAGCATTGAAGTGGAATTATCAGAGAACCCAGTCATGTTAATGGAATGTATTACATCTTGTAATTTACTAAAAATTATTTGAAGAAATCATGCACCATTCAAAAGGTATTTTGAGTGATCATTCATAGACTACGTAAAGGGCTACTGGAAAGGCCCGGGAAGAACATAACAAATGTAATCTAGATCATGAAGGACATAAATTAAACCGATACTAAACAGACCAAAGGCAATCAAAATAAAAATTATTGAACTATTATCAAATGTGGATGAATAAATTGAAAGAGATGCCAACATACCCTAATATGATTTTCATGATTTATACAAGGAAACCCACTAGTTCAAGATCATGTCGTATTGATCTCATGGCATTCCTTTGTTATGTAATTTGGGACCCAAGATGTCCTCCTAAAATGTCATAGAAACTCACACAGTATCCTATGAACACCACCTTGGACTCATAAAAGCTTCTATGTATATCACCTGAGTCATGTGATTTCATTTAGATAAATTTATTAATACATATAATATTTTTTGATCATATCTATCAAGTCTTGATCTTGAGTTTAGGTATGTAAACCCACCTATTATGGAACCATCCAGACAATCCATCCGAGAGCCATGAAACCATCCATACATGATGGTCAATCGTTCAATTACCATTAGGGATATAATAAAACCCATAGAAAATCTATTAAACTATTTTAAACCAACACTTTAATAAACCTATTAAGTGTCTATAAGGGTCTAGCGTCGGAATACAGGACATGCCAGCTAGATTATATGATTACTCCAGGAAGGACAACTGGGTTATGTGACACCCTATTGAAAAGTATGCATTGTCACTAGGGAATCCCATGATTCAATAATATGATCTCTCTATGTTGTGTGATCCCCAAATACAGGTAACACACTATAGTGTAATTACCAATCAAAAGGTAAGACTAAATGTCTACGGCCCGCAAATTAAGGGAATGTCGATGAATATAATTCCTACCATATTCAAGACTCATTGGTTGTATATCTAATTTTAGATCTCCACATTGATCATCTAGAATGATCCCGGTATCCTTACCATCATCCATAGTCATGATATTAATGACTTATTAACCCTTATTTCCAAAAAAATGAGCATGAATCATGTAGTTTTATGGAGTATCAATGATTGTTTTATCTACACTATCTGCTCTAGGGTTACAAGGGAAGCCTTACTCTGAAATCCCCAATAACGAACATTATATTGAATTTTTCAGATCAATATGGAATCTACCTTGGTACAAGCCAATATCATTCTAGAAACTTCTTGGATGGTACTATTGTATCTGGCTATGAATATCTACCTGGTCCTATCAATAGGATAAGGGATGAGTGAACAATGAGAACTCTAATTCCTTCAATACTCAAGATATGTAAGACTTCACCTCAAGGTCGAGGCTCTATACAAAACACCCAAAGGACTATCCTAATACCGAATTCCTATGTCTATATTCCGTTAGTTAGATAATCACTTCTCCATTGGTTCCCAAACTGAGAAAATATCATATAGTCTTTAGTAGATACAATATACACCTAATTATGTATCCTGAAGTTCCGCTAACTACAGAGGTCCTAGTATATGAGCCCCAATGAGATGTATGTTTGGAACACCCCAAAAAATAAAGAATATAAATTTGTCCTAGTACTAATGGAATCATTTATCAATAATTAAATTGATTCATGAAATAACCTGGATATGTATGATATCTCCTTGAGATCAGATCTCTTACATTTGGTGTCTTAGTACACATGCATATGATTTCTTCACATAAAGAAAAACTACATGGGATTAGTGAACTACATGGTCACTGATTTTGGAAATGACCACAATATGTATGCCACCTCATAGTGTCTCAATAACTTCATCAAAATATTAGATTCATCCATGTCTGGTAGTGCATTTTGATTCATTTGGTCGTATGACCCCATCACATAAACCCATTATTCACCAATAAGAATATGGGTGAAAAACCTATGATACATAAATATGTATTATGTAATAATACCACAATATGATCATTTCATCAATGAATCAATGTTTAATTGTTTATGAAGAGAACAAAATAATGTATTTTTTATCAGGGTAAACAGTATCATATCAATATTAATAGAAGAATCATGAACACATCTTAAATCTATAAAAGAGTTCTATAGTAAGAAAAAATTCCATTTAAATGGGTTCTATAAGCCCAAACATCCATCCTCTAATCCAATGAATGTCCCCAAGGGTCATTGGGATAGAAAACCAAGATGACCTCCAACCTATGAAAGGAAATTCTATAACCATCTACAAATGGGTGAACCATTCAGATATTCTGGGAAAAGTAAAATTAGTAGACTGTTGAGGAAAACACATTCCAAGAAAAAAAACAGGACGAAAAAAATCTGTATTAAAATATTGATAAAATAATTTTATAACTATGTAGATATATCATTTTTGGAATTTCTTATTATTGATTGGGGTATACTCTAAAAACATATGTCTGTTACTATAATCTCTCACTCCATAAATTGATAATCTTATTTTGAATCAGTGGAGAACCAATAAAAATCAAGTAGACATTATCAAAGACGAATTGAAATAAAAAAAATGTCATTCATTATCTTATGGAGGCTTTATGGAGTTTTGATCTACCAATAAACATGTCAAAAAAACAATCATATTATTCTATCAGAACAAAATAATGAATAATTATAATTATAAATCTATAATGAGGTTGAAGAATAAAATATATGTAATGGTTTTTGTATTGACATACAATGATGTAGCATAAAAACATGCATGAATACATTATAGTACCTACTCCTTAATCAAGAGAGATAACAGTAATATCATTAATATAAACCATAAGAATAGCAGGAAATGTTGCAATTTCTATGAAAATGTATACAATGTTATAAAAATTGGTAGATATATGATTATTTAGAGGATGAAAATATATTATTCTATTATGGTTTATATCATGAGGATAATTTATCATTGTGACTGTAATTTTTTTAAATGCCTTAGAATTGATTCTTTAGAATAATTAATATTTCAAAAGATGTTTGATGTGTTGATAAATTCTGATAAAGAGATATGAAAAAATGCCAGTATATTCATATTTAATATATTTTTTGTAAATTTATCGTGATTATTAAAGGTGTTATTCATTAACTTTTTATAGTACATTGAAAATTGTGACAAAATGATATGGAAATGTGGGTGAATAATGTTATTTTTATAAGTCTAATAATGAAAAAAAAGGTTTTCTATATAGATGGAATGCATTTTCTTATGGAAATATGGTGAAAAAGAGGAATAATTATGTTCATAACAACAATAGGAATTTACCCTTATGAGTGATGGTGCTCTATGGTGAATTCTATTGAAGGTTTTATAAGAACTCAGAGAGTTACCCAAATCATGGTATATGAATTATTACAATAGTATATAGTGCATGAAATTTTACAAATAAATTTGGATTCAATAAAAAATTTCATGAGAAACATGAACAACTAACGCATTTTCATTGTGTGGTATATTTTTTTTATAAAATAAAATTAAGAAACTAGTTATGAATTTTCATCCAAAATGAGATTTTATTTTTAAATTTTAGTGATTCGGTCTATGTAAATCCCAAATTTTCAATAACAATATTCTAAACATTCATTATAATGTTGTTAAATTTTATTATTATTCATTTGATTTTGTGATCATTGAATTTATATTCTTCATTAAATATATATTTTCAATAATTATTTAATTTCATATATAGTTTAATTTTATCAACATGAGTTTCAAGATATTTTTTCAAATATCATTAATTGAATTCACGATTCATTTTATACGTATTACATTATTTTATAAAAAATAACATTATAAATTATTTATTTTATCATTTTTATATTAAAAATGTAACAAATTTATTTTAATCCTCATTCAAATAAAATTTTGTACAATTATTAAGTGTCACAAAATTAAAATCAATAATGATTTTCACATAATTTCATACGAAATTTATATGAATGATCCGATGAAATAACTGATTCAATATTTTTAATATGCATATATATAAGTATAATTGTTGACCATTTAATGTTTAAATGTGTTTTATAATATTTTATCTATGTGATAAATTACTATAATAACAACTTTTTAACATGATAACTATTTGTTTTTAAAAGAATAATAAAATGGTATTTTTATTATTTTTGATTCAAAATTTACATATATTTATTTAGAATTTTATATTTTCCCAAAATGGTAATATCGTCTATTCGATGTATTTTTTATAAAAGAAAAATTATTATTGTGAAAAGAATTTACTCATAGTTGATAAATTTCTCTGTATTAAATTTTTTTCTTGATAATTTATTTTAAAACAAAATTAAATCTACTTAGTAGAACAATGTAATCGAAAACATATATAGTTTTACATGTATAATTGTGTAATTATAAATCATGTAAAAAATATTTAATAATTATAAATATAAATAGATCCAACATTAACTAACATATACAATATATCTTCACTCTATAGTACATATAATTTTCACACATGTGACCCTTTTTGATAGATTATATATAATATAGAAGACTGAAGATAGTATTCAGAAACCCATGATGTGGGGGGGGGGGGGTGAATCATGGTAACCACATTTGTTAAAAAATTATTCATTTTAATTAAAACCTAATGTCTATTTAAATAATTTATTATCTCAATGAGACTCCTAAAAATATTTATACAATAATTGTAAAAAAAACATAATAAAAATTACATTGCATGGATTACCCTCAGAATGAGAGTCTATTAAATGAAAATTTCGACCACATTTTGGGCCTAGATGTTACTATCACTATAAAATTGAACTGACCACAAATAAAGTACGTGTTTCATAAAATTATAATTCTATTATTATCAAATTATCAATATGGGGAATGTATAATCCACTTTCTCATGAATATATCAAATTATATAGACTAAAAACATAAATTATTCCTAATTCATTTTTACTATGGATTTTGAATTAATTAATAAAATTGATATCGATTACCTCAACATCATACATGATATCTACTTCATGATTTATTTTAACGAGAAAATAGATATATTTATATAAATATAAAGATATAGTTCACATCATAATTTAGTAACAAATAACTTATTCATTAAATAATTAATGTATGATATGTTCTTATTCCTCCTTAGTAGTGAGTTATTAGACTTATATAAATAGAAATAGTGTACTAAATCATCTTCCAAATCCAGAGATATAGTCCTTATAATCACCAATAATTTTATCAATTGAATTTTCAATATTATAATTTTATCATGTAGTATAAACCCAATAGTTCAAGGACATGTCATATTGATCTCATACCATTCCTTCATTATGTAATTTGGGACCCATGTTGTCCTCCTAAAATGTCATAGAAATTAACACGGTCTGCTATGAACACCACCTTGGACTCATAAAAGCTTCTATGTATATCACCTAAGTCATGTGATGTCCTTTAGATAAATTTCCTAACACGTATAATATTTTTTGATCATATCTATAAAGTCTTGATCTTGAGTTTAGGTTTGTAAACGCATCTATTGTGGAACCATCCTGACAATCCATCCAAGAGCCATGAAACCCTCCATATATGATGGTCAAGTCTTTCAATTACCATTAGGGATATATTCAAACCCATACAAAATCTATTAAAATTTTTTAAACCAACACATTGATATTCCTATTAAGTGTTTATAAGGGTCTAGCGTCGGAATACAGGGCATGCCTGCTGGATTATATGATTACTCCAAGAAGTTCAACTGAGTTATGTGACACCCTATAGAAAAGTATACTATGTCACTGGTGAATCCCATGATTCAATAATATCGTCTCTCTATGTTGTGTGGGACCCAAATACAAGTAAAACAATAGAGTGTAATTAGCAATCAAAAGGGAAGAATAAATTTCTACGACCAGAAAATTAAGGGAATGTCGATGAATATATTTCCTACCATATTCAGGACTCATATGTTGTATATCTAATGTTAGATCTCCACATTGATCATCTCTAATGATCCCGGTATCCTTACCATTATCCATAGTCATGATATTAATGACTTGCTAACACTTATTTCCAAAAAAAATGAGCATGAATCACGTAGTTTTATGGAGTATCAATGAGTGTGTTGTCTACACTATCTGCTATACAGTTATAAGGGAAGCCTTACTCTGAAATCCACAATGAAGGACATTATATTGAATTTTGCAGATCAATATGGAATCCACCTTGGTACAAGCCCCTGTCATTCTAGAAACTTCTTGGATGGTCCTATTGTATCTGGATATGATTATCTACCTGGTCCTGCCAATAGGTTAAGGGATGAGTGAATAATGAGAACTCTAATTCCTTCAATACTCTGGATATGTAAGACATCAACTCACGGTCGAGGCTCTATACAAAACACCCAAATGACTATCCCAATACCGAATTCCTATGTCTATATTCTGCTATTCAGATAATCATTACTCCCTTCGTTCCCAAACTGAGAAAATATCATATATTCTTTAGTAGATACAATATACACCTAATTATGCATCCTGATGTTCCGCTAACTAGGGAGGCCCTAGTATATGAGACCCAATGAGATGTATGGTTGGAACACCCCAAATAATAAAGAATATAAATTGGGCCTACTACTAATGGAATCATTTATCAATAATTAAATTGACTCATGAAATAACCTGGATATGTACGATATCTCCTTGAGACCGGAGCTCAAACATCTGGTGTCTTAGTACCCACACAATGATTTCTTCACATAAATAAAAACTACATGGGTTTAGTGAACTACATGGTCACTGATTTTGGTAATGACCACAATATGTATTCCACCTCATAATGTCTCAATAACTTCATCAAAATATTAGATTCATCCATGTTTGGTAGTTCATTTTGATTCATTTGGTCATATGACTCCATCACATAAACCCATTATTCACCAATAAGAATATTGGTGAAGAACCTATGATACATAAATATGTATTTTGCAATAATACCACAATATGATTAGTTCATCAATTAAACAATGTTTATTTGTTTATGGAGAGAACAAAATAATGTATTTTTTATCAGGGTAACCAGTATCATATCAAGATTAATAGAATATTCATGAAAATATCTTAAATCTATAAGAGAGTGCTAGAGTAAGAAATAATTCCCTTTAAATAGGTTTTATAAGCCCAAACATCCATCCTCTAATACAATGAATGTCCCAATGAATCATTGGTATAGAAAACCAAGATGACCTCCAACCTATTCAAGGAATGTATATAACCATCTACAAATGGGTGAACCATTCAGATATTCTGGGAAATGTGAAAATATTAGACTACTGATGAAAACACATTCCAAAAAAAACAGGACGAAAAAAATCGGTATTAAAAGATTGATGAAGTAATTTGATAACTACGTAGATATATCATTTATGAAATTTTTATTATTGATTGGGGTATACTCTAAAAACATATGTCTGTTACTATAATATCTCACTCCATAAATTGAGAAGCTTATTTTGAATCTGTGGAGAACCAATAAAAATCACGTAGACAATATCAAAGACCAATTGAAATTAAAAAATGTCATTCATTATCTTATGAAGGATCTGTGGAGTTTCTTATCTACCAATAAACATGTCCAAAAAACAAACTTATTATTCTATCAGAACAAAATAATGAATAATGATAATTATAAATCTATTATGTGGTTGAAGAATAAAATACATGTAATGGTTTTTGTATTGACATAAAATGATGTAGTATAAAAACATGCATGAATACATTATAGTACCTACTCCTTAATCAAGAGAGAGAATGGTAATATCATTAATATAAACCATAAGAACAGTGGGAAATGTTTCAATTTCTATGAAAATGTATACAATGTTATAAAAATTGGTAGATATATGATGATTTAGAGGATGAAAATATATTATTCTATTATGGTTTATATCTTTAGGATAATTTATCATTGTGACTGTAATTTTTTTAAATGCCTTAAAATTGATTCTCTAGAAGAATTAATATTTCAAATGACGTTTGATGTGTTGATAAATTCTGATAAAGGGATATGAAAAAATGTCAGTATATTCATATTTAATATATTTTTAGTAAATTGATCATGATTATTAAGGGTGGTATTCATTAACTTTTTATAGTACATTGAAAATTGTGAAACAATGATATGGAAATGCAGGTGAATAATTTTATTTTTATGATTCTAATAATGATAAAAAAGGTTTTCAATATAGATGGAATGCATTTTCTAATGGAAATTTGGTTAACAAGAGGAAGAATTATGTTCATAACAACTATAGGAATTTAACCTTATGAGTGATGGTCCTCTATGGTGTATTCTAATGAAGGTTTTATAAGAACTCAAAGAGTTACCCAAATCATGGTATATGAATTATTACAATAGTATATAGTGCATGAAATTTTACAAATAAATTTGAATTCAATACAAAATTTCATGAGAAACATGAACAACTAACCCATTTTCATTGTGTGGTATATTTTTTTATAAAAGAAAATTAAGAAACTAGTTATGAATTTTCATCCAAAATGAGATGTTATTTTTAAATTTTAGTGATTTAGTCTTTGTAAATCCTAAATTTTCAATAAGAATATTCTATACATTTTATTATAATTTTGTAAATTTTTATTATTATTAATTTTATTTTGTGATCATTGAATTTATATTCTGTATTAAATACATATATTCAATAATTATTTAATTTCATATATAGTATAATTTTATCAATATGAATTTCATGATATTTTTTCAAATATCATTAATTGAATTCGAGATTCATTTTAGACAGATTACATTATTTTATAAATAATAACATTAACAATTAATTATTTTATCGTTTTTATATTAAAAAATTAACTACTTTATTTTAATCCCCATTCAAATAAAGTGTTTTACAATTATTAATTGTCACAAAATTTAAATCAATAATGATTTTTACATAATTTCATACGAAATTTATATGAAAGATCCGATGAAATAACTGATTCAATATTTCTAATATGCATATATATAAGATTAATTGTTGACCATTTAATGTTTAAATGGATTTGATAATATTTTATCTATGTGATATATTACTATAATAACATCTTTTTAGCATGATAACTATGTGTTTTTAAAAGAATAATAAAATGGTATTTTTATTATTTTTAATTCAAAATTTACATATATTTATTTATAATTTTATATTTTCCCAAAATGGTAATATCATATTTCCGATGTATTTTTTATAAAGGAAAAATTCTTATTTTCAAAACAATTTAATCATAGTGGATAAATTTCTCTCTATTAATTTTTTTTCTTGATAATTTATTTTAAAACAAAATTACATCTACTTAGTAGAACAATGTAATCGAAAACATATATAGTTTTTCATGTGTAATAATGTAATTATAAATCATATAAAAATTATTTAATAATTAAAAATATAAATGGATCCAATATTAACTAACATATACTACATATCTTCACTCTATAGTATATATAATTTTCACACATGTGACCCTTTTTTATAGATTATATATAATATAGAAAACTGAAGAGAGTATTCAGATACCGATGATGTGGGGGGGGGGGGGTGAACCATGGTAACCACATTTCGTAAAAAATTATTCATTTTAATTAAAACCTAATGTCTATCTAATTAATTTATTATCTCAATGACACTCCTAAAACAATTTATACAATAATTGTAAATAAAAACATAATAAAAATTACATTGCATGGATTACCCTCAGAATGAGAGTCTATTACGTGAAAATTTCGACCACTTTTTGGGCCTAGATGTTACTATCACTATAAAATTGATCTGAACAAAAATAAAGTATGTGTTTCATAACATTATAATTCTATTATTATCAAATTATCAATATGGGGAATGTATAACCCACTTTCTCATGAATATATCAAATTATATAGACTATAAACATAAATTATTCAGGATTCAATTTTACTATGTATTTTGAATTAATTAATAAAATTGATACTGGTAACCTCAACATCATTCATGATATCTACTTCATGGTGTATATTACTGAGAAAATATATATAATTATATAAATATAACGATATAGTTCACATCATTATTTAGTAACAAATAACTTATTCATGAGATAATGAATGTATGATATGGTCTTATTCCTCCTTACTAGTGAGTTATTAGATTTATATAAATAGAAATAGTATACTAAATCATCTTCAAAATCTAGAGATATAGTCTTTATAATCACCAATATTTTTATCAATTGAATTTATAATATTATAATTTTATCATGTAGTATAAAACACAGACATTACATATAATAATAATAATTTTATACTCATAAATGAAGAATGATACATTATATTTGAAAGAATATATTATTGATTCCAAATATTAATATGGGATAATAAATAGAAAAAAATTGAATAAAAATAGAGAAATATGGATATGGTCGATACAAAAAAATTATCCCCCTGGTGAAAAATGATATAGAAAAAATTCAGAACATTATTTATGAAATTTATATTTTTAAGATTATATTTTATATTATAGTTATATAATATTAAAGTAAATGAAATGTGATTAGAATAATATTAATTTCTTGGATTTAGGGACCCATATGAGCATTATAAATATTAATTTTGAATGATTAAATTGATATACAGAATAGTAACTGATCAGTTGGAATTGTACATTGAGATTTATGAGTTGTAATATGACCATTTTAATAGAAAATGATGTACATAAATGTAAAATATTACTTTGGTATCTTCTAAAATGAATATATTATAACTTTTTATCATTTTATAACTAAATATATGTTTTAAAATATAAATTTCTTATCTTAGTAATTTTTTAAAATGTAAATGTAAATATATATCAATTTTTTCTCACATGGGGACATTTCATTGATAAGACACATTAATATTATATGCTTAATTTATTTATGTGTTTTTACCAACCATCACAATCAACTTTCATATTATTTAATATTGAATATATATTATTATACACAAGTAAACATACTATGTAACCATGATAAAAACACTCCCAAAATAATGAAATTGAAATTTATAAATCATTTAAATTCACTAAAATTAACATTACAAAATAATGTATCAAATATATGTATAATAGAATTTGAATTATATAATTAATTAATCTAATTTTATTATCCATGATAGTATGTTCATGTGATGTATGAATTCAGACATAGTGTAAGGGATCTCTCTAAACCTCAATATTTCATTTAGGTACCGCTATATCACCCTTAGCCTAAATTTACCTCTTTATATAAATCTCATATTTTCTGTATATATTTTAGAAACATATATAAAATTCTATATTAATCATTTATTTCATGGTAAATTTATGTTTCAAAAATTAATATATTCAATTTTTCTCATTATGGATAAATATATTAAAAGGAATTTATTTATTTCATACCATTCTCAATATAACAAAACTGAATTTTTATGCAATTATTATTTTCTAAAAATATTAAATTTATCAGGAAAAATAAATTTAGATTTTTTTTATAGAAATAATTATTAATTTAATGTCTTTATGTACACAATTTTATTCCCTAAAATCGAGCATAAGTGATATGTTACAAAAGATACCTAAAAATTTTATTACATGTACTCTCTTCAGTTGGAATATTTTATTCACGATAGAATTCATTAATTCATCTAGTAATTTACTAGAATGATTTAAATATTCTCTTTTATGGATTCCACTGTGATACTCCATTTTTTTATTCCTTATTACATGATTATGAATCCCAATTAATTAAATATGATACCATTATGTTTATTCATTATGATTTTCTTATTATATGTAAAACACATGAATGTACATTTTATGATGGTTTCACCCTAATATAACTCAAATTATATGGTCAATGTTAGGTCTAATCGAAGGTTATATATGTGAGTTTGGGGTAAACATAATGCATTATGGGACTCTATTAAACATGTAATAGTCTCTTGGTAGATATCCTTGACTCCTGTTAATAGATTCGTATATTTTGATTCCACGTCGTTGTATTTCCATGATAATATGAATCCATATTTTATATATAATTACACTATTATTTATTCTCAACACATTCATTTTTTATGTTCGTTTAATTTTTCATTCCCTTAATATGATATTTACCGCATCCAATTTTTCTATTTATTTCCACAGGTTATACTATGTAGCCATAAGTCTACATAGAGGTTTAGGATATTGTTATAGAGATGAATAAAAAGTTGTTTTATTCTAGTTTATTTATTTATTTATTTTTCTCCTTGGCTTCCATATACAGTAATAATTTATAAGAATGGCTTGTATGTGAGATATAATTATACTCTTATTAATGTATTACTATGTATAAAATTATTGGGACTTTATTGATTATATCATACGATGGTTTAGTTATTTTTAGAGATTATTATTAAAAAACCATAGTATTAACCATATGTATCATTACACAACCACATATAACCTCGACAGAGACTAAGGTAATCCTATGATATGAGATACATTTCATTTTTATGTTTTTTCGTCTATGATTATAATCGAAATCTTATAGTCCATTTATCAAATTATTCGAGACCCTCCTAATGGTATATTTATTTTCGTAGTTAATAGATGTAAATAATATAGTATGTTTTATCATCCAATGTGATAGGCATGGTGATTACATCTCCCAAGTAGTTAGAAACCAAATTGAAACGATACACTAGATCTTCATGAAATTTCAATATCAACTATATGACAATGTTAATAATAACAAGAATCATTTGTAAAACACTATATATCATATAAAAGAGAATTTAGTGTTGGATTAATTTATGAAATAAACGTTTATGACATTTATTTGATCTTTAGATCCCATCTTCATGGAACAATGGACTAACTCCACTAATAATATATTTTATGTCCTCTAATGTTCATAATCAGAAACTAACATGATAGAGTAATATTATTTTAATTGGATGGATGATAATTGTGGATATTGATAGTATATATGAATTCAATGTATGAAATTTTTTCCTTGGAAGGGAAAGTATTCGTGAAAATATATTTCTGCTAAAATTTTTCATGATATCTCTATTTCCGACTCTTTCGCTGGGGCCAGCGCATCCGTCTATGGGAGGATGTGCTACTTGTTGCCCCGCATTCCCACTTTCCAAAGGCAGGTGGCATTCGTTCCTTGTTCAGGGACGTCTGCTCCTTGATCGAAATCGGGATAATGGGATGTCAGTTCTTCCTTCCGTGGATTCCTCCTCGGAGCTCATTATCTAGTCCGGGTCTCCCTCATAGATTTAAGACGGGTTCGTGAATCCTATTCCTGGTGCCATATCTACATGGACACCCGTTAATTACGCTGCTTCCATCAAGATGCTCCAAGGGGTCTTGTCGGGGTAGCATCCTTCAGTGAGGAGAATGGTCACATTGGGGCATCATTGGCATGTCTGTCTATGGTCCCTCATCATAGGGATTCTCGAGGGTGCGGAAGCCCGAGGCATCCAACATCAAACGTGGGGAATGTGTACCATCTGAGGTTTTCCTCAGATTCCAATGTTTAACATGGGTTATGTCGCGAGTTAAACGTCTTGTGGAGACGGATCAGGTTGAAGGACCCCTAGGGGGAACACCGATGTTGGGGCCAGCACGTGGGTGGCTTCCCAGATATCATGGAGTGGGATGGGGTGGCATGATCTCACCGGGATGTGGCGGCCCGGTTAAGGATCAGGATGGATGGTAGAGTGAGACATGGGGCTTACGTTCTGAGTTTAACCAAGAGGGGGAATACAGTTTAACGTCATGCGAACGATATACAGTGTAACATCATGCAGAATGGGATACAGTTTAACGTCATGAGGGACAGGATACAATTTAATGTCATACGGGACGAGATACAGTTTAACGTCATGCGGGATGAGGGGTTTGGGGCTTACGCTCTGAGGCAGCCCAAGGTGGTCAGGGAACCGACATAGGGAGGTCGGGATGAACGGGTGGTGGGCTTGAACCTCATGGAGGCTTCCTACGTACCGAGCGTTAGCACAGATCAAAGTACATGTAGTTCGCTGGGATGGGGCTTACTCTCTAGGGCGGCCCATAAGAGGGTTTCATGGTCGATGCACACTCTAAGCCCACATGAGTCATTCTTAGTGTGAGAAACAAGAGGCAGCAGGGACAAGGCGATCATGTCACGAAGGGTGCGTCCGTGAGAAGCGGAATGAAGCTTACGCGTTGAGCGGCACAAAGAGGAAACAGGGGCTTACGCGTGGTTAGTGGCACTTGGTGTCAGGGCTTACTCCAGGGTGGAGGCCCGTGGTGCGATAAAGCACAGTGGGAAAAGGACTCCACTGGCCTTGGCGGGGGGGAGTATGGAGATGTATGGGTGCAGTCATCCGTAAGAGAGGATAGGGGCTTACGCTATATGGCGTCCCTTCCCCTGCGGAAAAACGACCCTTTGACAAGGAGGATCTCATTCCATGTGAGAAATAGTCCATTCCTATGGGGATGAGTGGGCGTAACAAATGTCCACAATGGGGGGACCCTGCGTGCCAAGCACGGGGTCGGACCACAGTTTAACATCATGTGTTAAGGAGAAGGTGCTTAGCAGTTTAACGTCCTACAGCTTGGACGAGGTGGGTTTGCTCCACACCCCTGGGGCTTACATGCCCGACACCCTCTACCCCTTGTGGGAGGGAAGTCATCGGCAAAGCCATAGTGAAGGGGGGCCATAGGTAAAACCACCGGGGAGTCCACGTTAGCGTGGCTATGAGAAGAAGCAATAGCCATTAGCGTGCCTATGCGGAGAAGCATAAGGCAAAGAAAAGCAATGGGAAAAATGGCCCAAGGGACCATGAGGATACTTCGCACAAGCCTAGAAGGCTGTACGGGAAAACAACCCATGTCGTGCATGCCCGGCAGGGGAGACATCAACTGTCGGTGCAGCAGCCAAGGGGGGTCAAGGTGAGGGGTCCTGGGATTTGCTCTTAAAAGGGAAGGTCTGCGCGCAAAACACCGGGACGACGCGCAATTGGAGTAAGGGAATCGCTGGCGGAGAGGGGACTACGGGAATGGTTTTGCGCGCACGAGACATGGATTGCATCCAAGGCTGGAACCCTAGGGAGTGGGAAAATTCACTGAAGGTGGTGGAGTTGTGCACAAAGGCAAACTCCGAGGAAAGGTTGTGAAAAATGAGGGATTACCTAGATGTCATCTTGTGCACGGTGGGAGCCGAATTGCGTGCACCAGAGTCGCTTCAGATTCCTCAACCCCAAACCGTTCGGGGTCACCTTCTATTTATAGGTTACCTCCGGCACGGAATCCAAGTGGCGCACGAAATTATTGTGCAACAGGGGCGGTGGTGCGAAATTATCAACCATGCGGGACGTGGGTGCGAAATTATTTTGCGCCAGTGCTGGGACTTTTCCCGCATCCCGGGTTTCGTTTTGCGTGAGAGATTTTTTCCACACACTTCACCAAATTTTTTGCACACCCCTTCCCAGGCCTTTGGATCGGTCCTCTGATTCTGAATATGACTTCACTTTCTCATTTAGAAACTTCTTACGAGAGTTACGGTCGTTTTTCAGCGTCAACAAATGCCCCCCCTTGGAATTGGATCGACGAGAGGTGACAACGATCAGATTCCAAGGGAAACGCCGAAATACGGAAGGGCTGAGTCTCCTGGTCAAGTTGCGCACAAAATTACGATGGGCCACACAAAAACTACGGACGCGCACGGAATCGTCTTTCCACGTGGAGCGGAACCATGGCCTTGCCTATAAAAGGGGACGCTGGGTCCCAAATCCGTACTTCCTCTTTTTCCGAGAAATAATCTCATCTCTCTCATGCGCGAAATCACTTCCACGGCTGGGCGTAAAAACGCTCTGGAAGCGCGGAATTCCATACGATATTCGGTCATGATTTTGTGAATGTTTGAGCTTTTCTATGCTTTGTGTGCCGATTGCGCGCTTATCTCCAGGATTTCGCACAACTCATTCAGATTTTGCGTAGAACTCTCTGATTCTGCGCACTGCATCCTGATTTCTCCAAACTCCTGAAAGATTCGAGATGGATACAAATTGATTTTATGAGGGGGAAGTCGCTGCCCGTAGGACAGAAATTGCGGCGAATGAGGAGGTTTATTTCACCAAGGTGATTGTCTCCAACAATATGACCTTGTTCAATCTGCTGACTCCGGCCCAGAAGATGTATCCTTTGTCTGAAAACCTCCCGCT
This sequence comes from Viscum album, assembly GCA_963277665.1. Classification (NCBI taxonomy): domain Eukaryota; kingdom Viridiplantae; phylum Streptophyta; class Magnoliopsida; order Santalales; family Viscaceae; genus Viscum; species Viscum album. The sequence continues at coordinate 610,031 of CAUJRU010000465.1, forward strand.
TTGGAATTTTGGCATCTAGGAGGAGTTTCCCCTACCGGGCTTCAAGGTGGACATGCTACAGTATTGGGTGACTCAGGGGGATGAACTTCCCCCTCTACAACATCACCAACAGCGGCCATCCTGCTAGGGAAACTAGACATATAGACGTATATGTCCTGAACATGAGGACTATGACCATTAATGGGGACGAGCCTGTGGTAGAGGTTTCTCCGGACCTCTATGCAAGAACGTTCCGTCAGAGCATCACAGGTGACACGAAGGGCTGGATGAAGGATTGGGACCTGCGGTCCGGTGGAAACTTCACCAGCAAATGGGCCTGGGCGTTCTGGGTCCGCCATACCTGTGACCAGTTCGGGGAAGAACTGCGGTATATCGGAATGTTCGAGGTAGTATGGACATCGCATTTTCACTTCCACCGCCAGCCTGAACTCAGACCAAAGCTATTCACCTGGTGGCCTCTTGACACCAACACATTCCACCTTCATCATGGGGAAGTCCGCATCAGTCATTGGGACGTTCACTGCATCAGAGTTATCCCACTGGAGGGTTACCAATACGACGAGTTCATTCCTCCAAAGAGCACCTGGGGAGATAGGTCGCGGACGCCTATGCTGAGGTGGTAAGTGTTGGATATTTCAAAAGAGCGGTTGGGGTTCAAGAACCTCCTGAAGGATGTTGCCTTCAAGGGCTGGTTCAGCCTGTTTTTTGAGAAGGATACCACTGTCACGATGACATGACGGGGAAAATGGTGACCAAACGCGACTCAGAGGAGCAGGGACGGGTCATACTGGAGGATCCTGGTGGCGGGGCAATACCAATCATGGGGCTACCGCATCATTGAGGCCCGGGACCCGAACGTCTGGTATGTCGGGTTCCTTGCCGCCTTCCTGAGCGGGTGGCTCTTGCCGGTGCGGGACACGAGGATGGGCGTCCGCCCAGCAATATTGGTGATGGCGGGCTCCATGGCCGCCATCAAATGGTTCAACTTGGTCGTCCCCATACTGGCCAAGCTGTATACCATACTGAGGCACATGTCAGGAGGGGGTCGCCTTAGAGAGTATGTGGTCCCTTCCAGATCTTCCACGGCTCGGTGGCGACTCATCTTGGCAGGTAAACTTTCCCAAACACCGTCTGTCCTCCGGGAAACGGTCTGCAACTGTCCTTGATAAACATCACAGGGGTGACACCGATGACGCTCAATGAGGAGGGCGTGAGGATCCGCATCGGCAACCATGCCATCTTCAACTTTAGCCCAATCCCCACCCTAGTCGTCCAGCTGGTGGACAACGATAAAGGCTCCCTGGAACAGCAGGAATACTTCCAGAGCAATCGGGCCGGGGTGCTCGTGGCTTGGATCGATGGGAAGGTGATCTTCGAGCCTTACGTACCATCCTGATTCTCCAGGCAGTTCGGGTGCCTCCAGCGAATGCCGAAGAGGTTATTCACGGCTGTCTGGCAGGAGAGGAATCCATGCGTCCTGCGCCAGATGTGGTTGATTTTTACCACCATCGGTTATGGAGATGTCATCACTCTTCCCCCCACCAGGGTCGATACCGGCCTAGCAACCGAATACGCTGAACACAGGACCATTTCGTACCCTTAGGGGCTATTATGCAAGCGTGTCCGACAACTCGAGGTCGCTCACGTGGAAACCGGGCGACGGTAAAGAAGGCATGTTGTCGTCGTAAGGGGAGGACCAAGGGCGCGTCAGGAAGCAAGGCCTGCACAAGCCGGGACTTCGGTAGCGGGGACATCACATGTGGATTTCACGTCCTCATTACCCGTAGGGGGGTCACATGAGGCGGCAAGGGAACTGACCGGGAAGAAGATAATATATATGCTCGAACCTTCCCAAGACGCAATTCTCACAGCACTGTGGTCGGCGTAGATGACCATGCAACAATCGCTGAGCATCGAAGCCATTTGGTAGAAGGTAATGCAACGGGATCCAACTGGCAGAGGTCGGGCTCGTTCGATTTACCGACCGAGTAAACATCCATCGGCGGCATTCTTATCTGACAGCCATGGATTCATATGCACACCAAAGGGGGCGGCGTGCGGAGCCACCATTCCTTGTGAAAGGGATGCTCGACCAAGAGCATGATCCGGAAGCGAGGCTGCTGGGAGAAGGAGATAGTGACGAGGAGACGGAGGGGGAGGAGGAAAATGGAGAAGACGAAGGCGAGGGAGAAGATGAAGAAGAAGAGCCCGAAGGTGAGGGGTCGCAAGGGGAGACCTACCAAGGGAGTCTATGAGAGAGCGGCAAGATTGCAAACTCTGATCTCGACATAACCGAGATTCTAAAGGTTTGTCTCTATATTCATTCATTTCCCTCATTCATCCATTCTCCTTTCTAACTTCTAACTCACTTCCCCATCCTACTCCGGAGAAGTTGAGTGTTGGACGGTATCCCCACCAGAGGAGGGAGGAATGGAACCAGTGGTACATGATGGGGATCTGACACCCATCATTGAATTAATAAGTGAGGAGGGGTCTCCCCTTACGACAGCTCCTGCAGCGGCTGAAACACTGGGGACTGATGCTCTAGATTCCTGTAAGTCTCACGCTTCACTACTGGTTCTTGGTGGAAAAAGATCTCGTCTGACCAGCGTATGCCTTGTGTAGTGATCTCAACACTAGAGGCACGTTAGGCTGTGGAGCCCGGGCCGTCCGCGAGTGGACCAGCGGCGGACATACCACCTCGTTCAAAACATGCTCTCTACCCTGAGTCAGCCCCAACAATTGATGAACAGGGGGAGCAGAAAACAGTGGCACTGTTCCTGAGACGAGGTCGGAAGCTGGTGGAGTCATCATTGCTGCTAGGGCAAGATAATAAGGTCGTCCGGATGTCGAGGATTCTATTCCTCATGAAGACATCCCTGGGGCAGATCCTATTTCTGATCTGTTGGCTGTCTTTCCCATATACCGACCCACTGACCCTGAGGAGATAGATGACTCAGACTCAGAGGCAGCTGAGGAGATCCAGATGACCCGACTCAAAGTGTGGAAGTGTATCCAACACATCATTAGGTAGCCCTAGTCAGATTGGCTTAGGCGGACGGGATCACATAAGACCTGGCTGCGCTTCCTGTGCGTTAGAGGGGCTGACGCTCAGCATCTTCATCTGACGGTCTGTGATTACATGGCCGAGAAGATACGCGAGAGGAGCCAGTGCAACAACATTGCCCAGTGCCGGGAAGGATCGGTGAGTGCTTAGGCGTGGTTGAGGATGGAGCAGGAAGTCTGTTACCTCGAATGGAAGACGACAGATAAGGAAGCCTTCATCGCAACATGCTCTGAGCTCGTGGAGCAATTGACGGCCCAGCTTGCTGACACACAGGAAAAACTAGTGGAGGCGAGTCACCAGATGACAGTACTTCGAACCGAGTGGGTGCAGGCACAAGCTAGGGGTGGCGAGCTGTGCTCTATGGTGGGCGATGAGGAGAGAGTCTTAAAAGAGCAAGAAGAGGTCCTGGAGGCTACCAGCAAAAGGGTAGCGGTGCTGGAAAGATCGCTTCAGCATGCTGATCCCTAATGCCTTTGTTTTTTCCATCTCATGAACTTTTTTCTTGTACTTCTCATCGTATCAATCCAATATATGGCCAAATCCACTCATTTCAACCCTTGGTTTATTGCGCTCATCCCTATTTTCGAAACAAACAACAACTCATCCCTAGGCTCATGTGGGTCGTGCCAAATGCGAGAAGCAGAAGATGCTTGTGCCATTATTTCATTCAACTGTGGGGCATTGACCATGCTTCAGGCGTCCAAAATTGGGTCTGGGCTTCAAAGGAGACCCCGGGCCGATTGATGTGTCGACTTCTCAATGTGCTCTAACACACGAGTGGGGCGATGCCGGGGGCATTGAAATCTATCTGAACATAGGGGGATGGAGAGGAAGGGTGAATCACTCTGCGCAAATTCAGAACACATTGGGGCACAACGATGGAGGATAACTGTCAACCGTGGCGGAAACACAACATCTATATCATGTTGTCCTGGAATGGGGGGACAATAAATGAGGGCTGACCGCTGACCATGTTTGCAACATGGGGCAAAACTCAAATATCCTCGGTCAGTTTTACGGAACGTTGGCCCAGGACAATAGGCGGACCTTAGGTATGTCATCCATACTGTTAGGGGGTCCCGTGAAACATGACCAGTCCTCCGGAACGTTGGTCCAGGACAGTAGGCGTACCATAGGTCGAGCATCCACACTATTAGTGGGTCCCATCAAACATTAAAGGAAATGGGGATCTGAATAAGGGGGGACGCAAGGCATTGAAGGTGGAGTGGTTGTTTGTTTGAATAGAGTCCAACACTCCCAAAATTGTGCCACCATGGTGAAGGCGCATTAGGTGGACATACCGACCGGATCACGGGTCATCCCAATTTCTAGGCAGGAACTCTTTGGCGAGAGAACTTCCACCTCCCATTATTACCATGGGGCATCCCGAACCTACTCGGGGTATATGTCCCGATTACACCACGTCCCATGAAGCCGGGCTGAGGGGCCGACAATAAGAAAGGACGGGGTTTGGTAATCCCTGGGGCTGGACCCAAGATGAAATGTCTGAGAGGTCCTACTTATCTCATTAGGATGAGAATCAAGCCACACGTAGTTCTTGGAAGCATCTTAGTTTATGGTCTTAGAGCTTGGACCATGAATGGGTAAGGCTAGAAATGGACACAAGGCAAGGCGGTTACAAAACCCGACGTGAATGAGGACCTAAGACATACTTACCATGTGCTGTCCGGGGAAATGATCGAGTCGAGGGACCAAAAACGAAGCTGGGACGATACCATCACAGTTTAAGGTCATAAGGTTTGGACCAACAGCACAGTTTAAGGTCATATGGTTTAGAAAAAAAACACAGTTTAAGGTCGTATGGTTTGGACCATCAACACAGTTTAAGGTCATATGGTTTGGACCAATAGCACACATTAAGGTCGTATGGTTTGGACCATCAACACAGTTTAAGGTTATATGGTTTGGACCGACAACATAGTTTAAGGTCGAATGGTTTGGACCAAAAACACAGTTTAAGGTTCTATGGTTTGGACCAACAACACAGTTTAAGGTCATATGGGTTGGACCAACAACATATTTTAAGGTCATATAGTTTGGACCAACAACATAGTTTATGGTCATATGGTTTGGACCATCCGAGAGAGGAGCCTCGGGCCAAAGGGGCCTACGAGGGTTCAATAATCAGGGGGGTTAGGAGATGCTAGCTCCCATATATGCTGGGCCTGCAACGCAATGTCTGTGAGACTCCTCGTTCCCCATGCGGATGAGGGTCATGTTGCACGCAACCAGTAAAGTAGAGACCCAAGCACATACTCTAGCGCTCAGATTGTGGGACCCCGAGAGACACCATTACGCAGATCGGTCTATCTGATGTGCTGTGGTGTACTGAGGGTTAGTACAAGGAGTGTCGAGATTCCACCTTGACACAGTGGATCGGAACATGATATGAACCATGCCACCAACATTCAGGTCCCGGGGAAGCCGGCGTGACGACTGAGTATTACTGTTGACCATGTTCGGGACGCAGCATCCTGTCATCTTAGCTATGGGGACAAACAAATGAGCATCAACCGTTGACCATGTTCGCAACGTAGGATTCATATCAATTTGTTGTCTGAAACCCTCGGCGACATTGGCCCATGATAGTAGGAGAGCCCTTGATCATTGTATCCAGGTCGTTCATGGGGGTCCCTCCGGGTGTGAAGGATGACGAGGGCCCGAATGTAGGGGAAAACGAAGCTTGGAAAGTGGATGGAACATGCCTATGTTGAATCTGGCACTCCAAGTCCTAGACCATAGTACCTAGAGCACATCAGCAGACCACTGGAAAGGGTTGGAGGGCTTAGTCTGAGAGCGGCCAAAAGATGGCAGATCCCCGGGAAAAAGAGGGGGCGTAATGCCAAATACCATGGAAACCAGGAGATCATGGGATCTCCTAAGAGATGGGGCTGGACCTGACATCTAGGTTTTCAGGCGGTCCTAAGTATCCCATATGGATGGGAATCAAGCCACGCGTAGTTCATGAACGGTGCCTTTTAATGCCATTGGACATAGGAGGGCTAAATCCTGAGGACAGGGTGCGCGTGGTGCAGCTATTGCAAACCCAACATGAATGAGGACATAATCTTACACCACACCACGCGATCCTGGGGTCATGGTCCCAATGGAGAGACAGACGTGATAGTGGACCTCAAGCTGGAACCAAAGATGAATGTTCTGGGTGTTCCTATGTATCCCATTAGGATGGGAATCAAGCTATACGTAGTTCTAGAAATAAAGTTTAACGTCATGTTGGACGAAATATGGATCTTAGTTTTTGGTCTTAGAGCTCGAAACATGGTGATCTTAGTTTTAGGTCTTAGATCTCGGACCAAGGTGATCTTAGTTTTAGGTCTTAGATCTCGGACCAAGGTGATCATAGTTTTAGGTCTTAGAGCTCGGAAAAAGGTGCAGTTTAGGGTCGTGCGGGACCATACAGTTTAAGGTCATGCAGGACCATACAGTATAAGGTCATGCACAACCATGTGGTTAGGAAAAGTACTTCTTGAGGAACCTGGTGTTGGTGGGAGGAGTGATACGCTCACCATCCATAGTCACCAGGGAATACGCGCCATTGGGATAGACCTTGTGGACAATAAAAGGCCCCTCCCACTTGGGCTCCAACTTGGGTGGTTTCCTGCCGGGAATCATTGGCGCTCTGAGAGCCAACACCAAGTCACCTTGTAGGAAGGATCAGAGGAGAACCTTCTTATCGAAAGCTCAAGCCATCCTGCTCTGATGCCTTTCCAAGTTATGTAAAGCGCAAAGCCTAATTCAGTCCAGCACTTCCAATTCGGCTAGACGGATCTCAGCAACTCTATCTAGTGCTTGCTGGTCGTAGACCGCCATGCACAATGAGGGCAGCTGGACCTCGATGGGTAGGACGGCCTTAGATCTGTATACCATGGAATATTGAGTCACCTAGGTGGAATGGCGAGTTATCGTCCTATAAGCCCAGAGGGCGTTGGGGGTCTTTTCCGGCCATCTTTTCTTGTTCTGACCAACCATTTTTTGCAGAATGTTAGAGAGGGTTTTGTTAAACGCCTCAATCTGTCCAGTCACCTGTGCATGATAGCAAGAGTTGTGGTTAGAGCGAATGTTGTACTTGGCGTACAATCTTTTCATCTCGTCCACTCAGAAGTTGGTTCCGTTATCCGTGAGGATAGCGTGAGGTATTCCAAACCGGTAGATTATATTGGAGCTCACGAAGTCGGTGATAGAACTAGCCTTGACCTCCCTGAGCGGGGCTGCCTCTTCCCACTTTGAGAAGAAATCTTTAGTAGTTAAGATGAACCGGCACTGGCGGGCCTTCGCTGGCGGGTAAGGCCCTACGACATCAAACCCCCATACTGCAAAGGGACAAGAATTATTAGTATTATGGAGAGGCTCCGGTGGCCGATGCATAAAGATAGCCTGAACTTGGCACGCATGACACCTCTTTGTGTTCTCGATGCAGTCATGGATCATGGAGGGCCAGAAGTTTCCTAGCCTCTGAATCTAGTGGGACACCTTCGACCCGGCCTGGTGGGTGCCACAGGAACCAACGTGCACTTCCTGCATGACATGTGGGATCTCAACTCCTTGAAGTCAACGAAGGAGAACACCGTCAAACTCGTGCCTATAAAGGAGCTTCTCACGGCTAGGACCTAATTGAAGGGTGAACTGCGGCGTGTGGTTCCGGATTCGTTCCCCCTCTGCTCGGTCCAATGGAAGATTGTCGTGTCGGAGATATTCAACCAAGGGTGTCCTCCAGTCCGGAACTGTCTCGATCACCACGCCTGAAGCCCTAGGGGGTCCTGACGCAGGGGCACCAACGGTGATATGGTTCACTCATGGGCCACGATCGCCCTCCGGGATAACATGAGAAATGACTCTCCGGTGCACCACGTGGATGATTAAGTCATCCTGTTCGGGCTCCGCGAGTGATGCAGCCAGGCTGGCCAAAGCATCTGCTCGACTGTTCTGCGATCGAGAACGTGAACGACATTTGGTCGGGAGGGGAACTTAGCCATTAGATGGAGGGTGCACTCCAGCAACGACATAAGATCTGGCTTCCTGACAGCATAGTCACCGTTAACCTTCTTGATGACTAGCTCAGAGTCCACTTTTAGATACAGGTGGTGTACGTTAACCTCCAGAGCCTACTCGAGGCCAGCGATGAGGGCATGATATTCTGCCTCATTGTTGGTGCACCCTTCTGACAACAAGAATGAATATGGCAGAACGGCTTACTCTGGGTTGATGAAGGAGATACCCATGCCCACTATGTTAAGCCTAGGATCGTTGATCCTTCTACCAGTAGGGCTTCGGGATACGCCGTCAAAGTGCATCTTCCAGCATGGGGTGGCGTGATCGATTGAGAGGATTGCCTCATCAGGAAAGCCCAAATCCAGTGGCTGGTCCGCAGAGGATTGGTGGAAAACTAAGGAGTCTTCCAACGCCTGTCCTTTGATGGCCTTCTGAGGTACGAACCTAATGTCAAAATGCTGGACGATCACCGCCCAGCGTGCCAATGGGCCGGTCAACATAGGCCGGCTCAGGATGTATTTCAACGGGTCTAACTGAGAGACTAGATGTACCTCATGGTGCTTCAAGTAGTGCCACAATTTCTGTACGGAGAATACGAGCGCCAGGAAGCTCTTCTCGATGGGAGAATATATAATTTCAGCATCGAGGAGCATGCAACTGAGGTAGTAGAAGCTATTCTCTGTTCCGTCGTTGTTCTTCTGGGCGAGAAGGGTACCGAGGGATCGCTCCAGGGCGGTCACGTAAAGGACTAGAAGTTTTCTGGGAACAGGTGGCATCAGGATCAGAGGTTGATGCACATACTTCTTGAATCAGCGTATATAGGCTAAGTGGCCTTAGAGGCCTTGAAGCTCCCGAATATTATTCAGGGAAGGCATCTGACTGATGGACATGATCTTCTCGGGGTCGATCTCGATACCTCAATACCTAACAATGAAGCCAAGAAACATTCCAGGGGTTACCCCGAAGGCACACTTCAATGGGTTCATCTTCAAGTGGTGAGTGCGGAGGAAACCAAACACTTTCTCATGGTCTTTGAGATTGTCCTGGCACTGACGAGATTTGACCACCAGGTCATCTACGTAGCACTGCAACAGTGTCCCGGGGATTATCTTGAATATGTAGTGCATAGCCCGTTGATAGGTGGAACCTGCATTCTTTAGGCCGAAGGGAATAAACCGGTAGCAGAAAGTGCCCTGGGGGGCCCTGAAGGCAGTGAACTCTTCATCCTCGGGGGCCATCCCGATCTGGTTGTACTTGGAGTTCCCATCCATGAAGGAGAGGGCTTGGAACCCGGCCGTTGCATCGATCAACAGCTCTGTCACGGGAAGGGGAAAGTCATCCTTCGGACAGTGGAAATTAAGATCGTGGAAGTCGATGCAGACCCTGATCTGCCCGTTCTTCTTCCTGACGGGAACAATGTTGCCTAGCTACCTAGGGTACTGGACTTCCTTGACAAAGTTGTCCTTAATGAGCTTATCAACTTCAGCCTCAACCATTGTACCATAAAAGGGGTGCATTTTTCTGGGAGGCCGCTTGAACCCATGATTGTTTGCTATGAGGCCAAGGCGGTGGACGGCTACCTGGGGATCTAGTCCCAGAATCTCGTCATAACTCCAGGAAAACACATCACGGTGCTGTCTGAGGAAGTATATGTACTATTGTCATTTCTCAGGAGGCATAGCGGTGCTGAACAATGTGGGTTTCGGGTCCTCCTCACTACCGAGGTTCACCTGTACTAGTATGTCGACCATGGTGGAGACGCCCTCCTCAAAGGTAGGAAGAGCATCTTCCATGTCTTCTTCCCCACTTTTGGAAGGATCGCCCATGGGGGGGAGCCGTTTCAGGGCTGCTTGACCCTGATGGGGAGCTGGCACCGGCTTGGGCGGTAGAGGTCGTCATGACGGGAGACTCATGCACCGCGAAGACCATGGCGACGAAGGTGGTTGATCCAATCCCATCCGGCCTTCGGCCCAAGGGGCCACGCTTTACAACATCAAAGAAGTGGTGACGCGTTACCTTGAGCCGGTTTATTCCGGCCTGGAAAAACAAACACGTATGACGTACTACTGTTTCCATGAGCCCAATGTCCCGATATCGTATAGGGTTAGGAGGATCGGGGATCACCTGAGCCAGGTTGGTGTAAGAGTACGAGGTGATTTACCTCCATCAATTAGACCCTGAAATATGCCTTCCTCTGGTACCCGAGAAAACAAAGCACTCTCCCATATCGAGAGTCGTGGCATCTAACTAATGGATTGGGAAGACATATGCGTCATCCAAACCTATCGAGGGATCACTCGCGACAGCGGCGGCATGAACCTCACCTACCAGGATTTGCTTGTCTCTTCTCTTGTAATAGTCAGCATCCAGGTAACGAGCTTCACAAGAGGAAAAAAGAGACGTATCTCCTTGGAGAACACCCACTCGACCCTTAAGTGAGTATTTGAGGCACTGATGGTATGATGAGGGAACCACTGTGTGAAGATAGAGCGACGACCTGGCCATCAATGCGTTTTAGGCAGTGTCCTGAGAGATAATCATGAATTCAATATTGGCAATTAAGACACCGAACTGGGTCTTTAGACGAATCTTGCCGAGTGGAGTTTGCTCGGTCCAGTCATACCCCTGGATTCTGAGGTCGGAGGGTATTAAATCATCCTTGGACAACCCCAGTTTTCGCAGTGTCCGAGTTGGGATCAAGTTAATCTGAGAACCCGTGTCGACAAGACAGCGACAGACTTCCATGCCATTGAAATGGCCGGTGATGTACAGTGGGTGGATGTGCCCCTGTATGGGAGGGTCTTCATCTTCACCGGAGAATGAGATAATTTCCCGACATTCGGCGTCCTCAATCACCTCGGTGTTTAAGGCTTCTATGGCCTCTACCTCCGTTTCAAAATGGAGGGGGCTCCTTAGAGCCTCGGCGAGCACCTCACGCATTTTAGATGATAGGAGAAGGGCCTCAAGGATTGTAATCCTTTCCGGAATGCCATCCATATGCTTCAAGACATCATACTTTCTCACCAAATGCGATATTATGCTTACAGGAGGTCGCTCTGTGATTGGGGGCATGATGGGCCCTGCTAGCGGGACCGGTGACTGACTGGTACTAGGCACATCCGCTATTCACTAGCAGAATCCTGGGAGGTGACGGTCATGCTTGGACCAGAAGGCCATAGTCATCCAGTGGTAGGGCTGGGCTTGTTGCGACGTGGGCAAGGCAGTTCTGCCCAATCCAACAACACAAAAGGTGGTGGAAGAGAACCTATTGTCACAGGGTGAGGGAGCCGCGAGTGCTGCTCTCTGTACTGGGCTTGCTGCCTGGTCTCGGTAGCGTGCACGACCTGACTAGAGGTGACCATTGCCATGCCCTAGCGATTCACATAGCCATGGCTCCATTGACATTGGCGACGGCTGGGGACATTGGGGAGGTCCACCTGGCGCTCCTAGTCGTCGTGAGCCAAAAAGGGACATACCAACTCTACAGTGTTAAACGATGCGTACCCCAGGCTTTCACTCGAGGAGTAATCCACTACCGAATGGGGTCTCGGAGGGATCCCCATTTCCATGGGCATGAAATCGCCAAGCGTGCGAGATGATGGCGGCAATAGAAGGGAACATTCTTTCTTCTTGCGCCACCGCCTGCTCTTCTGGGAAGAAGTAGGCTGGGACGACGATGTCAAAGCGGCGATTTTAGACTCCGAGGGATCTGGCTGACTCAGGCGGGAACGGATGATGCCATGGGCATAGGAGACCGTCCTGCAGGCCATCCAGTCATTATACTTCTGGGACACACGGTCGGAAACCTGTTCCCACCCATCCCCGTAGTCACTACTGCCATCTGATCCCATGAAGTCACATGTCACCTGTGCCAGGGATGGGCCCAACCTGAAAATGTTGTTGTCAAGCTGGTCTTGGATCCATTCCTTGAACACATAGAATTACTGGATGGTGTGTCCCAGGATTCGGTGATAAGGGAATTAGTTAGGGTGATCAGTGAGACACGCCTATTCTGGATTCCGGCACTCAGGCAGTCGCATGATCCTCTTCTCCAAGGCGATACGGAAATAACTGGGGACCCGGGACTCACCAAACGAGTAAGGCCAATTACTTATGTCTGGAAAGAAGACTCTTGGGGACTAACCCTAGATAGGGGCCGGAGGAGCAGGCCGAGGAGGCGGAGTGGTATTAACTCACCTAAGTAGTGGTGGCGCGTTACGCGGAGGTGCCTGCTGATTTTGAGGCGGTCGCTGCTAGGCCGGAGGCTGTGCCCGTGGGGGTGGACCCCAATGAGCCTGCTGAGCTGGCCTCACCGGCAGAAACTCTAGCTGTTTGGGGGCCTCTATTTGGGACACAGCAGCGGGCTCGACTCTGGCGGCTCTCCTTGCAGAGATTACAGGAGGCAGCGGGCGTGCCTGACCGGCCTGTTGTAGGGATTTTTCGAGGTGCTAATCCTTGTCCGAGAAGTCTTAGAACCCTCCAGGGTAATTATGCATGATCAGAGAAGGAACCAACTCTGCCTTGATGTTCCCTACACACATCGCCAGTAATTTCTCCTGATTCAGTGGCATGTCAAGGGTGTACGTGAGCCCCTTCCACCGGACGACGAAGTCCGCAACTCGCTCATCGGGCCTTTTCTTGCACCTGAAGGGGTCTGCAATGTTCGTCATCCGGGTTGTGGAACTGAACTGGTAGAGGAATTTTTGGAGAATGTCCTCCCATCTAGTCATAGACCAACCGGGAGCTGGCTGTACCAGATGAATACTGGTCCTTCCAGTGTCTGAACGAAGCACCGGAGCTTGGCAGCCTCCTGCTGCGCCAGAGTCCCTAACATAGGCCCACACCTCAAGTCGAAGTGGGCCAAGTGTTGTGGTGGGACTCCATTCCCATTAAAGGGGGAAAAAGTGTGGTTCCCAAATCCCGGAGGAGCCGGCTTGTCATCCAACCATGTTGAGTATGACTTGCCATCTGGTGGGATTGCCACCTGATGAGTTTCTAGGTCCTCCAAGTGGGTGATGAGTACTTCCATCAGATCATCCGGATGCAGAATCTTATCCTGATGGGGATCTCTAACCAAAAGTGTGTTTCCTGGCTCTTTGATACGGTAGTCGCGCTCAGCGGCTCGTGGGGCAGCTAGCGGAGCGACTCTCGGAGCGGTAGGAGGAAACCGAGAAGGGTCCCCCAGATGGTCTTGCCGCTCGGGAGGGTTCGTTAAAACATATCGCGCCCTATTGACATGGGTTCCAGTGTCTCCCCTGTCGGCGGACACGACACGGTCACAGTTTCCCGGTGGAATATCAGTAAGGGTTAGATGCTCCTGCCCCTACTATCCTGGTCTAGGGTCACTGTAGTTAGGTCGCCGCTCTAGAGTGTGTTCGGCCAAGAGCTCATCAAATAGCCTCTTTTTTTCAGCTAGTTGTTGGAGCAGCGTGGCCTTATAGGGATCTTCATATACCTTCTCCACCGAGGCAGATGGGTCGGTGAGTGTGACAGACCCGACAGGCTCTTTACCCTTGCCGATGTTTCAGCCCAGCACCAGTGCATACTTGGGTACAGGAAGACCTAGGATGCTCCTATGTTGGTGAGTAATCCTCCCAGATGGGTCTAGTAGCGGCCTATCCTCAGGGGGTGAGTCCCCATCGAGGGGCTCCACAATGTTTCTCTCATCCGAGAGGTCATCCATTTTGACTTCCACTGCCCTTGGCGACTTTCCCTAAGGGCCACCCAGTGGATCAGGCTGTCAGCAGATCACACAGAAGAGGAGAGCAGCGTACTTCCCCCATCCACGAACGTGCACGTGGGGGTGTCATCCTCAATATCTCTGTGGAGTTCTAGAAAACTCAGGACGCATTGTTGCTAAAGGTCTTTGTGGTGGTCCAGCGACTCGGGGTGCTGGACCGCAGGGAGTGCTGTTAGGCCAACCCGGCGGCACTGCTCATCGATCTCCTCGAGATGCACTTGGCTCCTGGGGTAAGGCGCTAGCTGACGGCGAAGGCGGGAGTGAGTCACCTGAAGAATCTGGCGGATGCACTCAAACTCTCCCGTGGTGATTGACTCTGGCACATCAAAATCTGATTCTGCGATGGTCCAAAACTTCTCAGTGAAGTGGCCCACTACAAGAATGGTCACGAATCTCCATGTCTCCGATTCAGGGACCGGAACATGACTCCCCTACTCGTCCACCGAGGAAAGTCGGGGAATTGGAAATGGCGTCGAGGAAGGCAGTCGGGCCGGTGGGCTGGCTGGCGGGGAATACGACGAACAGGCTGATTGGCCGCTGACCCCTGGGTCATCCTCCAGGGGTTTCAGTGCCCGGGCTTCCACGTCGTGATATGATGGGCTAGCGAATGAGCCTCCTATCATAGCGTCGGTGCTCTCCGAGGGTGTATCGCCTCGCGATTCTTCCGTCGGTCCCTAGAAAAGTTCCTCACCCTCCATCAAATGGGCAGAAGGTGCTTCCGAGGAGGCCAGTGGAAACTGCAGGCTTCATCATCGGCGTTACGCCACGTACTCATCCTCCTGGATATACCTTTGAAGGCAGGAGGGAATCATACAGATCTCGCATTCATGGAGTACGAGACTGACGCGCTGCATCCCCATCCCTTCCCTCAACTCGAAGGGTTGGGGGGAGGTTCCATTTTCAAGTTGTACTCCATCTCAGAATCCGAGAAACAGACTACTCTAATTTCTATCTGGACTCACCTAACAATACTCATGCTGTGACGACGCCCGGCCTTCCTGCCCTTGGGTATCTCCCCAGGGTAAGGATGATTTCCGTCATGGGGTCCCCCAGCTACAGTAGAGTTGTGGAGGAGGGGACTGAAGGTCAGGGTGTGAGAGGCACTAGTAATGATGTCGAAAGAGACATGGGGAAGATCTCCAAGTGAGTGAGTGGATGGATACACAACGGCTCCATACTCACGACCGGCAGTAGGGGGAGTGACCTCATACCCCATGCAGTGGGCACATGAATGAGTCATACCCAGAGCATAGCCGTCGTGAAAAAGATTTCGGATTTCCAGATCAGTGGAACAGAATGATCCTTCATGGTGAGTGGAACTACCGAAGTTTGGTCCGCAGTGGCCATTGCCAATGTCCGCGACCTGGAGATTCGACCCAACTTGCCTACAGGGTGGTCAGGGTTTCGATCCCAGTCTGGCACGTGGCTTCCCCTGCTCAACATGTGCGGGGATCTGGTAACAGGATTCAGTAGTGACTCAGGCCACAGTGGTTGCTGATGTTGATGCCCCAGGACGGGCATTCTCTCCCTCTCACGCCCGACGCTGGCATCGAGTCAGATGGGCCGGAACCGGCGGTTCGGGCATGAAGATTGCCTGCTCCTCGGCTCGGGGAGTCGTGCGGCGGCGTAGACGCATCCTTGAGGGGGCACTTGCCGTTAACCCCTAGGACAGATCATCGATCGGGTGGACCCGGACATCCCCCACCTCATTGGCGTAGGGGAGGGATGTGTCATGGTGCTCCGGGGATAGGCTCCCGAAGAGGTTGAATGTCGGCGTGGGGAGAAGCGGCTCCCTGAACGGCCCCCGAGGGTGACGATGGTGGTGTGGCACAGCCGCCTCTAGATCAAAATGGGCCATGCCCCTGGCAGGGATGATCCCTTCCTCGTCATACCTATGAACCAGGTCATTTATCACCCTCTACTGGATGATTTCTGATGAGGAGAGGGGGCGCAAGCACCCGGCTGCTACGGCGGTCGAAGTCGGAGCAACCGTGGAATAGGTGGGATCGTGTGGGGTATCTGTTTCGGTACTTACCCTGTCCCTGCGCCAGTGGGAAGGTCGCGATCGAGCTCCGAATGTAGTGATCTGATTCCTGGAAGCAGGGAGATTAACCCATTAGCGTCAATAGGATAAGAGATCAACAACCAAGGCCCACCGCCATTCCGTCTTCCATGTTCGGCAAGAGGGATCCACGTTGACGACGTCGTAGAACGGAGTGTTCAACATCCTGACGGCCTCGACCCCTAGCGGGTTCACGTCCCGGTGAGGGTTACTGAGTCTTGATGACAAGCTAATCTTATAACGCCTCGATGGCTACCATTCCTCGTATTTAAGAGAAGATATTCACATCGGGTTCACCATTTTTTGTTTCTGACGCTTTTTCTAGGGCACACGCATTCATCTATGGGGAGGACGCGCAGCTTGTTGCCCCGCATTCCTTCTTTCCAAAGGCGGGCGACATCTGTTTCTTGTTTAGGGACGTCTGCTCCTTGATCAAAACTGGGATGATGGGATGTCGGTTCTTCCTTCAGTGGATTCCTTCTCAGAGCTCATTACATAATCCGAGTCTCACTCATAGATTTATGACGGGTTCGTGAAGCCCATTTCCAGATCCATATCTATATGGACGCCAGTTAATTACACTGCTTCCGTCAAGACGCTCCAAGGGGTCTTGTCGGGTCAGCAACCTTCTGTGAGGAGAATCGTCACATTGGGGTGTCATTGGCATGTCTATCTTTGGTCCCTCATTGCAGGGCTTCTCGAGGGCGTGGAAGCCCGAGGAATCCCACATAAAACGCGAGGAATGTGTACCATCTGAGGTTTTCCTCAGCTTCCAATGTTTAACACGGGGTATGTCATGAGTTTAACGTCTTGCGGAGACGGATCAGGTTGAAGGACCCCTAGGGGGAACACCGATGTTGGGGCTAGCACGTATGCGACTTCACAAATATCATGGAGTGGGATGGGGTGGCATGATCTCACTGGGATGTGGCGGCACGAGTAAGGATCAGGATGGATGGTGGAGTGAGACATGGGGCTTACGTTCTGAGACGGCCCAAGAGGGGGAATACAGTTTGACGTCAAGCGGGACGAGATAAAGTTTAACGTCATGCGGGACGGGATATAGTTTAACATCATGCGGGACGAGATATATTTTAACGTCATGCGGGACAAGATACAGTTTAACATCATGCAGGATGAGGGGTTTGGGGCTTACGCTCTGAGGTGGCCCAAGGTGGTCAGGGAACCAATATGGAGAGGTCGGTTCAACCGGGTAGTGGGCTTGAACCTCGTGGAGGCTTCCTACATACTGTGCTTTAGAATGGATCAAAGTCCACGTAGTTTGCTGGGATGGGGCTTACGCTCTAGGGCATCCCATAAGAGGATGTCATGGTCGATGCACACACTAAGTCCACGTGAGTCATGCTCGGTGTGAGAAACAAGAGGCAGAAGGGACCAGAAGATCACGTCTCTAATGGTGCGTCCGTGAGAAGTGGAATGGGGATTACGCGTTGAGAGGCCCAAAGAGGAAATAGGGGCTTACGCGTGGTTAGTGGTCCTTGGTGTCGGGGCTTACTCCAGGGTGGAGGCCCGTGGTGTGACAAAGCGAAGTGGGAAAATGACTCCACTGGCCTTGGCGGGGGGCAAGTACGGAGATGCATGGGTGGAGTCATCCGTAAGATAGGCTAGGGGCTTATGCTCTGAGGCGTCCCTTCCACCGCGGATAAACGCCACACCGACAAGGCGGATGTCATTCCTTGTGAGGAAGAGTCCATTAACATGGAGACGATTGGGTGAAAAAAAATTCCGACCTGGGGGGATCCTGCGTGCCAAGCACGGGGTCAGACCATAGTTTAACGTCATGTGTTAAGGACGAGCTGCTTAGCAGTTTAATGTCCTGCAGCTTGGACGATGTTTTTTTGCTCCATAACCATAGGGCTTACATGCCCGACGCCCTCTACACCTTGTGGGAGGGAAGGCATCGGCAAGGCCATAGTGAAGGGGGGCCACAGGGCAAACCACCGGGGGGTCCATGTTAGCGTGGCTATGCAAAGAAGCAATTGCCGTTAGCGTGCCTATGCGGAGAAGCATAAGGCAATGCAATGCAACGAGAAACACGGACCAAGGGACCTTGTGGTTACTTCGCACAAGCCTGGAAGTCCGTATAGGAAAACAACGCATGGAGCGCATGCCCAGTAGAGGAGACATCAGGTGTCGGTGCAGCAGCCAAGGTGCGTCAAGGTGAGGGGTCCTGGGATTTGCGTGAAAAAGGGAATGTTTTCGCGCAAAACACCGGGACGATGCACAATTGGAGTAAGGGAATCGCACGCTGAGAGGGAACTACATTCAGAGTTTTGTGTGCATGACATGGTATTGCGCGCACGAGACACGGATTGCGTGCAAGGCTGGAACCCTGTGGAGGGGGAAATTCACTGAA